>CM039090.1:62697337-63900421 GCA_022113865.1 Chimonanthus praecox
TGTTCTTTTCTTCCACTGAGTTGTTCCAATGAGTTAACTGTTTAAAAAAATTAAACCTGCAAAGGAATTTTCACTGGCATGGAAGTCGTAATTTTTTTACTTCTTTTGAAGATGGGAGTTTAATACTGTTAATGTTTGACCTAATTGCAAGATTTATATATAACTTTGATATTATTACAGTGCTTATGTATTTGGAGAGGATGTGGGCTTTGGTGGTGTCTTCCGTTGCACAACAGGATTGGTTGACCGCTTTGGAAAAAACAGGGTTTTCAACACCCCTCTATGTGAGCAGGTGCCTTTTTTCATTGTTATTTTTCTTTTGTTCACAGCTTCACATATTGTAGCCTAATTTTAGCATTTCTGGTGGAAAATTTATCAGTAATTCTATTGCATGGAGTTGGTTGCTTTTTGTGAATGTCCCAGTCAATGGTTGCTACTAAGATCATGCACAACAAGGCATCCCATTTTCTAATAAGTGGCATGTCAAATAATACGAGGAAAACCCACATATATGATATATGTTGACACAAGTATTATGAAAATCCATGTTTTTGTTGTTTATTCATCTTTATTTATTAGTTAGTGAATGCTAATTTGTCCTTAACTACAGGGAATTGTTGGATTTGGGATTGGTCTGGCAGCTATGGTGAGTGATATCTTTTTTTGTTTTAAGTGCCTATTTTTGGGTCTTTTATCTGATTGTCAATTCAATTTATCATTTCTTATACATTTCTTGTTTTATTTTATTTTCTTTTTGTTGCAATCTGTATCATCTTTTTCTTTTCATGGTTTTATCATTTTTTTTTCTGGTCATAACTCTCTCTCTCATGGTAGGGGAATCGAGCTATTGCTGAAATACAGTTTGCAGATTATATTTTTCCAGCTTTCGACCAGGCATGTATCCTAACAGTAGATGAGTTTCTGATATCTCTACATGAATTTTATTTTCCATTACTGAACTTGGGAACTAAGCACCCTCCACTTATGCAATCCTTCCCCACTTTAGGGGTTTTGTCCACCAATCATTAATGGCTGTTGAATTTGGCATTTTCATATTCTAGTTATGTGCATATTTCATTATAGAAATTAGTCCCTCTCAACATTTGATTTCTGGTATATTTTATCCTATAAAAATAGTAAACAAAATGGTACTTAAGTAAACAAAAAAATAGAGGAATTCAAGACTGACAAATGAAAAATTTTCTCCCAAATGAATTGTCATTGCATACCATTTATCTAAATGGTATCCATTCCATAACCATTGACACATATATGAATGGTGCTATCCAGCCAACTGGTGGGATTATGGGAAAATCTCAAGATGATCAGTCAATACAAAGAAGTTGCTGCAATTGGTATTGATTATTCAGTATATTGATATTTTTCGTTGGAATTGTTATGGATTTATGGTCAAGTACTTATCTTAGGGCAAAAAGAAACAGACGAATGGGATGAATGGTGTCCAGGTGTCTACAGACAAGATCCAGGGTAGCATTTTCAGAATGTCCCACATGGTCTAGATGTGGAGCCTACTAACAATTCTATATGAAAGGAAACCTCTAGGTTTATCCATAATACCAAAGTTTATCCCCAAATGACCATCACGTAATGCCATGAAGATGGATGGTTGTAAGATAAAATGCCGTGAAGATGTTTTAACCTTAAAGGGAGGAATTTCAAAATCGACTATCCATTTTCATGGCATTATATGTGATGGTTGTAAATTTTGGTTGGAGGTAAGCATTGATATTGTGGATAGGTCTAGATGCTACCTCTTGCTTGGTACTGTTAGTGGGCCTTCCAATTATGCCATGAGAGATTACCTAATGACGCTAAACTGAGGAACATGTAGCATGTCATCAGGAACTATTCTGCTCCAAAGATACACTTAATGGTTCCATTAAAGTGCAGGCTTCTGGATTACTTAGAGCCTGTAGTGAGCTCCTGTCTTGGCCCTGTGGCTTCCATGGCTTTGGAGACCCTTGGATAATTGAAGATTGAATATGGAGATTATGGGTTTTATATGAGATGGGGAATTTTCTTGGTTTTGCTTTGATATCATCAAATGGAGATGTCAACTGGCTGGGAAGAGATGGTTTTTCTAGGCAATCAATTACTGTTTGTTGTGCAACCGTTTCTACATTTTTTTGAAACACTAATGGAGAAAATATTATTAATAAGAAAGAGAAAACAAAACATCAAAACAAGAAAAAAGAGGTGGTATAAGAGAGAGATATACACGAATTGAGTACAAAAGACCCCTGACCCACAAGGAAAACCCAAAGGCAAACACAAATTACAAGAAGTTGACACAAGCATCCTTCTGTCTACCCTAACTTTAGCTTTAATCAGCCACCCCATGCGCCAAGCGTTTGTTGTGTAACTGTTTCTACATGTTCATTCAACAGTTTGCCTTGGCTAGCCTGGATTTTTGTGGTCTTTTGGTTGGGCTTCCTGCTGCTGAAGAAAAAGAATATATCAAAAGTTAATTTCAATAAAAGCATCAGACATTCGTACCAAATAAACATCCCTGATGCATTAACATATCTAAGAAGGAAAAAGTCGAGTTTATTGCATTTCTTCATTATTATGATTCATATAGGTGGTAGCTTATCTGTGTTTGTTGATCCAGCCGATTAACATTTGGTCATACTTACCAACCAATGTAGATGTGGCTTTCAAGTCCATCAGGTGGGCCAACAATGAGTTGATCTACTTATCAGGTGGATCACATTGTAGGGCAATGCTGGTGGCCAAAATTTCAGATTCAAATTCAGTACTAGTTTTTAGCTGAATTGTTGACTAAGCTGAATTCAATTTATGGCTCAATGGTAGGGTGGCAATGGGTTGGGTCCGGTCAGGTTCGGGTCGAGTTAACTATAGGTAATAATAGATTTTTTATTTGACCCGACTAGACCCGATCCAACCCAGATTTGACTATATTCACGACCAGACCTGAATTTATATAAAAAATTGAAAAAATTAGAAAATTAGAGAAAAATTATTTTAAATAGAAAATAAAAGATAGAAGGGCTTCCCTTTCATGTGAACACATTGTGATATGGAAAGTTGAGGCAATAGTCTAAGATTTTTTAACTTGGTGGAGTACATGGGCTAAAATAATATGTAAAAATAAAAATTATCTAAACATTAATTTAATTTAATTTGGTTTGGGTTCAGATCTGGAGCCCTCTACCCACGGCTCGGGTCAATTTAAATTTTTTTAAAGAAAGGAATGACCTAAACTCGTTTTTTTGGCGGTTTGGTCAGTTGGGTTCACAAGTCGGGTAAAAAATTACTTAAGTTTATAATTTTAATACTTCTAGTGAATCTATCATTTAATTTAGTATATTTTACCATATTTTATGCACAAATGTTGCCTGTCATTGCTAGGTAGATGTATTCTATACACTTAGAATTTACGCAAGGCATTGACACTGTTTCTATTTTATAGATTGTTAATGAAGCAGCAAAGTTTAGATATCGGAGTGGGAACCAATTCAACTGTGGAGGTGAAGTTTTCTGTAAATTTCAGTTTTCTTTACTAATGAGCTTATTTATATCTGAACTTTTTTCCCATGTGACTAACCAGGTTTGACAATAAGATCTCCTTATGGAGCCGTTGGACATGGTGGGCATTATCATTCACAGTCACCAGAGGCTTTCTTCTGTCATGTTCCAGGGCTCAAGGTTTGTTTCCATTTGGAAAATACAGAATACTCATGGCAATAGAATAAACAGTCCATAAAGGTCAGCACTCTTTAAGGTGCAGTCTACCGATCATTGGTCCAAACTGTTCATCCAGTAGGTCCCTTCATATTGGCGAAACAGGAACTCATCCAGTGAATCCTAGCCATCTGATAATTACATTGCAGCTAGTTGGTTAAAAAGAAGCGCATTCTGTGATGGGGAACTATGTTTTATTGCCTACCATGGTTGGCCCTTTAGATGAGCTATCTGGATTGAAATTTGGCTCCACTTGTTTGGAATGTTACCAAAAAAGTGTGATCGGCAGAGGGAGAGAAGAAACGACTGCAATCTTGTCTATTGCCCCCAAAAAAATAACACAGGAAAAATCAGGATCTCTTGACCGATACCATGTAGAATAACACAAAGAAAATATGATGTGTCTTTCTTAATCAATGAGAGATCCTATCATTTATATTTATAGAGAAAACATGATATAAATAAGGAAGGTAAATTAAATAAAAGGGGAAAGCCCTAAACTTAGTAAAGGCAATAATTTAAATATATCTCAACAGTGTGAGGATCTTGTAGACTGTTGAGAGGACAATATTTTTTGAATAGAACCCTGAGAGAACTTTGTTGTTGTAGGTTGTCATCCCTCGAAGTCCACAACAAGCAAAAGGATTATTGCTCACATGCATACGTGATCCAAACCCAGTTGTCTTTTTTGAGCCAAAGGTACTTTCTATCATAGAATATGATCATGGAAATCAAACACTTCTGCTTTTTCAGACTGTTGGTAAATTAAGTTATAGTCTATTAGTGTGTGGCATATATGTTGAAGCTGATGCATAAACACATATTTATCAATGTAACCATTTAGTACAAGTGGAGCCTGGAGTCCTAGTGATACATAATCATTTTGCCTGATGAATTCTCCCATCGGTACAGGATGGCTGTCAATTTTCTAGATTTGGGATGTGTATGGCTGTGTGTAGTTTTCCCTGGGTTGTATTCTTTTCTCCCTATTAATAAATTGGTTGTATTCTTTTCTCCCAATCAATAAATTGGTTATCTTTCAAAACAATTTTTTTCTAGATTTGGGAAATTAATACTGTCTAAGAAAATACAGCTTCTGTCCACAAAATGTCAGATTGAATGACGAGAGTATGCAAATTAATGATATTATTGGACATCTCTGATTGGTGGGACTTCCAGTCTGGAACACAGAATGTCTGAATCATAAACTCCAATCTGACACTTGTATACATGAGGGCTTAGGGACACTGTACACCCTGAGACAACAAAATGCTTTAACCCTATTTTATCTGTAAGAGTTCCACCTGTTCCCGAGACGAGCATGCTTCCCAGACAAAGTTGAAAATCCTCACTTGCTGTGCTGAGACACATAGCAGTAGCAGTAGTAGAGTCAGTTATGGGCTCACAGTAAAGCAAATGGATGACTAAAATCTATTCACACAACAATTGGTTTGCAGCACGATGCATCATGTAAGTAGAAAAGATTGAAACTGCAGACTAACAAAGAATGAATAATATGATCTATATACTCTGGAACAGATTATATATAAAGCATTTCTGTTCTTCATCACTAAAGAAAAAACAATAACAATCAAAGTCAGACTTGCTTTTATTCCTTTCTCTAGTTGTTACTTTGAGCCAGCTTCTTATGTCCTTCATCATATGGTTTTAGTGGCTTTATCGCTTGGCAGTAGAGGACGTTCCTGAGCAAGATTACATGTTGCCCCTGTCTCAAGCAGAGGTAAACGGTTTCTTATTTTCTATGATTACGATGAATTCAGTTGAAAGGAACTGGTTTCCATCTTGACTTGGTATACACATAACCTGTGCCTAAAGTCCTCGTGATGGTTTTGAGCAGGAGCTTCAACCCGGTCAAACTGGGTCAATAGATGCTTAAAGGCCCAAGCAAGCTGGCCAGGCCTGTTCTGAATTCAAACTCTAAATGCTTAGTATTTATGTAGCAGACCAGACTAGGCCTTGTTCCAAGCCTTAGTTGATGTGCAGGGCCTAGACAAGCATTATGTTGGTGATTCCTGGTTGCATCCTAGATATCAGGTCAATATGTTGTGTCTGATTGGTTACTGCATGATACACATGCCTTCATGCAGGTGATCCGTCAAGGCAGTGATATAACACTTGTGGGTTGGGGAGCTCAGCTGTCAGTGATGGAACAAGCATGTGATGATGCTGAAAAGGTACTGTTGAACGAGTTACATCTTGTGCATGTGCTCCAAAAAACATACTTATGATTATTTGATCCATCTCTTTACCTCATGCATGCTTCTTTGGTACATGAGAAATTGAGAACAATGAGGTTGGAACAATGATATCAATAAATTATGCCAAACTAAACTCACCAGCCTGTCCTGACAAGTACTAAATTCTTCTGACTGCTGAATACTTATCTTTCTTAATATGATTGGCTATAACAGAGTTTCTGTTATTCGTATTAACAGCTACTCTAGGAGGAATGTTTTTATGTGATGCTAACGAATAAGTTTCAATGAATGTATGTGAACATGAGAAAGTAGAAAATACTGAATTTTCATTTTTCTTAAATTTATGGACCTTACACTGATACATGAGAAGAGGATCTTATCACTTTTCGGGGTTTGCTGTGCAAGATGCTAATACAGGTCCATCTGGGCTTATTTTGGAAAAAAGAAAGCATTTTACAGGGAGAGTCCTACAAAACAACAGGGGCTCTTTGTTGTGGTGGTGTTGGGTCTAGAAAAAGGACTAGATTTCAAAGAAAACAGTGTTAATTTTATGTGACACTTCCCTCCATGCCCCTCTAGTTTACCAGAAAATCTCCTCGAGAGTAGGCAATAGTCAAACCTTAACATGTCTGTCTGTAGTCAGAATTGAGAAAACACAATCCTCCCCAATGTCTGTGTTATATTTTCTTTTATGGATAACTTGGGTTCAAAGCTGAGCAATGGAGAACCAGTCAAACTGAAGTTAACAGCTGTCATAACGTATCCTTGAACAGGTTTGTATGTTTGACAGTAATCTGGAGTTTACAACTGGAGTCAGCTTACTCTTTCTACATGCATGCAGGACAATTGGTTCACAACTATACTGATCAATACCTGTTAATTGACTTGACTGAAACATTTATGTGGCTTGAGGAAAATTTTAGGTATACAAAGAGGCTGTTTGGATCTTAAGAATTCAAGTTCCATGGAAGTTATGGGCTTTGGTGTTCGGGAAAGGTATTTTATATGGAATTTAAGTTCTTAGGTGACATGAGCTCTTAAGAATGGAACAAGTTATGTGAGATGTGACTTGGTTGGGTCCTTAACATTTATATATAAAGTTTGACAAGGTTTCAAGATTGAAGCCATGACCTTCAAGACAAATGTTACATCCTACCAACATAACTGTGAATGACGACATAAATTCAATTGACTTAACAAGGTAGAGAGATGAATTTTTTTTAGTGTCATTCTCTGAAATTTCTAACCATTTGAGTGACAACAAAGTGTTTATGCTTGGTATTCTGCTGCCTGGATATTTTTGCTCCATTCTATATCTATAAAGGCTGACATTCTTACTTCATTTATTTCTTGCCATTACATTTTACAGTAAGACGGTTTATCTACACCTACAAAGCAATCGATGGTACAACTGTTTCACACACTAGACTTTATTGTCCTAAATTCATATTCATTATTTGAATTGTATTATTTAAATAAAATTTATTTGACTCTTGGAGTTGCTGAGTTGTGTCCACACCTTGGTTTACTAAGTTTGAGCCAAGCTGTCAAAATATTCTTGATGACATGTAGGGCTGCAACTCGGGTCGGGTTTTGGCCCGACCCGCATGACCCGACCCGAGAAATCATGCGGGTCAGGTTACAATGGTCGGGCTATAGGGTCGGGTCGGGTTGAGAAAAGAAAAACCCGACCGAAATTCGGGTCGGGTTGGGTTGAGACTTTTAAATTTCAACCCGACCCGAGAAGACCCGACCCGACCCGACCCGAGAAGACCCGACCCAACCTTTTCATAAGTTAATATAAAAGCTCCCTTACCCTCAATGTCTCAAACAGTCAAACCCTAGCAGAGAAAGGTAAGACGGCTTCTGCGAGTCTCTGAAGCAGAGACGCCGGAAGCAGATCTGGAAACTGGCGGCGAAAGCGGTGTCCGGCAGATCTGAAAGGGAAGAGCCTCCAGATCGGCTGGCAAATTATCAGATCCGGCAGCGGCAGATCAGATCTGGCGTGAAACTCGTTTAGAGAAGAGACCTTAAACTGAGAAGATCAGACACCTGCCGGATTTGTAACCTGTCGGTGTGTCGATGATGCGCGGCAGACAGAGATGCCTCGCCTGGCTCCCCCTCACGGGAAACCTTTGCAGATCTGAGAAGAGAGGAGAGGGCCGGTGGACTTGGCCATCTTCTTTTCCCATCTTCGCTCTCGTTTTGCTGCCTCTCGCTCTCCCTCTCTCCTTCAATCAATCCTTCAACCAATTCTTGTGAGTTTGGTGTCTCTCGACAATGACTCATATCCTTCAAATTTCTCTTTTTTTTTTTAGAAATTTTTGTATGCAAAATTTGATGTCTTTTGTTTCATTTAGCTCTTTGATTGGTTTGATTTGATGATGCTGTGGCACTTCTTCTTGATTTTCTTTGGATTTTTTTACTTTGGTTAAGTGTAATCACATTTCTCTCTGCTGTTTGGTTGTTTTCTTTTTCTTAAAAAAAAAAAAAAAACCGAGAGAAAAGAGAGATTAAGTTGGGGTTTTTTTGTTAAGGGTCGGGTCGGGTCGGGTTGGGGTAAGGGTATTACAATCTCGGGTCGGGTTGGGTTCACTGTCTTGGGTTTTTTTTTCGGGTCGGGTTCAATATGGAGTGAGTCGGGTTAGGGTTGGGTTTATTAAAACCCGGCCCGCCCGACCCGAGTTGCAGCCCTAATGACATGCATGAGTAAGCAAGACTGCAAGAGAATTCAATGCTATTTTTCTATTCCATGTTTGACTAAAAATAATGGTGCCAATTTGAGTCACAACCTGTCAATCTATGCTTGATGTCATGCACCAGTAAACAAGGGGAATTCAATATCATTTCTACTCCATGTTTAAAACTTCAAATGGTACATTTTAGATGAGAATATCATCTCTTTTCCCCATGGAGCTAATATCTCTTACTCAAAACATTTATGTTTTAGAAACCTGTGTCCAAAAGTTATACCGGCAACTCCAGCCAGAAAAAAAAAGTATACAAGCAATTGCTGTGATAACAGAAAATATGAGATTGGATGTTGATTTTTATTTTGTAGTGTAAAGTGGTGTTGCTTTAAGATTTGATTGATATTTTGATATGGATTGACATGTCATAATTTATTTGTACTCACAACTTGTCACTTTTGAACTTGTAGAATTCTTAAATTTTATTTGATCTTGGAAAATACACAGGAAGGAATTTCCTGCGAACTTATAGATCTAAGAACTTTGATACCTTGGGACAAAGAAACTGTGGAAGCCTCAGTTAGAAAAACTGGAAGACTACTTGTAAGTACTAGCATTACTTGGTACTAGATTTCCCCTTTAATAAAAGGGTTCTTGCATGTGACTAAGCAGTCTTGTCTATTGTAGGTTAGTCATGAAGCTCCAGTCACCGGAGGGTTTGGTGCTGAAATCTCTGCTGCTATCGCTGAACGCTGCTTCTTGAGGGTAAGCACTGTTTTCTGATATTCTCTAGCAGTTAGACCATAAGTCCCCGGTAAGGTGCTGCTGCTCTATCTGTGTCATGATTAATTTCCCTCCTGAAGGCCCATCCAGATATCCAATTAAAATACTAGTCAGAAGCATGCACAAGTGACATTGTTAAAAAAATTGGCAGTAGATCTTTTTCTCTCTATATATATCACAATTTTTTGCACAGAACTTTTCTGTTTTTAGATGCTCTCCGAAAAAAGGTAGATCAAATTCTTCAAACTCCCCAATGTAATCATAAAATCCCTTTCTCTATTTTAATCGTGCTTTTGCATGAATTTCCCCTCTGTTTTCTAATAATAACATGAAAAGATTGGACTAAATCCTTCTAGCTCACTAAATGTAATCTTAAAATCCTTTTTTCTATTTCATAGTCTCTTTTTACACGAACTTTCCTATTTTTTAAATATTAATATGATAAGTGTATGAAATTTTAAAGTTCAAAATTTCTTTTATTTTTATCCACTTTTGGATCAGTTTTTCTATTGTTTTGCATGCTAAAACGCGACCAAATCACAACTATTTATTAAACAAACTGTTACAATTCATTTTGCAGTCACGTTAAACTGTCTCTTTAGATAGATAAAGAGATGGTTGCTATCCCAACATAAAAAGAACAAGAAATTTCATCCACCAACTTTGCTCAAGCTTAGTTGGGTGCTCTAAAAATTTACCTTAGTGGAAAATCTAGACCATGGTCAAGATTCAAGACAAAAATAATACTATTAAGTTAGGGATCAATTTTCTAGCTCTCGTACAAAAATAGGAGGTACTCAAAGTATAAATTGATGGAAACTTCAAGTATCCTACAGTTTGAGAATATATATGAACTAAGATAAATACATATTTACTCCACTAGTTAAAGGAAACTACAAGATACATCTATAGAGAATATACATCATGCATATATCATAGATATCTTATTGGTAAAGTGTAACTACAGTAGACTACAGGTGTAAGAGTCTATATTCTTTTCTTATTTGAGATGGAAAATTATACAAATAAATCTTAATAATTCTTTATTCCATGATTTAATGCACATGGGAATCTCAATGGGGTTTCCTAGGATTTCTGAGAATCCAGTATGGCCAACATCTAAAAAAAGTGGAAAACTCAATCTGAAAAGAAGCATTTGTACTGTCTCTGAAAATAGATAGGAATTTCTGTAGCTTTCCAAGTAGTGTTTCATCAAAACATACCTGCCTAGAGGTACTATATGATGCTGAATTGAGAGAACATTGCTTCTTTTGTTTGTTTGGTCAATGGTACGCTTGAGATCCATCAGAACCATGATTTTCTAAAAGACTCCTTTAATTGGATGGACCATGCTCATCTTTTCCCAATGCATAATCCTAGCATCTTATTTGGTGAGTTAAAACATGGTTCTGGAGCCCTTGGTTTTGGAGGGTGAGTAGCGTGGGTTTGTTTTGTTTCAAATGAGACTGGTGAAATGGGATGGTGTGGGATTCTAATCTATTCCCAGAACTGAGTCAACTCAGTCTTATACAGATTTTTCTCCAAGCTTGTAAGGGCGAACAGCAACAGGCACAAAATTGTGCAATTATGACCAAATTAGAGATGTATTTTTAGATTTCATACATCCACTGCGGGCAACAAAAGGTTTAACTGTAAAATTCACCAAATAGTGGGACCATCATATGAAAGGTTTGGATAGCTAACAAAGCGAGTGTAACATACAGTTTGTTGATGATAGAAATTGCATGCTGTTCATTTTATATTTCCTGCTCCAGCCTGTCCCATGTTCATTTTTTTTTTTAAGTGGTTTACAAGCTTTCACACTGCAGCTCACGCCGCAACTGGGACACCAAAAGAAAATAAAGAAGACACTTGTTTAGTCATTTGTTAAATCCATGAAATTGCCTCTCATTGTTTTCTCTGTTTCCAAACTTTATACTTGAGTGGAAATGAAAACTATAATCTCCTTGTGGTTGGTTTTGCAGTTAGAAGCTCCGGTTGCCAGAATATGTGGCCTTGATACGCCGTTTCCTTTAGTGTTTGAACCATTTTATATGCCTACGAAGAACAAGGTTAGTGATTATTGATCTTTTTAGTACGTTCTCCAAGCCTAATAAAAATGTGTATCTAGCCCGTACTCATGGGACTCAACATGCTATTGTTGCATGTTCATGCCATATTAAACCTTTCGTCATGAATCTTTGCCCTGGCCCAAAATTTGGGTTGTCCACTTGTAAATTGCAGCACGTTATGTTTGTAACAAATGAATGTTTAAAAGAAATTCCTTGTGTGGCCCACTGATGAGTAGCTCATATTTCTTCGGACAAACCATCTGCACAGTGAAGCCCACATGTTGCTCAGTTTTGATGTAGCTTATGACTGTCCACTTTTTAGGCTTTTTTGCTTGTTTCCGAGCAAACACCTAACACAACACTGGATGGGTGTGGAACCTCCCTTTTCCTTTCTTTGCATCTTCTGCATTTTTGGTGTGAGTGTGAAAAATGCAAACACCATCCACTGCCCCCTCCTTCTCTTTCCTTTTTACCACACAACACACACACAGAGGAAATAGATTCCATGGAAAATTGGGAAGGGTCTTGCTCTCCTCTTTATCCATTTTCGCTCTACATGGAAAATGACAAAAACCTCTTAGGGTCCTACAGGTTTATATTAAATGTTTAATCTTTCTTTACTCTCATGTTTTTCCTTCTTGGTTTTGTGATCACTCCACACTTTTGACTACAGCTATTGGATGCAATCAAGGCAACTGTAAATTACTAGCAGTTCTGTAAACTGTTCTCTGCCCTTCACCATGTAAAGGTTTTCTCTGATTCATGTTCAATGGAGATGAAACTGCCAATAAGCATATCCTTAAATGTAACATGACATTCTCCTTGGTTCAAGTTTAGTATCAAATGTTACTTTGCATCAATCATATTTCTTATATAGTCTCACTTCTACCATCTTGGTCTTTGATGCGACTAGTTCTCACTTTGAGTTGCCGTAGCACAACAATATCAGTATTCGATTGTCAGAATTTTAGCCATTTATTTTTTTCCCTGCAAATAAATTGTTTAATATGTATCAAAAGTGACAATCCGACCGACTAGATAAAAGTATGAGGAGCAATCTACAGTTTTGATCTTCCCGTAGTGCAAGGAACTTATTCTCTATACCTAACACAGCCAAGATGGTTTGGTGGATGAGAAAGACAATACAGGGTGATGCTCCCTAAGTGTTGCCTCTTACAGCACCCAACTAATTTTCAGGACATGTGCAGGCCTCCCTACCCATACTCACCAGGTAACCACATCATATAATGTGATGGTAATCTGGTGAGGCTGGGTTAGGGCAACGAGGACTTCACCCTGCACCATAGCTTGTTACATTTTTTCAACTTTTTTAGAACTTTAACAGGATAGAGAACAATCAAATATCCTCTTGAAGATTGAAATTCAAACAGAAAATTTTTATATTGAATGTACACAAGAAATTCCTATCATACCACCCTGTGTATATAGTCAATACATTATAATTTTATTTTAAAATTAATATTGCTGCTGCTGATATGTATATAGAGACAGATTTGGATTCTATCCTCCAATTCAAAATCAAAGCCTTACCCATCAAATAGGTCAGAGTTGAACCTCAAGATTTATTTATTTATTTATTTTAAATGAGTTGTATCAAAAGACAAAAGGTATGGACATCTACATGCCTAAAATATTTCATATTGTGATTTCTCTTGCAGAAATTATCATGAGCATGACCCCACATGCAACATATAAAATAAAATATTAAGGCATTGGCATCTTCTACTTGAATTTGTACTTCATAACGACAAAGATTGATTCACAACAAAATGACAAAAGTTACTGTAATATGATGGCAATATTATGATTATTTCTATCTCTAAGATTCATTTGAAATTTTTATATTTTAAAATTTTGATATTCATCAAATTTGATGGTAAAGATATAATACCATTAGATCTCCTATATGTAATTAATTTTTAATTCAATATTAATAAAAATAGGTGTGGTAAGCTTGACAGTATTATCATCAAAGTCTCTTCTTTGTTATTGTCTCTTTAAAAATTAATACTAATCAAAATAAGCAGTAGAGATTTAGGACATAATGATAATACTATCAATAGGAGTGCAAGTCATATTGGGTAAAAGTTGGATCTGCTCGAAAATGGTTAAGGTTGGATTAAAGAGGTCAGGTTGATTCTAAGTTTTGAAGACTTGATTTTTTCTTTGATTGGATCCGAACATTAACTATAAAATTTTCGAAGTAATGATGCCAAGTGAGATGGCCGTATCCTTTGTACAAGGATGCTCTTTTCTCTTTTTTCCAAAGTGTTCAAGTATTTTAGAGCATCCAATCCTATTCATAAACACCAGATAACTATACGAGTAATAGTTCTTTAGGATGGAGTGAAAATCGAACTCAAAATTCTTGTTGACAATATCTTTTTCATAAAAGGATGGTATCACAAAATAGAGGATTTTTAAAAATTCTTTTTTTATGTGTATGTGAAAATGTGGAGAAAAATAATATCATGGCCATAAAAAAAAAAAAAAAAAGTTGGTAACTAGCTTGAAGTCCAAGAACAACAAGCAGAAATGAACAAAAGTTTATATATCTATATATCTGTGGGCCCACTTCTGGATAATATTTCCACTAACATCCTTCCATACATGACATTTGATTGCCAATTTGCCACTAATATAACAGAAAACTGACCCATCATTCTTATAATAATAATAATACATATTTACAATGTTGGGAGAAGGGACAGAGTATTGAATGATTCTTAATGTCTTGAAATCTAATTTAAGTTGGAACCATGTTGAGACTTGGGAGAGAGAAGAGGATGGCTGCTTCAACGACGTTACATGGGCGGGTCGCCATTGTAACGGGCGGCACCGGAGGCATCGGAAGTGCCGTCGTGAAACACCTTGCCCTCGGGGCTAACACAGTCGTCGGCTACATCGGCGAGCAGAGTGTGGCTGATGAACTGGTCTCAACCATCACCCGATGGAAATTCAGGCTCAAACAGTGTTGGGTTGCACCTGCGGGCCATTGCCGTGGAAGCAGATGTTTCAGATCCAGCCCAAGTCAAGAACCTGTTTGACCAGGCCCAGATCACATTTGGGCCCATACACATACTAGTCACCACTGCAGCAGTGGTTGATCACACGTACTCAAGATTAGGTGATCTCTCTCTTGAGACTTGGGATCGGACTTTCAACACCAATTGTAGGGGTACATTCCTATGTTGCCGAGAGGCGGCGAACCGGCTAGTCAGAGGTGGAGGTGGTCGGATAATTACGTTCTCCTCCTCATCGGTTGGCTCTCTGAGGGTCGGATACTCGGCATACAGTGCATCCAAAGGAGCGGTGGAGATAATGACAAAGATACTAGCAAGGGAACTCAAAGGGACGATGATCACAGTTAATAGTGTTGCCCCCGGCCCCACTGCAACACCCTTCTTTTACACTGGCAAATCGGACGATGTGGTGGAAAGGATCATCGGTGAGAACCCAATGAATCGACTGGGCTTACCGGAAGATGTTGCTCCCTTGGTGGGCTTCTTGGCCAGTGATGCAGGGGAATGGGTCAATGCACAAGTCATCCGAATCAGTGGCGGTGATGTTTGAACGTTTGTATCTACACTTCTCTGTCTTCATGGTGTAAATATGATTACGCGTCCAATAATTGTAGATTTATAGTATCGAGTCCTTTGTACAGGGTTGTCAAACTCATTTTGACATCGATGTGTAGCGGCCGATACATATCACCTTTCATTTTCTCAGTATTATCTGAGTATGTGCAACGCATGGAATAATGATATCAAAAGAAATTTGTCATTGTTGACAAATTATTAATGTGGTTTTTAATCATACACTACTTTCCAAAACTAGAAATAGTTTCTTTTGAGTTTTACGATGTCACTAAGTTATAGACAATTAAATATATTTCAACCATGAATTGATTAGGAAAAAAAATGAGATAATCAACTAGAAGAAAATTTTGCTCAGCAAATCTTAACTATTAAATTTCAAGCCATGTATTACCTTTGCTAGTCTCCACATAATAAATCATGGGTGGGTGCCCAACAAAAGGATTGGCATCACCTAATAAATGTTCACTTACAAATAAAATAGTAAATTATGAACTATTTTATCTTCTTTCATGATCATAACACTCTTAAAATCAAAGAAACCACAAGATTTATATAGTTTGGTACTCTAGTCTAGGTGTGGTTACGTCAATGGAGAGAAGAGATCTCTCTTCCTCACACCTTTTTAATACAAAGTAGAACTATATTCTTATAAATCTTGTATAGATGTATCATACCATATAGCCGGCACCAATAGAAATGATAAAAATACTCTTTTGCTTTAGTACCTTAATTAAGGTCCAACACCCAATATGCTTTAGATCATTATAAAATATGCCAAATATTTTCAAGAGACGAGTAAATTTTGCATTTGTCTCCAAATTGCATCTATTGATGAATCTAATCAACACCTTTGTTACTCCATAATCATAGATGTTGGATTGCAAACAATGTCATTCATATATATTTTACTTGGTACATTGCAAACAAGAGAAATAGAAAGACATAATAGGTAGGAGTGTAATTAACCTTATAGTTTATGATAGGATCTTATGAAGTAGAACTTGAAAATGGAATTTTCGCTGACAATAATGATGATAATGATTGCAAATAGGAGAACAAAACACAAAAATAGAATTTCCATTGATGCTGTCATCCTCCACTTTGTCAATGTCAATGAAAGAGTTAAAATTCCAGATTAGAAGTAACAAATTCTTTGAGGAATCACCTGTACAATTGTGCTGAACAAATTGCAATCATGAAAGGGATACTGTTGTCACAACAGTTTAACCACTCCAATTCCACATTACCTGATGACAACTGATGCTAAAATGGTGCAATGAGGAAGTTTGTCGGACAGGAAAGGTGGCTATTATGTCATTACTCATGGGAGGTTTGAGTTGTAGCCAGAGCCGAGGAAGAAATGAGGAGCTTGATAACACTACTTCCAAGTTCCACCAATGTACCAATGTAGGGCACTGCAACCAGCTCAGTTTGATAAATTTTCTTTTCCATGGGCTGCTGAACAATGCAAGTGTTGTGCCTTCAGAATTCACAAAAGAGAATGATCCATGGCAACATTGTTGTTTCTGATGTATATCCATCTAGTCTAGGACACAAGTCAAAGTTGGCACATGAAGAGCACTCATTATCAACTCTAGAAGTTCCTCAGGAAGATCACAGCATGGTGCCTTCATCTGTCCATTTTTGGAAGGCTTCTTCCTCCAATCTTCTCTGGATCCACGAGGCAACATGCAGTGGGTATCAACCTAAACCCTAATAGTAGAAAATAAAAAAATAAAAAACTTAATTTTTTCATATGGAGCATCTGAAGTTGAACTTTGTGAGAGTGAGTGAAACCTTGCACGGTGCAATGCACCATATAAATTGACGCTAGCCTATAATTCTCACCTGAGTGAACTGTGTTGATTTTACGTCCATAAAATCTTTTACAATGAGCCTCATCAGAGCAAATGTGATGTGAGGAAAAGACCATCAATTGAGATTGAATCTGTGTATAAAGACAAACTACATGATTTTACATACACATTCCAAATGCATGTAATGCAACATAAAATTGACAAGTAGTAAAGGGACCTCCCACAGATTAAGGGAGCCACACTGTGTAACAAATAGACAGACTCAAGCAACCAATCCACAAACCGATATCACCTGAAACAGAATATTAGATAAACAGCTTCGATGTTGGCATGTTCAAGAGCACCTCCTCCAGTCATCACTCACTAGTCGGCACATTAACTAGAAAATATAGGACTACAATGCAAAGCTATTTCAAAAGCAGCAGAGAAAAACCCTTTAGGAGGCATCCCTCATCAAGCTCAAATAGCCCACTGTAGCATTGATGAGGATGGAACAATCCATCTTGGTTCGATCCAAATGGGTGCATAGCAGCCATTGTATTCACGACATGTTAAAATGATTTCCTTCTCTTCACAGTTATAGATGTCATATATAGTGCACTTTGAATAGGGGTATAAACTACTGACATAGACCTTTCTTGGTGTTGTTATCCTCCCCCTTGATGCTGAGGAAACACAACAATTTTTCGGGCCAAAGAACATCTTCCATTTAGGGATTCTCAAAACTCTCCGTAGATCAAGAGATTGGTTATCCATCACTGGGCTTGTAAACATCAACTTGAAGAGACCCTCAAAATCACTGCCATACCTTAGGCCCACTGCGGCATATACTGCTCCATCACACACTGTCAAATATATGTTTCCCTGATTCCTCAATTTTATCCTAGGCAAAAATTTCCAAGATTCATCTTCAATGTTGAAGGTACCAAGCTTTCCCAAGGAGTCCAGACAGTAGAAATTGCCACGGCAAAAGACCACCTGTAGAATTGAGCTGAACATTTTTCCATGAACAGGGTAGTAATTATCAAAGGTATAATAAGTCCACATGTCCTCACCACGGCGGCATACAGAAATATTGATATCACTTTGATCAGAATGCCCACTGCAACAGCCAATGCAGAAAACTATGCAATCAGTAGAAGTAGGTGGCGCAGTGAAGGTTGCTGCTTCCACATAACTTGGAACTTCAGGGAGATCAATTCTAGCCATAGTGAATGGGTTGAGGAAGAAGATGGAGGAGGAGCTTGACAACACCAATAACCAACCATGAGCCGATGCAAGGCATCGTGATTGACACAGTATAGGGATCTCGACAGAATAAATTTCTTTTTTCCAGGGGTTGAAGAATGCATGTATAGTCCCCCTACAGAATTCTCCAAAGAGCATGAGCCATGGCATTGATGTTTCTGGACGGTATCCATCTGGCACAGCTTGGCCGGGAAGAGCCTCACGCCAGCCCCGACAAGTCTGCCGGAGCCTAAGAATATCAAAGAAAGAAAGATGCTTGCGGATCAACTGTATAAGTTCTTCAGGAAGATCAGGCCAAGGTCTCTCCATCTCTTGTACAGGGCTTCTTCCTCTTATTTGGTAATCTAAAGGGAACAGAATAATAAGAAATCCTATTTTTTTTCCATTTGGAGTTAAAAAATTCAACAAGATCACTGAAAGATTCCCCTTCAAGAGAATTAAGTCGGGGGGAAAATGCAATAAACCAGAATGGCAAGCGTTTACGGGTGATTTTTTAAATAGTACCAACTGATTATGGCTTAACACATCGAAATTCCCTTTTCTAACTCTTGAAAGACCCATTGAGTATGGCTTAATATATCAGCCAAGGTACAATTCCATATACAACAAGCATCTTCATATGACTAAAAAGACTGTGAGTTAAGAGAGAGAGAGAGAGAGAGAGAGAGAGAGAGAGAGAGAGAGATGACCATATTCAAGAGAAATGATTGCAAACTAAGAGACATTGCGGTCAGGTCCAGAATCTCTACTGTCCACTTTATTGAATTATGAATTTTATTTTAAAAAAAGAGATATTTCCAAAATAAATAATAGAGGCACATCGATCTTTCCTCTAAAGAATTCTGGATCAAAGAACAAAGGGAAAAAAAACTAATCTTACACAGAGCGTACAAATTCCATCGATCCAACTGTTGATTTATTGAGTCCCATCATGGGTAAACCATACATAGAAAAATCACCCGTACAAAAACATCATGCCCTCTGATTGTTTTTTCTGGCATATTGGGACCATCTCCGCATCTAACTCTCAACCAAACCACCCCCAACCCAGAATTCTTTTTTCTGGGATGGCCTATCCATGGAGGGACATATCAGTAAAACGGTAGGATGCCCAAAAGGTGGGCCACTGGGCCCTCAAGCTCGAGGCAAGAAACATGCTATGCATGTGACACTGTCATGAGCATTTATAGTGAAATGAAATCAATTTTAATCTTTTTTTTAACAGAATCCATCGTGGAATTCTAGATTACATACCTCGGATAGCAGGCGAAGGAGAGAAGAGCAGAGGATCGGAAGAAGAAGAAGAGAAGAAAATGAGAAAATGGGCACGGAAAATTTGAGGAAAGCGATGAAGGGGAGAAGAGTGTAATTACGAAATACGATCTTTTTCGGGTTTAGCGACTAATTCTGCTCACTGCTGAGTGCTGAGTTGGCCGAACCTTGTTTTCTTTCGCCGAAAGTGGTTTTGGAACACAGGTCGAAAAATCGATTGAAGTGAGATTTCTGTCGATTTTTTTTATCTGGCGAGATTTCTCTCTTTTTAATTTTTTTTTTTAATTCCAGTTGTTTTTTTTAAAAAAAAAAACTCTTTTAAAAAATTAAGAAAATACTGTTTTAAAAAAAATAAAAAATATAAATATACGTCGAGATTTAGGCTTATATTCATCCGTTACAGACAAATATCAACTGAGATATGGATCTGGACCCACAATCAATATTTGTGTGTTTTTCTTTGACTTAAACACATGTTTCGAATAAATGAAGTATTAGCCTATTAGAGTATGAATTTTGACAAATTTTTACCCTCAACCCAAATGGTGTATAGGTAGGTCTAGAGATAAAGATATCAGTCAATATCTCAACAATACGATTCTCTCTTTTTCTTTTTAATTAAAATTTTTGAAAAAAGACTCATTTTTTAAAAAAGAAAAATTAAATCAGAAATATCAGCCAATATTTGACAGATATCAACTGAGCGCACAAACGAATCAAATTTTTTTTAAAAAAAAACAGTAATATTTAATTACATCATCTGATATCATGTATATACAACTGATACTTATCGTATGAGCCGAAGTATCTCGATTTAAATACATATAATTATTACCCTTGGGTAGCCCCACTGCCAGATAAAATAATTTGTTAAATTTGTGTATAAATGCATACTTGCACATATTTCTATTTAAATTCATGCATTTGTATATATAGTTAAATTGCATAAAAAAATAACTTGAAAGAGGAGTCGGACTCAGTGTCAAGAAGCTCATCTTACAAAACGAAACCTTGAGATTGAATCATGCTCAAACCATAATTTATAGAATAAATTGATAATATCATTAAAATCAAAGTAAGTTGTGAGACCTCACGACTTTCTTATCTCAAGTTAGTGCATTCGTTTTCTAAAACCCTTTATGGGAGTTCCTTTTTTATGGCCTTCTCAAATATGATAAATGTAAATATGTTCATGAAACGATAGTAGTCTTGTCTTATTTATGCGTGAGAACAAAGAATTTGCAATATTTATGTAGGACCCACTCACTTGATTCCACCACCAACAAGGGAAATTTCGATTCAGCTTTCTTGTTAGATATACCAACTATTTAGTTGTTATTCAAAGTAGGATCGAGAATAAGTTCATTATTAGACAGTCGAGTCTCTACAATCATCGTCGATTCGTATACATTCCAAAGGAAACAATAACTTTCGTCCCATCATTCCTCTACCACAATGTCTCTTTGTTTTTTTTTTCTCTTGTTTTTTGCAAAATCCACCCAAGGTTTCAATAACAGAAAGATGATTTAATCTTAAGAAAATGGACGAAAACAAACCAAAACCATCATCATCATCAACCAGGGGAACCAACCGCTCGGTCCTTTTGCAAGCGATACACTTCGGCGCCTATTTACAAGTTAGAAAGTATATCCTTGGCATTCCATCCATCACCGACGGCAAATAACCTGAGAATGTGCCACCGATAAAACCCAACTCGGCATTGATTCCCTCCAGCCACCGCATCTGTACAACACAACAGAATACATGGTCAATAAATTATCAGGTTTGACTACTTTCTTCACTAATTACAGTGCGATGAATGATTTGGTCATTTCATTTCAAAGTCGCCAACATTACATTTCCATTGCCAAACACAAGTTAAATTTCATAGTATATGTTGGGTAACAAGAATCAAACAAACCCATCGGAATAGGGACAACTTAGAATAGTAAGTAGAAAATTATAGCTCAAAAAAGCCAACCTAGTATACATTGTGACAAATGCCACAAATAGATCATACTCTGTGTGCCTGCTTTCGCTATCCTAAAACTTTGTTAAGAAAAAAAATCACTAATTGAACTTGTTTCAATTAATAACATGGTAAGACTCCTACGTATGCCATTCAAGGACTCCAAATGGTGCACAAATATACAACCAAGAGAGTTGCATACCATTGCTGATTTTTCCGGAACTCTGTGAGGACAGGATATATGTTCTCAAATGCAGTGTAAGTCTCCTCTCTCACCTGTAAGTATATAAAAGTTGAGGAGCACTCGACATTTAGCACAATAATGCACAGGAGGGTAATAATAGAGTGTAAAGATAAGAGAAAATGACCAATACAAACCTTAGCACCTGTGAGAACAATCTTTCCAGACACAAAAATGAGCAACACAATCTTAGGTTGCTTCATCCGATAGATCAGTCCAGGGAATAACTCCGGTTCATACTGCAAAATAAATATGCAGACATGCCCCCCAAAAAAAATTAAATAAAATGCTTGGTGAGCCTAGAACAGTTTAATATTTATTCCATTTCAAAGTTGCAGTAGCATAACATTGCAATATTTATTCATACTATCATCATGAACTGTTTTTCACAAAAATATTAGCTTACACTTGAGAAAGCAGCATGGGAGTATGCAAGGCCTTCGAGTCTTATGGGAAATTTGACATCACATGACCCAACAATGTTCTGAATCTTGAAGTCCTATGGATCAAAATGGTGGGTGTTGAAAAACATGTTATCTTTTGAATGATACCACAGTATCTTTAAACTTGTGAAAACATTCCTCCTTGCATACCTTGAATTTAGCAGGAAAGCCAAGCTTCTGGATAATACGAGCATACTGAACAGAAAATTATATCATGTTAGCCAAACAAGTTCTTTGGAAAAAGATTTGCCATCAGTTGAGAGCTGGGGTACTCTAAAACTATTTCCCTTCTCGAGGAGGTTCATACGTGTGTTCTATTTTAACTGACTTATATTTTATTTAGATATATATAAAAAAGAAGTTATTTTGGTATGGCTTTAATTACCATACCTTCCTTGCAGCAAGCTTGGATTGTGTTTCACTCTTCGCTCCCGTGCATACCTGAAAATGTAGAACAGACAAATTAGAATACCAAAATCCACCAAGAGCATGCCAAATTTGCAAGGCATCAAAGATGGGTAAATTTCATTAATAATGCCTTTTCCCTCCCTCCCTCCCTTTTTATTAGTCATGTTCTATTTTTATAGCATTGATCTGTTTCAATAGAGTTAGAAATGAATGCATTAAGATAGTTTATTGATGCTCTGATAGGTGACAAATTGAGAGAAACTCATTTGACATGATTTAGTTATGTCAGAAGAAGACCAAGCACAACACCAGTGCATAGAGTAGAGAGGCTACGAATTGAAGGCACTAGGTGGAGAGGACAACCTTCGAAAACATGAAGGGAACAGATAAAAAGACTGTGGAATGATTAAAAGTATGGTTTATAACAGGGCCAATGGGAGAAGAACTAATAAAGTCAACCCTAAATAGATGGAATTAATGCCTGATGATGATGATCTGTTTCAATAGCTATTTCTATTTATAAAGCATCAATTGAGATTTCAATTGTAGCAAGAATCACGATATGGAACAATTTTGACATAGAAATAACTAAAGATTAATCAACAAAAGCTTTCACGATGATGAACAACTAAAAATTAATGATAGCTGAATGAGAAACCTATGGTGCTAAGTGTCAACTTACCATTTTCCCAGATGCAAATATCAGTGCAGTGGTTTTGGGCTCTCTTATCCTCATGATAACAGCAGCAAAACGCTGTATGGTAAAATTGAGATAAAAAAATTAGCAGCTAGCAACTGGTACAAAAAGAAAAAGAATGGCCATTATCATCTGAGTATAAACTATGTTCAACTTGAAAGGCTTCTAACCATGAGGGCTATAACCAAATCATACCTTAGGATTATACTCTGCATTACGGGCTTGTAGAGCTATGGCCTTCAGATCCAATTTGCAGTCCAGATTTACTGTTGAGACAATATTCCTACATATTCAAGCATGGCAACATAAATTACAAAGAACATGGATAAGGAGAGCACAAGTTTACATGGAACCATACCATGAAATTGTTTACACAAATAAAGCTAATATCAATGGAGGGAACAAATTCAGCATGAAACTTTTCATAGTTTTGCCATGTAACACTATAGCTAGGTTGCGGCATCTCAAACTACCCTTGTCCACTTGATTTCCAAGGAACTTATATATGAAATTATGAATAGAAATGATGTTTTGTGTTGGAAACAAATGCCAAAAACCATTTCTAAGTGTGTGTTCAAATTCATGTATTTAGGTGACACAAAGTTTTGGGTGGCTAACTGTTCACACTACCAGTGATACCTAATTTGTCAGAATGGATATGTTTTCATTTTAGATTTAATTTTTTTTTTTTAAAAAAAGAAGGAAGTCATGCTTAAAGAGTAGAAAACAAATTCAACTTCTGCCATTATGTAAAAATTTGTTTGATTTTGTTTACCAAGAATATATGATAGCAAGCTGCCAAAATTTTCAAACAACCCCTATCATATGATTTACCAGAGAGCTCACTGTAATAAGAAAGATTGGGTGCAGTTTTTTTTTTTGAAAGATAATAAGAAAGATTAGGTGCAGTTGATCCAACTGTTGCACCAATAGGCCCTGCATCTTCCAACACTCGTTTTGAAAATCAAATATTTTTTTTAGTTTCAAATTCCATCAAATGGGAGGGGAAAACATGCCTATATAAGAATTCACATATTTCAACAACCTACCACCGTGGTAGGATTGTCAAATTTTTCAAGCTACCCAAGTTACCTAATTTGCTGAAAAGATGATATGATCTTGAATTTAAATTAAAAAAGAAGTAATGTTTTGAGGGTGAAAATACAAGTGAAATTCAACATGTACTATCACGTGAAGACTTGGATAATTTGGCAAAATAACACCTAGACTAGGTTACTGAATTTTTCAAACCAGACAAGTTTCTTGATTTCTCAAAAAAAAAAAAAAGATATGATTTCAATTCAAATGAACAATAATAATGAAAAAAATGGATGTCAATAAGAATATTTTACGTTCATTTAAAATGCATTCGTGATGTCCAGAATTGTATGTCTCTGATTCGAGACTTTTTTGGAGAGTTAATTCAAGACATTTAAAAGTTCCCATTATAACTTTGCCTGCCTGTTGGCAGCAAGGATAAATCACCACCCCCATTTTAGTATCATGGGCATTAAACACTTGGACACAAACAAACAAACATGAGTTCTGCAAATGGAAAGTCATAGCTAAGTAAACCAGCCCCATGCAGATGATCTCTTACAGCAGCGAAGACATTGACATGCTAAACTGATTCAATCCACATAGCCCTAACAGCTATGAAACACACCACAGAATTGATGTGATTTAAACCCACAACCATAGAAAGAGAACATAGAACTCGGGAAGCAATCTCCTTTCTTCTTTTTTGAAAAAAAAACAAATGCCATCCACAAATTATTATGGATGATAATTTCACGAAACCCTAGACATCAAGGGTTGTAGCAATGAGCATTTAACAACTGTTACATGTTCTTGAAAAGCCGACCCCGGTTGAATCTGACAGAGCAGTGATGACAATACCAATCAAAAGCGAAGGCTATTGGGTATTCACATTTTTCTTTTTCATTTCATCGCCCTAGAACATTTACTAACAATGATCATAGGGCTTATGCACAACTCACACTAGTCCATCCTAATAGATAGAGAAGTTATACAAAACAGATACCAAGAGGGTAGTGATTTTTACACCACCACTTTTTCTCATGATGCACCACCTTTAAATACAATATCATTTTTTTCCCAAATTAAATGCGAATGAATTCAAAAACCCATATCAAAACCTCATCCTCCAGTCATAGATGGGTATGATTATAGCTGGTGTAGTCAATAGCCCAAGCACCTCATAGCTGCGCAAAAAAGGACTAAGGACTAGGAGCAAGAAAAAAGCTTACTGGAGCGTAGGGACAATGCCAGATGGATGCTTGGAGAGATCCACTGGTTGGCTCCTTCCGAGCCCTGCTCCGCCATTTTACCCTAGTTTTTCTAGGTGGGTATCTTCAATAGCACCAATTTTCAGCAGAAAAACGGTTTCCAAATGAAGAGCAAGGTTCACGTTTTCCTCCCCTTCCGATCTTACGATTGTAGCAATTTCCACAATTTCCCGTGAAATTAGATCAGTTTTCTTCAAAGTTAGGAATATTCAACACGATTTTGCAGACCCAAAATCCAGAACAACCGGCACGAAGATGCGGCACGGGGTATAACGAAGAGAATCACGAGATACCCCCAAACGTTTTAAGATGTTTCAAAAATGGTCTCTTGTCGGGATTGAACGAGGCCACGAAAAAACAAGAAAAGTTAACAGATCGGCGATCTTGCAGAGTGGAAACGACGTTTAGCAGAGATTTTCCCCTATTTCTCCCGAAATCGGACCTTTTTTCATCAGATTCTAAGGTTTCGAAAACGATCCGAGCTCAGGACGGAATAAGTTCGACCCGAGGCAAGAAATTCTCAGACTCAAAGACGTTCAGCAATTTCTCTCGAAACCGGACGTTTTCTCTTCAGATTTTTGAATTTTTAGGGGTTTCGAGACAATCCGAAGCCAGAATCTATAAAGAAATGGGCAGAAATGGAAAGAAAGGATGGAACTAGAGCGGGAAGATTTAAAGAGAGGAGTCTTTTATAGGTCTTGAGAGTAGATCTGGAAGAAAAGGGATAGGAAAGAGGCGTTTTTAGGGTTTCGTTTCGTTTGGATATGTGAGAAAGAGGGAGCAAGGGTAGATATGTGGACGGATCTAGAAGAGTTTTTTTAAGGAGCGGTTCCTATTTATCAGTTGACTGGCTAGGGAGGGATTAGCCGGTGGGAGATGGGGAAACCGGATGTAGCCGGTTTTCCCTTTTTATACGAGTTTTTTACACGGTTCTAGAGTTCCACTCTCCATGGTTTTTTGTGGGGTACTAAAGAAGTGAAATGACAATGGCACCCCTAATTATGTTTGGTTTGCGCAGATGAGGAAATAGTGAAGAATGTACTCAATTGGGTATTTTAGACTTTCACTTAAGTGTCCTTTTGCAGCCCATGTAGACACTTAAAAATTCTGTTCTAATACACTCGATTTCAAAATTTTGAGTGAAATGACCATTTTGCCCTTTCACTTTCTCTTCCGCGGAAGCCGCCGAAGGAAATGTTCCTTCGGACGGATGAACGGTCGACTGAATAAGAAAAAAAACCGATGGGCCCCACTATTGATTGAAATTCATGGTCTTCCTTAGTCGTAGATAGGTAGGCCAGGGGTGATCATGGTGGCGTCGATCCTAGAGTCAGAAGTGCAGTATCCACTTGGATCTAACAAAAAAATCCAAATTATAAATTTTCGGATGCCCAAAACAGCAGTCAAAGAAACTGGCCAGATGAGGGTCCCACCATACTCCGATCAGAGATTTAATGGTACAGATGGATAAACCATCAAAAAACAGAATGGGTATGTTAGGACCCGCAGGCAGAAACCATGTCCATTACCTGATCTAAGGCCGAGAAGAAGTATGGCGACCTTAGATCAGGTGATGGAGAAGGTTTCTGGCCGCAAGTCCCACCATACCCATTCCATTTTTTGATGGTCTATCCATCTGTACCATCAAATCTTTGATCGGAGTATGGTGGGACCCTCCTCTGGCCAGTTCTTCGACTGCTATTTTGAGCGTTTGAAACCCAATTTTGTGGATTTTTTCCTTAGATCCAAATCGATCCTTCACTTCTCCACCTAAGATCAACACTACCATGATCGCCTCCAGGCCACCTATCTACGGCTAAGGATGACATTGGATTTCAGTCAACAGTGGGGCCCATATTTTTTTTTTCCCTTCCCAATCCATTCAGTGTTATATCTTTTGAATGAATGAGAAACCCTTCGGCTGATTCGTTCGATGCAGCGAAAGAGGAAGTGGAAGGGCAAAACGGTCATTTCACCCAAAATTTTGAAATCGGGTGTATTAGGACAGAAGTAAAAATAAATAATGAACTTCTTGTCTTCTTTTTCTAATGTATTTTACTAGAAAAAATGACATCCAAACTCCAAGACTGCGTTTGGACTGAGGTAAAGGGGCTTGTTTGGTAATTGGAGAGTGTTTAGATAATATCCCTCATTTGGATGCTCTTATCTCTGTATTCACCTCCCATGCACTCTCCTAAAAATTTACCCTCCATCCAAACTTAGCCTTAATAACTCATTTAACAATTTAAAAAAAAAATTATATTTACCACGTATTGATAAAGTTGAAAATAATTATATATAAAAATTTTAGAAGAAGACATGACTATAAAATTGATAATTCTCTTTTACTTACTTAATTTTAATACTTGCTCATCAGCTTAATTCTAACAACTCCAAAGTGATTCAATAATGGGTGCTTCTATGGTTTACACTTTTATATATTTTACATCTCTAATATTTTCTGTTAGATATCGATCGATAAAAATAATTTTTTTTAAAAAAAATAAAAGAGAAAAATTCCTCAACTCATATCTCGACCGATATCAAAATTTAAATCCGAGATTAACCACTCCACCAAGTTTCTTTGGTGCCTCAGTGCTTAGCGGAGTCAATGGTGGAAAGATGAGATGTTTAGATTTGAGAGGAAAATATATGGGAGGGATGAGTAATAAATCACTTGTTTAATTAAAAAATACAAAAAAGGATGAGTAATAAATCACTTGTTTAATTAAAAAATAAAAAAAAATGAATGACATCAAAGCATGTAACTCGTGCTTGATCGTTAACGCAACCACTATGTCTTGTCAAGAAAAATGGTTCAACAATTGCTGCAAAATTTGAGATGTGAGTTTGACTAGAGCGATTGTTGATACTTGATACAGATACTAATAATATTAATAATTATTTAAATAAAATTTTGAAAAATGGATAGAGAAAAAATTTAAGATGAAGTATTACTTAAATGCGAATTAGTTCGTCATAAATGGAAGAACTAACATTGTATATATTTTAAAAGAGATAAAAATATTTAATTGTTTGTATATTTAAACTTAATTTAATAATAAATATATATTAAAATAAGTTTAAATTAATTGTACACGTAGTTTATGAAAAGAATAATGCAAAAGAAAAAAATTGAACTACGTCCCAAAAAAGTGGTCGTCCAGCTTTGCCACTCAAATTCAAAGCTTATCATCTTTCTCTCTCCAATTATTTGGCCATTGGGCAGCTGACCGTACCTCATCGGGCAGCGGGCAGATGCGTCCTTCCCAACAGAATTTACAGAAGCGACGCACGCTAACAAAATAAAGAGCGTACCAAAAATTCTTCTCTCCTTCACAAAATCGCTCTCGTTTTCGCTTCTTCTGCAAATAAACGGTTAGATCTCCATCTCTCCCTTGTCCATCTTAGAAATCTCGCTTTTCTGCTTCAATTTCGTGATTTTTGTTGCAGTCGTCGCATATATTTTGTTATTTTCTTCCTCCTTTATCTATTTTCTTTCCGTATTCTGCTTTTGAGAACTAGGATTTCTGCGTAATTTTTTCTCCAAAAGGTACAATTTATTTTATATTATAATCTTTAGAGATGAGATTTTTCTTTGAGAATTCCGCCGACTCCGATCTTGTAATATCCTATCTCTCTCTCTTCAGTAATTGTAATGGCTACGATTCCTTACCTTATTAAAGATTGGATCTATTTCCCTTCCTAATTAAGAACGATAAGATTATGTGAATTCGATCTGTTTTTCTGTGGAGATTGGTGTCTTCTGGTGCTATTTCTCGTTTCGTTTTACGGATTTGCTTCTATTTCATTAATTTCGGTGCGGTTTTGGTATTGATTTGTTGCTTGATGATGTTCTGATCTTCTTATTTTGGCGGATTTCAAGAAAATTTCGAGTTTTAGATCCTAATATAGCGTTTCAGATCTTGTTTCTGTGAAAATAGGTTCTTGTTGCAGTTTTCGGTGTAGGGCTTTGCTATGATTTGGTTATGAATTTTGTATTTTTTCCCCTTTCACATGTATGATGTGATTATGGTCAATGATTTAGAGCTTATTAGGTGAAATTGTAATTTTCTAGAAATTGAAAAATTATCTAACCAGTTTCATGCTTGGTAAAACTGGAATTTTGGATTGGTGAATTTTAAAATGACATGGAATTCCAATTACAAGGGATTTATAAATCCCTTTTAAAAGTGTTAGTCTTCAATTCTGGAGCCTAAATCATGCTTTGTTATGGATATTTTTGGATTCCAGCTAATAATTGTTAGTCTGCTGCACAAGAAAAAACAATTGAAGGAATTCTCTGAATTCCAGAATCAGCAGAATCTGCTAATCTAGAATTTGAATTATAATTTCTGCTTGGAACCCAAAGTTCTTTGGTGGAATTGGAATCTGGAATTTTCAAAATTTCCCAAAGATTTCAATGTTTGTGATTAATCTGGAGGAGAATTGTGAAATTTCACTGAGTAGCAATTCCAAGGGATTTATAAACTCCCTATTGTTATTTTAGACTATGTAATTAACATATTTCAGCTCATAATTTGAAGCCTTAAATATGCAAAAGGCTGTTGCAGCATGATTTCCTATTTCAAGAATTATCAGTAATTGTCAAGTTTGGAATTTGGGTAATTGTAAAATCTCCTAGAATTTTCTACCAGGCTCCAATTTATACAAGTTAGGTCAATTATTTTAACTGTACTGATTAAGGGAATCTTGGCTTCTTTCTGAAATTGTGACAGTGACTTGTTTGGTATAGTTTGGGACATAATATTTGGTTCTAGTTATGCTTGATAATTGGGGAATCAACATGACTTATTATTTCATTTGTATAGTAAGCATTTGATTAAGAAATCTTAAGTTGTCACCAATTTTTTTACTGTTAGTTTTGATACCATTTAAAATATTGTGAATCATGAATACAGCTTGAGTTAGGCTCTCTTTTATGATTATTATTTTTGACAAATCATTGTTCATAAGCCATTTTCTTTGGACAAATCACTTACCACTATTTTTGGATTGGGAATTATGGAGAATCATGATTTCCAGGTGTGATTGTTCTTTACGTGTCAGATGGTTGTCTTATCATGTTGTAGTGATTACCCTTCCCACGTTATGCAAGTTGGGTGTTTTACAAGATGGTGTGGTTTGAGGGATGCTCCCATATACATGTATCAAATCTGATGTGCTGGGCCCAAAAAATGATAACGCTAGATAGTCCTTGATTTTCACAATTGTAGATTCAGACTTAGTCTAGATTCAAATATCTGATGTTTGATTTCCATTCTGTTTGATAGTTAGGGAAATATAGGGTTGTTTTCTAAATTCTTGAAATTTGATTCTCATTTATCTATTGGTTGTTCGATGCAGTTTCGAACAACCTATTACTGGTGATTATTAGAACTTGTTCGGTCTATATTGTTTGCAACCTTAATAAGGAGACAAACTTGTATTTTGTCTCAACTTTGTGAAGTAACTGTTATTGGGGACTGGCTCTTAAAGTTCAAATTTGTATTTACTGGAACATTTTGAAGACCATATCAAAACTAATCTTTTAAAATCTCAGAATTTGTTATGTTTTTTAATTAGGAGAGAGAATCCATCTTATTGGTGACATGTGGATTTCATCTCAAAGATTAACCGTCCAATGTAAGTTTAGACATCCATTCTATCATTATTCTGCGGGTTTTTATTCTTTTTGTACATTCAAATTAGCTATTAACATACAGTTACAAACACTGGGTTATGCTTGGTGGTGAGAACACCTCAATAACTTCTTCTACGCGAAATCTTATTCTGGTAATCAGGAGTTTCCTCCAGCTTATATATTTTGTTTATCTTAATTTTCTAATTGTGTATATTGGTGAATATTTTGGATCCTTTTCTCTGTCTGTTTCCTTCAAAAATCCAATTGGTTTGTTAGGTTAACTCTTTTAATTGAACTTTTATTTACCTAGAACCTTAAAATTCTATTTGAGGGTTGTATTACTCTCTTTTTTTATTATTATTATAGTATCTTTTTAATGGCTATTTGGGACCTCTAATGGTCAAAAAGCATCTCTTACACTGTTACACTTGAGATTCTTGCATAATTTTGTTTTGTGAGTCTTCCAAAAACTAACAACCTTAGTTATCTATTTCGCATCTTAGGATTTCCAATGTATCCTTTTCCAGAATGAATACAACTGATTCTTCCCATGCATCTTGTGTGGTAAATTTTTTGGTAGGGAAATTTGTACCACATGACATCACAAAATCCCCTATCTTTTGTCCTCCTCAATTCTGCCACTCCTTTATTAGATCCTGTGGTGTCCTTATAGTTAGGCACTTTGTATGATTGTACAAATAGGAGAATCTACAAAAAAGTGTTCTCCAATCCAAAGCATTCAACTAAGGAAATACATGAACAGTGAAATTTTGCATGAGTTTGTGCTGCTTTATGTTTGCCTATAAGAATGTTTTATGAAATGGAGTCCTTTTCTTTCCTGAAAATTAATAAAATTGTAGTGTAGCAGTAAACTTGCTCATATTTCATCTCCCATTAATTGTTTCATTGGTTGACAGTAAATGATAGATATGACGGGGACTTGATCTGATTGATGTCTTTAATTTTCTTTTTTGACAAATTTCATATCCTTGTACCATTCAAAAGAAAAAAAAAATCCTTGTAAATAGTCTGAAAAGTCTTTAATTTTAGTTTTAATCAATTTATTGTGATTTAAAATCTGGTTTTGTGTTTTAGCATGTTGTTGATGTTCACTACACTTTCTGGTCCTTCAGTTATAACCCTGACTAGAAAATCCTAACAGTATTGCCTCATTTTAGAACTTTGACCTTGGTTCTCCTTATTTATTGGCAAAGTTGAATTCTGATAGTTTGTCAATTTTGAATTGGTTTAGCTGAAGAAATCTGTCTTGACAGGTATAAAATCTCAAATGTGTGATTATATGCTTGACAAGTAGAAAACCTTCATCTTATGTTGATTTATAATTCATCATCATCATTATAGTCATTTTTCTGATTTATTTGGGACGGGCTTTGTGAGTTTTAAATTTCCATACTCCCACTCCACTCTATGGAAAAATCAGTCTCCATCACTGCAATCTAACCTGTCTTTTTTACCACCTGAATCAAAAATTTTAATGGTCCCCCTTTCTCCTGTTACATTTGACTTCTAGCACCAAGTACTTCATACTAGGCCATCTATTTAGAATTCTAGTTAATTTCTCCTTATGTGCCTTCCCTAACTATGTTAATCCATTGGATTGTCTATTACTTACTAGGTCTTGAATGGTGTTTTTAGGTCCTGAAGATGGAGGAGTTTGTATCTGATCTAGACTGTGGCAGGCCCATCATCTTCAATTCATGTTAATGGGTTTCTGTGTTTATAGGAAATCTTTGGACTCCTTCAAAAAGATCAAGAGTTTGAGTGCAACTACTTGCATTCACTGAGGTAAGCCTAGAAATTCATTGGATTCAGTTTCCAAATCCACTAGAACAATTCAAGTCTGCCGAAGCTGATATTTAATTATTTGGGTTCAGTCTGGAGCTTTCAACGCGGGGTTGTGTTCAGTAGAATTTGGTTGGAAGTTTTCCTGGATGTGCGATTTGAAATTGAATTCAGAAAAATTCAGTTTATAAGATCGGGGGGAATGTGTAGATTTCTCCCATGAAACCGAGTCACCACTAGAAGGCCAGTGGGAGAAGGCTTTTTGTATTCAACAATTTCATGCTTCGATTTCCTTCCAACAGGCATCTAGATTGAATTCAGAAAGATCCAGTTTATAAGATCGTGGGGAATGTGTAGATTTCTCCCATGAAAACAAGTCACCACTAAAAGGCCAGTGGCAGAAGGCGTTTTGTATTCAACAATTTCATGCTTCGATTTCCTTCCAACAGGTATCCAGACTACTTTTGAGTTCTCAAGGCACGATCTTTGGATTTTTTTTGCTGGGAAAATTATCCATTTAAGTAGGCATGGCGCAAGAAAGCTGGAAAAAGGAAACTGATGAGACTGAATGTCGGCCACCTGAAGGCCCAATCTTGTGTGCGAACAACTGTGGTTTCTTTGGAAGTGCTGCCACCAACAACCTTTGCTCCAAATGCTACCGAGACCATTTCATGAAGCAGCAGCTCAAGGCATCTTCAGTCATCTCGGTTGTGGAGAAGACATCTGCATCTAGTTCCATCCAATTTGAATCTCATAAGCCAGAGAAGGTGGAAGAAACTATAATTGATGAGGGTACCTCATCTGAAGATACATGCAAAAATCCCCCAAACCGTTGCATGTCCTGCCGCAAACGTGTTGGGTTGACTGGTTTCAAGTGCCGCTGTGGGGGAACGTTCTGCTCCATCCATCGGTACTCTGAGAAGCATGAATGCTCATTTGATTACATGAGTGTTGGCCGAGATGCTATAGCCAAGGCAAATCCTGTTGTGAAGGCTGAGAAGATTGAGAAGATCTGATGGTGAATCTTGATGGAAAGAGTGGTTAAAAGTCCACTTCTGTGATCTCTCTTTAATGTGAATGTGTGTTTTCAATAGCATCTCTTGGCATCAAGAGATCCAAAATGCCAGTAGCTATTTGATTTACTCATGGTGATTCAGATTCAAACGGCCGTAGCCGTTAATTTGTTCATAACGATTGCAAACCCTCATTCAGATGCTCTCCATGTTTCAGATTTGTATGCTGTGTTTAATCTCTCTCCAATGTGAAATAATTGAATAGCAGTTCAGTGAAATGTCATGGTATAATTGATGTCAATTTGCTTTTGTTTATACCTCATCATTTCTGTTGATTTACAGATCTCATATGTGAAATGTCATAGCTGATACTTATCGGTTCATTAATTTTTCTTTTTTTCTTTTTTTAATATGAAAAATGGCTATTTCAGTCTTGTAATGGTTGAGACAGCCACTTGAAAGTTGGGCAGTATGTTCTAGACCTATTTGCATCTTATCCCAGCCGTGTTTAAAATATTTGGGTTTAGGTCATCATCATTGTCAAAAAAGCTGTTTGAGTTGATCTTTGGAATTAGGCTTGTACGTGATCACTCATTCTTGTTGAGGCCAAATTCTTCAAAAGGGACCGTTCAGTCTTCTTCAAACATGTCTAAATCAAATTGAATGATTTTGATTGGTACCTTAAATGGCTATCTTTCAATTGCTCTTTAAATGGTGGGTGGTTAAAAGTGTTTTGCTCCAGATATTTTTCATTAGAGGAGTTTGTATAATATATATTTTGTATTTTGTTTTTGTTATTTTTATAAAATTTCGTTGCAATTCAAAATACTTCCTCTGTCCTATTTTAGTTCTAAAACATTTATATTTTTTAAAGAATTCTCTATATAAGGCTAGCACTTTATATGATTTTATCAATTTTCAACACACTTTATGCTACTTTAATATAAATTAGACAACTATTTTGAGACAATTTTAAAATACATTTAAGACAATTAAATTGAGACAAACGGAGTATATATCTCGTGTAACTCAAATCACTTATAGTGTCTTCTTTTATAGTACTCCTATATGAGGCCCATATAGGCCTAGTTGAAAATGCCTTTGCTCAAATAAGATGCTTATAAAAATTATCTATTTTAGATTAATGTGTGAGAAACTCAGATAAAGTATAATATCATATATATAAGTTTAAAAAATTTGTTCATATAAACTTCACGAGTTAAGATTAATAGTCCATGGAACTAAGAATAAAGTTGAATTGAACAAGGAACCAATTAAGAGTAATGAAGAAGGGTGATTGGGACCATGGTGGACCCCACAACTATCAAGCATAAAATTTACATGCATTGAGTGCCTTAAGAGATAACTTCTACTCACTCGTGATACTATCTCTTGATTCCATAATTGATAGCTTAGTATGAAGATAAATATTAAGGTTTCTTCCTCATAACATATTACCATATCCATTAACAATAGATGTATTATTCACATTACTTATTAATTAGATTAGTTGGTTATTAAATTCGGATACGTCTTTAGATCTAAATTCACATCCCTCCATAAGTCTAGTGGTTGATCTACAATATGCCTCCCATGAATAAAAAACATTTAAGAGCAAGGTGTTCGGTCTCTTAGAGACCTCAACTAAGCTTTAGAACATATGCATCAAACCTCTCTATCTATACACATCAAGTAACATTATAGAACGTGATCCTATTGTATTGAAAGTGACTTAAACTTAAGACCTCCCACATATCTGATACTTGATATTCTTGCATAGTAAAATGCATTGCAGATCAGTAGCAATCAAGGGAGACTGGCATAATTTATTCAATGAAATCTAAGAAAACACTAGCTAGCTCAAAAGTGTCAAGATGGAAGAAGATGCCCGAAAAAATAAATAAAGAAATTGTACATACATCATGTCTTATCTACATGAACAATAACTAGAGAAAGACAATTGTGAGCATGGATACAAAAACCACTGCCACCAACAATGGCAACGGTGCAGTGGCTGAAGATGTAACCATCTGCACTACGAAATTGCAGCTCCCCTGCGAAGCATTCTGTGTTGTAATCACAGCAAGACCTTGGAAAACACAGCTCCCCGGTTTCTGGTTTTGCGCTTGGAAATACATGTTGAATGCATACGAAGCATTCCCGTTGGCATCCAAGTTATTGCAAGAGCATCCATAACCAAGAGCAGTACAATCAGCAAAAGTGCAAGCGTAGTTTATGTTCTCTCCAAGTTTGTCCAGATTGTTTGCATTGGGATTAAATACGCACCACTTCTGTGGAAGATATGCAACATTTTTCGCGCCCACTAAAATACGTTCTGACCCTGACCTGAAAGATCTATCGGGAACTTGGGTTGTCCGTCGTACCTGAAGATACCCCAATGGCGCTCGAAGCCACCTGGTGCAATGCTCTTTGCATCCTCATCGATGAGACCGAACAAGTAGATTTCTATATTGCCTGGCCGTAGAGGCGTCCCTTGATTTGCTGCAACCCTCTTCATCAGACCTGCGTAGAATCTCTGAGCATAAGCAATTGTGGCACTTTTGTCTCCATCTGTTGGCCATCCGACTTCTCCGACTATGATTGGCATGTCGCCATGCCCCACCCCCTTTAGAGCTGAGACCAATGTGTCAAAGTTGGCATCAAAAACATTGGTGTATTGAATTCCATTGTCAGCGATTGGGTTGGCATCACCATCAAAGAAGGCAAAATTAACAGGGAAGTTGTCATCACTGTAGAGGCTAATGAATGGATAGATGTTGACGGTGAATGGTGCACCATTATCGCTGAGGAACTGAACAATTTGTGACATAAGGCTGCTGATGTCGGGGCGGAAACGCCCAGCAGATGGCACACTGTTGCTTTCAGGAGGAGACTCATAGACATCGGCATTCAGGGGCACAGTGGCCTTGATGGTGCTGCCCAGGCCTACCTCATTGAGTGCTTTTTGGATGTTCTGTAACGCGGGAAAAGTAACGTTCAAGAAAGAGCCATTGTATGATGAGAGAAAAGGCTCATTTCCGACTGCAACATATCTGTCGAAAAGGAAAATGCAAATATATTAGTAAGAAAAATGTGATTACACAGCAATATATCAGTACGCTTCAAACTTTTTCTTCTCTAAATCAACCCCAGATTGATGAAAAAAATGACTTCAATGATGATGATGAAACTTTTTCTTCTCTAGTATTAGCTAGGTTCATAAACCAATCAAAGATGAAATTGATATAGAAAGCCAGCAAACATAATATCTACATCTCTAGTAAACAGACATCATTGTTCTTATTCAAATGAATCCCTACTTCACCCCACTTACAGTTTTTTCTTTTAATTATCTAAATTTATGATATCAAGTCTAATAAGCTTTCAGATTACATTACGTGCAGTGCCAGTCAAATTTTAGTTTTGCAAGGAAACAGTAAAAAATCAAACATTTGCAACTTTTAAAATGGACTACGTAAATGTTTCTCTTCCATGGAAGCTTCAGCCTCAGTAAGTGCTGGATATTGCAATGTTATAAGAACCAGATTTGAGTTCAATATTTGAAGGTGGAAACAACAGCAACGTTGTTCTTAACCAATACTAAGTATGGTATACCTAGAATTTTTCCATGCAAAGTTGAAAAACTAGCCAAGACAACTAGTGACTCACATACCATATGAATGAGCTTTTGAAGCTAACTGAATAACAAGGAGCAAATTCTTCATCTTCATCATCATAAGTTAAGATCCCATCTATTTAAGGAATGAAATGACTAAGCATATTAAGAGAAAAAAATGAGAGAAAGTTAAGACATGTCTAAGTTTTCGGTAAATCCACAGAATTGGCCGGTCATTTCTGGTTCAAAAAGACAAGAATGGTGAACCCAAAGCCTGGGTCACAAATGTTGGCCATGTTGAACCATGAATTTAATGGACTTTCCTAGTTCAAAAAGCTTAATTTCTAAGAGAGGAGATGTGTTATTATGAGAATAGATTATTTCACTAAAAAGCAAAATAAAAGTACGAAGGGTACCATGTGTACACCACCTTTGTTTTTTCCTACTAACCATTTATTTTATAGGCTATGTACATAAGTACTTCACCTTTTTCTCCTACTAATCATAGCTCTATAGATAGAAGTAAACACCCATTGTGGAATTTTCCTACTATATGTAGGTCGACTATTGGAAATTATGCCTCCAAGATCCAATGCCTTTGCTTCTGCTCACTGGTTTGTACCCAATGCCTAAAACGAGTTGAGAAAGATTGAAAATTCCAAAGAGAGAGAGAGAGAGAGAGAGAGAGAGAGAGAGAGAGGACATTGTTGTTTTTTCTATTATTGTGTATTTTATTTTCATTCGACCGTCAACTCGTCTATTTATAGACGAAAAAAGATAACGGTCACATTGCAGGCTTCAATGCCTATGACCGTTTTTTAACAGTAAAAATGGGTCAAAACACGTAAATCCTATGACCGTTTTCTAATGGTAATAAAACTTAAATTTTTTTAGGAAATACTACAACAGACATAGTTATCATGGTAGGATTTGAAGGATTCAACAATTATAGCAACATAGCATTATAAAGCATAAAATCCTACTTCTTTTCTTGTCAGTCCAGCTACAACAATAACACATGTTTTCAAAACTCCAGCTAAAATGAAAGAACCAGTGGATTTGCAGATAACCAAAATTTAGTCAAAAATGTGTTGGAGCAATCTAAAAATGTGATTTTTCTTTACAAGGAACCTAGTTGAGATCAACAGCTACTGCAATTATGGCATTAGAACAGTAGATGAGTTTGAAATATATATGTTTTATAACAGTGAGCTTTTACCTCTGATTAATTATATAATTAATTTAATTATAAACTTTGAATGAGTGTAATTTACAAATGCTAATGATAGGCAACGATATTTTCTTTTGAAAGGTAACCATTTATTTAGGGGGTGAGAGGAGGAGGAGGAGGAGGAGGGGGGGGGGGGGGGGGGGGGTGGGAGGAACGGGAGGGTGAAGAATATAGCCCCAAGACAACACATAAAAACAGGCCCAAAGAAACTAAGGATAAGAACCTAGCAAACTAAGAACAAGGACTCGACAGAAGATGAAGAACCCATAGTTAAAAAAGGGATAGGCAACAATAAATAGATTAAAAAAAACCCATAGTTTACGGTCACAATTTAGTCATCAATGATGCCTGTGTTGACATCAATATTTTTTATTCCACGGAGGAAATTGGTGTCCTTCCTGTATTATCAAACTCAAGAGAGATGGACCTAAATATTATCTCCTCTGTAGTAGGCCTGAATGTTATCCCTCAGAACTCATCCATGAAGTGTACCTATGACTGAGAAAACCCTGCAAGGGATGTGTGAGACAGGAAAGGAGAAGAAGGTCGTTCCTCAGACGTGGAGGTGCCATTTTAGGCATAAAAACTCAACCAGTGAAACAAAATGCAGACTCTCTAGAAAAGATGTAGGACAGGCTAGAAACTGCTTAAAATTGTGAAAAATAAAGGCCTTAAGAGTCCTTGAATCCTTGAGGTAACAACCAAAAGAATTTGTCACAACATGAAAGGTGACCATGTGGGTTTCAATTTTTTTTTAAATAATAAATAACAGCAGAAACCTTGAAAGATCCACTTGATACATACTACCCAAAGTAAAAAGTATTTTCCAAAACATTGACAAGAAGGTTCAAAGCAAAGAGTTAGGATCTGCATAATATGGTGGCAACTGTTGGGTACTCGTGTCTGAATTGCAATAGGCACCATCCTCCTCCATGTTGTAGGGACGATGATGTAAAAACATTTTTCTTAAAAAAATAAAAGAAAGAAACAATGTGGGCCTCTATGGGCTTGGGGTTAATTGAATAAAGGAAATTTCCTCATCCTAGAGTTGGGTCAGATTTGGGCTGGCTAAATTCAAATTGGGTGAAGTCTTGGGATTGATCCAGTATGGCACTTGGACCAAAACCCAGCCCGGCCAGCACCTCAAATGACACCCTTACTACATAGTATGCACCATAGTATACAAGTTGGGCTCATGGTTGGTGGCCTGATGACAGATGGGTCCCTCCCTGCGCAATCTTCTCAATTGAAAAGCAATATATTCATTAATCTGCATTAATCAAGAGATTCAAAAACATAGAACAATAAGCACCAGACATGGCCCTCCCAGTTGGGATGATTTTTAGGGGCACATCCATCTAGAATATGGCCGATCAGGGGTCAGTGGTATGAAACACTAAAATGTCCTGCTAGGTTGATCACCCTAAAATGTCCTCCAGTTGCCACACTAAAGCTCTTCATTAATCAAATCATGTATCGAATTTAGTTGAATTGGTGACGACATTTTTTTCCCTTAGAAGGTTTTCTACAAGTTATGCAAGATCATAAATACTGTTAATATAATGAAATTTGGTTTCTATCTGCTTGATGAAGAGCCATAATATCTCTATTAACGCAATCACAGCCACAAAAAAAAAATATGGGAAAATGAAGTTGACTCTACCAGAAAGAGATTTAACATTAAAAGGCAACTGGTTTTTGTAATTGATTGAGGCAGCAGAACCCAAATAACCCACTGAGCTGTCCATCAGACCTCAGCCACTCATAACCAGTTTGTTCGATGGTACACAAACCCCCCATTTTTAACATGGTTTAGTATAAGAATTGTTTATAAAATGGTCACAAGCTTCATATAATAATCTTAAATTAAGGTGTCTGCTGTGCAGGTTACATTTTCTAAGCAATTAGCCATTTTTTTTAATGAACTTCATTCATTAAGAAGCAATCTATGCAATCTATGAAAAGGCATGAAAACCGATAACAAATCCGACACCAAAGAAAGAACAAAAAGAAGAAGAAAGTAATTAAGAGAAATCCATATTCAACAATGGAATTTGAAAAAACAAAGGACTGCGATGATGTAAATGAGAATCTCTGAAAAAAAAAAGGGATGTAAATGAGAACTAAAAAGGCAACAACTAAGAAAAAAGACCCCCAAAATGAAAGAAGTAAAAATCATTACAAGTGCCTACAAGTCAGAATAGTAAATTCCCTACTGAGACAACAGTACGAGTCGAGCAGTACAGAGTCATGAAATGGAAACTAGTAGTGTTACATAGCCAAAATTTAAAATGAAACAAATAAAACCTGCAATTAAATGCAGGATAAAACTAGAAAATTTACTATAAGTTATTGGAAATGAAGATCTAAGGTCCAGAATGATGTAAAGAGGATCAAATGAAAGGAAAGTTATTAAAAAAACAGAACACCTCAGGCAATACCAGCCATTCTCAATAAACTAATAAAAGACAATACAAAAGAAAAATGTTGAAAGAAGTCCTAAAATGGAAATCTAACAATGGGAGAAGATTAAATAATCAGTGGTGAAAACCATTTCAAAATCCCGGAAAGAGCAGGAAGAAGCAAAGTCAAAGGAACAGAATTGAGAAAAAAGTAACCCACAATCATGAGATCATGAAACCAAAATTATAATAAAAAAGGCAACAAAATGAGAATTTATAAGCAGGAAAATGGCAAAAAATGGAAGGATTACAATAACGTAGTTAGATTCGATTAGAAAACACAAGCAACTTCTCCACTGGAATCATACAGAATTTAGTTTGATTTTCAATAGATCAAACAAAATCCAAAATTCCAGCAGTAAATCATTGGAACTATTTTTTATTAAATGGATCACATTTCCAGAATCTCTGCAAGCTAGGGAGAAGCAGTTTTCACATTAATGGAAAATCCAAGTTCTGTGATGTCAAGTTCTGGGTTGGAAAATCCAAGTTCTGGGTTGGCTTGGCGGTCAAGATGCCCACCTCATGCAGTGGGGTCATGAGTTCGATTCACACTCAACTCCGACTGGCCACGCCCAATAGACTTAATCGGTGTGAGGATTGAGAGGCTTACAGATCCCCTAATCTCACCTCGAATGTGGGGTAGGGAACCCATGTTATCCAAAAAAAAAAATCATCCTGATTTCAGGACGGTCCAAACACTTTAGTACCAGAATTCCTGGAAAATGTAAACCCATGATCCGAAATGCATCCATTCAAACTAGCACAAAATGCACGAATTGTTGTAAAGCTAACCAGACTAGCACAAAATCTGCAAACTGTTATAAGCTAACTAGAATCCAGATTTTCTTTTTAAACCCCATTAGAAAACTCTCAACACCTTCACCAGAAATCATTCTGAATATTCAGACTAAGTTCAATAAAAAACTACTAATCATAAGATCGAGGAACAAAGAAAAACCCATAATTCTAACAAAGAATCATAAGAAAAAAGAAATGCAAACAACTGCTATGAACTAGTCACACAATCCATCAACAGTTGACGTAATGTTCTGAAAACTAAATCGTTAATTAAATCTTTTTTATTACGGGTTCAGTTTTTAATTATTAATTAAATTCCTTTTTTGCAGCTCATTTTAATTAGATTTAACTTTTGGATGAAACTATTCTGAACAGCTTTAAAAGGGTGTGTTGGAATGACAACATATAATACATAACATGATATATTTATATTGTTAAATTTAAATACAAAAAATTAAAGATCACATTATAAAAACCAATAAGAAATGATGCTTTGAATAAAAAGAAAAAAATAAAAACCATAATAACCTTTTAATAAACCGAACCACCTTAAAACCAGATTGAATATGACGGTTTGATTTGTTTTTTGAAACACAGGAGGAAAGAGAGGAAAACTCACTTGATGTTCACTCCTCCATTGAAGTTATACCGAGTGACATTTCTCCTCACCCATTGCTTTGCCGAAACGTAATCGGTCATAGTTGTAAGCATGTTATTTGGAATGGCTACCATCACTTCAATTCCAGTTCCAGCCAAAGCACTCATGGTAGAGTCATCTGCATCAAACAGCTTCACTTTCCCAAATCCATTGTCTTTCAAGAGCTGAGCGACGATCTTAGGCGGCAACGGATGCGTCGCCATCGTGCCCCAGTTCACACCAAGGCCCTCCACAACAGAACCCAGAAGTCCAGCAAGGAAAACCCAGATCAGAAAATGAAATCTCCCATTTTTTTTCCAGAAAGTTGCAGGTGGGAAGTCGCTGAAAAGATGGAGGTTTTGGGTTCTATTAGAAATAAATTGCTGAGATAGACCTGAGATTCAACAAGAAAGGCAAAGAAAAGAGAGGAAAACAGTCAATCTGGCGGAAAAAAATGTTTCTTTTTTTCAGACAAGAACAGTACCAGCAATGCTGGATTTATTTATTTTCAAGGTAAATAAGGGAGATAATATATAAATGTATTTATTGAAGTTGAGGAAAATAGAAAAACACAAAAATTACTTTGAAAGATAAAATCACAACAGATTTCTGAAGTTCGGCGTTTTTCCCAAAAATGGTGGAGAAAAATATAATCTTGTGAAGAAAAAGCAGAAAAGGCTCAAGAGAAGAGAAGATTCTTTAAAGGAAAAAAGGAGAAAAGAACATTGAAAAAGCAGAGCTGAGAAAGGAAACGTATTTTTTAAAGGTTCATGGGCGTTTGTGAAGTAAAGATAAGATTCTCAACGACATCCAAGACAGAGATGGAGAACAGTAACGATCGGAAAACCAGCTCCTCTAATCAAAACCACCACAAAAAAAAAATTGGAAACCAAGATCCTGGAAGCGGTTTTCTCACTGAAAATCAGAGATTTTCGTGAGAAATGTTGGATTCTGGAGTGGGGGGTTTATTCTTCAAACTCACAAAATCAAAAGAGAAGGTCAGAAAACCAATGGAAAACCGGGTTTTCAAAATAAAAGCTGTGATTCCCTGCAGAAATAAGGATTTTAAGCGACAGAGACAAGACTAGAAATCAATCTAAGATTCTGAAATGTGAAAATCCAATGGAGAAATAGCACAGCAACTGATAAACACAGTTCAGAAAATCCTTCACCCAATCCAAAAACAGGAAGAAAAAGAACAGATTTTTGGAGGTGGGTTGAGCTTCGCGGAGATCTATAAAAAAAGCTATGAACTACGCTGCCAACCTTTCTTGTCCTACTTTCTGAACGTATAAAAAGCAGAGCAGAGAGAGAGAGAGAGAGGAGATAAAAAGTGAGAGATCAGAGGTGTAATTAGCGTATTAAAGACTAAAGAGGTGCTTAGAGTTAAGGCCAGAGTTAATCAGGTAATTAAAGAGCCACGATCGAATGCTGACATAGCACACGATAGTACGACACCCGAATTAAGAGCCCACGTTTGGGTTTGGATGGTTGCTTGAGAACACTGGAACTCGTGCGTGGCAACTTGAGGCAATGTGGACGGCATTTTGGCAAGTCAAGAATTGTCAGGGTATTTTCGTAATTATCTTGTCAAAATGTTTGAGGATTTGTACTTTCAAAGGCTGTCATTTTTTATCGAGAAAAATATAAATAAATTTTTAAAGTCCAATTTGTTGAGTTCGATATAAAAAAAATTCATGTGAATAATTTTTTTATGGAGTTTTATCTTTATTTGAATATATATATTTTAATTTACATATAGGAATTTGTCAAAAACTCAATGTAAAACACCCACAGTTGATATACACTGCCTTTAAGATATACTAAGTTAGAGCACAAGGACTTGAACTTGACATCTCCCACTCTATTTGATTTCATTAATTGATTTTACAATTTTTAAAAATAGATTATCTATACTCATCAAAATTTAATCATCAATTGATAGTAAAATTTTATATATTTATATCAAATGAACCAACATTTTATATGTAAACTATAATTGATATAATGCTATATCTTATTAGTACGTCTCATGAGTATATCATACTGACCGAACTCTTTTTTTTCGAGCCTGAGCGTCAGTAGACGTGGTCGGTGGCCGACATATATAGCCGTTGGAATTGGATTTTTACCAAAAAGGGGTAGTCTTCCATGTGCGGCTTCCACTGAGGAATAAATAAAAATGATATGGTGGCAATTAATCCGGCCGTACACGTGGCAGAAGATTCCAATGTAGAATGTCAAGAACGGTAAGCCTCTGCTTTAAAGCAGCATACGTGGACACGATAATGGGTATCAATGGTCTAATCGATATTTAGCATCTAATGCTTGAAATCTGATGCTCGCGATTGCTAGCATCTATTGACTTATCCACTGTTTTTTCTTAAGAGATTAGCATCGAATTATGTCGGTTTGTCTTACCTTTGATTCTTTATTTGATATTTTATTTAAAAAATTATACCATTCTAACTTTAAATAGAATTTTAAAACTCATATCTTTCTTTTATAAAAATGCCAGATAAAATTATAGATGCCCATAATCTTTTTTAAGTCACGAGCATCAGATTATTTTGAAATTCAAATTTAAAATTTTGATTTCTGAATCAAAGTATTTACCAATTGAACTATCATATAAAGATTGTGATCATATTATATACTTAACTTTTTGTATTAGCTTTTAACTTTAAGATCACAAAAATAAATAATCTTATAATGTTTAATTTTACCAATACTTTTTTTGGTTTTAATCATTTTATAAAAATAGAAAAAATTGTAATATTGTAGAGTTGAGGCCATTTAGTCACAAAATAAAGAGGATTAAAGAAAAATTAAATTTATGGTGATAGTTAAAATTTCGAAAGTTATCATATGTAGACAATCTAAATTTGTGATAATATAAGATATAAATGGAAATTATTCTATATTATTGTTTAAATATTTATTATCTATAATTAAAAAAAAAAATGTTAGACAAAGAGAAAGGAAAAGTGAAACTTGATATAATCAAATAAAAAGAGAAAAAATGAGAGCCGACGTACATGGACCTTTTACATAAACACCCTTGACATGAAGCATGGGAAAAGCAAGTAGCTTCGGGTGCTTAAAAAGATAATGGAATTAGGGCATTTTAAATGGTGGATTTCGTTCCCAATCCTAGGGATATTCATTAGGTGGGCCACACAATACATGATAATAGGTTAAAATATAAAGGACCACCTGATGACATAGTTATCGTCCATTTTAGAACTTATTTCAATGCATGTTTCAGCTGTTTTGGTGTTTTGTTTTAAAAAAGATTTGATAAAAAAATTAAAAAAAGGCTAATTATTTAGACGTATGAATTTTTTTGAGAGATATTTGATTTTAAAATTTTATACGAAATTACTATTTTGCCCTTCAGTTTTGTGTGGAATAAGTTTTTTTTAAAAAAAATTATAGGTAAAATGATAATTTTTACACAAAATTTTGAAATCAGTTGTTTTCTAACAGAAAAGTTTGGTGTCTAAATGGACACTATTAAAAAAAAATGAAGATAATAATAATAACTTAAAAATATTTTTATAATTTCGCACTAACATATCCTTGCCAAGGGCTTCTTCGTCCATTCCTTAAAATTATGGCCATAATATGGGGTTTGGAGTATTGCATGGATCGAAATATCATTAGGACCATTCTTGATGGATATTCACCTACTATAGCTTAGATGCTGCAAATTAATGATTAAATAGTCTAAAAGATTAATCTATTAGATGGAGTGACTCATGTTCTTTATAAATTTTTAGATATCTCTTTACATTTTCAATGTAATGCTCATTCTCAGCCCCAACAATCTCCTCTGAACAAGTCAACCATCTGGTCCGCTTAGAAAATTTCCTTAGTGCACATAACCTAAATCTATCTCTACACTTTCAACATAGGATTCGTTTGCAACCTCAATCATTCTAATTATGCGATTCAGTTTGTTGATATCATTTTAATTTGATTATAATTTTTGCTTAAAAATATATATAGGAAAGAAATTTATTAAATATACAACGAATACGATAAATATGAGTCGTCTTAATCATCAATATCATTATATATAAGTAAGATAAAACAATTTAAATGATCATTATCGTCCATTCATGTTCAACATCAAAGATTTTAAGCATCGCTTGGTTTTGGATTTCCAAAATCCAAACAAAATGATGTTGTATATTTTGGTTGGAGGGGATGCCTTTCGGTCGACCGAAAGCATAAAAAGTCAAAAAGGATTCATGAAATTTGACATTTAATTACAATACTTGTATCTTTCAAAAGGCCAACCCACACAAGCATTTCTTGCGGTGAATAATTGGCTGATTGCTGCATTTCCCCATTTCTTATTTTTCTGTCCTTTCACTTTATTGCTCTGTTGTTTCTGTTTTCTTGATACACTTGGCTTCTTTTTACTAACTTTGCTTATGTTTTAATCTGCTAAATTTTCGATTTGAACATCTTCACCATTTTTAGATTTTATGAGGATAGAGAGTCATTTTTGGAGTGCGAATAAGAGCTTCACATCGATTCTAAGAGGATCAATTAAAAAATTATAAGGGATTAGATCATTTTATCTATCATACTAGTCTTTTGTGCTAGAAATCCAGTTCCAACAGTGGTATTAGAGTTAAGTCCTCAAACCACAATATCTGAATTCAGAGATTCTCTAGTTGAATGGAATGGTTAGTGACGTTCTATCTGCCGAAAACTTCGTTCGAGAGGACGTTGTTGGGGTCTCAACGAGAGTCCCATATCTGTTGTGGAAGAAACTTAAAGACTTATAAGGGATTGAATCCCTCCACCTATCAAACTAGTTTTTTTGACTAGAAGTCTCATCCCAAAAGTCATTAAATAGTTTTTTTTTTAAATTGATTTAGTAAAAATATATATTTATTAATGTGATGTCGCTAAATATACACAAATCTCTTTATCATTTATTATTTTTCTCAATCATAACATCTGCCAGTACCAATACTGTCTCTATCACTTCATATTTTCAACGTTCTAAATTCATTAATACAGGATTATTTGGGTTCTACATGCATAGAATTGCACAGAAAAGTCTCATTGGATTTTGCAAACTTGATACACATTTCTGTTTGGAAAGAACTTACGTTGTCCAACATTACAATTTATCAAAGTAAATTGACTTACAATAATTTGTTTGATTATTTAATTTTCAAATCATAATAAATATTTGATATCAGATTGAGATAGTTTAAAAAATTAGCACTCAAGACAATTTAAAACACACGTGGCATACTCTACACCACCCAAGTCCAATGAATGGAGAGTGAGATAGTGGACCCATCTTAGTCACACTTTTTTTAATGATGGTTAGTCAGACTTCACTCGAATTTCATTCCACACAACCTAAATCATCATCAACTCAGTGGCATCTGTAATCCACTGTTTGGCTGTCGCGATATCCGATAGATATCATCGATCTCAATTGATAAAGATTGTTTTAAAAAAAAATTATCGGTTAATATTCAAGATTTAAATTATTGAAGTGGACACCATGTAATACTATTTATAATGATATAATTGATATCTTAATTCAACTGCTATTACACGTGATTTTTGTAAGATTCAATATACATTGGACTTTGGGATAAAAAATTGTAATACCCCAGCCCAATTTAAGAATTAATTATGATTAATCGTGATTAATTAAATAATTTTTATCCGTTAATTATGAATTATTTTCCTCTAATCGTAAAGAGTATCAAATAAGTTCTTCAACGGATCTGAGTTTGACTCGATCCGAATCCGGTAACTCTTCTAATTAAGTTTCAAAGATATATGGGTGAGTTACGAATATAATAATAATATTATTTTAGGCTTAAACCTTAGCTGCTTTATAAACTCAGTCATTTGACTTAGTTTGAACTTCAAATTTTAGATTATGCATTATTTTTAAATTCCGGACCTAATGACATGCCAATCTCGTTATAGTTTCGCTAATTTATTTTACCCCTAAGTTTTAAAGTGGTAAAGCCCCAATTTGACAGGGTAGAGGAAGTCCTAAAAATATACAGAGAGAGTCAGTCTGTATTATAACTAAGCAGTTTATTTCTTTACACTCTAAAATAGTTAGTTTTTTTTATATTTATTTTAAGCCATGAAATATGGGCCGTTGAATATTCTTTCATTTAGAAAATGTGGTTTTTGACTTCAAAACACCTTAAAACTTTAGAATATTTTTATCAGACAAATTTACTCTATCAAACTATAAGGTTGGATACTTTCAAAAAGAATCTTGAAGATTAAGAGATTTTGTGAAAACGGTGATTTTTAGCGAAAACATTGGGTTTTTTAGATAGATTTCACTCCAAATTTTAATACCATGCTCAGTTTTTAATACCTGACCTACTGAACCAATTGTATCAATTTAGTGAGACCCTAAAATACCCCGATAAAAGAAAGGACATAGATGTAAATAGTAAAAAGAATAAACTAATATTATATTATAAAATAATATCAGAAAGAAACAGATGAAAGATGAGTTTTAAAGCTACGGATGTAGCTTTTAGCTGTGTTGGAAGATTACAATACCGCCAATTGCCTATGCGGTTGGTGGCAGTTGTAATAGTAATTATAAAATATATAACAATAAATGCATTGTTATTAAAAAACCTATAAACCTATGAATAGCTTCGGCAACCTGTATGATTAAAAAAATCCATACGGCTGCCTATAAATAGGAGTAATCGGCGAGGAAACCAGAAAGTAAAGAAAAAAAAAAAAAAAACTCTTCTGCCGTTTTGCTCCCTCTCCCTCTTTCAAAAAACAGCAAGTCATCTCTCTCCTATTTTCCTCTTCTTTCTCTTGCTTTGGCCATACCAGTAGCACCCGAACGTTCGAATTTCCTGAATTGGTTTAAGGGTTTTCAAATTTAGTCAATCTTACACAGAATTTTGCACCCAAGGTATCGAAATAATTCTATCTTTTATTTTTATTAACTTCATAGCAAATTAGGAGTAAAATAGCTTAGTATTGGGATTCAAAGAAATGATATTTTTTTAAAATGGAGGAAAAATAGATTTCCTCTTAAAATTTAAATTTTACCCTCAAGATTCGTATTATTTTACGTTCAAAATATAATTTTTGACCCTAAGTAAAATCGGGGAAAAGATTAACCCCAGCTGACTATTGTGTGTTTATTTTTCCGCCTTGTGTGTTTAAATTCCTGTACTGTACCCTCTGGGTCACATTCTCAATACGTCTCCATGGTCCTTCTTCCAGAAGACAATACGAGGATAGGGCACTGAGTACTTTTATTTACTTTACTGTCTCTGTACCCTCTGGGCCACATTCTCAATACGTCTCCATGGTCCTTCTTCCAGAAGACAATACGACGATGGGGTACTGAGTACTTTTATTTACTTTACTGTCTCTGTACCCTCTGGGCCTCTCACAATACGTCTCCATGGTCCTTTCTCCAGAAGACAATACGAGAGAAGGCACTGAGTACTTTATATTTTTCATTTTATTGTAATGTTTTGGATGACTGACAGCTAACTTTCTGACATAAGTTAAAGGAGTAGAAAGAGCCTAGGTGACTCACTACACATATCATGTTTTCTGGAAAAATAGCACGGGGTTTGGAAAATTATTATGTGTATATACTGACAAATAGAAAATTTATACATTCTACTCTATCTTACAGATTTTCTGTGAAAAACTCAACCGGAGAAGGTGAGGAGACTCGAACCAACACTTGTATTGTGTTATATGTTAAACCCACTAACACCAGACTGAAATGGGATCCATGGTCAATTAAAGATGGAAAAGGCTATATAGGTCCAGAATACGAGACCTGACACTGCCTACATGTAAGGGATGTAAATGTTCTAACTGTTTAGAACGTAGGCGGTAAAATGGTGTCGGGGAGTCGAGGACTTGTAGTCTCTAACGCAGTATGGACCCATGGAGTGTCTGGGAATTGTCGGGTAAAAACTGGGTGAAGGCATTCGTGTTATTAAATCTAGTTTTATATGTCGTGTGATATTGATTATTTTATTGATCTCTTGTATTGGTATTGATACACCAAATGGTAAGGTTAAAATATGGTGGTTCTCTCAGAATAAGTCCCTGTGTAAGGAGGGTACTGGAAATCATGCATTTGACATTTGCATGTGATAATTATGTTCATAAGTTAAATCTGTGGAAGATAATAACTTTGTAAAGTTTGATATTTGCCGTTGGGCTATAATTGCTGAGATTAGCCGAACACCGTTTGCGAACCGTTGGGTTGGACGTGTTAGTAGGCTGTGGTCGACCGCCATCAGCCGTTGGTGTTGGATGGGCTAGTAGACCGGGTCGTGGAGACCTTATGCACTTGCAAGTTGCTATATTATTTCCGTGGAGGAATTAATATTAGTTCTGGTTGGAACTTTAAATGGGGGCTGACCCCGGTGTTGTGACATGGCTGGGGACCGACCCCGGTGTTAACAATACAATCTGAATAAAAACCTTAGAAGGCGATCCTAGGGTGAAAATGAGATATGCTAATAACATGCCTTCTATGACATGCATTGCTTATGCATTGTTGCATTAAAATCATTGGATTTTATGGTGAGTTCTCCCCACTGGGCTGTTGCTCACGTCCCTTACAATGCAGGATCTGAACCAGAGGAAGGATTGGAGGGACCAGTGGTGCCTCTTTGAAAGTCGGAACTTAGAAGTTCCTAAGGTTTTCCGCACGTGGAAACCATATGCTTGCTTAAATATGTTTGAGTATTTGTAATAAATATGCCTCATGTGGCATAAGAAACTTATGTCTGTAAGTTTTAATGTCGTATACATTATATCCACTATGTTTTCGTGCGTAACGCTGATGAGACAAATGAAAATATTCGTGGTGTGATATGGGTGGTATATGGGGACATATGATATATGTTTGAGTTCATGTGTTAAAAGCACGTGTGACATTTTCTAGGATCGGGTTTTGGTAAACTTGAAGATCCAGCCCAGTTATGACGTTGGGTGATTAGAGTTTATTGTTTTAAAAAAAAAAAAATTTAGTCGCGTTCCGGGCCCACATCTGGGTTCGGGGCGTGACAAAAATAAAATCCACACATGTGCATCCATGTACAGGGGGCGATACGTATTAATTTTTAAAATTTTAGTACGTAATAATTTATATGTACTATATTAGCCATTTTTTAATTAAAATTAAATTCTCTTTTCAAATAAATTTATCAAAATATCATTCTATAAAATGATTGTATATGATACTGCACTAATCTATATATAACCAATATGTCTCACTATCATAGTCACATACAAACAAAAAAGATTGGATAAATATCGTTGGCCGACAGTCCGACACTTACATACATCATTAAAATAAATTAATTAAATGAAACCTTTTGTTTTATGAAATTAGCAAAGCATTAGTCATTAGTGTGTATACATGTGAAATAGAAGGCTGCCATCTTCAAATCTTCAATCGGTATGAAAGGGAAAGATAGAGAAGACAAAGGACAAGTGAGTGGTGATAACTGATAATGTCCAATTTGACAACATGAAAAAAGGGTCACCATCCAAACATGTTTTAGAATTTAGATGACCATAATTAATATTTCTTAAGGTTGCCATTAATATGGGTTTTATTATTTATTTATTATTGTGTCATGACTTATCTAAGCTTTGTAGAATTTCTTGATAGGACTTTCTAGATGTTATGTTTAACTTCCGAATAATTCAGAACACGTCGAGATTACGTCAAGTTAGACCAAACAAAACATTTGCTGTTTATTTTGTTTTATTTTTTGTTGTTGTTTTGAAGTTAGGATCTATTTTTATCTTAAATTTATCAAATTACTAGTAAAAAGAGAAGAGGTAAAAGTAAATTACTAAAAAGTGGAGGAAAAGTGTTTAAAAATATATACAATAGATTGTGGAATATCTGACTTTATAATTTATGATACTGTTAAAAGAAGAAACATGAATTGAAATTTATTAATTAATTTTATATTTAATGAAATATAAATTACAAGAGTTAAAATTATGAAATTTCACCAAGCTCCAATTCTAGAGAAGCTAAAATTTCACACATGAAGAAGGTTGGTGTTACCTTATAATGTCAAATATATAACTATTTTTATTATCCACCGTGGGGTAACTCAGCTGGTGGCTTCTCTCCTTAGGAAGGGAGAGGTCACGGTTTGAGCTCTAGTGGCTTTTACCGGGAGTGTAGGATCTATGGCGCTCCCCTCAAAAGTTTTAATAGTTCGGTCAAGGCGTTAGTTAGGATGAGTACGAGATTTTTGAAAAAGTGGAACTACCAATTGAGCTAACCAATATCTAAATGTCTCAGCCAGGGTTACAAAAAATGGTATCAGCCGATATTTTTCTCTTTCCGATATTTCGACCCCTGGTCTCAGCCTTTTGAAAATTAAGTTTGCAAATATTATTTATTTAAATAGACTCAGTCCATATGGACTATGGAGACCATTCTGTTAAGGCTTAAGACTTGTCATCAATATGGTCAAAACCCACGTCTAAGCCAAGATTTTTTCTTACTAATCATTAAAAAAAAAAAATGTAAGCAGTTATAATAGATTACTTTGAAAAAAAATTCTATGAGAAAAGCATTAAATAAGAACTGGTCCTCTTAAATTTTAGGTAATCGTTTGCATCACCCTCATATCATATCTTGCATCTTTTATTGCTTATTATTACACCATGACAACGTCACACTGCGGTATGGACTATGGTGCAGGGATATAGTATATAAATGTTTTTTTAGATTTTTTCAGAAGAATCATTGAAATAAAATTCAGCGGGAGATAGTTAGATACAGGGATTTAAATTTCGACTGATATTTAATATATATTGTTGATATCAAATGATATCTCAGATTTTAATTTAAAAAAAATTAAATAAAAGAGTTCTCGGCAGAGATATCGACCAAGATCGAGATTTGAACCCTTGATTGGATCTAAATATATAAGAAGATGGGTAAGTAAATTTAAAAGTATTTTTAGATGATGTATCTTGTACTATTGAATTTAAAAAATTATAATTTTTAAGAGTCCCGTCAAAATAGAATTAGTTTTGAATGTGATTTTAATTAATTGCAAGATATATTTGAAATGATTGAAGTTTAATTTTTAACTATTGTTTGAAAACTCAAAATTCAGTTGACTCATTGACTCACTTAACTCAAAATTTTATTGAGTTGAGTTAATTTGGACCAACTCGTTCAATATTTTCTCAAGTTTTTAAACTACTATATTTACCCATAAGTTCACTTCAATTTTAAAAAAAAATTAGACTATTGCTCTTGTTATGCATATCCTAATTGTTCTGAACAAAAAGTATATCCTTCATTTCTTATTAAAAATATTGCTCCTCTCATTTTTAATGTTTAATTTAAAAAAAAATGAAAATATAAATATCAAATTAAATAAAATGATTTTTTAAAAATATAACTTTTTTTATCAGCACCACCCCCACCGACCACCACCACCACGTTGCCACACCTATTTAGGGCTCCTTAATCAACACGGCTAATGTCATAATCCAAAGTTTTATGGCAAGTTAAATTCAGTTGAACTCAGTTAAACTAAACCTCTTATCGACACGGTTTACTTCACGGGCGATTTTTAAAATATCGAGTGAAATCGAAAAAGTAAAATACGGCGATACTGCTTCAAGTAAGAGGGTATAGGTCAGCAACGGCCAGGATTCAATGTTCGTGTAGTGCCCACCATGTGAAGCAAGTGGTCTGATTTGTGCCACGTGTTAAAGGTGGGCACATGCAATTGTTTGGTAGTACAGACTACAGAGTCTCTGTCTGATGAGTAGTTCGGTGTGTCTCTTTTTATGGGGCATGATCCGTTCTTGGTGACTATCTATCGGTTAGAGTAATTCTCAGTGGAGTACTGAATGGTCCTGTTCTATGAAACACTGTTCTTTCTTGATTTATTAATTAAACTTTATTATTCTTCATTTAATTTAATGACTGATCTAAGTGAAGTAGATGTGCCTCATTGAATAGGATTGCAAATTTCCACCTTCCTACCTGCTCACCCACTCAGCAATTCCTTCGCATAATTATTACTTTAATTCTATTCTGATTAAAATAATTAAAATAATTTATTTTAACATGAATTCAAAATAAAATAATTTTAGATTCGATTTCTCTCGAACTTACTTAATATGCACAATTTGCATATGATTTTATGCATTCGTATGATTAGTCTCACCTTCAATATAGAAAAGAAATATCCATGATATAAAAAAATATATATAAAATATCCAATGTGTGTTTGTCCGGAGAAAACAGACTAAAGATTTCTTCTGCTTAGATGCGGGTTTGGAATGGCCCTGTCAGCATAGTTTACAAATTTAAGTTTGATTTAAAATTTAATAGAGTCAAATGATTTGAATCATACTTCTATTATTTCTAAATACTTTGATATAGTTGGATGATTTCTCAAGTAGATTGAAATTTTTTTTTTTTGAATTCACGTGTGCAAAATTGTAAAATATTCAACGTAAAATCCCTAAAATTAAATTTACTATCTCTAAAATACACCAAAATATTATTTTTTTCATAGTTGACTTCCAAATTGATACAGAATTTAGCCTCATATCGAAAGAGATGGTTCCCTTTCTTTTTCCCACTCCTTTCTAGAAAGAAAAGATAAGCTGAGTCAAAGCCACGTCCACATGCCACAGTGGACACCTTTCCATGCCATGGCCACACAAGAAAAAGACAACCTAAAAAAGGAAACTTGAATGAAAGAATATCATGACACGGTGATGACTCATGGCATTTTTTCTTTTAAAATCTAGCGTTAAGACAACGATAAATGGAAAGATAAATAGAACTAATTCTTATAAAATATATTTTAATAGTGATAAGAATAAGAATATTACTTGAGGTGCGAACAAAGGATCATGTGCTCGATCAGGACTTATCGAGATGCTTTCAGACTGATTTACGATGAGTCTCATATTGATTGTGAAGAGAGAAATCAATGACTTATATAAGAGCGAGTCACTTTACCTATTAGATTAGTTTTTTGGATTGAAAGCTAGTCCTAACAAAAATAACATCAGTCGTAATAATGTTAGCAAAGTTTTAAAAATGGTAACAATAAATGAGAAAGCCAAGGAACACTTGAAAGTGATTTCGACAAGTGGAATATAACTTAAATTAAAAAAAAAAATTAAAAAAGTACAAATGGAAAGTATTGTGTGATATACACTTCACTAGTTCACTTCAAACATTGATGCAACAGATGATGAGGAACAAATTAAGGAGATTGGAGATCTCTTGTTCAATGAGCCTTTAGAAAAAAAAAAATGGCAAATGGTTGGTTGGTCAAGATGATGAGATTGAAGAGGCAAAAGTGATTCAGGGTCCACTCTCAAGGCCCATTTGACTCCTACTTCAAAATTCTAGTGCAAAATTCGAATTTTATTTTGTTTTATCTTTCATAAAATTCATATTTATTTTGTTCTTTTTCAAGTTTCAATAATGGCTACAATTTGTATCCCAAGGAATGTCTAGATGCCATGGAATTTAATCCATTGGATCTTCATCGTATACACTAATTCAGTGGTGAAAAAATTGGAGCCGATATCTCTCTCTTTCCTAATTTTTTTTAAAAAAAAATTCTCAATGTGTATCAGCCGATACTTGAAATTCACAAATTAATCCATTATTGGATATGTTTTATACTTACCCATTTCAAATTTCAATGAATCTAAATATGACAGAGCAATTCTAATACCCATATTACATAAATAATGATAACTAATTACAGCTTTCCTTTCATATCAGAATAATAATATATTATATTTAAAATTATATAAACACCAGTTTCAATCGCTACATCAAATCTATTTTCATATCATTTTCCTCTTTACTCATGAGTGCACACACACAACTAATAAGTTCAAGATCAGATAGGCAACCATTCACTCAAAACCATGTCCAAAGTAATGAAAATTTAATATCATCAATGGATAAACTCATCATGCATTCAACACTAAACAAATTTAAGACATTAATTAACAAAATAAATGTATCTATTGATCAGTATTTTAAGTTTCTCAATACATGAACTAGTGAACTAACTTGATAACGAAAACAATTGGTTAGATGCTCCAATTAAAAATGGCACAAAATGTGTTAGGCATCTTTGGTTGAGCTATTGAAATTGAAATTGGGTTGATGAGATCTCTATTTTGTTGGATTTGTGGTGAGCCCGAAATCAAATGGGAAGAGTGGGTCATAGTTTTTATCGCCGACATTCATCGGAAGCTGATCAACTGTCTTGAACCATGTTCGAGGTAGCTTGCCGGTGAATCCGAAGTCACCAAAGAGAACATCAGCAACACCTTGGCCTTCACTTCCGGGAAGCCATGCGGCGACCAAAGCATCCATCTTGTTTAGGTAGGGCTGAACAACAAGAGGCCGGCCGGAGATTAAGACGACAACACATTTGACTGTACTGCAGACATTCTCAATTGTGCTTAGTCCAGGCGCAGGAATTGTTAGGTTCAAATTGTCACCGGCAGTTTCAGCATATGGTGGCTCTCCGACGACAACAATAGCATAGGAATAGTCATTTGGCTTGATGGAGTCGGGAGTAGGATTCTCTTCATAGACAACTTGGGTGGTCTGGTCTACAGTCGCTTTAATGGCGCTGAGGATTGTAGTTCCTGCAAATAAGTAGATAATTTTGGTAATTAATTTAGATGAAAATGATTAGCTTTTCTGAACTTGTTTAGTATTCAATATCATCTGCTCTATGGGAAACTGTTTCTTGATCGAGACATTCTGAGTATAATATAGAGAAAGATGTAAAGTACTCATTATTTTGATTATCATTGCTACTTCTGTTCCAGATTAGGCATGGGCAATCCCAACCATTATCGATTCAACTTGGGCTAAGTCTAATCTGAGCCCACATGAAAAAATTCAGGCCCAAGTTTGAATTCCTATTGAGGTAGGCCTAGCATATGGAAGCAAAAATTGGCCTAAAAAGTTCTAATTTGAGTCATAATTTATAAAACATAATTGTCTTTGATTAATATGGTGTATAAATATGAAATTTATATGAGGATGTCATTTATATTTTTATATAAATAGTACAAAAGAATATATTTTTTAAGTCCAAAGAAGGCCGACTACAGATAAGCCCGCTTGTATATTTTGGGCTTGAAATCTGGCTTGGGTCTTACAAATGTAAATCAGAACTGGCTCGAATATTGTCATATCAGATCAATTCAGGCCTAGGCTCAGGCAAGCACAAAAGCTGACTTGACCATCCCATCATTTATTACCTTTTAATAGTTTTTAAAAGGAAAGGGGTCAAAGACAATAAACATACCAATTGTGTTGTTGTTGCCAACGGCTCCTTGCCACTGAATTGTCCAACCACCACATTGGTATCCCAAGTTGTCGGCATGGGTTCCGGCGATGAGGATCTTTCCGGCCTTCTTGGGGAGGGGCAGCAGTGGAGGATCAGCAGATTTGCCATTTTTCAATAGGACCAGTGATTTCCTCACGGCTTCCCTTGCCAATTCTCTATGTTCCTGTTTAAGATGATTCCATTGGAGACAATTGTTTAGTATTTCAGTATCTTTGTTTGAAAACTCAAAAAAAATTGTCTCAATTGGGTTTTGTGTCTACATTTTATTATGAAGCAATGTAGATGAACCAACCTGGCTTCCAAGATACTTGGTCATACTGAAATCGGACAATGGGTTCTCAAATAGGCCCATCATAAACTTGACTCGTAAGATCCTCTTCACTGCATCGTCGATCCGAGACATAGGGATGGAACCTGAGTTGACTAGGCTTGTTAGATTGTTGATTAACTCGGGGAAGTTGTATGGAACCATAATCTGCAATCCTCCAAATCCACAGAATGAGAAACAATAGAAAAGAATGACAATTGAAGTTCTAAACTCAATTCCATCAATCTGATGAGTTTGCTGGAAATCAAGAAACTAGAAATTAATTTTATATTTTCATAATATTGGTATCATACTTCTCAAAACCTAATATGAATCGACCATATTCTAAATCAATTATCTAAAAAATAAGATATGATTTTGAGTCTCACCATGTCAAGACCTGCTTCAATAGCAGCATAGATTGAATATGTATAATTTGCATGTGGAGGGGATGTGATTCTGTCAATTCCCTGCCAATCTGAGATAACAAAACCCTGAAAAATTCAAAAGAAAGAAAGAAGGGTGTATCAATCAACTATTTTTTTTTATTAAATCCAATAAACTCAAAATGATTTTTCCTCTTTTCTTTTTGAGTTTTTTTTTTTTTTTTTAAAATTATGACCCTAAAACAGAAGATAAATCAGTGCCTAACTTACCCTGAACTTGAGTTTGTCCTTGAGGAAGCCTGTGACGAGGGCACGGTTGGCATGCATCTTCTCTCCGTTCCAACTCGAGTATGAGACCATAATTGAGGAGACACCTTTGATGATTGAATTATAGTAAGGAGGCATGTGGATTCTCATCAATCCATCGAGATCGATTATCGTATTATTCTCATTGATTCCCTTCTGTGTCCCACCATCACCAACATAGTGCTTTGCACATGCTGCCACCTTATCTCTGCAAACAATTTAGCCACAATTCAAACTTTTTATTTTATTTAACAAGGAAAAGGTAAACATTTAAATAGAAACACCAATTATGACAGATTTCATTGGCTGTATGGAAAAAAAATGAAGAAGATGAAGGGTCAGAATGTTGGTGAGATAGCTCCCACATGGGATCTTTCACAAATCGCTAGTCAACTATAAGATAATTCTCTCTTGTATTTGCGTTCTTATTTCACTGTACAGTGATTTAGATTTCTCCTTGAATGTTGGTGAAATAGCTCCCACATTGAAGATGATGGATGATTTGCATAAATTTGATACTTTGGATCATTGAGGCCTTATGGGTATTTAATGAATTTAATCAAAACTATATTCCAACATGAATTGAATTGGGTGAGTATAATGGTGTTACAGTATACTCAAACTTTTTCTTTTAAATCCATACAAGGGGCGCTCAGGTTTTATCATAGAAACCTTTGGATATAAAACTTTCTTCAAGATACGATTAAAAGACTTTTTTGCTTTTGAGATTGAATAAAACCTATAGTGCAAACATGTAAATTCTATCATGTTCTAATGGTTAACTTACTTTCCAGGGGTGACGTAGGGAGTGCCCAAGGCTCCATTGGGTATGTCTCCTTGTAAACCTGAGATAAGTTCTGTCATATCTCGAACAATCTTCGTATCTTCGCTGTAGCTCTCATAACATCTACCCCATCTTGGATCTCTGCAAACCTACACAATGTCAGCAGCAAGAAAATCAGTAACATGAATATTAGAACAACAAAGAAGAAGAAGGAGAAGGAGAAATCTAAGAAATCATCTTTTGTTAAGAGTGGGCTAACTAGAAAACTTGCATATTGCATTTTGATCACAAATGTATTAATGGGTTTGGATTTTTACCGCGATACATGGGGCGAAACTATATGGGATTCCTGTAGCTCTAATTTCACGAGCAGTTGCTGCACCAATTCTCTTCACTAGTTGAGGATCCCTAACAAAGAAAAGAAATCCATGATAAGGTAGAGAAGATTGAAAGAATGTCAATAAATCATGGTTTTGCTAACACTTTAGCTTAAGTTAAATATAGATTAGAAATAAAAGCAAGACCATATTTGTCCATCAGTTACAAATTCATTAGTCATGAGATGGTAAATCTTATCAAAACTAGTAATTGTAATTTACCTTTATCTGTTCAAAAGCTGATTTTAATATACTATAGACATTTTAGAACCATAAAAAAAACAAATATATATATGCAGAATGTAGAAGTTATTTTAGTCAGCAATGGAAATTTACCTAGTTGCGCCGATCCCAACGTTGTGAGGAAATATTGTTGCTTTATAGACATTGTTATGGCCATGAACGGCGTCAATACCGTAGATCATCGGAATCCCAAGACGGGTTGAAAGAGCTCCCTTTTGAATTTCATTCACCATATTCACCCAATCCTCAGTTGAGGCATTCGGATGAGGTGTACTACCTCCGCCGCTCAATACACTCCCTACAAAATTCGATTGCCGTTAATTTTATTTAGGTGAATACAAATGAGAAGTAGACCCAAAGATAAGAAATTGGTAAATGTAATGACTTAAGCCTGCAACCTTTATGCTTACAATCATAAACAATTGAAAGCTGAACCACATTCACTTCTTGTTAATGCAAGGTAAACCGACCGTTAGTTTCATGTTTATTTACCTATGAAGTAATTCTTCATCACATCTTGGGTTGCATTGGCACGTTCAATTTGCGTCATCTGACCGATCTTTTCTACTAGAGTCATCCTTTTCATAAGATCTCTCATCCGAACTGCCAACTTTTGTGTTGGATCTTTGTACTTCATGTACTCTTCTGCGTCACTAAATGCTGCTGAGCAACACAAGACTAGAAGAAACAAGAGACCGAATTGAAACTTTGCCATGTTTGATAATTCCTGCGACGTCGAAATAATATTATAAAACATTAGTTATAGAGAATTAAAAAAAAATATGTGGATGATTCAAATGAAAATAGTTTGAAAAGAAAGTAAACAAGTTAAACCACTACTCAAACATTTTAAAAGATGTTTTTTCTAAGAAAAAACGACTATCACAGTTTTTTCAGGTGATTTTCTACAGAAAGTACAAGTTACCTATGCTTGCAGTAGATGAATCTTTTCTGCAGAAAATTACTGTAAAAACAGAATTTACAGTTGATTTTTGCAGGATTTCTGCAGCACCCATTTCCTATCCTATATAACTGTTTTCACATGTGGACTCACTTCAGGATCTAAAAACCCATCAAACCGAATTGTTGATATGTAAATAATATCAACAGATTATAAATAATATAGTATAGAAAACCAAGAGAAAATCTAAATCCAAATTTAGATTGTGAATCAAATGCATATTTGCCATATTTGGACCAGGATACAAGTTTCTGAATATTACAGACAGATTTGAATTCTGATTTAGGATTTGATACTTTCATTACTTGGATTTGACTCAAACTGATCCATTTATATCTCCACTTATGAATACTTTGGCCCAACAAATAAGAACTGATTTTTTTTTTTCATCACCATTAGTGAAAAGGGCTGCCATGGATTTAAAAATAAATGGGCCTAGAGTTCAAACAAGGTAAGATCCAGGCCCATTTTCAACCCAACATATTTATGATCTGGGTTCATCGGAGCCTGGTGCAGTAACAAAAATCTACTGATATCAGATATATCGACTGATTTTTTTTTTTTTAAATTTCGACGATTGAAATATTGATTTGTTCTGATCTTTAATATCAAGATCTGGGCCTATCTCAAACAAAGAAAATTTATTTGTCATGATGGGTCCATTCATTAAAAAAGAATGCGGATGCACTACTAATCAAACATACATATAACATACTTAATCCTAATCAAACTTGAGTGAAATACTCATTAACTTTCAACTTTCAACGTATTGAAGAAGCAGAAGCAGAAGAAGAAGAAATAAGCAGAAGCAGAAGAAGAAGAAGAAGAAGAAATAAGCAGCAGAAGAAGAAAGAAGAAACAGTGCAGCAGAAGATTGAGAAGAACGTACCTTGTCTTGGAGAAGTCGAGCGAGCGAGAGAGAGAAAGAGAAGAAGAGAGGAAGAAGTGAAGAGAAGAGAGTAGGGAGAGAGTATTTATAGAGGGATTCAGACAAGAACGTGACTGTGTTTGTATGGATTTGGAAGGTTGCTGCTATGATGGGATAAGTAATTTCTATATTTGATCAGATCTTACAAACGAGAAATAATAAGTAATTTCCTTCTAATTTCAATAATGTAAGATTTAGATAAAACAGTCGAGTATGCCTCCTGTCTTAAAGGAAGTTAATAATTTAAGATTATGATAAAAAATAATATAATTATTATGCCCTCTAAATTAGTAAAAATAACATGATCCACATCATTACTTGTCAGAGACTTACCTAAGATAAGAGTAAGAGATTTTTGTTGGTCTCGTACAAGCCCATTTTCATCGACCCATTGAGAAATTCTTTATTTTTTATTTAAATTGAAAATTTTCACTTGATATTTTCAAATTTTCATATTTTGGATTTGGATGGAGCAGATACCTACAAATTTTAGATTTTCATCGAAATTTGCTACTTGTTTTTAATGTGGGATAGGGGCCATGGTCTGGATCAAGGGTCCCAAATTCAGTATCGGCCGATATTTTTCTCTTTTTTTTTTTTAACAAAAACGGCCGATATGATACGGTCGAGATATTGGCATATCGGCCGATACGAATCATATTGGCCGATATGATACGTTTTCAAAACCATATCATATCGGCCGCTATTTGGACCCCTGGTTTGAACTGAGTGACTGTGAATTAGCATATTAATTGAAATTTTGTATATTGTAGAATTTTTTTTGCTTAGTGCTTGACTTGATTTTTAGAAAATATATAAAATGTAAGAAAAATTGACAGCAGAAAGTTTTTAAAGGAATTCTTCTAGATAAAAGATTCTCTTGAGTAGAGGATTCCTTTGTATTTGTTTGGTAATTTAGAGAAAAATATACTCGAAGAAAATAAATAAAGAAAGGAGTAATAAATAAAGAAGATCACTTCCCGCCTCAGGAAGCAGGAGGTCATTAGTTCGAGTCCCAACGACATTAACTAGGGGCATCCTCCTGAGGAATTTTGCAATGGCTGTTGCCAAAGGCGTTAATTGGGGTGGGATGATGAGTTTCCCCGCGGTCTTAAAAAAAGAAAAAAAAATAAAGAGGATCAATAAATATAATATGTTGCCTGCCGGAGTAGTAGACATTTGAGGGCCATGAATGAATCTGGTCTGGTCATCTACATATCTATATCTGCAAAAACGCAATTTGAAAAAGTAGAGTTTGGGCCTATGTCTTGGGCCCCTCTGCAAATCAGGCTTAGTTCTGAGTTCTGAGTCTGGACATTTTGAGTCCGCGTACAGGTTCATCTTGACTTAGACCTGATAATATATGACATATTTATATTGGATTTATATTAAATAAATTATCAAAATATGTTAAAAATCTTATAAATAATAAAACCCCAATTGGGTTTAGATCCAATAAGTAGGATCCTCAGCAGTGATGGATTAACCCAATGATGATCAATCTGCTTAACCACAGGATCCTGTTTTTTTTTTTACCCCAAGAAGAACTGGTCCACCAACTGTTATACTATCCATGGTCAGGTCTGGGCCTAAGTAGAATGTTTTAAATAGGGCTGGCCCAAGAGTGCAGATATGGGTCCATGGTTTTCTGTTCCTTGCAACCCCATCAGAGGTATAAATCTCGGCCGATATTGTGCATATCGGCCGAGATATCTCTGCCGATACGCACAATATCGGCCGTACTTGCGAGATATCGGCCGATATATATTTATACAGGCGATATTTGTCCAAAAAATTTAGAAGAGAGAGAGAGATCTCGGCCTATATTTCATCCGAGATCTGAGATTCCGAGATATCGGCGTATCTGAGATACCGAGATATCGGCCGAGACGCCGATATCTCGATAAAAGCGATTTTTGTACCCCTGAACCCCGTAAAGAAATCAGCAATTTAAGGTAGACTCGACAGATGCATTTTTGAGTAAATGGATTTAAATGTATTTATATTTCAATTGATAGTAGCATATTTTATATTATAAGATACACTGATAACACTACAATTTTATGTTAGTATTTTAAACTTTATATTTGAGATCTCGTCAAATGGAGTGTGATATATATTATCATCATTTAACCATTTATCTCATCAATTTAGAATAAACTTTCATATTTAAATTTGGTGCATTCTTTTCATCAGGGGTCGAGATATCTGTCGATATCCTATATATATCGGCGATATATATCGCTGATATTGGCCGATATTAACATATTTTTTAAAAAAAAAATTAAGAGAGAGAAAAATATCGGCCGATAACGAGATATCGGTTGATATATCGTATCGATCGATACCGAATTTTAAACCCCTTATTTCATAGACCAATTGACCAGACGCCCCATAAAATTTGAACCACAACCTATAGAACACAATCAATTCTTTATTCGATAGAAATGGTGTTTGGGCTTAAAGATGATTGAAATGGTTAAGTCGGCAACAAACGAGTTTATCATAAAGAAAGTAAAGGAAGTTAGGTATCTCACCCACCAGCTTTAGAGATTTCACTGTCTCTCATATCTCTTGCAATCTTCTTCATCTTTGATGTAACCTCATCCCCAACTTGATGAAACACCAAAGTACCAAACCATGTGTCACTCTTATCCTTACTTGGGTTGGCTCAATCATTACTTTTACTCAAATAAATATTCTTTCTTTGTGAGTATCTATGAATTTAGAAAATGAAATTTTACAAAGGGTATTTGGTATTTTTTATGTGAAGTAAATTGGGTTTTTTTTCAGGAGTATAAATCATTCATCTTCTAGAATATGTTTTGTCCAGTGTCCACCTGAGTTGTCAAGATGCTGCTGTACAAAACAAACATCTCTGGCCACATTATTTGGTTGTGTGTGAATAAGAGGACTTCATGATTGTATGTTGATAAAATTATTTAACTAGGGTTATTATCAGTGTTCAAAATTTATTTATCCATAGTCAATTTTTTGAGTTTTTTTTTTTCATGGGACTATGTGGTAAAATATACTGTGAGTTACTCTATTATCTATCGTGTCTTTTTTTATCCTATTCTTTTATTTTTTTTAATGGACTATGTCTATTCAGGACCAGCCCTGGACTTAGGCGGCATAGGCCCTCAGACAGAAAAGGCCCCCACACATTTAAACTCTTTAATATACCAGTCACAAAGGGCCCTTTAAATCTCACTTCGTCTATGGCCCCTGAGATTTTAGGGGATCTCAGGGCCAGCCCTATCTCTATTCATTATCCTTACAACTCAAAAACCTCTCACTTCAAATTTGTTTCTCTTAATTTGTCATATATTGTGCGATTACTTTTTATGGCAAGTACCAGAGTAACTAGAAACTAAGATAATAATATTTATAGTTACACGGGTTTGATATTAATTTAATTCTCTCGGGCTTCATAATTAGGAACACAATTGGATATTTGAAAGTAAAAAAATCTAATTTGAATAAATAGGTTTGGCTGTAGCTCATACAATTAATTACTCTACTATCTATTATATCTTCTTTTATCAATTTATTTTATATTAGTTAGAATTGGGTATCTAGCTTAAAAGGCTAGCCTATAAAGTAAAGTGACTCAAGTCCTTTATAAGTCCCTAAATCTCCCACTTCACAACCAATCCTCTCTTTGAACAAGGCTCTCTGATAAATAGAACGTCGCATGTCATCCCGTTCTACTAGTGGATCTCCCGAGTCCACATACGTTAGCTTAAGGATATGGCTTTGATATCACTTATTAAGACTGGGTATCTAACCCAAGAGGCTAGCATATTAGGTAGTGCGATCCAAATCCTTTATTAGTTCTTAAATCTCTCTATTTTTAGAACCAATATGGAACTCATTTTCTACCCAAGTAATATTTTCATTGGTCTACTTCTTTCTTATTCCTGTCATATGTAACCTCTCAATTTTATAATAAAATTTTATATATTATGTACTTGTAATGCGAAATATGTTATATATTTGCCCAAAATGGGTAATATAACATAATGTCGGCCGACATCTTTAAAGCCTTTTAGCGAATATTTTAACCTACACTGAGTATTTTCGACAAAAATAACGTTTCATATGCGAATTGTGTACAATTAACCCTCCATGGCCGATTTCTTTATCTTGAGGATGGGACAAGTGTATTGATTTGATACTATTCTCCGTCAGTCTTTTCACTTTCACTCTTATATTCCCCCAAAATGCAAATTATTTTTCATTAAAATAAAAAATGCAATATTTTAATAATTTTTTTCACTCATATATCCCATAGCGAATCAAATTTCAACACCATGGATTGGATTCCACAATTCGACCTCCAATTTGTTTATAACAAGACCCTCCAAAGTTCGAACACTTGGAGAAATTCTTGAATGGCAAGATTGCTTCTCACACCCAAGAGCAAGAAACTCCATCTTTTCGTCCTCTGTTTCTTCCTCACAATTCATTCTCATCCATCCAATTCTCACCCAATTCACCAATCTACAAGACTCGCATCCAATAATATCATTACCACCTCACCTCAACCTTCTCAAAATTTCCAAAATAGCTGCTCAGATCTGCATAATTATCAAGGAAATGAAGCCAAGTGCATGTTTGTTCGGTCAGAGACGAGTTGCCGATCGGAAGGATACATAGACTACCTCCAGCTCATGTACTGCACCTGCGGTGGGCACCCGGTTTTCGGTTACAGCATACTAGTCCTATGGCTAGTCCTGCTTTTCTATCTGCTAGGAAACACAGCAGCTTACTACTTCTGCTCTTCATTACAGAGCTTGTCACTAATCTTGAAACTCTCTCCTACCATAGCTGGAGTCACCCTCCTTGCACTCGGCAATGGCGCACCCGATGTCTTCTCTAGCATTGTTTCCTTCATGGGACCTGAGGCCGATGGCGTCGGGTTCAACAGCATCCTAGGTGGGGCGTTCGTCGTCTCCAGCTGTGTGGTTGGGGTCGTAAGTATATCGGTCCGCAATCTTAAGATGTATGTCGATAAATCAAGCTTTGTAAGAGATGTTTGCTTCTTCCTTTTGGCTCTTGGTTTACTACTTTTGATGTTGATTGTGGGAAGAATCAACTTATGGGGTGCCATAGCCTTTGCTTCTTTATATTTTGTCTATGTGTTTGTCGTATCCACCGCGCATTTCTGTACGAAGAAAGATCGACTGGTTGTGAGTCCAATCGCTATCGATCCTCTCTTGCCGATCAGCAAAGTTCTCTCACCTTGCAATCCTGCAGAATTTGGTGAATTGGGTGAGCCACTTTTAGATCGTATTGGTAAGGAAGAACAGAAACCCGCATCGGCGATGACAGAAGCCGTTGAGAATGATGATCAGAGGTCTAAAACAAGCTGCTTTTGCTTCAATCCATCAGCTTCATTCTTCCTTGGTCGGATTCTCTACATTCTAGAGATGCCTCTGTATCTTCCAAGAAGATTGACAATTCCTGTTGTTTGTGAGGAAAAATGGTCTAAGCCATTTGCAGTGATTTCAGTAACATTGGCACCATTTCTCTTGGCAGCCCTTTGGAATTCTCAAGAAAGGGATTTGGGTTTTAAAGCAAATCTAATTATCTACATTTGTGGTGGATTAATTGGATTTTTTTTGGGTATTACTGCTTTTATGACTACTGAACAGAGTAGCCCACCAAGAAGATTTCTCTTCCCTTGGCTTGCAGGGGGGTTCTTGATGAGTGTTGTATGGACTTACATTACAGCCCAGGAATTGGTTGCATTGCTTATTTCCCTTGGAAATATCATTGGAATAAGCCCTTCAGTTCTTGGGCTCACAGTCCTTGCTTGGGGTAATTCAATTGGGGATTTGATTGCCAATGTTGCAATGGCTTTGCATGGTGGACCCGGTGGGGCCCAGATCGCGATATCCGGCTGTTACGCAGGACCCATTTTCAACATTTTGATGGGCTTGGGCCTGCCTCTTGTTTTTTCATCTTGGCAAGTGTATCCATCATCATATGTGGTTCCTAAAGATCCATCTCTTTATCAGACATTAGGCTTTTCGGTGGGTGGCTTGCTTTGGGCCCTTGTGATCTTGCCCAGGCAAAATATGAGGCCTGATAGGATTCTAGGTCTAGGGCTTTTGGCCATATATTTGTGTTTTCTGTCTGTGAGACTTGCCTACACACTTGGGTTGGTTCAATTTCATGGGCCCATGCATGATTGATGAGCAATTGAAATCTGTCATTAACTTGTAATTATATATTTTATGTACTTCTTAAGCATTGAATGTTTTGCTTCAACTACTGCTTACTTTCTTCTTCTATTGATATTATAAATTATTACAAGCCTTATCCATTTATGCAAGTTTGGTTGGGACTTGGGAATTTCCTTGCCTGATAATGACTGATTGTGGACCTGTTCTTCATTTCTAAGAAATTATTAATTGTGAACTGGTTGATTGTGAATTAAATTACCAATGTTTCATTGACAGCATATTTGTATGAATCAATTTTGAGTTAGATTAAGTTTAAGTCATTTAGACAATTAAAATCTCTTAATCATTAGAATTATACTTAGAATGATCTGTATAAGTTGATTTTTGTCACATTAGACTCAACCAAAAGTTGATAATCTAGTTTACAATGAAGCAGTTCACTTTCTCACTTCATTTGGGTATGCAGATGTGATGAACATTTAAGAACCCTCTTCTCCCATGCTTTTTGGTTTAAAAGGATAATAACATGACTTAATGCATTATCCTACTTGATCCCTTCATACCAAAGTTTAAATAAGGTGTGATACCCCTATCCTGTGAAGGGGGCCTGAGCATCAGGCAAGATGATACACATCGGTGTGGGTGTGGAGTCCCACATCAAAAAGGGAAGAAAATTGGCTTGGGTTTATATGTAGCCACACCCTCCAACATAGTACAATGCGTTTTGGGCCGGGCCATGTAGGCCAGGCCCAAAGGTAAAGCCGTACGGCTCGCTCGTATGCACGTGCGAAGCCTAAAGCGGACAATTTTGTACTGTGTTTGGAGGCGGGTTAGGTTGGGTTGAGCGTTATATAAAGTAGGCTTATTTGGCCATGTTTTGATGTTTTTAGCCCCTTAATGTTATAAGATGCTTTTAGGCTTTTATAGACCTATTTTGGGCATTGTTTGCTGTAGAAAAATACAACTTGTTAAGGCCCGGATATCCAACCTAGAGTGACACAAGTCATTTTACACTTTGAACATGAGACTCATTTGCGTCCCAACATTTAAGTCAAATGATTCCACCGACTATTACCAGTTTTTCTCAACCAAATTGAAAAACTTATCCAAATTACTTGACACGGTAGAAGTTTGAGTCTTCCAAATTTTCAAACTACTTAAAAAAAATATTATTTCACAAGTCTATGTTCATTGCATTAAGTCGTCCGGTATAAATTTTTGATTCACGTGCCAAATATCCAGTTTGTTGGCCTCCAAAGGTGAAGGACCGAGAATAATTGAATAGAATCCGCACGTGCAGGTGCGTATGTGGTGTAGAGAGGCACGTCCATCAAGTTGCAGAAGGGGCCAAAATGTGGTCCATGGCTAACCTTACCCACCTTTGCAATTATAAAGGCCTGTCATCAATTGCAAGAGACGTAGCAACCTTCAATTCTAAGGCCTGTCATCTCTTTGAAAAGCTCACCAAATGTCTGGGTTTTAAACTAAGTACATCACATTCAGGGAAGGTTCACCTGCTAATTAAAGGAGTCTGTCTTACTGGAAAACAGGGCTGGCGCTGAAATCTCCTAAAATCTTAAGAGCCCTAGATAGAGTGAGATTTTATGGGCTTTTTGTGATTGGTATATTAAGGAATTTAAGTGTGTGGGGCCTTTCTGTCTGGGGGCCCTAGGCGGCGGCCTATTCCGTATATGTCCAGTCCAAGGAAAGAATATAAAACAAGATTTATTTAGGAAATCCTTGGATGAGTGGATAAGTGTAGTCAATCCTTCTAATAGATTCACTAAAAAAGCTATAATGGTTAACATAATCTTATACTGATACAAGAAGTTTTCATTAAGATTTGGATGAAACTTAGAATTAACAGGGACTTGTAGGTGATTTAAAAATCCCCCAAGTAGATAGAAAAAGAAAAAAGAGTTCTAGAAGATCATTCAATTATCAAATGGAGATGAGAAATCCATTCTTTCCCCAGATACTTCTTCCCCATATACTCCAATTTTCTGTCCAATCCAAAAGTCTGAAAGAGATACTGAAGTTTTACATGTAAGCATCAACTGGGATGTCTTCTTCCCCCGACCAAACTCTTATTTATTATCAAAATTTTCAGTTGTTAAAACACATGAATGTAATTCATCTTTAAAAAATTGACTTAGGAGAGGAAACCCACGTCCTTATAAATCCCAAACTCCAAGGCCCGCATGCGATGTGGGATATTGCTAACACTCCCTCTTAGCACCAGAGGTTGGAGACATGAACTCGACCCATATCTTTAGTATCCTTTGCTCTGATCAGTAGAACTCATTTTTAAAAATCGACTATTGAGAAGAGAAAACCCATGAGTTTATAAACCCTATAACCTCAAGATCCGCTATTGCTAACATTGGTATCCAAATCACTCACTATCGTAATTATTGTCACTGATATCAATTGTTTGGAGTCGATTTTTTGAGCTCTTCTCTTCCATTCCATTCTACCTTTTAAAAAATCATTACCTCCGTTACTATACAATCCTTCATGCCATTCTTTTCTCTCTTTCAACCAAGTTTTTCAAGTCCTATTCTTATTTTTAAAATACCCTTTAGCTTGAGGAGAAGTGGGTCCAATGATGTGGCAGCCTCTGCAACACATTCATACAATATGGTTAGTTCTTGAGTGATAAATTTCTCCTATTGGATATTACATCTGATGACAAAGAACAAATTGATTGGGTCAATGACACATTGAAATAGGTTTGGAATTTTCCCAGCTTGTTTGGTTGATGGATAGAGATGCACCATTTCTACTTTCGATGACTGAGTCTCCTGCTAAGATAGAGACTCTTTCAGAGAAATTTTTTACTTAAAATTTATATTAGGGACCCCATGACAAGGTTATATAGGGAAATGAATGGATAGAGTAGGTAAGTGAATCTGTCAATCCCATCTGATTTTTCTATTGATGTGAATTTAGTAGTGTAAAAAGTCAAACATTACACTAATTAAAATCACCCTTTCCTTTCTAAACAATATTACGGATATGGATCTTGACCCACTTCACTCTATATAGTAATTTTGTAGGAGTTGGTCGTCATGTGTTCTAAGAGACTTTGATATCTTTGATATCTTGGACTTCAAAAAAAATATATATATATATAGAGAAAAACTTACGGTTTACAAGTGGTTTTTTTTATTGGTGACATGATAAATTCTCTAGTTCTACTATGCTAAAAGATCTGATTGCACCTTTGCATCATTAGACTTGTATTTTTTTTTTTTTTTTAAGAAAAATTGTAACTTTCTGAAAGAAAATTTTCCTCGATAATTCGTTAATAGGTAAAGGTTAGATGCATCATGTCTTCATGAAAATTTCGGGATTTACCCTTGAATTATTTTATGATTAGAAAATAAAAAGGGAAACTTCATGGAAAAAGTTCAAGTAAAAAGGTGTAAATGATCTTAATTGCAAAAAAAAAAAAAAAACCCATAATTCTATTAATTGTAAACCACCTATCTCTTTGATCTCTGTCACATGGCGTGGCTTGAGTCTACAAATTTCATTCATATAAAAGCAAGTATTTAATTCGGTTTCTTCTTCTTCTTCCTCCCCCCACAAACTCTCTTTTTTTCTCAAAGTTAGATAGTTTTATATAAAAATACGTTGATCCGAATTAAATCATTATCATCATCATTAAAGTCATTTATTTTATCAATTTAAAATTGACATTTATAATTAGATTTGCCAGTTATTTTTTACGGCCCAACTGCAAAATTGATGCACATAGGACTTGAATCTATTACCTGGAAATTGCAACCATGAATAAAGGGTTCATTCTTATTGTTTTTTTCATGACCGAAGGTGTTCAGGCATCTTACCCATAGGAGACTTTACTCTACTAATCATTTGGAGTATGGGCACACCTCCCTGCACACACATATCAAATTCAAACGATGAGGAGTAACTCCATGGGAAGTGGCCCAGAGGGGTTTGAAGGTTATTCTTATTGTTGGTAATTAAAATATTAGAAATTCATTTATTTATTAAATGAAAAATCACGATACTTGTGATGTATGACACTTCAAAATGTAACTCTCATATTTGAGTTTGTGGTTTAGTCTCTTTCACATGAAGTCTTTGTTTAAGATTTTGACATGGGATGTAGATTGGATTTTCCCTCTTCCTTCTTATGGGATTAGGGCTATTTGGGTTTTTCTTAATCAGGTTTTTGGGATTTGAATTTTTTAATTAAAATTTATTTTATTACCTTACTTTCCACTTGAATTTTGGAGAAGACTTTTCTCTTGAAGACTGTATGTACGACTCGGGGGCCATCTCAGCTCACTCAATTTGGACGGTGTAGATTGAATCAATTTATATATGTAATCCATTATAAATGAGATTATTTTGAGGTTGAAATCTGATCCAACAAGTGTTAGATTTTAGAACACAGTATTCAGTGTGTGGATTCCATTACTAAGAGAATATGTATAAATATACGAGTGCTCATGAATCTCCACAAATCTCTCTCAACTAATCTTTCCTAATCTCTCCTCTAATTTCTCTACTCCTCAATCTTCTCCCTTAATTGTATCCTTAAATTTTCAAAATTAATTTACCTTAACACCTCTCTCAAACTCAAGAAGGTCCCACTCGAGTTTGAACTTATTCAATTTAACTATCAAACGGTCGGATGATACCATCGGATGGATCGGAAGCATATCAACTGTCAAAATGAGCCTGCACCAAACACAGATGTTGATCTTCCCATATTTGGGAGTTGAGAAGAGAGGAGAGGAACGGGAGAAAAGAGGGAAGAAATGGGTTGTAAGAAGAGGAAGAGATGATTGAATGGTCGAGAGGGAAACCCAGGAAACAGAGATTGGACTGGGGTGGGCTGAAACATATCAAAATAAATATGTTGATGCAAACAACCAAAGTGCTGAATTTCACAACTCGAAATGAGGCCGGATTTTCATAACACTAGTCAGATAATAAGTATAGAATCCTAGCAGAACTTTTTCCACAGAATTTCTTTTCTCAAGGATATGGAGAAATAACCTCAGAAGCATATCAGCATATATGAAAATGAATTAGCAAGTCTCTCAGTTCTTGGCTGAATTTTCAGTTCTTCTCTTGGATCCTCTTTTCCTTTTTGGGGGCCTTTCCTGCCTGTCCTTGTTTTGAGATTTCTGTTTCCTTCCCAGTTATAGTTGTGTTGGGAGCTCTATTGATAGAATTCACCATTTCAAAAAAAAAAAAAAAGGAAAAAAAAAAACCTAATCAACGCACTAGTGTAAAAAAAACTACTATATTAAGAGGCTAAAGCAAATGCTACAGCCCCACAGCATCTGATTCACTAATTCTTTGCTTCAACTTTTAAGGTGTTTTTGACAAAAAAAAAGGGTATAATTTAGCAATGTATACTGAATACCCAAAGGTTAGGATGTTTCTTTTAATTTTTTAAATAAAGTTTTGAAAGCAAAGATAGGATTTCCAAGAAAAGTATCAAATAAATGGACAACTGGTATCAAGAAGCAGCAGGACAATCTTTTCATTAAGTTCTTGTTCCTCAAGTAGAACATGATACTCCACTCTTCTCCACTTCAACATGACAATTCCATGCTAAGCGTCGATCAAACATATGAATACCCAAGTCAAGGCATATGTTACAAGAGGTAAAGTAAAGTTGAGGACTCCTCGGATCTTATTCAGTGACTTGGCCCGATATTTAAATAGGCGCATGATCAGATCATCATAATCAAAACGATGAGCCTTTCTCTGTTCAGTTTTTTGTCCTAGGTTCTATAAGGTCTTATGAATATGCACAGACCATTCAGAAGGCAAGTCCTTGATTTTAGATTCCACCAGAACCACTTACAGACTTCATATTATGGAATAAACCTTTGTATTCTGACACCATCTCACTGGTTCTTCGATCCACTTCTCACTCGAGCCGTTGGGGTATGACGACAAAGCTCCTCTCTTCTTCCTAACATAACAGGACTGCATAGTGTCTGGTTTTCATGAAACCTATCACATTTCCAAATCACACAACATGAGAAACCTTTTACAGCAAATCAATTACCCCATACCTCTTGCAATCAAGATATTACCCTTTTTTCTGCTGAGACACTAAAGCCTCCCAATGGATTTTCGTTCCAGCCTGCTGTATACAGTCCACATACAAATCATTGACAAATCTTTGTCACCTTCAGCTTTCCTTTTCAAAATTTACACCTGTCATCATTACACTCTTTGCTGAAGCAAATCAATTGGTGTCCTCGTTCATTCCAAGATGAAGATGCTCCTGTCATCCTTCACTTGAACACAAAAATACCATGTGGGGACTGCAGTTGTAATATGGTGCATGAATTTGTAATATGACTGTCATTGTCTATGTCTGGAGCTGCTGGATGAACCTTTTGACTCGTCCTCCAAACTGCTGGATGATCTTCTACATCAATTCCTTCAATTACCTGTTCATCCTAATAAGTTGTCTTTGGTCTACCCTATCAATAAAAAACCAACTGCCACCAAAACATCTTAATATCTCCCTTCTACTACTGACTATCTTCTGATGCAACCTGGCCTACTTGATTGTGTTTTACAAGAAAATTATTCAGGGGAAAAGGACCTATACACATAGGTTATGCATTTTGAATGGAGGATCAGTCTCACAAATATGAATGCATCATCAAAGAAATTTGAGAAGTGACTTTAATTTCTGAAAAGTAATGCAACGTGCCAACCTGTAGTGTGTAATTTTACTTGTATATATGCACACACATACACAATTTACTTGTATGCAATGAACTATCTGTGTTATCAATACAAATATTTCTTGAAAAAGGAAAAAAGAGTAGAACCTCTGACATCAATGTGTTGTAATTTACAAAATGTGTATTTTACAGAGCTTCGTAAGTAAGACTGCTAAAGAAGCAAAGGAACGTCAATGACACACTAACATGGCAAACTAACCTGTACAAAAAGCAAATAAAAATAATTTGTTTAGTTGCAAATCAATACATAACTCACAAAGAACATCGTGAAATGAGCTGCCAAGGGAGCTGTTGCTTCAATCAACTATAGTCATAGAAAGTGCAAAGAGCCAAGTGTTTGCACAAGCCTGATAGAGAGAAAGCAAAGGTAAATAGCCAAGAGACCACCACCCAAAAACTTATCGAGTCTCATATTTCTCCTCGGTAGGATTATCAGAGCCCAAAGCAATCCAGCCACCAAAAACCCTAATGTCTCCAAAGAGAGACGAGTCCACAGGAAGCACATAGAAAGCTGGGTATATTTTCCAAGATGAGAACACTAGAGAAATGCCTAATCCCACAAGTACATTAAAGATGGGACCTGCATAACAGCCAGAGATTGCAATTTGGGCACCATCACGTCCACCATTCACAGCCATTGCAACATTGGCAATCAAGTCTCCGATTGAATTTCCCCAAGCAAGAACAGTCAGCCCAAGAATTGAAGGGCTAATTCTAATAATATTCCCAAGTGAAACCAGCAATGCAACCAATTCCTGAGCTGTTATGTAAGTCCAGACCACACTCATAAGAAACCCGCCTGCAAGCCAAAGAAATAGAAATCTCTTTGGTGGACTGGACTTTTCAGTAAAGAAAAACGCAAGCATCCCAAAAACACTCCCAACCAGTCCACCACATATACAGATTACAAAGCTTTCCATGGAACCTATATCCCCTGTTTGAGAATTCCAAAGGATTGCCAAGAGAATGGGTGCTAACGTGACTGAGATAACTGCAAATGGCTTAGACCATCCTTCCTCTGAAACAACTGGAATTGTCAGTCTCCTTGGCAAATAGAGAGGCATCTCTAGAAGGTAAATAAACCATCTGAAGTAGTACGAAGCTGATGACTTGAAGTTTAAATTGCTTGTTGCATCTCTATGTTCATTATTTTCAGGAGCTCCCCTTGGCATCAAAATCGGTTCTTCTTTATCAATTAAATCCAAAAGAGGTTCCTCCAATGGACTAGGTTCTTTCAATTCACATGATAAGAAGCCATTGCTGATAGGCAGAAGTGGTTCAATAGCCAAAGGATCCACATTTCTATCCTTCCACCAACAAAAATGTGTTGCACATACAACAAGTACATACACAAAATACAGAGAAAGAAAGCCAATTGCACCCCATAAATTGATCTTTCCCAAAATCAATATCACAAGCAGAGACAAAAGAGCTACAAGAAAGAAACAAACGTCTCTTATGAAGCTCAACCTATCAACCGCAGTATGACGGAGGCTAACAGCAATGCACATGACTCCAACCACAACACTCGATACGAAGAAAGTACCACCCAATACACTGTTGAGACCGACATCTGCAGTGCCGTCCCCCACGAATGAGGCGATGCTAGCGAATACATCTGGCGCCCCATTCCCCAGAGAAAGGAAAGTAACTCCAGCAACAATCGGGGAGAGATTCAAAACGCTTGACAAGCTCTCTAAAGAGGAGCAAAAATAGACAGAAGCTGTGTTCCCCAGCACATAAAACAGGACAGCAAGCCAAAGGAACGAAAGGGCATAGCCCAAAACAGGCCATCTTCCAAGAATGCAGTAGAAAAGATAGAGATAATTTATGTAGCCTTGGGACACACAAGAGTCTTTGGATTTAAGGTACAAGCACTTGGCCTTGTAATCTTTAGACTCCTGTAAACCACTGCAACCGTCGTAGGTGTCATTCGAAGCGAGAGGGCGAGAAACGAAATGGGAATTTGAAATGTTTAAACTGGTAAAATAAGTGAACAGAAACCAACAAAAGAGGAAGAGAAAAGACGAATTAAGAAAGATACGGAACCGCCTGGAATATGACATGAAAATAGGAAATTGAAGAAATGGAATCAGACCCACTTGCAAAAACCGAAGGGGTTACAGTAATTTATGTGGGAATTGAATTGCAACATCTGTTAACCAATCTCATACAAATTTTCTGCAGAATTGGGAGGAAAACAAAAAATAGTACAACAGTTAATTTAAGCGATTAGAAGAAGAGATTAGTGAGAAAACTCACCTTGAAAGAGAGAGAGAGAGAGAGATGAATCTGGGGATTGAAAGAGAAGAGGGAATGAGACGGCATAGAAGTGAACGTTACACGAAGCCAAGTATCTGAAATATTTAAAGGAGAAAGAGAGAAAGAGAGAGAATTTTGGAACGGTGGTTGGATACTACCGAGTGTGTAGAAACGCGTGTCAGTAGTGCCTTTCCTTTTCGCTTTCTTTCTTCGTCGGTAAGGAGAGAGGAGAAATTTTAGATTCAGTAAAAATAAATATCTAGTTTTCCACGTGACACGTGGAATAATAAAAGTGAGCCCCACTCGTGTAAATAGAACATTTTAGATTTTCTAGTTAATCAAAGTTGAATTAATTAGACCTTAATTATTTTAGATTAATAATTTAAGTTATCAAGGAATTTAAAATTAGTATTTTATATTTAGTAGCTATGGATTGTGATATACCCGATTTTTCATCTTTGAAGAATCTAAATAATATCATTTCATGATGTGGGATTTAATTTTTACCGACACGTGATTTCCTCAAAATTTTATAATCCATACTATGACATTTATATAATTTTTATAAGAATTACATAAAATTTAATTAAATCGAAACTTTTGTGGATAAAATTGTATATCTTATTTAATGTTTTTTTTATAAAATGTAATAAAACATTTTAATATTTTAAAAAAATCCCATCCTTCCTTCTTGTGCCATTCAGTTAGTGTTGCACGATTAAATTAGAACATGTGTTGTGCATGTGATAAGGTTGAGAAAGGACAAATAGTGCACGCATAATTAAGGAAGAGTGCTTGTGTATTATATATGTAACTTGGTCGAGGATAAATATAATTTCTAACTTTCTCTATTAATTGATCTAATATATTAACTTAAAAATAAAATAATAATATTTTTTTTTAATTTACATGTGGAAAACCGCAGGATACTTAACGTAAAATCTACATTAGTGAGCCCGAGTAAACTAAAGTTAGATCATAGAGACTCAAACCCACAACTTTCCACTTCGTAGGGCGGGAGTCAATAAATTAAACTATTATGTTTAAGTATAGCATCCTTTCTGCGTGTTCAAAACAGACTGAAGGCTTCTTTTTAACATGTTTAATTAATTGTTTGTTTATTATTAAATTAAACATTTATTCAGTGACTAGTTCCAATAATTGATCACCCACCAACAAATTTAGATAGGCATACCAACAAATTTAGATAGGCATATTGTAAAGGAAGAAAACTTGTGAAGGGTAAAATTGTAATCAGATTATATGAAAATAGTGGTTGGAACAACATTCATCCATCTGTGATTATATGACTCAGAGAACAAAAGAACAAGAATATAACTTTATACAACAAAAAGAAAAGCTCTAAAAGAAGAACAAATAAATTCGATGGGCAATGTAGTTTGACTTTCAAGGCTTCCATGGTGGAGGTGGGGGTGGCGACATCGTGTAGAGCGGTGGTACTGCTGAAAATATTGTATTTTTGTCGACACCGACGCCGGCAGTGCTTGTTAGTGAGACAAGAGCTGCAACTAGGCCTGCATTACCGGCCAATGTGGGCTCTGTGTAACTGTAATTTGTTCTCACATCTCTGAAACCGTCGAACCGATCAGGTCCACCAACCATGGCCCCAATTATGGTGTTCAGGTTTCTCGCTCGAGTATCCCGCCACTTCCATCCTCCAGTACATGAGTATTTTTTACCATCTCGGGGTATGGATGCACCACGATGATGAACATGTCTCGGATAGTTCGAACCATAGCCTACAACATAGCTCATCTTCCTGGGGTTGGCTCCTAAGATGTAATTTATCTGTAATGACAAAAAAAAAAAAAAATACAACAGTTAGCAGTATGTTTGTCGACACAGTCAATACTCATTTTAGAAGTTCAAATATTTATGCAATATTACAAATGTTGGATCAAGCCTTCACCTCACTAGCTCATTTGATATGGCCCAAGTGGTTAAAATTTAAGCCAACATGGCTAGTTTTATGAACCCACTCTGCACATTGTTTTACCTTATATAATTCTCTCTCTCAGAATGGAAAGTAGAGTTTTTTCAAAATTATATAAAATTTTAGACAGCAATTTCTTGAAGAAAAAGCAAGAGTAGAGTGACAATTCAGCATGAAGTATTTGCATTTTTATTTGAAAAGATGTACACTTTCAAGGAAAGTAAATTAATTTCCATGCATCTCAACTGTACCAATAGAAACAAGAGAGATGAATTAACAAATCAAACATTACCAAAAGAGTGATAATCCAAAATAACTATCCCAAATGCTGTTTTTATCACCGTGGATTTCTATAACCCTTGGATATGAGGTTCTTTGATTCGAGATGGATATAGAGAAATCAAACGAAATAATGAAATCAGAAATATCCACTGTGATAAAGTTAAAATCCGACTCCATTAAAAAATTAAGAACCCATAGTTCCACCTATTGAGGGTATAAGAAATCCACAAAAGAAGAGAGGATTCTTCACTCCTGAAATCAGATAAATTCTATATGTATCGAAGGCATGGGTATCCTTGCATCCAAAACTGTACAGATTATTATGAGGAATAAGAGGAAAGGAAACCTGAGAGGTGGCAAATCTTCGGAGAACGTCGGCCGAGAAGTAGTTGGGACCACAGAACCATCCAGGAACACCAGTGGCATTCAAATAGTCAGCATAAAGAGAAGCTAAGAAGGCAGCATTGGCTACATATTGTAGAGGCTGAGGGCGTCCATGATTCAGTTGGATCATTCCTCCTGCAAGAAAAGCTCATGTCAAAAACAAAATGTGGCGCATGTTTTATATATTAGAAATTCCCTTCAACCTTGGAATCATGTAATCCATTTCAACAACCAAGTGTTATACATTTTTTAACATAGATGCTTAAGAACATAAACATAGAAAGAGATACAAAAACAAATTTGCAGAGGGTGAATGCTCCAAGTTCTTACAAATAAATAGTCCTATAATGGAATCTGCTTCAACATATCAAACAATAGATGCCCAATAAAAGTGCCTTCTTATGAAGATTGTAAACATAGTTCAAAATTTTGTTAAGACCTTGACTTGGATGGGACCAAATTTAACTAAACAGATTCAACCAAGTATGGGCAAGAATCCAGCAGCCTGACCTGTATATGAGTTGGTAAAAACTTCTTATGATGCTATGATTATCAAGTTCGGATTTGGTCCTCCTCTGAAACCTATTGGGTAGAAGGCACTTCCTACCCTACCGAATTATAAATCGCAAATGCATCCAAAGAATACAGAGAAACAAAGCATGGATGGTTACAAGGACACGAGAGGAGAGGAGAGAAAATGTACCATGTGTCCAGTTGAAGACTTTGAACTGACGAAGGTAAGAGCACATGTTCAAACCCGTAACATTGTGGTAGCTCCTCAGCATGCCCTCATATGGGTAGCCAGGGTTCAAGAAGATCCTCAACCTTGTTAGCAGCAGCTGAGCTGCTGGAAGCTTGTTGTCCCAACTCAAAACACTCAAATCTGGTATCCCCAGGAATGCCTTTGCATTCCTTGGAACTTCAACATTCGTCGCAAGGGATAGATAGCTAGAATTCCCTGTTGCATAGTACATCCAAGCGGCACCCCACATGTACTCGTCATAGTAGCCAGTCGAATTGTAGAACTGTGCAATGTTTCGATTCCCACGGCTATAAGATGTCCTCTTGCCATTGTCTCTTGCAAATTTGAATAGCGTAGCAGCCCCCTTGACAAGCTTCTTTGAGTAAGCCTTATTATCACGGAAGACAATCGAGGCAGCTGCAAGTGTTGCTGCCATCTCACCAGCCAAGTCAGGCCCAGAGAAAGCGGCTTGCACGGGATGGGCATAGGACATGTCCTCTGGCTTCTGCCAGCAGTAGTGATCGTCTGGAGTTTTTGAACCATTCACTGCCAGGCCAACCTATTAGTCAAAGTCAGATGAATTCATCAGGCCATCACTGGAAAGACTATCTTCTGCGGCCATTGATCAAAGTCAAACAGTAAAGTGGAATTGTAATAAGGTGGCCAGGGGCCATTCTGGTCATGTTCTGGTAAGTAGATCATTGGTATAAAGCTGAAATTGAACTAATTATGAACTGGGGTCAAATTACCATTCAAACTCAGAATTTAACAGGTCAGTCTGGGTCAGATCAGGTTGCTCAATCGTAGAAAATTACAACCAGTACATACAATACATAATCAAGTTAAATACCAAAAGACTAGCATGGTCGACTTCTATCATCTAGGCATGATTTTTATGAGATGAACATCAATGCCCGAATACACACCATGATGATGGACATCAGAAAGCACAGTCCCTACTAGAAAAGGTAGTATTTTTTTGTACCTGGCTGTAGATTTTGTTGATGGTGGAAGCAGTGGAATTGAAAGTCAAGAGTAGGTAGTCAGTGCCCCATTTGATCAGCTCTCTAACATGATTGTATTCTCCTATGCTTTTGTATTTGTGACTATATTCAATCACAGTCCAGCTTAGCATGGTCATGGAATAGGCCATGGGAAAATGAAATTTAATATTGTCACCGCCATCATAATACCCTCCGACTAGTCCACCCTTCACATCTGTCACATCTGACCCATCTCGCAAGCCAGAATCACCTCGCCACGAGACACCATTGTTCTTGTGCAATCGGCCCGCTGCAAGGCGACGACAACAACTGTGAGATTATCATTTTCGTGTTTCCTTCAGAGAGATTAAAAAAACTGATAAAGCATCTCAGATTTTGGTTTATTCATCAAAGACCCAACCAACAATAGGCCTTGTCTCCAAAATCACAATGATCAGATGACGTGACCCTAGTCAACCATCAAAAGAAACAACTTGTTTATGGTCTTCCCCCTTTTCCCTTCCATACCATCCATGTAGAATTGTTGAAATTTGACATTGAATGTGATATAGTAAATTCCCCTTGGTACGGATGGTGCGGGCATTTAGCCTCAGGAGAAACAATTTTGTTATAACTTTCAACTAGTTTTCGATCATCAAACTTCTGTGGCCTCTAAAAGCGAAGCTTTAATGTTTTGATCACAGTAGTGATTTTTTTTTTTAGATAACATGGGTATCTCCACCCCACATTTGAGGTGAGATTAATCCCACGGCAAGCCTCGTGTATAAGGTGAGCATGAGAGGAGTCGAACCCAAAACTCTAGTCTCATCCTAGAAATTTAACCAACTAAACTACCCATACGGATTAAATTGATCACAGTGATTTTGATAAGTCCAACATTCAAATATAGATTTCTCCAATAAACACGACGCGAATGTACATACCGAATTAACCTGCACCCGAGGGCAGAGGCGAAAAAAAGAAGGATGCATTGGGATCTATGGAATGAACAAAGTATTTATCTTGAAAATAAACAATTTTATGATTCTTTTCATTCATCCAAACAGTCATAACTTCTGCAACAAGAGACTTGGGAAAGAAACAGAGTAATATTAACTGAGATCATAAAGAGGGAGAGATTTCTTACACTTTTGGGCGTTGAAGAAGAGGAGAGCTTTGTGAAGGGCAACCGTGTAATTATCCGGTGGAGGGACAGGAGTTTTGTGCTTGGGTAATGTCTTCACAATAACAATGGGAAGGACTATGACCAAAAGGGCAATGAGAATGGACCAAACAGTCCACTTGAATGCCTTCCGGCTGCAAACTATGCAACCAAAATCTATGTATTTCTTCTTCTTCTTGTTCGGATCTGGAGGACCCAATAGCCAGCTCTGTTGGGTCTCATCCAGATGCTGTGACGGAGCTTCCCTGTCCAAATCCATGTTCCGGCTCCGGTCATCGTCCGTTGAATCCACATTGATCTCAAACGAACCCCCCCAGTGATTCGCCGAATGCATCTTCTCTGTCGCCGACTCGATCAAAGTTCATCAATGGGGCGATAAGATGATCACTGCGAAAAGGAGCCGCTAATGGCAGATTTATTGTGAGTTTGACAGATTAATGAATGACCCGAAAAGGAAATATCCCATTCAGGTATCAATACAAGCTGTTCATGACCAAAAAAAATAAACACTGAAAATAGAAAGAAATTCATATTTTTGACATGACAAAATCAATTTAAGAAGTCAACTGATCAAAATTTTTAATCAGCAACAACTTTTTTAGAGGGATACGTAGAAAAGAGGAAGAATGATTACTCATCCAATTTGACTAAATTTGAGATAGATGCTCTGTTGATTTGAACCCATAAAGTTTATATTGTGGAATAAAATTGAGTTTTCAAAACTTTTTTTAAAAAATGTAGCTGTACATATTTAATTAAATCTCAGCCGACTGTAAGAAATCTACTTGGAATCAAATGGCAAAAATAGAAGTCTCCAAGAGAGAGAACGAGAGTTGGAGAGAGCAGGGTGCAAATATCGGCCGATACATATCGTATCGGCCTATATGTATCAGTTTTGAAGTAGTGAATATCGACCGATATATATCGTTATCGGTCAATATTCACAATATCGGCTGAAATATCGGCCGTATTATATCGACCGATATCGGTTGGAGAAAGAAAAATATCGACTGATATATTGGTCGATATATCGTTTCGGCCGACATATCGGCCGAAAATGATTTTTAAACCCCTGAGAGAGAGTATTTTGAATTTTTGAGGTACATCAATTCTATGTTGTCACCGCCGATGTCATTATTTGTCTGTTTGTGGCTCTGTTTGAACCTACTTGTTAGGATCTAATTGTTGTCACAGTGATTAAATTTTCTGCTTTTTATTTTTTGGTTTCACCGTTGAGATCATCTAGATTTTTTCCATCTAATGTGTTAGAATGTCGGCCTCTATTTATGTTTTACAAATATGGCACGATAGTTCTCTTCAAAACCGCATCTGTACTTTTGATTTGCTCTTGCTCCATCAGATAACTTCATCCAACCATTTGTGTTCATTTTTTATTAAGAGATTTATAATGATATTTTTGCATATACTCTACAGCAGGGGTCCAAAAAACGGTGGACTTGAGATCTCAACCGAGACGCCGAGATCTCGGGTCCTCCATTTTTCAGCCGATATTGGGTGATTTTTTTTCTCTCTATTTTTTTTTACAAATCTCGACCGATATCGGCGAGATCTCGGTCCTGAGATCTCGCCCATACAGCCGATACGAGATATCTTAGGTGTTTTTTTGACCCCTGCTCTACAATCCCTTATCGAAAATGTCATTGGTCCAGTTATGCATTTGCCCCCGACAGGCCCTGTTTTGATACCATCAAGTCCAATATCAATTTTTAATCAAAATTTACATGCAACCCATCTAATAAAACTATCCAAAGCCCAGTGCACCCATTTATAAGCTCAAAATTATCATTTTCACCTAAAAAATAATATTTAAAAAATATTTATAAGCCCGATATAGTGAGTATACTCATTTATCTACCAGTCCAAAATCCAGTTTTTTTTTTTAAACAATATTTGCTTAAAATCCATCAAATAAGATAGTTGAAGCTTAGTCCACGGATTTATAAAAACATGGCTCATTCTTTACAGTTCACCTGTAGATTAACATGCTTCAATAAAGTAAGTCTAAATTCAGTCTAAAGCTCAATTTCACACGTCAATTGAACAAAACATAAAGTCTAAACTCTAAACTAGGGCTCAATTTCAGCTTTCGTTGGGATGGTTTTATTCTTAATTGAGAGAGAATATTATAATATTTATAATTAGTATATATAGGAAAACAACAAAATGTCTAAATTTAAGAGGAATTGATCATATTCATTTATTAAACAAACTCGACCATTGGTCGAATATACGAGTTTGAGCCAATAAATAGCCCTATTTTCATAAGAGATTCATAAGTAGGATTTACTCATCCTCAACTCCTGATAAGAGTGTTTGCTTCATTTCTTCTAATACATTTTTGTGTGTTTAGATAGTTTCTCATTAATAAGGAAATCAATGAAAGTGAGATTAATCTTATAAATACATAAGATCATCCGCAAGCCTCATGTACTAGATTTATCCGATACAATAGAAACACGTCCTAGTGCAAAAAGATTTATATGACCTCGAGTCTATTGCTAGGGTCAGCCACACCAAAATGGATGGTAATTATCAAAGCTATTAGCAGTGATATTTGTTTAATTAGTTAATTGAATATGAGTTAGAATCGCTACATCAAATCTATTTGTAATAATTTTCCTTTCTAGTCATGAGTGCACAAATTACTAATGAATTTAAGATCGGATAGGTAACCATTCACTCAAAACCATGGCCAAAGTGATGAAAATTTGAATCATCCATGGATAAAATCATTTGACATTCAGCACTAAACAAATTTATGACAGTAATTAACAATGTAAAACATATCGAGTAGTTAACTAACTCGGATTAACAACAAAAATAGTTAGATTTTCCTTTTAAATATGGCATAACATGACTTGGGCGTATTTCATTGACGCATTGAAATTGAAATTGAATTGGTTGATGAATCTCTCTATTTTGTTGGATTTGTGGTGAGCCCGAAATCAAATGGGAAGAGTGGGTCATAGTTCTTATCGCCGACATTCATCGGAAGCTGATCAACCGTCTTGAACCATGTCCGAGGTAGCTTGCCTGTGAATCCAAAGTCACCAAAGAGAACGTCGGCAACACCTTGGCCTTCACTTCCGGGAAGCCATGCGGCGACGAAAGCATCCATCTTGTCTAGGTAGGGTTGAACAACAAGAGGCCTGCCGGAGATTAAGACGACAACACATTTGACAGCACCGCAGACGTTCTCAATTGTGGTTGGTCCGGGTGCAGGAATTGTAAGGTTCAAGCTGTCACCGGCAGTTTCGGCATATGGTGGCTCTCCGATGACAACAATAGCGTAGGAGTAGTCATTTGCCTTGATGGAGTCAGGAGTAGGATTCTCTTCATAGACAACTTGGGTGGACTGGTCTACAGTCGCTTTAATGGCGCTGAGGATCGTAGTTCCTGCAAATAAGTAGATAATTTTGGTTATTAATTTAGATAAAAACTTGTGAAGTAGATATGGACTTGACCATCCCAAGTTGCATACCTACTACCATTTATTACCTTTTAATAAGTTTTTTTAAGGAAAGGATCAAAGACACTAAACATACCAATTGTGTTGTTGTTGCCAACGGCTCCTTGCCACTGAATTGTCCAACCACCACATTGGTATCCCAAGTCGTCGGCATGGGTTCCGGCGACGAGGATCTTTGGGGCCTTCTTGGGGAGGGGCAGCAGTGGCTGATCACCGGATTTGCCGTTTTTCAATAGCACAAGTGATTTCCTCACGGCTTCTCTTGCCAATTCTCTATGTTCCTGTTCAACATGATTCCATTGGAGACAATTGTTGAGTACAAGCCCTGAAGTTGTGTGTGGTGCTGGTGCATGACCTAACTCAGTTTACTGAGTTTGAGCACTGAGTCATGCACGAGTTGTGACTCAGACTCAGGGTACTGTTAAAATTGTGGAATAATGAAGATTAACCAACCTGGCTTCCAAGATACTTGGCCATACTGAAATCAGCCAATGGGTTCTCAAATAGGCCCATCATAAATTTAACTCGTAAGATCCTCTTCACTGCATCGTCGATCCGAGACATAGGGATGGCACCTGAGTTGACTAGGCTTGTTAAATTGTTGATGAACTCGGGGAAGTCGTATGGAACCATAATCTGCAACCTCCAAATCCAAAGAATGAGAAACAATAGAAAAGAATGAGAATTGAAGTTCTAAACTCAGTTCCATCAATCTGATGAGTTTTCTGGAAATCAAGAAACTAGAAATTAATTTGATGTTTTGAGAATATTGGTATCATACTTCTCAAAACCTAATATGAATCGACCCATGTTCTAAATCAATTAACTAAAAAATAAGATATGATTTTGAGTCTCACCATGTCCAGACCTGCTTCAATAGCAGCATAGATTGAATATGTATAATTTGCATGTGGAGGGGATGTGATTCTGTCAATTCCCTGCCAATCTGAGATAACAAAACCCTGAAAAATTAAAAAAAAGGGTGTATCAATCAACTTAATTCTTTTATTAAATCCAATAAACTCAAAATGATTTTTCCTCTTTTTTTTGAGTTTTTTTTTTTAAAAATTATGACCCTAAAACAGAAGATAAATCACTGACTAACTTACCCTGAACTTGAGTTCGTCCTTGAGGAAGCCTGTGACGAGGGCACGGTTGGCATGCATCTTCTCTCCGTTCCAACTCGAGTATGAGACCATAATTGAGGAAACACCTTTGATGATTGAATTATAGTAAGGAGGCATGTGGATTCTCATCAATCCATCGAGATCGATTATCGTATTATTCTCATTGATTCCTTTCTGTGTCCCACCATCACCAACATAGTGCTTTGCACATGCTGCCACCTTATCTCTGCAAACAATTTGCCCACAATTCAAAATTTTTATTTCACTTAAGAAGAAGATGAAGGGTTAGAATCAAAACTGTATTCCAACATGAATTGAATGGGTTAATATAATGGTGTTACAGTATACTCAAAACTTTTTCTTTAAAATCCATACAGGGGCGCTCAGGTTCTATCATAGAAACCTTTGGATATAAAACTTTCTTGAAGATACGAATAAAAGACTTTTTGCCCTTTGAGATTGAATAAAATCTATAGTGCAAACATGTAAATTCTATCATGTTCTATCATGGTGTATTTCAATCTAATGGTTAACTTACTTTCCAGGGGTGACGTAGGGAGTGCCCAAGGCTCCATTGGGTATATCTCCTTGTAAACCAGGGATAAGTTCTGTCATATCTCGAACAATCTTCGTATCTTCGCTGTAGCTCTCATAGCATCTACCCCATCTTGGATCTCTGCAAACCTACACAATCTCAACACCAAGAAAATCAGTAACACTAGAAGAACAAAGAAGAAGAAGAAGAAGAAGAAGAAATCTAAGAAATCATCTTTTCTTAAGAGTGGGCTAACTTGAAAACTTGCATATTGCATTTTGATCACAATGCATTATTGGGTTTGGATTCTTACAGCGATACATGGAGCGAAACTATATGGGATTCCTGTAGCTCTAATTTCACGAGCAGTTGCTGCACCAATTCTCTTCACCAGTTGAGGATCCCTGACAAATAAAACAAGTCCTTGATAAGTTAGAGAAGATTGAGATCAGTTACAAATTCATTAGTCCTAAGATGGTTAATCTTATCAAAACTGATAATTGTAATTTACCTTTATCTGTTCCAAAGCTGATTTTAATATACTTTAGACATTTTAGAACACTACAAAAACAAAATTTTATATATATGAATGCACAATGTAGAAGTTGTTCTATTCATCAATAACAATTTACCTAGTTGCACCAATCCCAACATTGTGAGGAAATATTGTTGCTTTATAGACATTGTTATGGCCATGAACGGCATCAATACCATAGATCATCGGAATCCCAAGACGGGTTGAAAGAGCTCCCTTTTGAATTCCATTCACCATATTCACCCAATCCTCAGTTGAGGCATTCGGACGAGGTGTACTACCTCCACCGCTCAATACACTCCCTGCAAAATTCAATTGCCATTAATTTTATTTAGGTGAATACAAATGAAAAGTAGACCCAAAGACAAGAAATCGGTAGATGTAATGACTCAAGCCTACAACCGTTATGCTTAGAATCACAAGCAATTGAAAGTTGAGCCACATGTTACTTGTCATTTTATCCTATTTTATTTTCGTTCTTCTTAGTGTTAGGCAAACTGACCCTCAGTTTCATGTTTATTTACCTATGAAGTAATTCTTCAGCACATCTTGGGTTGCATTAACTCGTTCAATTTGCTTCATCTGTCCGATCTTTTCTGCTAGAGTCATCCGTTTCATAAGATCTCTAATCCGAACCGCCAATTTCTGTGTCGGATCTTTATATTTCATGTACTCCTCTGCATTACTTAATGCTATTGAGGAACACAAGACTAGAAGAAACAAGAGAGCAAATTGAAACTTCACCATATTTGATAATTCCTGCAACATCGAAATAATTCAACTTATCAAACACCAGCAAGAGAGAATTCAGAAGAAAGTATGTATGTGATTCAAACGAAAAAAAAGTTCAAAAAGAAAGAAACAAAACAAACCATTAATTAATTTTTTTTTTAAAGATTAAGTGTAATTACAACAATTAAAAACATCAATGGAGTTAACAAATAAAGAAAGATAGAAATAACAAGAATCAAAATTGTTGATACATTTCAATTAGGCCTCATCATCCATGAAATATCAGGCAGCTGATCACACCGGAAAAAGGTAAAGCAGAAACAGAAGAAGAAGAAGAAGAGTGAAAGAAATAATAAGTAATCTCTTTCTAATTTCAATATGCAGATTTGGGTTTGGAGATCATACTAGAAAATTGAAACCGGTCGAATTTTGATTAAATCTCAAATTAATTGTTAATGATAAATTAATGACATGCTCAATATCAAACACTTACACCATAATTTTCACAAGATCAAACCAAACCAAGGTACCAAATAAAAAATACCATAGTTTAATTAAATAATAAATAAATAAATAAAATAAGTAAGTGAAAAGAGGCACTGACGTTGGAATTGGAAGAAACCAAAGTCAAAATCTTGTCCTGCGCTGCTCTAATTGAGAGTCATTACAAGTATTTATAATAAATCTCCCATCCGACCCTAACAACCAACTTGTAAACGAATGACAAAAATAGAAGGAAAAATAAAAAGAAAGGGAAGAAAGAAAGAAAGGAAGGAGAAGAAAGAGGAAGGCCGGTTGGCCGGCCAGCCCAGCCACCGGCGACACCACCTCTAAAAATAACATGGCTACATGTCACAGACTTTGAATGAACCAACCACCTAAGATAGGAGATTGTTGTTGGTCTCGTACAAGCTCTTATCCCATTTTCATCAACCCATTTCTCTTTATTTTTTATTTAAATTGAAATTTTTCATATATTTTTTTTTAATTTACACGTAGGAAACAGCAGAAAACTCAGTGTAAAACTCCCGCAAGTGATACCCACTGTCCTTAAGACACGTCAAATGAAATTGTGGAGGCTCGATTGGATGGAGAATATACCTATAAATTTTAGATTTTCATAGAAATTTGTTACTGAGTGCAATGGAATTGTCGAACAAAACCTGGTTTATAATTTTATTGTGGGATAGTTCCAAAGAGCTGATAATTTTATTGATTGAGAATTAGAATATTAATTGAAATTTATCATGTCTTTGATGGGTTGATATTAATATTTTTTTGTCGTTTATTAAAAATGTAGATAATTTAAACTAGGTTGAAATTTCTGCCACAATTTATTTTATATATTATTAAATAGGGTCCAATAAATGATGATAAGAAATGCCAATAATATATCAATAAATTAGTTTAAGTATATAAACTATGTAAAAAATCAAATTGTATTTATCTAGAAATTAATAATTTTCAATAAAGTTATCTAGAATTTGATAGGCTAAAATATAAATAAATTAACCTACTCTGACGAATTATTAAATTATGATATAAATCAAATCACGAACTTTAAAAAGTGATACAATGACACTTATCATAACAATGAAAAATAAGAGTAATATATACTTATAAAATAACATCATATAAATGGAATCAATGGCTCCAACTAAGGGTGGTAATGGGTCTATTCGGGTTGACTTTGGTATAGGTGATAACAGAATTTTTGTTTAACTCGACTCAAATTTTATTTTACTCAACCCAAAACAACCGACTAGATCTAAATTTCTTTAAAAAATTAAAAAATGAGAAGAAAATTATTTTAATAAAAAATGAAAGATAATAGAGGTTTCCTTTCATGTAAGCCCATTGGGTTATGGAAAATTGACTTAATAGGCTAATATTTTTTAACTTGAGTTTGGTACGTAGGTAAAATTAATAGGTAAAAATAAATAAATATTACAAAGTACGCAAGAGCATCTTATTAGCTGTTACTAGCTACTTGATCAATGGCAATGGTTTCAGTCATTTAGAGATATAAATTCAATGATCAATTCCATAATCTTAGATCAGAGGCTAGAAATAACCAAATAAAAGTGAATTTTTAGTCCACAGTTACAGAAATTCATAAATAAAAGTCTGATAAGTTCTCTACTAATTACTAGTTATAACTTATTTTCCAAAACTAGCAAATTGAACTTTACCAAAAGCAGTAAATTCCCAAAAAAGAGCAAATTCCTTTCCAAAACTAATCGACTTGGCTACCAAGACATTCCAAGATTCCTAAAAAAATTGTCAAAATTAGCAACTCTTGAGTTTCCTAAAAATAGTAAGTCGACAAAATAGGACTTTGATCCTCAAATGATTGATTTTGAACATTTTAAAAAGTGTGGCATTAAATATTTTGTATAAAAATACTTTATTATAATTTAATTAGAGTTTAAAGTTTTGACCCAACCCAACTTGTGATGGTGCGACTCAACTTGTATCTAGTTTCTTATATGAAAATTATATATTATGAGAGACGGTGATAGAGAGTGAGTAAACCTGAATTGTATCTCTTCCTTAGATTAATAGATTTGACCAGCGATCCTTACACGGGTATTTTGTTTTTAGCGACACGGGTTTTAGTATATTCTTGATTTTACCCTTCGCATGAACAGTAAAATTTCGATGGGCTGATTTTTACTTCTCATGTGAATTTCGGCGAGCTGATTACACTGTTCATGAATTTTGGCATTCTTTTTTCTTAGATACGATAGGTGGAGGGTAAATTCGACATCACAGTAAAACCCGTGTTTGTATACACAAAATACCCATGTGAGGATCGCTAGCCAATAGATTTTCTTACATGTTGCATGTGGGTGTAGGTCTTTGATTGAATCACATAAATCTGTGTCCTTTTTGTATTAATTGATTTGCTTGTTTTCTTCCATCAACTTAGAATTATTCACACCAAATAAGTATAATCAACAAATCTCCACCTAATTGATCACCTTATGCAGTCTTCTTCTCCACATGATTCCTGCATGCAATGTAATCAAGACACTAATGATCTGACATATTCATTTTCTGGTCAGAAAAAATAAAAAAGCAGAAACATTCTTTCCTCTTTTCTCCTTTTCTACAGATCCGTTCCTTGAACTGTGTAACAATCTATTATTCTGTCCCTAAAAGACCATCAAAGCATTTATACTTGGATATGTTTTGCGACTCTAAGCCTTCAGAAGTGTAAGAAGACTGATTTGAACTAAATCAATCTTTCTCACCACAAGAAATATTTTTGTAACTTCATGACATCCTATCAATCTCATCTCCTTCTATTCTAGGTTGATCAACATTCACTCCCTAATCTGTCAAACAAGAATCATTACTTCTTCTAAGCATAGTAGAATTGCAGCTGTTCTTAGCTAGTAATTCTTCTTCCAAACATGAATGGAAATCTGTACAACGCAGCGATTTCCGGCGACGTATTGTTTCTGAGACATCTTGCAGCGGTTAGCCCACAACTTCTCATGACTGAAGTCCCTCAAGAGCAGCAGACTGCTTTGCACATTGCGGCGAGGTCGGGACACATGGAGTTTGTGAGAGAGATATTGAGACTCTGTGGTGGGTCTCTTGCTAAAAAACAGAACAATCAGGGAGACACTGCACTTCATTGTGCGGCCAGGAATGGGGAGATTGGGGTGATTAGAATTCTGATTGTGAATGCACCATCATTTGAGGTAGAAAGAGAAGCTGGTGGTCTCTTGAGAATGAGAAACAAACAAGGAAACACTGCACTTCATGAGGCTTTGATACATGGGCATGACGAAGTGGCCTTGAGGCTATTGGAAACTGACCCAAAACTGGCAATTTTGCCCAACAGTAATGTGCAGACTTCCTTGCATCTAGCTGCTAGAGGAGCTCTTTTTGAAGTGGTTAAGAAAATCTTGGCAGGTGTGTGAATCTTCTCCTTATTCCCCTATGGTAACTAGCTTTGTTTTGGACACACGTGACAAAACATGTCTCTCTTTCTCTTTTTTTTTTATTTATTGGGCAAATAATCTATTAAAAAACCATTTCATATGATTGACTTTCTTCTATATTTATTAGTTGTCAGCTTCTCTAATTACGGGACGATAATTTACTTAATTGATTGATTCTTTCCTTATCAAGAGACGTAATATTTATATATACTAATACTAATTATAATGGTGGTGAGCTATTTTTCCAAACTTCTACATTGTATAGAGCCAAATATGGGTTCCTCACTAATTTCTTAAAATCAGATTTTTTTTCTCAATACTCAGATCTCGCACTATTTTTTTCTCTGTTCGGTGACAGTCTGTGACGGACTCTTCCCTCCTCAGAGTTGACCCCCTCTCTGTCTAGATCTTCAAATTGTATATTCATTAGTTGTCAGCTTTCCTAATCACAAAATTGTAATTTGCTTTATTAATTGGTTCTTTCCCCACTGAGAGACATGTAATCTTTATATATACTAGTAGATATTTATCTTAAATTTAGTGTATCTAGTCATTATGGGTGAAACTTGGGTCGGATTTTGACCCACTTAGGCCCTCAGTGGTTCCCTGTAGTTCTTCTCTCCTTGGGTTGAAACTCGGGTGGGCTGAGCTGGGTTTTGATAAACCTAACCCTAACCGATTTGAGTTGGTAACCCGAATTTCTCAACCGATGCGACCCGACCCGAGTTGGTAACTTGGGTTGACTCGGATTGGATTCAACCATTTTTTACCTGAGTTAGAGTTGGGTTTATCAAAACTCGGGCCAACACGCCCGAGTTTCAGTCCTACTAGTCATCCATATTTGCATAGATACATACATACGTATTAATATATTATCATTACTCAATGAATTAAATAGATATATTTTTTATAATTCATTCTCTTGCCATGATTGTGGACTTTATACTTGATTTATGGCATATAAAAGGGCTGATTGATCTGCTATTCATTATTTTGAAATTGAAATTTTCAGGCTTGGTCGTATTGGAAGAAAAGATAGAAGTGGTAAAGAAACGAGACAATGCCGGCCGAACTGCACTTCACTACGCTGCCTATGCAGCAGGGAGAGAGAAGGAAGAGATAGTTGCCTTGCTTTTGAAAACTGATTCTTCCATAGCTTATGATTTCGATGAACATGGTCTCTCTCCTCTGCACATTGCAGCTGCTTCCGGATCTATAGAAACCATCATAGAGCTGATTAAGCATTGCCCAGATGTCATGGAGCAACGTGACCCAATGGGGAGGAATGCTTTCCATATCTCTATTTTAAACCGGCTGAAATTTGGGAATTTGGAAAGACTAAAAGCAGCAGTGAATGAGTATAAGAAAATAGTGAATGAACCAAACGCTGAAGGAAATACCCCTCTTCATCTGGCTGCCAAATTTGTTTGCTATCCATTAGTTAAAGAGCTGCTGAATTTGGGGAATGCCAAATTGAATGTGAGGAACAATGATGGCTTAACTCCTCTAGATCTGGCTGAGTCAGCTCGCGTTCACCACCCAGCATTGGTATTTCTCTTCTTCTATTAGCTTCTACTTGCAACTCTTCTTCTCTCTTGTTAGGAGCTTGACTATCCACCTTAAAAGACTAGTGTGTTAGGTGGAGTGACTAAGTCTTTTTTAAATTCCTAAATCTCTCTTTACACTTCCAACATGTGATTTATTCGTCGTCAAATCCAATAGTCCTCCCCTTGAACGAGGTTAGCCAACTCGTTCGCTTGGGGGATCTCCTGAGTCCACATAAGGTAGCATGAGACTTGGCTTTGATACCACTTGTTATGACTTTGGGTATCCATCCCAAAAGACTAACCTGTTAGGTGGAGTGACCTAAGTACTTTATTAATCTCTAGATCTCCCTTTACACTTTCGACACTTCTTTGGTAGTTTACAAATGTGTCAAATGATAATTACACTAGAGAAACAGATGTAGGCTAGGTAGGACTAAGAATATTCAACCTTTGATTAGCAGAAGTTTAAACAATAACTTGAATAACTCGATCGCAAAATAAATTAAGATAATTATACTGAATAGTTCAAGAAACAACAATACCTGATGCCGTCGAGATAGCAGATCATAGGTTCAAAAATCTATCAGCAGCTGAGCCGAATACAAATCCTCTTGTATGAATCTGGATCCGACTCAAGGAATAAACAAATAGGACTTGATCTGCAACTGGTCTCACACAAGTTTCTGAACGGAAGTGCAAGTCACCATCTACCTTGAATCTGGTAGCCTTCAACGTTGGAACTCTCTCTTTGCCGTATGAGAGGGAATGGAATCACCTCAACACTTGGCCGAATACCAACTGAAACACCAGGACTTGGCCTAGAATTAGGAAGGACTTCTACAAAATTCTCTGGCTTCCAATCAGAGATCTCCGTCTGAGTTCTCAGCAGGAACTGGGCTGGAAAAACTGCAACGTGTTGCAGCTTTACTTCTTCCTACAAAACTGCAAAGGGTTGCGGTATGCAATCTCAATCAAACAACCATTGTTGCTAGAGAAAATAAAATAAATTTTATTAATAAAAAACTCCCTTCAAGTAGTTGTTTACATCTGTTTATATAGGAAATAAACTTCCGACTGAAAACATAGAGCCGATCCTCCCATAGACGTTTTGAACTAAAAATAATAATTACCAAATCAAAACTAATTCTAAATCAAATAGAATACTAAATAAGCTAAGTACTAAATTAAATACAAGTCCTAAGTTAAAAATGTCCTATTCTAACTAATGCACCACCGCAGCTTTCCTTGCAGTTCACAAACCATGTTGCTTGTGCAAGTAATTGGGCACGACTTTGCTGGGCCTGGCTTGTGTAGGTCCACAGAGTTGGATTGCAAAGATCTTGGCTGCTTATTGGGCCAAGCTTGGGGGCCTGATATTGGACTTGGCTTCATAGAAATTGGGCTTGGACCTACCTTCATTGATGCTCACATCAGAAACTCTCTTATCACGAGTTGTTCCTCACGAGGGTATCTTGTCAAGAGAGTATGTCCTTGAAATAAATTTTGGACTCTACATGATGAGTGTGAGACAAAGAAGACCATATGAGTTACGACAAAATGGGCTTTCTGGTGGATAAAACGTTGCCAACCATTCTATTTAGTTAGGGTATCCTTGAGTCCATATGATATGATATCACTGTTAGGATTGAACTTCCAGTCCAAAAGACTAGTCTGGAGTGACCCTATCCCAAATAATTCATTAATTTTCTCTCTCACAATAAATGTGAGACTCTCATTCGCACCTGGTCTCACACTTGCAAATTTGTTGTTGTGATGGTGGTTGCTGCATCTTGTTACTCAGGCCGAGGCTGTGGTACGGGTTCTGGAAGACCATGGTGGGTGTAGTGGGAAGACATGGGAAGAGCCCTACATAAGCGCCGGAACAGTTCGCAAAAATGAGAAGGCTTCAGAGCAAGTAACAACAGCATATGGAGTGGCTCTAGCTTTGATCGCTACGGTCTCCTTCACTGCAGCATTCACAGTCCCCGGCGACTACAAAGACGACGGCACACCCACTCTCGGAAAGAATATAGCTTTCCAGGCCTTCATGATTTTCAATACCATCGCCATGTGCTCTTCTATTGCTGCTGGCGTTTGCTTGATTTGGGAAAATCGTGGAAACTTGCAGGGTGAAATTTGGGGTGTGGATGTTTGGGCTGCAAATCTTTCCATTATTGCATACGTGGCAATGGTGGCTTCTTTCGTGACCGGTGTTTGTGCGACTCTTGCACCGGTGACTTTGACTGTGGCCATTCTCATCTGCCTCATTGCTCTGTCCCCTTTCGTCGTCCACATCGCACTATACATCAGTGTGATAAGAAACAAGACGCCCAATCAGTTATGGATAGGCAGAATTTTCCAAAGATGTCACCATGTTTGGATTAGAAAAGCTATGTATTAATTGATATTCTTAATTTGCTCGTCTTCAATATTTATATTTTTTTTTTTTGTATTTTTTAATTATGGGATTCTATTTTTTATTGATTGATTATTTCCTCTTTAATGATGCATGTAATTTCTATAAGATGGTTTTTAAAATTAAAAGAAAAATAATCGTTTTAAACATGTACATTCATCATCCAACCATCTATTTTAAATTGAAAAATCTAGACAGCTATAGTGAAATTCTTCATTTTTTTTACGTAACTAATATAGATAAAAATATTTAGATAAAGCTTAATTTTTATAATTAACATATTAACAATTTGAACTTTAATTTGATAAGACTAATGGACCCATAAAATGCTACATGCGTTTTAAATCAGAATTGAGTAGTCACTGAATTATGTTCTGTTACAATTTTCGTACAGATTAAATGTGACAATAAAATATATTAAATACCAAAATTAAGTCACAATCCCTCATGACTTTAGTTGAGTCTCGCTAGAGAGGTTTTTCCGTAATTCTGTCGAAACCGAGGGCTTTCTGCAAAAGATTGTCCTGCGTATAAATATCCAGTCCCCCACTATCCCTTCTCCCCCGCTCGTCTTCCCTCGTCTGCAACGGATTCCTCAGAATCGCAACTTTCAGAGCAAAAGGACAGTCCTTTTTATAACCCTGCTTCGCTTCCTCTCCCTCTATCACTCAATTCTTTTTCCCAACTACTCGAAAACCCTAATTTTGTATATTCGATTTTCCCCATTCCATTGTACTTCTCTTCTAATCTTCCATGGGCGCGAGCCGAAAACTACAGGGCGAGATCGATCGGGTCCTGAAGAAGGTCCAGGAAGGCGTTGATGTCTTTGATAGCATTTGGAACAAGGTCCTTCTCCCTGTAATAGAAGAAGAAGGATGATTGGTTCTTTTCCAGTTCTTCTCGATACTTCTAGATTTTCTTTGGCTAATCATTTGGTTTCATGGTTTTAGGTTTACGATACAGAGAATGCGAACCAGAAAGAGAAATTCGAGGCGGATTTGAAGAAGGAGATAAAGAAGCTGCAGAGATATAGGGATCAGATCAAGACATGGATACAGTCGAGCGAAATAAAGGACAAAAAGGTTAGCATCTTTATCCTCTTCTTCTCTTGCTATTTTTCTTCTCTTGGATTTTTGGGAGTTTTTTTTTTTCCCGTTGTTTGGATTTGATTGCAATGTCACAGGACGACAAGATTCGGAATTTAATGACTGTGTGAGAATAACTTGAACATATTGCGGGGAATAAAATATTGGATATTGAGAAATGAGAAGTCATTTTCATGCTGTATCTCTTTATTATGGACTAATTATTAATCTGTAGATGCAAGGAAAGGGATAAAGAAAATGTCCTTTTTTTTTTATATTGAGAGATTGATCATCAATCAATTTTTAGCAAATTTGCAACAGGATTACTATTAATATGTGTAACTCTCACTGTAGTGCGTATCCATATGGATACCAGCATATTGTACCTGACATACTTGTCTTTTTCATTGAAATAGTTTTTTCACTGGAAATAGGCATGTACCTAAAACCAAGGTAGTTTTTGCAAAAAAGTTAAGTGGTTTTCTAGTTCCATTTTTATTTCCCGTTTGTTGAAAGATGAGATTTTCATAAAAAAACATGTGCAAAAAGTTGATTGTCCTATCTAGAGGGCCATTTGCAAAGGAAACCCACCTTTTCACGTGGGAGGGGATACTAAAGTTGGTTTCCCTCTCTTGTGGAAATGAATTGTGTTTCTTACATGCATTAAGAAGTACTAATGAAATTAATAGCCCCCTCCATTTATTTATCACCAGAAGTGCTATATGATGAAAAATTTCAATCCCATCCCTAACTGAATGTTTAGAAGCTAAGCTGTTGCAATTATTCTTAATCATGTTGCCCTTTTAATTATTTTCATTCCCAGCATTTGAAATCTCTTAGACATTCCTGCATAATAAAAATTATTCTACCCTATCTAATTAGCTTTAGATGACTGCAAAGTTTTCAATGACTGTAAAAAGGATTTTTATACTTCTGATGTATTTTTATTTTATTTTTTAATAATCAGATTATAATTCTGAAGTTGACGATCAATCTTGTGATACATGTTTGACATAGGTTAGTGCCTCTTATGAGCAGGCTCTACTGGATGCTCGCAAGCTTATCGAGCGGGAAATGGAAAGATTTAAGATTTGTGAAAAAGAGACAAAGACAAAAGCCTTCTCCAAAGAAGGGCTTGGTCAGCAGCCTAAAACTGTAGGTGTCTAGTGCCCTTTTCTAGTTTTTACTATATGGCATGTTTAGTATGGGAGTATTGTGACTTCTATTGTTAAATACTTGTAACTTGTATTGCCTATGATACACCTCTACCACTTGTGCACTTGGGTGGTTGAGTGTTTTTATGTGCTCTTTCTTGACCTCTTAGATTTTGCTCAGGAACTAGTTTCAAGTTAATCATCCTATTTGGCAGAGTCATGGGTCTTAAGCATCTTTAATAGTATAGATTATTGTTGTGTCCATTCCATATATAGGGGCTTATTTTGTAATAATCCACCTATGTCTGTCTGCTTATGACCTTGTTAGTTATATTTGTTCTGATTAGAGTTTTATGCTCCAGTTAGACATTTTACAATTTATTTGGCAATCCTATTTTGTTTTTGAGATAGAATCAAGGAATTCATTTATTTGTTTAGAAGGAATTATAGGATCTTGATGCACAATAAGCCAGAGTCCCCTTTGGACCATTCCATGCACGGGGCCACTTCATTTGGCAGCTGATATCTAAGATCCGATTGAGCTCTGCTAGGTATTGTGGATGTCATAGAGATCTTCTGGATTGTTAAATTGTTGTTATTATTATTATTATTGATGCAGTCTATAGAAAACAGTTGCTGAAGATTTGATCCCTGTATATTCTGGTTTGGAATAGTTTGGGAGACTGTCATCTACACTGGGCTCCAGTGGCATCAATCATATAAATGATTTGGATCTTTGAACCATGGGCTTCACTTGAATTTGTGCATCAGGACCCTCATAATTTGTATATCAAATCGATCCATCTTATATAACTTGCCATTCATTCTTCATTGTAGCATTGGTTATTCCATGTGTTGCCTTATGTTTAATCCTCTATAGAAGTTCCAATCTTTAATTGTGATAGGTCTGAGCTATCATATCTCCTTCACTTGTGTACCCAATTTTAGAGTTTCTTCTTTCTTTATGTACATCAAGTGGATCCCTCTTGTAACTGTGCATTCATTCTGCATTGTAGCATTGGTTATTCCATGTGTTGCCTTATGTTAAATCCTCCGCAGAAGTTCCAATTTATGAAAATGAAAAGCCAGATTATTTACTATGGGGCTGAGCTATCATATCTCCTACACCTGTGTACCCAATTTTAGAGTTTCTTCTTTCTTAATGAAGTTATTTACCATTTTAATATTTTGTTCTAGGACCCGAGAGAGAAAGCTAAATCGGAGACAAGGGATTGGTTGAACACTGTGGTATGTGGAAGTTTTGTTTTTCGTGGTGTACCCTTTTATGCTTTTGATAATGTTTCAGATCAAAATAATTTTCATTCTAATTCTTAACTACATGCCAAGAGCTTCTGCCATGAAAAAGGCCTGTTACCTTGCTGGAAGGCACTCACTGTCACCACCACAATGATTGTGAATTTGAGTTATATTACCATTTAAAAAGGAATGAGAAACACCTTTCCATGATCAGTTGAGTCTTTAACATTTTGTATGATTGCATACTGTTACTCATTTATATTGATCATTTTCTCTGCTGATACCATATATCTGAGACAATGTGTGGTGATGATGATGCAAGAGATTTATCATTTTGTGTACTTAGTTCTCTACAGAAATGGTAACATTGTTGTCAGCTTTAAATGTACATGTAAACATTGTCGCTGCATGGCCAATATGAAATAAGATTTTCTCTTGACATGTTGACGTAAATGTCTTCTGGTCATTTTAGTTGGCATTTTTCTTGTTTGGAGATTCTATTTAATTCCTATACTATTTAGGTTTTATTTACTACCTTTGCATTTTATTGCTTTTCCAGTAAGTATGAACTTTTATATTAAATTATGGTTTCCTTTGTTCTACATGTCACTCTTTTGCTGCTCCAATTTTTCACATTATGCAAACCCTAGATAGATTTTGTAGACAGTGATAATGATGATTATTTTCCATTTTCAGTTGGAATGGAAGTAAAAATGGTGTATAATTTGTTCTTCTTGCATCTTTGATAGGTAGGGGAGCTGGAATCTCAGATTGATAGCTTCGAAGCTGAGGTGGAGGGACTTTCAGTTAAGAAAGGAAAGGCGAGGCCCCCTCGACTGGTATATGATTCAATATCACTAACTTGACTGAGTGATCTTCTGTCTATGTTCTGATGTTATAGTTTTGTTTTTTTTGTTTTTAAATTTTATCAGTAATAAAAAGAGGCATTGCAAATATAATAATAAATTGCTTTCAAAAAATAAATAAAAGATACAAAAAAGGAGCTAAAAAGGAGCTCAACATCTAGCTAAGGAGAGAGCAAATATTCAAGAAACCAGAATTTTAAGATTGTCTAACTAGCCTTGCTCTTCTTTCCATTTTCCCTATTCTTCTTGGTCTTTCTTGTAATGTGCTGGCTGTAAGGTGCTCCCTGTTCTCATATGCCTGTTTGCTTTCTGGCTGTATTCTTTTCTCACTTAATAAAATCGTAATCTTTCGGGAAAAAAAGGAGATTAAACAGTATAAGAGGTATTAGACCAAATAACCTATCCGATACTTGTGCTTTTATATAATGGAATCTTGCTTGTGCAGACACATTTGGAGTCATCTATTGTTCGACATAAATTGCACATAAAGAAGCTTGAATTGATTTTAAGACTGCTGGATAATGATGAATTAAGTCCTGAGCAAGTCAATGATGTCAGAGATTTCCTTGAAGACTATGTTGAGCGCAATCAGGTTTCTTTTTTTATCCTTTAGATTTTTTTCATCATTTTTTCCTGAATAACTTTCCAATGTAAGAAACTATTTATTGACAAAAAAATCCAATGAAACAATCTCCCTTGACTTGCCTGCAAATAAGTTCGCAGCATTTTGTTTCTTATGATTGTCTAGTTTTCTATGCAAATGCTGCTTTTGAGGGTGCTTCTTACTTTTTTATATATGTGTATTTTTTAAACATGTGTAGGAGGACTTTGATGAATTTAGCGATGTCGATGAACTTTACATCTCTTTACCATTGGACAAAGTGGAATCATTAGAAGAGCTGGTAGGAATTGGTCCTCCTGCACTTGTCAAGGTAATATTTGTCATGTGGTATGTTCTGTTGATTATAGCTATGTATTCTGAAATTTGTTGAAGTTCTGGTTGTTTAAAGAAGAATTTCATGCCTTATTATGAAGTTATAATATTAAATTGGAAACTTCATTACAAATTGGAATCTTTCAAACAATTTTTTTTTTTTGTTGCAAAATTTTGTGATATGAATTTGTGGAAGTTTTTGAGTGGATAGGAATATATACAAGTTATACTAACTTGGAGTAGCTGTTGCAATGACTGGAATGGGACTAAGGCCCTAGCAATGGCACTTGTTAAAAAATGCTAATGTGTTCATAACTGATTTTGGCAATATATTGCAGTTTAGTTTGTTTCATGCAATTCTATCATAGGGTTCGTTCATGCATGTAGAATGCACTCTATCCCTTGTTCTTTGACACCTTTTATCATCATGATAATTCTGACCACCATAACCACCTTATTAACATAATTATTTCATAGTTCAAGCAGTTTAATGTAATGACATTAAAGCACATGCAAAAGGAGAAAATAAACAAGGATGATTGCTTTAAGATACACTAGCTCAAGCACAACTGGTTGTACTGACTGAAACCAATCATTAAAAGGTAACTAGAACTGATACAAAGAACTACCAATGTGGCAAACATTATGGTGTTGTGTACTTAGATTTTTTCAACCAAAATAAGGGCCCTTAAAGAAACTTGTACCACTTGTAAGATCATTTGTAGTTTAACGTTGAAACTACGCTGCATAAAATCCTAAATTAGAAGCTTGGTTTATTAAAAGTTTTTGCAATTGGTTTTTCCCTGCATATTTTAATGAAAATTGCTGTTGCATGTGATAATTCTGATTTGGATCTTTTGTTATCATCCTTTTGTAAGACTTCATGTTAAAATTATGTTCTCATTTTCAACTTAAAAAAAAATAAAACTATGTTCTCATTTTCTCCTATTTGAAAATATTGAGAAAGACTGATTGTTCGTTAGCCATTCTGACGGACAATTGATTCCATCCTTTGTATGAAGGATTTGAGATGAAGATTATTTAGTATTGCAGCTTGTTTCTACTTGAGTTATCTTGACAGCATAAACTCAGTTTATATTATTCAAGTGCTCGCATGGTTTGCTTAACCCGTGATAGATTAGAAGTACAAAAATGTGCATCCAAATTCACTGTTTGATGTAAAACAACAAGGAGTTTGTGTATTTACTGCTCTAATTTTTCCTGTTTGTACTATGGAATATATGGAACTCTAATTTGACAAGGATTGCATGAAATTGTCTGATATTTTATTTGGTCATTTCACTTGATTTGATCAGCAAAGTTATCAAAGTTATTATTAAATGACATGACCAGAAAATCTCTAAAGATTGAAGAACTTGATGGTCTTGGACACTTTTGAGTTTTCTTCTTACCAGCAACCCTCCCCTCCCCCTCCCCCTCCCCCTCCCATTTGTTAAATTGCGGCTGCCTTCTTTTAGCTTTCCTCATCAATTAAGCAATTTGTCTGGATAAACCAGCCTTGTGAGGCATGTGCCACCACTTCAATAAACTTCTGGTCAATGTGTTTGTACTTGCATTGTTACAACTTTCAACATTTTGTGTTATTGTAAGAAATATGGCTGTGGGATATCCTCATCAATTAAGCAATTTGTCTGGATAAACCAGCCTTGTGAGGCATGTGCCACCACTTCAATAAACTTCTGGTCAATGTGTTTGTACTTGCATTGTTACAACTTTCAACATTTTGTGTTATTCTAAGAAATATGGCTGTGGGATATGGTTGACTAGAAGACTGGTTCTATATCATGTTACTGCTACAAAGAATGAATTTTTCTTTGGCACATATAATGTTCTGCCTGTCAACTTAAAGATTGATTTCACAGGGCGTCACTTCTTCGGCTGCTGGTTCTCCTCTAGGTTCGAAGACTTCTGTAGCGACTTCACCAACTCAATTATCTGTAAGTCTTTTTTTTAACTTTTGGAACTGATAGAATAAAAAAAGAACTTTATAATTGATGCGTGGACACCAATACATGGTGCTGAGCACACATCATCTGAAGTTCTGTAAGTTTCATTTTATGGAAAAGACAGTTCAGGTGGTTTTCTTGAATCCGGCACCTTCCACAGTCAATGCAAGAATACTCATCTATGTTCAAGCCAAACAGTTTGCAACCTGATTTCAGCATATATTCCTATATGATGGTTTTAACCTTAATGATATTGTTTAGTTGTATTTACCCTTAACAGGGTACATCCATTCAGGAACCAGCTGAAGAGACAGCTTCTCAGGACAGCAATTCTGATGTCCTTCCACGAACTCCACCTTCCAAAAGTGGTGCAATGGGTTCTTCAGTTCCATCAGCTACCACTTCAATTGGTTCTGCTACAATGACAGGTAGTAACACAGCAACTGCTGCTGGCAGTACTCTCTCTGCTCGTAGCTTGGTTGGTGGCCCAACTGTTGCAGCAATTCTTTCAAGTCCTCTTCGAGGTACTGTGGATAACCAACCTGTTGCTGTTTCACAGTCTCCTGTCTCCAATTTAATCGATGATGAAAATGTGAGCTTCCCTGGTCGTAGACCACCTTCTCTTGCTGAAATTGGTTTAGGGAAGGGTATTGGTAGAGGATCTGTGGTGGGAGGGATGACCAATCACGTGTCTACTGTTCCATTGAGTCCTGGAAATGCAATGCCAAGCAATGGGGCCCTTACTGGAGGGGTTGCAGTCTCAGACATAACAAAGCGGAACGTTATTGGAGCTGATGAAAGAATAGGAAGCGGTGGTCTTGCACAACCAATAATCTCCTCTTTGAATAATAGATTGTTATTGCAACAGGTTTCTAAGACAAGTGATGGAATGATTTCACCTGATTCTAGTAATGTCGGTGAGGGAGCTGTAATAGGTGGAAGAGTTTTCTCACCTCCAATAGTTCCTGGAGTACAATGGGGACCTCACAATGAAATGGTATGTTTACGTTTTCTGGATATCAACTTCTATTATGGCATGACATATCCATCTATGTTCTCTGAACTGTATCTGGCTTTCTACTTACCATTCTGAAATGGGCATTCATAGCATAATAATGTGATTGATTGATTAAGGCTCTTGTTGTTTATTCATGTGACTCCTATCAAGTTCTAATATTTAAACTTTCCATCTTTTCCATAATTAACATTTGAGTGGACTTTAAACTATCTTTTGTTTGAGTTTTTGTCTCGAAAAGTCAAGAATCACTTTGTGTCCAACAGAAGAATATTGGAAAGATTCTTGAGTTTTGAGTAATTCATGAAATATTTCATCTTTCATAAACAGGCTGTTAATGCTCATTTTTTTTTTATTCTGCCAATTAAGGTTAACTACAACATGCATGTGATTTTTGGTTGGCATTGGAAATTGTAATGATTTCTTGTTCTGAGCTATATGTGTGGAGTAGATTTATTGATTTCCATGGAAGGAGATTAGTTCAGGTGGAAGGTGATTCAAAGTGCCATTAGTGGGGTAGATCAAATGGCCCACTTCCATGGAGGGTATAAAAGAACTGATCCTTTGGATGGAATATCAATTTGCTTGTAGAGAACATATAGAGAATAAAATTTCAAATGAAATAAGAGAACCCTAGAATTGATAGAGAGAATTGGTTAGAAATGGAAGATGAAACCGGGACACTCAAGGCATGTCAAAAAAAGAGGAAGAGAACACAATTGGAGTTTTTTAAATGTGTACTGCTAGTCATCATTGTCATCATCAAAACCTTGTATCCTATCAGTCTAGGGTTGACATTCATAATTTGATTTGGTGAAACCAACTATGCTACAGGCTCTAATCAATCTTAGCAATGGGCACTTATCAACAATTAGTATTTACCATTTGTTGCTTTAACAATGTTGATATTATTCTTTGAAAGTAAAGACCCTATTGATTTTTTAAGTGAAACCTGTCCAATTTTTTTTGTGAAATATCTATTTTTTTTTTCTCTTGTAAGTAAAAATTATCTTAAACTTTCTGATCTCGCATTGTGTACCACAGTGATTTGAATTCTCCAAATCATATTAGATCCTGGGATTCATTGTATAGATAACATGAAAATCCATCTATCCAACACTAATTCGTTATGTTTTGAAAAATAGTGATGAAAAGAAAGTAAAAATATACCCACCCTCCAGAGCATACATGGTTCTCTTTGTGATCTATCCACTGCATCTACCCAGCTGCCCAAATATGAAAGCGATGCCCCTAGCAAATTATAAAGTGCAAAACATGTCTGTTGGTATTATTAGAAAAATACCAAACTTGTGCACCTACCTGTATAGGGATTTCTGTCATGTTGTCTTCAGGAGTTGGAAGCTTGCAGCAATTTTGAAACCTAGAAAACTGGTTTCATTGTCATCGTCGTTGTCATCATTATCATCATCGTCGTCATCATTGCCATTATCTGCTTCTTCTTCCACTTGCAAATTTTGGGCCCCTTCGGCTGTATCATTTCTGTAGCATTTTGTTGATCGGATTTGTGTGGTTCTCTTTGAAAGAATATTCATTTGCTCGCTATCCTTTTAGGGGCAATTTCGTGGAAGAACTGAAATTGCACCTGATCAGAGGGAGAAGTTTTTGCAGCGGCTCCAACAAGTGCAACAACAAGGTCATAGCACCCTTCTTGGTTCGCCACCTCTTGCTGGGGCAAATATCAAGCAGTATGGATCCCAACAGCAAGCTTCACTCTTACAGCAGGTCATTTTTCCTTTTCTTGAACATAAAATTTGTAATTGAGGTCTTGCCATCTTGAAACATGTAATTAACATTTTATTTTGAACCAGATCAGCTAGGTGAGGGATGTAACAATAGAATGAATATCTTTTCCTTAGTCCTATAGTGTTCTGTTGTCTGGGTCATCATGCCCTTCATACCCTTTTTTTGAAGGGTAACAAAGATATTTCGTTGACTGTAAAATGTAGAAGAGAAATAGCATTAGGGCAGTATCCTGAACCTTGAATACAAAAATACATCGAAGATCACCCTCACATAACACCCACAAAACCATCCTAAAGATCGACATCGGAGATCCACCCAAGTATAAGAGCAGTATACTGATTCCTTACATATGCTGTTTTTTTTTTCTGCTTTCTGGTTTTTAGCTTAAGGTGGGCTCTGATAGTAGCTCTCCATTACCTGTTGTTTTTTACTGTATTTTTTGTCTATAATTAGTAAATCAGTTACAATTTAAAAACTCTCTTCTTCTTTTTTTCGATGTATCAAACCTTTTCTGCTGCCACCAAATTTAAAGAAAAAGAAAGTGAGATTATGCTGTCTACTTATTTTACTTTAAATCACCATTTTTTTATGGTCAGTAATTTCATTAAGTCATGGAAATTGGTCAATAATTTTATGAGGTCATGATAGATGGAAACCATTTTTCCATCTTGGTATGGATTTTTTTTTTTTCACATCTAGTTTAATGCATGACATGTCCTGGATCATATACTAAGTATGGAAAAGGGATCCAAAATTCAGAGTGAAATTAGTTTCACTTCATTGTCTCATGTTTGTTATGCTGAAGTGGTAAAATGGTTTCTTAACTTGAAATCCTCTTTGATGCATATTCAGCTATTTTGCAACTCATTTTAGTAGAATTTCAGCGATAAATGGGAGCACAGGTAGTAGCACATGTTAGTTCCTAAGCTTGATGCAGCACATCTTTGAGGGGAGAACCATATGTCAATGTCGTAATGAAATTTATAAAGAATATGATGTCTCAAAGAAATGCATCATTTAAGAGGATTATTGGCCAAAGAATGGTTAATTAGAAGGCCCTTGGGTTTGGTATTTGGGCCTAGGCTTCATTTTTCATGTCTGAGCTTGTAAAAGTCCATTGGAAGGCCCATATCCTACAATTTAGCTAGAATTGCGAGATCACTTCACTATTTTTGATCCAGGGTTATGCTGTCTACTACAGTTAAATTCTCAGCATCCATCCTTGTCCCCTCAAGCTGGAGCACATATTATTCAGTCACCGGCAGGTCTCAACACTGTCACGTCATCTCTACATCAAAATCCAATGCTTCAACAATCTTCTCAGCATGCATTATTGTCAGGAGGATCAAAGGATGCAGGTACCTTTGAATATGGACTGGGAAAACTAAATGACAACTCAACTTATGTCCAATTTTTGGGTTTGTTGGTTCCTGCAATCTCTAATTATGTTCATTATTTCTACTTGTGATGCAGATGTTGGCCACGTGAAAGTAGAAGACCTGCAGCAGAAGCCAACAGATGATTTGAACACAGATCCTTCTACAAACTCTGGGCTTAGCCAGAACCTCATGAATGAGGATGATTTGAAACTATCATATGGAGCAGATACAACTGTATGTTGAGGACTCTTGAAATTTGTTATGATAAAAAAATCTGTTAATTTTAGTGCCTCTAACCCTTGTCAGCTAGAGCATTGGCTTCAGTATGAGCATCAGTGGTTGACATCCATGGGTGTCAGATAAATCGGATCCTCATCTCATCACCAAGGCGTTATTGGCTTATCCCATCTGTTTGCAGTTGTTTTTGTGAGATATTTGTTGCCACTTATCCATTTATGTCTCTGTCACTCCATGATCTAGCTTTTCACTTCAAACTACTTCATTCCAAGTATTTATTGCACTCTCCTTTTTAGATTTTTCTATTGAGTTTGTTTTCTGCTTTCTAGTTCAATGCTCAAACATCTCAAAATACGTTCTTTGTGTTGACGTGGGTGGCTCGAATCCAAGTCCACAGAAGGAAGGGCTGCTACAATAGCAGTTTACGGTAAAGAGGTAATTCCTATTCATAGGAATCTCAATTCTAATCCTATTGCAACTGAGAAGAGACGGTAGGTGGCTGATTTTTAGTCCTAAAAATCAGCACATGGGACTCGGCAAGAGGTTGGCTTCTATTAGTGGAACTCAGCTGAAATATAGGAGGAGACCAACTGGCTTATATAAAGAGTGGGTTGGCCAAAGTGGATACACATCGTCAGCAATAGAGCGAATCCTTGATAGGCATCCAATCTGTCTGCTATACGATCGTGTAGAGAGGTGGGGCTACATATTCGACTGAAAACTCAGCAGAAAGGGAGGCTTTCTGCAGTGAGAAGGTGGAGACCGGCAGCCAGCAAGGTGGTGCAACGTGCATAACTGAGATAGCAGGTGTTGGGTTCTTCTTTAGAGTGAACAGCATAGAGAAGAAAGGGCAAGAACAGATCTGAGAGAGATCTGTTCTCATTGAAGAAAACCAGCCAGAAAAGAGATCTTGTCAGTCTTTGCTGCGTGAGAAGCCTCTGAATTGAGGCAGTCTTTGTGAGGAGCTGAAAAGACAACAATGGAGAAGCAACATAGCAGAGCACGAGGGTTAGATCTCTGTATCAGTCTTCTTTGAGTTCTCTTGTATCTGGGTTTGGTTTAAGAATACAAGGGAATATATATTGTATTCTCTTTATTGTTTCTTCTCTCAATAAAATAGTTTCATGCTCAGTGGACGTGGGTCAGGTGGGCCGAACCACGTAAATTTGCTTGTGTTGGATTGTGCTTATTTTTCGTTTGATTTCTTGTTTATTCCTTTGTAAGCGCTAACAAGTGGTATCCGTAGCTTTGGTTGGAGACCAGGGACTGGTGGGTGAACGGGATACAGCACAGTAAGAGGCTTCGGGTTGTCGGAGGTGATGGAGATCAACACGGCCCGAATGATTAACTTCAATGGAGCAAATTACTTATTGTGGAAGGCAAAGATGGAAGATCTTCTATATTATAGAGATTTCTACAAACCAATCGCAGGGAGACCTAAGGTGCCAGCGGCGGAGTTTTCTGATGACAAGGGGAAGACAAAACTGAAAAACGAGATGTCTGATGATGAATGGAACGATCTTGATCGGAAGTGCCTCGGTTTTATTCGACAGTGGATGGATGACAGTGTGTTTCATCTGGTGTCCACAGAGACGACGACGCAATCTCTCTGGAAGAAATTGGAGGGATTATATGCGAGAAAGACTGCGGACAACAAGGTGTTCCTAATCAGAAAGTTGGTGAATCTGAAGTACAATGAAAGTACTTCGATTGCGGAGCATTTGAATGAGATGCAGAGTATAGTCAATCAACTCTCATCCATGAATATGGTACTTGATGGTGAGTTGCAGGCTCTAATACTTCTCAGTTCCCTACTTGACAGTTGGGAGACTTTGGTGGTGTAACTTAGCAATTCAACGCCAAAGGGTATTGTTACTATGACGTCTGTGACAAGCAATTTGTTGAACAAGGAGATAAGAAGAAAGTCTTTGGTGGGTTCTTCTCAGACACAAGCTCTCTTTATAGAGAACAGAGGGGGAGAAACAATAGCAGAAAACCTCATAACAAGTTCAGAGGGTCAAGGTCAAAATCCAGAGGGAGAGGTAGAGGAAAGCTCAAACGTTTCTACTGTGAGAAAGAATGACATAAGATAATGGATTTCAACCAAAAGAAGCGTGATCTAGAGGCCAGATCGCAAAGTTCAAATCAACCAAATGACGTACAAAGTGACACAGACAATGATGTAGGTGTTATCGTGTGCACAGTCACCACAGGTATAGATAATCCAACTGATCAGTGGATTCTAGATTTTGGGTGTTCTTACCACATGTGTCCACGCAGAGAGTCGTTTGACATATACAAACCCTATGATGAGGGACATGTCTATGTGGGCAATGGTGCGAATTGCAAAACCATTGGCGTTGGGACAGTCAAAATCAGGATGATCGATGGCATGGTGAGAACGTTGGTGAACGTGCGGCATGTTCCTAAGTTAAAGAAAAATTTGATTTCTTTGGGGACATTGGACACTAATGGGTTTACATTCAAGGCGAAGAATGGGGCTCTTAGAGTGACTAAAGGAGCCATGATTGTCTTAAAGGGAAAGAAGGAAAACAATCTGTACACACTGATGGGTAGTACAGTAATTGAAGGGTAGAAGGACTCTACTAGTCGGGCCGCAGGAAGAACGAAGAGAAGAAACAAAAAGTCAGGTGACAGGTATGACTTGAAAAACAAAGTTTCTTTTGCAAGTTGTGATGGTCCGTCCAAGTTCCATGGTGCTAGCGGAGATGGAAAAGCGAAGGGGATGAGAAATCACATATAGAAGGCGGTGGGTCCGACACAGTCGGTGGCGGGTCCAACAAAGCCAGTGACAGGCGTCAAGCTCAAGCGAGGCTTGGGCTTGGGCTTGGGCAATTCCTCTAATTAAAGAAGACAGGGGGAGCATCCCAGAGCGTGGGGATGCGCGCATCTCACACTGAGATGCAGATGGAAAAAGGCTGGGAGCGGTCGATGTGCACAGAGGTGCATAAGTTGCAGGCGCGATGGCGATTGGTGTCTTAGTTCGTCTCCTGAGGGTTGGTGAATTCTTGCCAAGGTGGAGATTGTTGACGTGGGTGGCTCGAATCCAAGTCCACATAAGGAAGGACTGCTACAATAGCAGTTTACAGCAAAAAGGTAATTCCTATTCATAGGAATCTCAGTTCTAATCCTATTGCAACTGAGAAGAGACGATGGGTGTGACTGATTTTTAGTCCTAAAAATCAGCACATGGGACTCGGCAAGAGGTTGGCTTTATTAGTGGAACTCAACTGAAATATAGGAGGAGACCGACTGGCTTATATAAAGAGTGGGCTGGCCAAAGAGGAAACACATCCTCAGCAATAGAGGGAATCCTTGATAGGCATCCAATCTGTCTGCTATACCATCGTGTAGAGGTGGGGCTGCATATTCGACTGAAAACTCGGCAGAAAGGGAGGCTTTCTGCAGTGAGAAGGTGGAGACAGGCAGCCAGCAAGGTGGTGCAACGTGTATAACTGAGATAGCAGGTGTTGGGTTCTTCTTTAGAGTGAACAGCATAGAGAAGAAAGGGCAAGAACAGATCTGAGAGAGATCTGTTCTCATTGAAGAAAACCAGCCAGAAAAGAGATCTTGTCAGTCTTTGCTGCGTGAGAAGCCTCTGAATTGAGGCAGTCTTTGTGAGGAGCTGAAAAGACAACAATGGAGAAGCAACATAGCAGAGCACGAGGGTTAGATCTCTGTATCAGTCTTCTTCGAGTTCTCTTGTATCTGGGTTTGGTTTAAGAATACAAGGGAATTTATATTGTATTCTCTTTTATTGTTTCTTCTCTCAATAAAATAGTTTCACGCTCCATGGACGTGGGCCAAGTGGGCCGAACTACGTAAATTTGCTTGTGTTGAATTGTGTTTATTTTTCGTTAGATTTCTTGTTTATTCCGCTGTAAGTGCTAACACTTTGATCATTGGAGCCACCAATAGTTTCATCATTCACTCCCGATTCTATCATTTCCTGTCAGTCCCTACATCTATATTAGGACATGTATCTCAACTAGACGTTTTTTGCTGTTTCTTTCTGCAACATTCAGTTCGATGCAAGCTTAGTTTCCTCCCAAATTTATGGTACAATACACTGGCATGCCCTCACTTTGCTCGACCCACACCCATCCTGTTTGTTATATGCTCCTCTTGCCCTCCTTTTTACTCTATAGTTTCTCTCAGATATTAGAATTGGGCAATTTTCTAGTATTGATTAGATCATCCTGCCATATCAGATCTACTTGAACTCCACATATTTTATCTTTGTTCTGCTAATTTCAAAGCAAGTGACTCTTAAAGTTCCAAAGTTCTAGCTTTATAATTTACTGGATTCTTGTTTGATTGATTGGCATCACCTTCTCTACAAACAACATCCACTGGAATTCATAATGGATTTATGCTATCAAATTGTCCTTAATTTCACAAATTGACTCCATTGTTACAACAAATAAATATCTATTAAAATTATTGTGTTGCCATTGGCAACTCATCCTCAACCATCATAGGTGACAAGAAGTTTCTTATTTCACTTTTGATGCTGCAGCTATTTGACTGAGAGAACTCCATTGACCGGTAAATGGGAAGGCTTAGTGGTTACACTCTTGAAGCTACTCCTATGGCTATCAAACACAGCTAACCTGTGCTTATTTCATAAGCCTAATAGGCCTCCACTGTCAATGTGTTGAGATTCCATGCCACCATCAATGGCTGACCCTTTTTTCCTTTTCAATTTTATAATTTTTGTTTTTTGGTGGACGTGTCAATCTGGTTATTGAAGTTAATTCTTATGAATGGTTGTCATCCATTTGAGTGAAGTTTGGGTGCCGGCATTTTAGTTGATGTGGATGAATACTTGATAAAGAACCACATTGAAGATCCGTCATTGTCAAGTTCTTATGAACTTGTACTTGTCTACACAGGTTGGTGGTTCTGGGTCTCTGACAGAAGCCACTCATGTGCCCAGAGATACCGATCTTTCTCCTGGACAGCCTTTGCAGCCTAACCAATCATCAGTTGGCCTTGGTGTAATTGGTCGAAGAAGTGTCTCTGACCTTGGCGCCATTGGTGATAACCTCAGTGGATCAACTGGAAATTCCGGAGGGTTACATGACCAGCTGTATAATTTGCAGATGCTTGAGGCTTCCTATCAAAGACTTCCTCAACCCAAAGACTCTGAACGTGCAAAGAACTATATTCCGGTATGTGCTCTCTCTCTCTCTCTTCCGAAGGTTCGTAGTGCCGAAGCAGGAATCAGAATCATCGATAATGGGCTGATCATCTCTATGGATCAATAATTTCAGTTCTTTCTGTTTCAGAAATGAGCTGATATGAAGTTGATTTCATCAATTATAAGGCAGTTTCTATCTTCATTATAGTTAGAATTTTCTCCATATTTTTTTATCATTTATGGCCATCATCAACTTATCTGTCAATGGATCGGTCGACTCGCCGACTCAGCAACCCAACAACCCGAAACTCAACTCAACTCACAAAAAAAATACAGCAACTGCTGCCTAACGGTTGGGAAGTTGGTTGGGCAACTACCGTCTCCAAATAACTGTTCTCAACTTCATTCTTTTCTAAACAGACACAACTCTTTAAGATTAATAAAAAGGAATCAGAAGAAGAGAGAAGGGGGGGCCACCCACAGTGGTGTCCCTGTGCACAGAAAACGGGAGAGGAAGAAATCTTTGGCAAATCGAATCGGCAATTACCCGAAATGGTTGAACCACTTCCTCCCCATCTTCAACATCCTGCCCTACTTGTGCCCAGAATCTTGGAAAATCTCTCTCTCTCTCTCTCTCTCTCTCTCTCTCACACACACACACATACACACATTGTAGTCCTTTCGAGTTCTTTCCCATTCTAACACAGCACACATGTAGCAATGGCCCCCAATAGCATCTATCCCACCAACCAACTCAATTCATGTTATACAGCCGTTCATCTAACCGTACGATTTTTTATCCATTTCCATAGTTGGTTAGAGTCATACTTTTGGGACTCTAGAGAAGATGGCTTCTCTTATCTAGTCAAGACATTTTTTTTATTGGCATCCTGCGTACGTGCGTGCCTCTATATTCATATTTATGTTTGCAACTACAAACTGAGATTGCTTGCAATTTTGTTTGTTAATGTCTTAAGGGTTGATCGTTAACAAATCAGTGTTGCAATTTGTAGAGGCACCCTGCAAAAACACCTGCCAGCTACCCTCAAGTCCAGGCTCCAATTGTTTACAATCCTGCATTCTGGGAAAGATTAAGCCTGGAGCCTTTGGGCACTGATTCTCTGTTCTTTGCTTTTTACTATCAGCAGGTAACATTATGGTTTTTCTTTTCTTTCTTTTCTTTTAGGTTGTTTTCAGTTGACATGATAGGGAAATTCCCATAATTATTTTAGGTTGATTCTGTTTCCCCACCTATGCTATTCCTTCCCTTTTGCAAAATTAATAGTTGTTTCCATGGGGAAACCCCACAAACCTGGATAGTTCTCACATGGCTTACTGAGCCCACTACCCCAAGAATGTCAAATTTCTTTGTCATTATACAGCCATACCCAAATACATTGTCAGGTATTTACCTTGTTACTGGAATTTGAGCTCCTTGTGTTGAACATAATGCTGCAGAACACTTACCAGCAATACTTGGCTGCAAGAGAGTTGAAAAAGCAATCCTGGAGGTACCACCGGAAATATAACACATGGTTTCAACGGCATGAGGAGCCTAAGGTCACAACAGATGAATATGAGCAGGGGACATACGTCTACTTTGATTTCCACATTGCCAATGATGACTTGCAGCATGGATGGTATGATGTCAAGAACATTAAGACTCATATGACACGGATGATATGGTTACATTTTTTGTGATTTATTGCTGCCTGCTAATGTAAGAATATGAAGGTTCATCTGTTGTTAATGTGCACAACTTCCAGTGGTTCTTGTTTGCTTTACAGGCATCCACAAAATGGGATGTGTTTATGCCATGTATGGGTGATCAGGTCCTGACCTCATGAAACTGTTTGCTTCTCAATGCCCAAAAACTACTCACTCGGTGTTGTTTTTCCTTTGAATATGATGAGTCCCATGGTGGATCTGGAGCTGTGAAGTAGCCAAGAATGGAATTTTTTGAATTGTGGCTTGCAAATATATTGACTGAGTCTGAATTCAGCAATAGTAAGGTGTCGATAAAAAATGGAAAAGAAAGAAGAAAAAAGAAGTAGCAAAGATGAAGAACCAAGATGAAAGCAGGGAAGAAGTAGATGACTGATCTTTCAATCTGCAATAGTTTAGAATAGCCCTCATCCATGATAAAATCCATCTTATGCTCGTTATTGGAAGAGTAACACAAACTCCATTCATATAGAAGGAATGCATCAGGAAACTGTGCCATTTCTGATGCTTATTACCCTATCATTTAAAATTTGTTGCCATCAGTTTTCATGACTTGCCCGTTTGTATTGACTATGATTTGCAGGTGCCAGAGGATCAAGACTGAGTTCACATTTGAGTACAGTTACCTTGAAGATGAACTTGTTGTATAGCTGCCTAACTGTTGCTCGAGAAACCAGCATTTAGATTTTGGTAACATCCCTGTCACTTTTGATTCATTTTATATATTTAGTTTGGCAGCTTTGGAGATAGACACTGAGTGGTATGATGATATATTGTTTTAATAGATGGTATGGTATAAGAATGTAATGAAACCATTCCTTGTGACACAGGTGAGCATAATCGGCACTATGGATGGGCCCACTTAAGAAGGATCTTTGTATCAGAAAAACAATTCAATTTGAAGTGTGAATATCACTTCATTTTGGTTGATTTCCAGCTGTTGCAGTTCACGAGGGCACAATTCATGAGGGAAACTTTTCTCCGAGGTTCTAGATTGATGAGCTATGAGGCCTACAGGGATTTGCTCATTTGCATCATTAACATTTATATAAGCTTCTCTCTTTAACATCTTACTGCGTTGGATGTATAGGAAAGATGCATGCGCTAAACCTTTCCAATAGTGCTCTGTGTTGGCTCCCTTCCATTTTAAACTGACAGTAGTCTCTAGGTTTTCTAGAATTTCATCCTTTTTAGTGTATAGTTTTTGTACAACTAGAAATGAATACTCTCTCTTAAAAATCCTGAGGAGCTAAATTCAGGTCTTTGATTTACTTTGTGACGTTTATTGGTGCTCCTCAATAAGTGATTGATTTTCTTGTTTAATTGTTTACTTTTCAATAATTATCGGCATTGATTTTCATGTATAGCTTTTTATTAATATCTAATTTGATTTGTAATTTGTTAATATCCTTCATCCATCCCTTTTCTTCTTTTGGCCCACAACATATTTTCTCCATCTTTTCTTGGAGTTCATAACTCAATTCAGAAAGGCATGTTTCTGATGATCTGAATCGGTGATTCTTAGGTGGTAGTACTTGGTAGCTAATTATTCTTAAATGGGATTTTTTTTTTTAGAAATATACAATATTAATTTATTTATTTTTACTACAAAAAATATGGCTTCACTTATAAGATTTTTTCTTTTTTTAAAGCGCCTGCATGAAGATATTTTAAAAGCACCCATTCACGTGGGCTTTGGTTGTTGCCACATTGAAGTTCTCAAATTAAAACTTGAAATCCAGCGTAAATCATGTGATTTTTTATATAGTATAGCCCAGAAGAAATCTACAAAATTACAACTGCACTAAGAAAATCGCTGGAGTTCCTGTATGGCAAAGACTAGGGTTGCAGATAAATAGTGGATATGAAGTTACTGAAGGCTATAAGATATGGGATAATTTCATTTAACTAAATGTTTCATCCTTCAAAATTTGATGGACAGAAGAGGGAGTAAACTACTTTTTTAACCTGAACCTAACCAATTTAGAAGAGCCAAATTTTGGCCAAAAATCACTCAATCTTTCGAAACAAAGAGTAGGGTGTTAAGAAAATAAAATTCTTAATTTTGAACTTCTAAATCCACGGGATTCTATATTTCTATATCATATTAAAAAGTGTAATTTATAATATAAAACAAAAATCATTTTACCTTGCGGTCTTCATAGTAAGATGATAGCTGTTGTGATAGGTCGGGCTCATTTATGAAATATCTAAATTCATATCTCATCAAATTGTGTCAAACAATTAAGTTCAATGATGAACCTTTTCAAAAAAAAAAAACAATTAAGTTCAATGTCCGATAAATTCAATTAGGAAGTCTATGAAGATGGATTTGAAGTGGTGGGTAATTGACACAATTAGGAAGTCTACTATGACAGGCTTGTGTTTACGTATTTCCATGAAGATTGGTACATCAGTTTGAATTTTTTTGAAAAGAGAAAATTTGAGCTTAAAAAATGAAGCAAACTGGATGAGAGTTTTTATTAGAATCCCCTAAACTTTAACCCACTTGAATTGGCTGTATTTATTTACTCATGAGCTGCATCAGTTTTGTTTTAAATTTAAATCCGAATAAACTCAACCTATTCTCATTTCTGTCCATGGCAAATTCAAATTCTAACGCTACGTAATATGAGAAATTCCGAAACATGCTCGGAACTCAGCCTTGTCCCCTCTCTTATCCTTTTCCACTGAATCCTTCAGACGCCGGCAAACCTTTTCCACAAAGCCACCCATCAATCCCATCCAAAATCTCCTCCAAACCCGGAAATTCGAAAATCTCGACAAACTCTTTTGTCTGGAACACCAGAATCCGCACCCACGTTGAAAAAGGCCGATCCAACGATGCCCTCCTTCTCTACCTTTCCATGCTGACAGAATCTGTTCCTCCCGACGACTTCACCTTTCCTTTTCTTCTCAAGGCCTGTTCTTCTCTAAAAGCCTTCCAAGAGGGCAAGCAGATTCACACCCATGTTGTAAAAAACGGGGTGCAGAACGTTTTTACCCACAATGCTCTCCTGTACATGTATGCCTGTTGTGGATTTGTAGAGATTGCACGCAAGATGTTCGACGGTATGCCTCAGAGAAACCTGGTTTCCTGGAACTCAATGATTGCTGGGTATTCGAAGTATTCAAAATTCGGGTCTGATGCGATTTTGGGTTTTCGTACCATGCTAAATGAAGGAGTAGCACCAGATAGTTTCAGTTTCACTGTGCTAATTAGAGCTTGTGCTTTGGTTTTGGCCATAGATGAAGGACTCCAGATTCATTCTCTTATTATTAAACTCAGTTTAATATCTGACGTGCTTGTTCAAAATGGTTTGATTGATATGTATGTGAAATTTGGTTTGCTGGATGCAGCATTTGAACTGTTTAACAGAACACCGGAGAGGGACTTAGTTTCTTGGAATGCTTTGATTGGTGGGTTGATGAAATTGGGTGACGTCAATTCTGCCAAGGCCCTGTTCAAAGAAATGGCTGTGAAAGATGTGGTGTCATGGAATTCAATGATAGCAGGTTATGTGCATAATGGACTATATGATGAGGCATTGGCCTTTTTTCGTCAGATGCAACTTGAGGGCATGCAGGCAAATGCTGTTACGGTGGTCAGTGTGCTGTCAGCTTGCTCACACATAGGAGCATTGAGTTTGGGGAAATGGATTCATTTGTACTGCGAGAAAAATGGATTCAGTTCTGATAAATTTGTTTGCTCTACATTGGTTAGCATGTATGCGAAGTGTGGGGATATTGAGAATGCTCGACAGATTTTTGAGATGATGGTGACAAAGGATGTTGTTGCTTGGGATGTTATGATTGAAGCTCTGGCATTGCATGGGCAAGGTAAAGAAGCATTAGTGCTATTTGAGGAGATGAGAGAGGATGGTGTGAAACCGGATGAGATTACTTTTGTTGGTGTCTTAAATGCTTGTAGCCATGCTGGTTTGGTTGACAAGGGCTTGATGTATTTTAAAAGCATGAGTCTTGAGTTTCAGATTGAGCCAACTTTGGAGCATTTTACTTGTGTAGTTGATCTGCTTGGTCGAGCAGGTAGGTTACATGAAGCATTGGAAGCTATTGAGTCAATGGTTATAGTTCCAGATAGCGTTGTCTGGGGTGCATTGCTCAGTGCTTGCCGCACCCACAAAGATGCTTATCTAGCAGAGATTGCAGCAAAGCATATACTAGAATTGGAGCCGTGGAACGCTGCGAATTATGTTCTTCTGTCTAATATTTATGCTGATCGAAGGCAGTGGGAAGATGTTGCTAACATTAGAAGCATTATGAAAAGCAAGGGGATTGAGAAAGAACCGGGGTGTAGTTTAATTGAGATAGGAGGATCAGTTAATGAGTTCCTTGCAGGGGACTCTTCTCATCCTCAGTGCAATGAGATTTTCCAAAAGTTGGATGAGTTAACAGAGAGAATTAAAGCAATTGGTTATCTACCCAACATGGATTCAGTGTTGCATGACATGGCTGAGGAAGAGAGGGAGAGTTCTCTTTATTGTCACAGTGAGAAATTGGCTGTTGCTTTTGGGCTTATCAGCACTTCTCCAGGGACACCAATAAGGATAATGAAAAATCTTCGCATTTGTTGTGATTGTCATTCTGCAGTTAAGCATATTGCTCTTATTGAAGCAAGAGAGATTGTTGTAAGAGATCGGCAGCGATTCCATCTGTTTAAGAACGGGGAATGCTCATGTGGAGACTATTGGTGAGATTCATCTGGTGTTCTGCAGATAACAAGCACTTGGTACTTAGTTGGGTTTACTGATTTCACCATCTTTCCCAAGTCTTGGATCCAGTAGGTCATTTGGACAGTCTGGATCCACATTTTATTGCCACGCTATCTCTAAGATGGATCCTATCTGATTCATGCTTTAGATGTTTGCTTCTGCATCACCATGCAAATGACTGAACCCAATGAACCCCTAATGTGGGTGGCTAGGTCAAGCAATTGATTGAATCAATAGCCTGTTCTCTTCATTTGAAAAGTGAGAGCAGCTAACAAGCGACTACTCTCTTATTCATAATGCTCATCCCCTACAACACAGAGTAACTCTACAGCGACTGGCCTTTTGGGGTGGAATGAGAATCGAACTCAAGACTCCCGCCTTTTGAGGTGGGTTTCTGACAATCACTTCAACAGTTCAACCTTTTTTTTTTTTTGCATTAACGTGTGGGAAACTCAGATACAGTCCTACTAAAACCCCCCTCAGAGAGCCCACTTCAACCTGTTTGAGTTATTAAAGCTGCAATATTAAATCCACATATTTATATTCTACTCTTATGTCTTGTTGTCGTGTTTGTTATTATAAAAAAGGCCTATATGTATAAAATTACAGAGGGCGCGCAGACCATACAAGCTATTGTCAATCTCTTTGTTAAGCCAATAGCATGATTCTGATAATCAATCATGGACTTCCTACAAATGCAATGCAGAGCCCATTATAATCATAGCGGCAGAAAGAGAGGATAAAAGGTCTACAGATGACTTAGGCATGCTTGAAAGAATTAATTCAATTGGTCAAATATAATTTTAAAATTTGCCTATTGAAAATATAAATTTAAAAATTTTAAATATTAAAGATGAAATAAGAATGTTAAAAAATTGATCCAGACTGCTGCATTATTCTCAGTATATATATATATATATATATTCAATATAAAAGATTACAGTGGCAGATATGGCCTGGTAGTAAGGCTCATGTGCTCTGACCTATTGTGTTTGAGGGTCGGGCACACTATATAATAAAAAATTATATGATTGGATAAATTATTATGAGAGCTATTTAAGTATAAAAATAAACTCTTATTTTTAAGATTAAAATAAATTATTAAATAAATTTTTATCTATCTTAAACAATCCAACGCTGAGAATGCTTAAAAATAAATATTATAAAAATAAAAATTAATCTAAAAAAAAAAATATTTTTAATAACTTAAATTCGTCATAAATTAGGCTTCATGTGGGGGGCTTTATGCTCGAGCACAAAAAACACCGGTGTATTTTATAATTTTACCTTTCAATAAATAATAACCAGATATAAACACTATCAGGTTTAAACCTTGTCTTTATTATTTCTACAGACACGTATACCATTAAAAAAATATATAAAAACAAAACAAACTGAGACGATTTTATAAAATTGAAAATACATTTACATGTGGCATTTGTTACAGACAAGCCTGTGTCAGCAGTTCCCTTACATATTCTTCCCATCACTTCTGTATTCTGTAGTCGTTTCCTCTCCATATTTCCCGCCACTTCTACCCTCGCTCTTTCTTCTATTTCGTCTGCAGAGAAGAGTAGGACAGAGTGACAGAGAAGAGAGAAGATGTTGTGGGTAGACAAATACCGGCCAAGAACCCTAGATAAGATGATGGTTCATGAAGACATCGCTAGCAATCTCAAAAAACTAGTACCTATTTCCTTTCTTCCCTCTCTTTCTTCTTCTTCTTCTTCTTCTTTAGGGTTTTTGATTTCTTCATCATCTGATACCGTAGTTGATTTCCCCTCAAACCCCCTTTTAGATTGTTTGATCTAATCTGTTGTTTTCGATGGTGGTGGTTTGTTATTCTTATGAATCAGGTGTCGGAGCATGACTGTCCCCATCTCCTTTTTTATGGACCGCCTGGCGCGGGCAAGAAAACCCTCATCATGGCCCTTCTCAAACAGATGTTCGGCCCTGGAGCTGAAAAGGTAGCGGCTTTCTCTTCTTCCATTTGATCTATTGAAAGGTTTGACTTTTGCCTTTAAGTTCTGTGTATTTTCCTTCTTATAGGCTTTTGTTGATTTCAGGTGAAGATAGAAAACAAGATATGGAAAATTGATGTAAGTTGTTTTTGGATTGCGAGCTTTCGTTGTATTTTTTTTTTTTTTGTTTATTATTATATTCTTTTTACTACTGGAATTGGGTGATTGGGTCTTTGGAGTTTATGTTTGGCTGCCCCCAATTTAGCAATTTCTCACCCGTGTCTCGGCTGGAAGGGTGGCAGTGGCTAGGGGCAGCACAGACAGGTGGTGTTTGGATGAAGGACAAACTATACTGAGACAGATCAGAGTTTCCCATATTGTATTTGTAATTTCCTCATTGTTTGTCGTGCTACGATTATCATGAGTATATACATTGTTTTTCGTTTTACCCATAAAAGGGCATCCGTTGCTTGGGAATAATGGCTTAACCCACTTTATACTGTTATTTTTCAACAGCTGCCCACATTCTTTCCCATTTTTGGTAAAAAAAAAACATAAGACATGATCTTTGGCATTCAGCAATTCAGTTACAAATAGCTGAGTAGCTGAAATCTTTAATATTATTTTCTAAACTTCAGATATGACTATTGGGACAGTACCATGATTTATTTATTAATGCTTTTATTCTTATATGCAGGCTGGAACTAGAACACTTGATTTGGAATTGACCACATTGTCAAGCACCCACCATGTGGAACTGAATCCAAGTGATGCAGGTTTTCAGGATAGGTATATTGTTCAGGAGATCATTAAAGAAATGGCAAAGAGCAGACCAATTGACACCAAAGGGAAAAAGGGATTCAAAGGTAAAGTATGATAATGATTTTATTTTATTTTATTTATAATGGATGGGAGATGTGATAGTTGATTTTTTCCTTTTTTATCTTTTGCATAGCCTTACACTTTCATTTGTTATTGAGGTCCATTTAGATGGCCAATGTCCTGACTGAACTGTGTGAGCATGATTCCTGTCTGCTCAAGATAATACCCAGTGTCTCAAGTTGGAGGGTTTGAGACATTTAGGATGTTGCTTTGTTGCAGAAGGTATATGAAGAACACAACTTGGCTGAAATTGCAAATGCTTGTGCAAGCTCAACAATATTGATGATGTTGAATTCTTTGGTGTGATTTTTTTGCAGTTTTATTTTTGTTTTATTTGCCTACCAGAAAAATATGTCATATTACTTTTTTTTTCTCCTAAAGGATGTGGATTCAATATATGGATATCTATGCATGTGCACACGATGTGCAGTTTTTTTGGAGATGTTTTGTCTTAATTAATGTGATAAGCTATGTTGCGTAGACTCTTCAACATGTGCGACACACTTGTGTTAGACACTCTTACCTATGTTGGGCACTTCGTGTATTCTTCATGGACTTTACTAGTACTTCTAAACATTATTTTGCTAGATGACTAAAATATTACAATACCTTTCTCCTCTTAAAACCTAAGTAAAATACTAATGTGTTTGTCACTTGATTATTAGAGATAAAAATAGTACATTGTTTTCAATCAATGTCAGTTTCACACCTTAGTTTTATTTAAAATGAATTTAAATTTATTTAAATTTGCTGCTTAGTCTCTGAGTCCAATTTCCAATTTCTAGGTTTGCCGAGTCCAACATAACACACCCGTACCTTGTGAGTTAGGTCAGAAGCCATTTGAATGACAAATATGGAAAGTTGGTAAGCTAGAGAAGAAAGTGATGATATGTTTGTAGTCTCTATCCATGATGAAATGATGTCTGTATTCTTCTTCTTCATGTACATCCCAACTAGAAAGCAACAAGAAGCTGCTGCCATTCTTTTATTGATCACCTGATAGTTTATCAAATTTTTTTCCCTTTGTCTCTTTCTTGCATTGTATTTTTTATAAATATTTTCCTCATGTAGATATGACTATTCATATTTTTTGTTGTATATAGCATGTGAAATTGTTTTAGTTTATTTTAATTGAATAAATTTGAAGTTTTTCTCTTTTCATTTATGCATGTATTCAGTATAGATGCTTGCCCGTACCTTATATTTTTATCTGTTCATACTTAACTGATGGAGATTTCTATGTAATTTCAGTTTTAGTGCTCAGTGAAGTAGACAAGCTCTCTAAAGATGCTCAACATTCTCTCAGGAGAACAATGGAGAAATATAGTGCATCCTGCCGGTTGATTCTATGCTGTAATAGCTCATCAAGAGTGACTGAAGCAGTCCGATCTCGCTGTTTGAATGTGCGTGTTAATGCACCTACAGTTGAACAGGCATGTTATGGACTTTGATCTCATTGTTTTTTATACAGATCATGGATATCCTGCTTCTCATAATCATCATCACAAATACTGTTCTCGAGATATTAATGGCGATTGGTAATATCGGGATATTTTCAAAATCTCAGATTTTTGTCTGAAATTTAACGGGAAAATCTCGCGGAAATTATAATATTTAAAAATAATAAAAAATAGAATAATAAAAATATCAATAAAATAAAAATGGTAATAAGGAATTTACCAGGAATCTACCCGGATATTATCACGATATTACCATTTATCGCGATTTTACCGGGAATTTATCGTCGTGCCGATAAATTTAACGCGGTAATGGTATTTTGCTGATAAAAACGTGGTAAATTTGAAAATACCTTCGATATTTGTGACAATGCTTATAATGGTTTGCAACACTTCACAGAAAGAAATATTACATCAAGGAGGACATGCTGAGCTAAGTGTACAAAGGTAGTTGTATGGAGTGAGAAAAAAAAAAATGAACAATAAGTACATAAAGGTTGCTTCGGTGACTCAACGACAAAAAAACAAATTTAATGACCATGTTGACTACTATTGTCTGGTCTTCTAACCTCAGTTTTGTAACTTTGGTTCTATTTAATATTTAATAAATCTGATCATTCCTTTTGTTAACATATAATTGCTCAACCCAATGGGGTTGAGTAATGGCCTGGAACCCACCTCAGGAAGCGGGAGTCTTGAGTTTGATTCTCACTCCACTCCACTCCAAAGGGTCATTCCCTATAGAGTCATCCGGTGTGTGTGAGTAGGAAGGCTTGCACATGCTCCAAGGATTAGTCAGGTGTTCTAAGAGGCCTAGACACCTTGGTCATAGAAAAAAAAACATACCATTGCTCACAGATCATAAAACTTGTATGGCCTGCCCCTACTCCATCCCACATTTTAAGTCTTATAACCCAAGGGAGGCTATTATATGCTTTCACAAAAGTACTCTCTTCTTTGTCAGTTATCTTCTCTTGCAGGACAGTTATTGAGCACCACTAAATGCTTTTTTCTTTTCTTTTTCCTTCTTTTTGGCTAGTGAAAAAAAAAAGAACCAGCTCTGTGGGGTTGAAGGCCTTCAATACTGAAGCTATTTACTTTATGTGGTTAATACTGTGATGATTCTGATATTTTTCCCATATAGTGATATATTCTTCCACTTATCAGTTGCATTATCAAAATTCATTCAGAAAAGAGAAAGAACCTTTTTTTGGCTGTCACTGAACTTCTGAGTGCTTCATATTATCCTGTTGTAACTTGAATAATCTTACAAAAGTTCTTTACTGGCTTCTGAGTTTTTATTTTTTGGCCAGATTATTAGTGTACTGGAATTCATTGGCAAGAAGGAAGGACTGCAACTTCCAGTTGGATTTGCAGCTCGTATTGCAGCTCAGTCAAACAGGAGTTTAAGAAGGGCAATATTATCTTTTGAGACATGTCGAGTGCAGCAGTTAAGACCTTGCCAAGTGACTGCCAATTATGTCATATGTGAAGAAAAAAGCAAGGAGCCTTATTTTTTATGATACAGTTTGATGCTATCTATGCTGTCTCTGACCACTATATCATTATTCTGGCCATAGGTATCCATTCACAGAGAACCAAGCTGTGCCACCCATGGATTGGGAGCAGTATGTTTCTGAAATAGCAACTGATATTGTGCAGGAGCAGAGCCCTAAAAGGTTTGAAGCTCGTCTCTCACTTTCTATTATTTTCTAACAATTCTCAATTGGAAATTTGTCTGCCTAACATCATTGATGCAGATGTACTTATCTAAAATATTTAGGGTCATTTTTTTAACCAGTTCTTAAGGAAAAATACATGGACGTCCTTTAAATTGTTATCAAGACACTTTCACAAGTCCTGAATCAGTTTACCTAACTACTACAGTTTGTATTCCTTGCAGACTATTTATAGTACGAGGGAAATTATATGAGTTACTCGTTAATTGTATTCCACCTGAAATTATTTTGAAGGTAATTCTTTTTGTGTGTCAAAATATTTGAGAAAGTGATTTTTTACCGACATGCATTCTTTGTTTTGATTCCCATCATGCAGAAACTTCTGTCTGAATTACTGAAGAAGTTGGATTCAGAACTAAAACATGAGGTTTGCCATTGGGCTGCATATTATGTGAGTACACCATTATTCATCAAGCCCTCAAATGCAATGTCTCCTTTATTTTTCCTTTTTTTTTTTCTTCTCGTTGAGAGAACGTTGTATAGAATCTAGAAAGAGAGAGAGAAAGAGATGTTTACTCACATGCCAATCTAGATCCCAAGAGTTTACTTGCTTGCAAATCTAGATTCCAAGCAGTCCAATATTGGGTCTCTAATCCAGGATGAGTTGTTGCAGTGTTGTTATTTGCAAATTGGTATAGTAGTAACAAGTGAGACAGAACATCAATTACATGATAAGCTAGAACTAATGGAGAAGTTTTTTGACATAAAGCCATATTTGGGACTTTTTCAGGAGCATAGGATGCGCATGGGACAGAAAGCCATATTTCACATTGAAGGTACCTCAGTTTTTTAAAATAATTTTTACTTCTCAGTCGTTTCATCTGGAATTGTTGAGTTCCATTTTTGTTCGTCAACATGTAAATGTGCCAACTGGGTGATTCATTTTCTGGTGAAACTGGTTCAACTCAGGCCAGTGCTAATAATCACTTATTCTTCAACACAGAAAATGTCGTTTTGCAATTTAAATGCTATATGCCATATTGCCAACCTTACCACTTTCTGCTTGATCTCAATTATTTGTCTTTCTTTATTTCCAGAACAGAGAATTATAATATGGTGTTTGAACCTATAATTCTTTTTATTGAATTATCTATAGAGCATATTTTACAACTGTTTTTGCATCCTACATAAATTTTGAATCAGCACTTTCCTAACATAAATTATCTAACACTTTCTTCATTGATGCTTTGGTTGCAGCATTTGTGGCGAAGTTCATGAGCATCTACAAGCAGTTTCTGATTGAAACATTCGGCTGAAGGCCTTAAATGGCATGACCTGCTTTCCACTTGCACTTGGAAATCTGCTGCCCTATGAAAAAATGGCAGTTCCTCCCTCCCATCTTTCTTTGTGATTGATTTCTGTGGTATGGGTGGAGTGTCATATGTTCCATTAAGAGGTGCTATCAGATGGTGTCAGTCCGAACTGATCCGAACTCTTTTGTTACTGTTTTGGATGCTCTACCGTTCAATTTTTGAAAGAAATGTCTATCATCTTATTCTCTTTAATCTTTCTCTCTCTGATTGTTTGCTCTAAGGTGTATGGAAACATCGTCTACCATTTCACCTGGATATCCAATCCACAGTTATCCAAAATCTAATTCCTAATTCATCAACTCATGTTTCATTAAAATGCCTCCTTTTTCAATGGTGTTGCTCACCTTTTTATGATTTATAAGTTGCTCGTTAGAAATAATGTAGCATAGTTATTGTGAATTCAAGTCTTATGGGTATCAAATGAACAGTTGACCAATAGAAAAAAAAAGTCAAATCTGATAATGAATGTCAATCTTGATGAAGACGATAAATGACTTTGATTATTGTAATGATGAGAATAATGTTTATAGACTCTACATTTACCCCTATATTGCTCTTGCATTTATTGTAATTTAAGTCTTAAAAAGTGATCCTTGGTAAAATTACTAGATTTTTTTTATGACTAAGGTGTTTAGATTTTTAGAGTACCTGACTAATCTTTGAAGCATGTGGAAGCCTCTACCTACACGGGGCAGTAACTCTATAGAAAATGGTCCTTTGAGATAGAATGGGAAGGTAACTCTATAGAAAATTGTCCTTTGAGATAGAATGAGAATCAATATCACTCTAACTCCTTCGGATTACAAAATCACTAGATTTACAAATGGGAAGGTGGGATTGAGACCATGAGCTAACACTTGATTCGCCTGAAATCTGACCTGAGATTATCAAAAGCCATGCTGATTTCATGCATGCCTAAAAACAAGGATTGGCGTATAACGGCTTTCCTTTAGAATTTAGATGATGCCTAACTATTTAATTTACTGAACCTTCGTCATGAGAAAGTGGGATCCCAAAGAAGCCCTTCATTCTCTGCATCACTGATGGTCTTTAAAACTGGTTAACAATGTCAAGCCATTACACGGTTTTTCAAATTGTTTTTTTTTTTTACTGCGGTGTCTAGGGCTTGTGGAAGGTATTTTTCGAAGAAATATGACAAAAGGCACCTTTTATTTTTGTTACTGAAGGTAATTTTGTATAAAGTTGCAAAATATACATTTGATTTGAGTTGCAATCTGTAGACATTTATTTCTTTTTCATGCAAGGATATATACTCCCTTTTATTTTCTCCTATCAAAAATGTCGAAAATGTAAGTGCAGAAGATCATAGATAGTCTCCTTTTTTAAAATAAGACATTTCAATCACCATCATTTGATTCTATAGCAACAAAATTATCATTAATTATTAATAGATTAGGTATCTTCAATGGAAAAAGAATTAAATATACGTGGGGTCCAACAAGGAAAAATTTAATTTTAAAAATGTCATACCGCTAGAAGGAGGGCTTGAACCTCCGACCTTGTGGTTAACAGCCACACGCTCTAACCAACTGAGCTATTCCAGCTTCGTTGTTTAACTTGTTATTATGTTTTTATAAATTATAAGTTCTAATGCAATAATAGAACTAGAAAGGAGAATGGCCTCTAATTTAAATCATATTTTTAGAAAAAAAAAAGTTATTAAACGACGAAATTGTTCTATAATTTCAAATAATGAACTATTCTAAATTTTTTTAAAGGTGACTTTCATTCTCTAAAAAAATCTGGAAATTATAGGACAAATTTATAATTTAATAAAATATTATTTTTTTCTAATTAAAAAAAGAGAAAATGGTAGTATCCTTAGGATTTAGTTGATCCGAAACTCAGAACCATATTTCTTATTAGGATCTAGTTGTCCCTAATCAAGATCATTATCATTGGCTCCCCCCATTAGGTGCATGATGATGGGTCTCACTTCCACTCCTCTTCATTGCGACTTCAACTTCAGTGAGTTGTTAGGTAATGAATATTTGATGCAAATTTTAATTAATCTTTATGATTGGATTGGTTGCTTGATTTTTTTTTAAAAAATATCACTAAAATTCAAAATAAATGGACCTGCAGTAATGAATAATGCTCCTATTTTATTAATGTTTTTCAATATCAACAAACGGCTGATATATACGAACTGGTGATAGTGAAATAAAGAATTATGAGTTGTATTATTTTGATATATTTTTAAGTCACAAATAATAGATTTTCATAGGTATAAATGAAAAAAATAAGTCAAATACGAATGATTTAGATTTTAGCTGAGGTAAAAAATGCATTGTATCGATACAGGGTGCCGAGATGGACATATCAATGCAAGATAATGTATATGTCATTAGAGACATATCAATGCAAGATAATGTATATGTCATCCACAATATTGCAGCTGATACGCAATACATCGACCACATTTTTTAGTCATGAATTTTAGTAACTCAAGACATGGCTTAGTGAATTTCAAATGAGTTACTGAGTTTTATGGAACCTACATGAGGAACTCATCAGATGCAGCAGTGTGATCTGACATCATTAGATTTTCAAACTGGAGTCGACTTTCAAACACTTGTTCAACCTTGTTATCATTTTCTGCATTTTTGGGGAACGAGCACAACTTTTTATTTTCTTCTTTGGAGAAAAACCATCATATGCTCCATGCATAACCATTTACGTTTTACAAATAGCCTTAATGTACTTAAATTGAAACTAGAACAATTCTACATGTCAAATCTCCTTTATGCCTTTGTTAAATTGTTGATATTGTGTTATTAATCATCTCATATAGTTATTATCTTGACTAAGAAAAAAAATAGAAAGTGTTAAAGCAACCAAATAGAGGTGTTATCAATGAGAGTTTAAACCCATTACATGACAGAACTCAAAAGTCACACATTTCGAAAACGAAGGATTATAAGCATTATAATGGCAATAATCCTTCAAGAATCCTAATAAAGCACATCTAGCAGCTACCATTAAAACCACTGGAATCATGAATTAACACCAATATGCTTAGAAGGGTTTCCTCCATTCTTTACCCTTAAATGAGAAAACAAACCTACAACTATTCTAGCAGCAGAACTTGGACCTTCACAACTTCCCTCATCAATCATCATATATGGAAAACAATATTTACAACTTAACATTATTTTCTTCCCTTTTGCCATAGGAAATGCATGGAGAACAACGTTCGTATCACTATGCAAAAAACAAACTCACACTATGCTTGTTCTTTGAGATACATAGGAATATATTTATGATATGTTGATATTGGCTAGGAAACAACAATATCAAGCTTACTTGATATGTGCATTGTACATACAGGGCAAGAGAGGAACTGACATTCCTCATCAACGGAATGATGAACCGGGCAGATTGAGTTTGTTTTTTCTTCTATGCTACATATTCTGTGGAGGTTTTGTATATCTCATCTGCATGAGTGGTGGAGACGTACACTGCATCTGCCAGAGAACTATGCGTCCTTCCGTAGAATAAATAAACAAACACCCCAATCAACAGCCATATAGAAACACGGGTCCATGTGCCAGAGCTGTAAGAGTTGAGAACATGTAAATGAATTTGGTTACTGAGTATGGCAATAATGTTGTAGTGTTCACAATTTTCATGGAAGGAATCACTAGGTTTATTTGTGGTTCTATACATGTCAGGCTCATAATTCAATGACAAGAACCATTGTTCACAAGTTTCCCCCCATTTTGATGGGGGGAAAATTAAACAAATTGGAATATCACCAACGACCAAATGATGACAGATTAGACTAAGCTTCAATAAGGAGGATTTTAAATTTTAAAAACATCAGATGATTTCAGGCATACTCCATCCGTAATAAACTTCATCACACAAATGGTTTGATCACCAAACCATGGCCCAAGATGCATTTCAAAACAAGGCCTCATCCAATACAGAATATTTGCAGCTCAAGATTTCATTATTTTCTCAGAGAATACTGCCAAAGGAAGAAGACCAATAACAGTTCACTTAGAGGGAGAGAGTTGATACTCACCCAAGGTTTATTAGCAAATATGCATTTATGAGGATGCAAGATATGGGCAGGACAGGAACAAAGGGGCAGATAAAACCTGTAGAGATGGAAACAGTGCCATCATGCATAAGTTATTGCATACATAATAGATTTACATGCATTATAATGAATCAAGAGAAAAAAATGAAATCTGAAAGAAAAAGAAAAAAAGTATACCTCCTGTATGTCCAAAGCTGTGCCGACCAACATCTTGGTCAATCCAAGAAAGTACGACCAGGCCACAAAGAAGCAGCAAGCCACCAATGATACACAGTGGGAATCTCACAAGGCTGGTACAAAACAAGCAAGTTAAAAGAAAAAAAATTGCTGAATGTCGTAGGCCAGTCCTAAGCACAGAAGAATGAATGGTTATCCATTCTGGTAACAATGTGGACTGAATAAAAATGCAACCATATAAATTACTCCGATAAATTAGGTTAAAGGATTCCAGACTCCTCCCCAACCCACCCCACCCCCCACCACACCAACCCCCCCCCCCACCCCCACCCAACCCACACACCTTTATTCCCCCTTCCCATTTAGCCAAACATGGCAGTAGGAGCTGCTTTTCACCTTGAATTTACACGGAATCCATACATGATAAATGACACAAGAAACCATATAGCATTCTCAAGCCTTGAATAGAAATGCAAGTGGGAAAAGTGGTCTTGTAATCTAAATACTGATCTGATGGGGCCCAATGGTGGACAACACAGGATCAGAAAACTTGCATGTGATGGCAAAATCCTAACCCTTCCATCCATGGCCTGAAAATAATCCATACGAAAGAAGACCAAGTAATGATTCAAATTCAACATAAATAAGCCTACAATTTTTAATGGGAAGGTTAATATTTGATGACCAGGATTCTCCAGTCTAGGTTATTTGGAAATTCATACACTATCATTGGATGATTAGATTCCCATGAACAAACTCAAGGCCCAAAAAATCCTCTATACACCCCTAAGTTGAGAATAAGAAGGATTGAATAACTTCAATGGGGGAACCCATAGATGATCTGGGTAATGTATCACACGAGTTGAATAGAAGGGTTTGAAAGAATGACTTACTCAGGCAAATAGTCAGCTGAAGCTGCTGAAGTGAGGAGGAGCACTCCAATACACACAAATGCTATGTTCAAACCTGCCATTTTTCGCCTTTTTTGTTCCTTTAATTTGTCTGCAGTGCCCAATGTGACAGGAACGTAAGTGCCAGAAGATCATAAGATCAAATCCAGTAAGATCAAAGACTACATAAAAATAATTGTAAGACAAAGCCACCAAATAGACAGCTAAAAATAAGATGAGATAATGCAGAATGTATTATAGAAATGAAAGAAATGGCTGCTGCAAGGTCAGCTTTTCAGCATGCACATGGCAAGCACACATGCATGAGCAGACCAACAAAACCCACACAACCAGACCAACCCACAAACAATGAAGAAGAAACACTCTAAATAGGCTGCCTGCTATTTTCCTAAGTGGACTATATACATATTTGGTTGAGATATGTGAAAAATGGTTAGACAATAGATGGGTAAATTTTACCCTCATCTTATCATATTAGCTTTGTGATTTAACCTTGAAAACTCAGTTGTTATCAGTCGTTAATTTTTTTATGGTGATAAAGCTAAGATGATAGGACGGAGGAGTTTCCTTTGAATCCTCCTAGCCATGTCGTTATCTATCCATTTCACATTATCCCACACAATAATGTGAAACCCAGCCCATGATAAATGGTCAACCTCCCAGAGAAATCACCAACTCAGCCTCCCTAGAGCTGCTCAATGAAGAATTTGCGACATCTAGAAGTTAGCATTACCATGATCAACGTCCTTCACTATAAGAGGATAACCAGCTGATGATTCCTCGCCATTGAAATGAAGCATGTTGGCTTGCGATTTTTGACTGCTATCCTTTGAAACTTCACCATTATCTTCCTGAGCACTAAGCCGTAATGACACAGAATCAATCGACTCTTGAAGTGATGGTGGCAGAGGCACCACATCTGGAGGGACATATCTAAGTATTAATATAGAAATTGCAACAATGGTGAAGGCGAGAAGAGTTCCCACACTGACCTGCACTCAAGAAAGATTAAAAGAAGGATTTAGAATTTGTTGATTTTCAGATAATAAGAAGACCAAATTACCATCTTCACAGGAGAATCATCATATCAAATTAAATGTCTGGGGTACCAAAGCAACACTAGCAAATGCACCTTTCTCCTCTCTCTTAAAACAAAGGCTCATCTTCCTCTAGAGGATAAGTATACACATTTGCCTCCACCACATCAAAAGAAAAGAGAAGAAGAATAAAAAGAAGAAGAGACAAGACCATATAACAGATCAATTCCCCAACACCACTAGGAACAGATTTCTACAATTATTGTGTTTTTGGAGTATGGAGGAGCCATCCACATGATCTTAGAGAAATTATAGAACAAACAGATGATTGGAATTGGATACGTAAATAAGTTTAACATAGAATGGGCAAAGGTGTAGACAAGCCAATGGAATTTTGTGGAATCATCAAATGCTCAGTTTGATTAGGAGGACAATTTTTTTGATAACCATTAGGAGGACATTTTTATAATGGCAATCTGACCTACATTATTATTTGAGATCAACTTGATTGAAGTGTATACGTCTGTGAAAATATTTTGGAGAGATCTCCCATAATAAAGACCTTGTAAGACCTCTATGATTGGAGTAAATACTATGCACATGCATACACACATCACCTATTACCATAGTTCTGAAAATTGAAATTTGAATCGCAAATCATTCTTGTCACCAAATTGTATCAAATCCCAAATCATATAATAAATCTCCAAAAAAGGATATAATCTTTAAAAAAAATTAAAAAGTGAAAGAAAAAAGTATCTCATATTCTATGTATTTGGTATTCAAAGCATTATTGGTAAAATGACATAAATTGATGATTGTATCATATACAAAACTTGATTATCATTTATGTAAACATTGTTGAAGGTTGCAAAAAAGAAAGTCATGTATATGGCCGGCTAATTACTTCTTCTTCTTTTTTTGAGAGAGGTAAATGGCCTGCTAATTACTTATGATCATGGACATTTTATAAGATTAACACTTTGAAATTTGACTTAGATCGTAAAGAAGAAAACATATTTTGGTGGATAAGGAGCACAAGGGTGTCTTGTTCCTTTGACCGTAGGAAGTGGAATTTGGAACCATCGGCGGATTTTCTGTTTGTGTTGGCTTGTGCTTCGTCTTTTCGGGAACCTGAGGTTTTATTTTGTAAATTTCTGCACTATTGGTTTTATCGTTACTTGTACTCTTATTTTTCCTTATTTTTGGATAACATGGGTACCCCTACCCCACATTGGAGGGGAGACTAATCTCACGGATACACGAAACCACCCTCAAGCCTCGTGTATCAGGTAAGCCCGAGAGAAGTTGAACCTAAGACCTCTAGTCTAATCCTACAAGCTCAAGACCAATTGAGCATAATTCATTTTGTTATCGCTCAAGAAAAAAAAAACCAAAATTGGGTAAGAATACAATTTGGTGGGGAGGGGGTAAGCATGGAGGAGTGTAGTTGCGCCATGGTGGATGCATTTGGCCAAGAATGTAACTTGGGGTCTTGGTCGGGCATGTATATACACAAGCAAACATATATATGCAGACCTCTTCCATTGCATTTTGACCTCAACAAGTGATTCGACAGATAATGGTAAACTTACCATCCCTGCCAACTGAGAAACATCCATGCAGAATGCCAAAATCGCCGAACATATCCCAGTAACAATTGTGCTCTTGACAGGAACTTGCGTTCTTTTGCTAACATCTGAGAAAAATGGAGGAAGCAATCCATCTCTAGCCATTGCCAACAATATTCTAGGCTGAAAAAAATACAAACAAAAGCAATCGAAATTCACTCGTAATCTTGTCATTTCACCCTGACAACTAAGAAGTCATGATAGAGATGAAACCTACATGCTGTTGTGTAGTAAAAGAAAAGGTCGGCAACTGAGGAAACAGTTGCCAAAAGAACTGGAAAAATAGTGCTTGACCAAATCAACAAAAAAAAAACAGGATGGGAGAAAAAAATTGTTCCGTTCTGTATATTAAAAGTATGGGTTAGAAGAGCAAATTTGTTTCATTCTATATAGTTCCTTTGGCACTCTTTCTTCTTGTCCATGCTCCTTCGCATAAATGTCCAATTCAATACTGTCTTCCTACCATCATCATCTTCCTCATTTGCAACTTGTGGGTGGTGGAGAAAGTAGAAACCACTTCTTATTTGTCCATCCAAACCAAAGTTAGAGTTTGTTCAAGTCCTAATTGAAATGACCCAACCATTGATTCCATTTAGAAAGGAGTCATGTTCGCATGCAAAATTCATAAACCTGAACACACCTTCATCTTGTGGGATTTAATTTTTAATGGTTGGAACTACATCCAAGCATTGCAAAAACCATATTAACTGCACAACCACTAGATGCCCATATGCAAGACAATAAAAGCATACCTCCGCAATTCATCTCATCTAGCAACTATTTACCTGAGGAAGAAGTGAACCCATTAAGGTTGAGCACAGTGCAGTAACTGCTCCAGCTGCGATTATGTACCTAAAATTAAAAATTAGAAATGTCCAATGAGAAACTGAACATAAGGTTGCACTATTTATCCATATTATATATGTAGGAAAAGATTAGGTCGCATTCAGCAATAATGCAGATATTGCATTGTTTCCTCCTCCAATCTAAGCCAGGTTCAAATATTCAGTTCTGAACTGATTTTTTAAATTAAAATACTTTTTTTGAAGATTTAAAATTAAAATACTTATGCAGAAACTTGAATTATTTCTGCATTTGCATTTGGAAAGGCCATCACAACAGCATTAAGACATTATGATGATGAAGTTTGAAATACTAGTCATATTCACTTGGAAAGGTTCTGGGAGATGCCCAAGCTTTTTAAGCTCGAGTGCTTTCACGTGTCATGTCAGAAAGTGGGTCCCACCTTATGACATGAAGACATGTATGGTCGAATACATAACCATGTGGACTATCAAACTTTCAGCAGTGGGGCCCCACCAGAACCATCATTTTTATCATCAAAGTTAAACCAGTGGATAAATATTTATTTCTTTGATTCTCAATCCAACAGTGTGGGGTCAGATGGACATTGGCTAGATAGAATTAAAATTCAAGGGTGTAGTATTGTATGTAGCCATTGAGATCGATCACTACATGGACCCCACATGGAAGCCATGCACCCAGGTGGAAATCCAGTCTCGGCATTTTGTAGTTTCTGCTATTCAAAATAGTCCTAAACAATTTATCTGATGTGAGAGAACTTTATTTGGTAGTTAAAATCATGGAAATACAAGTTAATCTGTACTTACGCTGCCCAGTGCATGCCGCGGTCAGCAAATGCAGACGATATTGGGGTGTCTGGATCCATTAAATAGTATGGTACTAGACCAACAATAACAACAGATACCAGCATATACAAGAAGCAGCATATGCTCAATGCAATACCTATACCTAGTGGCAAATCACGTTGAGGGTTCTTCACCTGTGAGTTGTGATGAATAGATAAACCTCAGTACAAGAAATGACAGTAAGGTTCAAGAATAAAAGAATTAGGTACTTCATAATTATGACATTTTTGGAAAGGTTCCTATTGTGATTGTTACATGTCAATTATCAAAAAGTTAGCATAGAATGATTGATTGGTGCCTTTCCAAGGGTATGGAGGCAACCAACAAGTAAGAATCTAATCATCTAAGACGTTTATCTGGTAGGCCACATCATGGATATATCCCCCCTCAATATGCCCTTTCAGTTGGTGACATTCAAATGGATAATTATAGCCAAACACAGTTGCCCAGGAAGGTTGTTAGGATTGTCAAATGAGAGGAATGAAAAGGTACCCACCATCACAAATAGGTTTCATTATATAATATATTGTTTGCCAAAAGATTGGCCCATGCATCCAATTTGCAAGGTGAATAAATGGTTCAGTATATCAAATCACTATCAATCAATTCAGAGCATTCATGACCGTATCATACTTCCTCAGCTGTACTGGCAACTGAATCAAAGCCTATGAAAGCAAAGAAAACTGTTGCAGATCCAGCAAGCATTCCATTTACTCCAAAGGGGAAGTATCTGAAGAACCAAAGAAAACATATATTAAATTGCTTTCAAGAGTGAATAAAGAACGTAAGGAAGCAGGTACATGATGGAAGTTTCAATTACCCAGTAGGAAGAGCATATCCAACCCATCCAGTTTGAAAACCAAGGTAGCCACCAGCTACTATGACAAAAATCATGACACAGACATTTGCTGACGTGACTATGGCTTGTACAAACGAACTCTGGAGAGAAAAGGTTCAAATTTTAGGCACTAAAGATAATGAGTTACATTGGCATTAATAGATGCGGTTCCAAATTTAAACCAATTTCAATATTTTTGCAAAATGGATGGTGATCCATGAAACTTTTCATGTGATTTAGTACCAAAATCAGAAACCACTTCTTTTGAAGGAAATAAGAAATAACACCATGAGACTCATTTTTTACTTCTCCATCCCCACTTAAAAATAATCATATTGATATTAAGTGAGAGAGGCAAGCAAATAGTTTAATGTGTTTTCCAATTTCTGCAGCAGCCAGAACACTTGGCAGAATGAATAACCATCTTTCTATCAGAAAAGTCAAACCATATGCAGTTTGAGATACAAACAAATGCACCAAGAAATTTCCCAAAAATAACAGTCAGAGAAGGAATACCTCCTTGATTCCTACGCACAAAAGCCCGGTTACGATGAGAACAAGAAATGCGGCACAAGGGTCAACAACAATATCCAGCCAAGGAATGTGCTGACGAGCCATAAAAACAGGCAAGTTATCTTGACCTCCGAAAAATGAAGCCTGAAACATAGTAAAAGACTGATTATCATTAGATAATACATGGAATCTTTGCATTCCACAATTGCAAGTTCAAGCATGTCATGAGACCATTTCAGTGAACAACAGGAACAAAAACTAATATTCCCTTCAAGAGTATTTCATCAACCATGGTGTTTCTGTGTGCTAGGTCCTGACTGTATGTAGGCTTAAATGCTCTTTTCAGTTCCCATTACGGCAACATACTCCAACCATGGTAATGATTTCAATCTGATGGATTCATAATAAGAGGAAGACAAACAAAAGTTCCTTGACTGAAATATGAAATATCGAAATAACCTAAAATATGAATTACCTGACTCATAAAAATATCTCTGAGAAGAGAATAAAGAAACATTCATATGTACATCCACAATGAAAATTGGGGTTTCCCAATCTTGCAGAAAGGTTAAAGAACTTCAGGATCCAAATCTAAAGAAACAAGTTCCTCAGGACATTGTAAATGAGGCTACGGTTCATTACATTATAATTCCTCATTTAGTCAAACCAGCCATCTTGGCTATCGTAGTATATAAGTAAAATAGCACTGGAATGTAGAGCATAGATGCACGCATCATTAGTGATGCAATAAGAATGAATTACAGTCTTGTAATAAGACAAACTTCAGGTAATGAGAGCTACTGACCAAATTTGGGGATATGCCACGTGCAACAGCTGAACCACCGATTGTATATTCCAATATAAGTGCCCAACCAATAAGCCAAGCAACACTGTAAAGAATCACAACATTGGCATTATCAACTGAGTAAAAGAAATTCCAATAACAAATGTTGTACACAAGGAAGCCCATTACAGACAATGAAATGTGCAGAAGATCCAAGATGTCCACTGTCTGGTGCATATACATTTAACCAAGAATTCAAGCCAGCCCATTGATCAAAATCAAATTGACAACAAGTACAGAATACATGTGCAGCTAAAAGAATAACTAACATGAGAAATATAACTTCAAGAATAACTAACTTCAATTGCAGATGCTCAATTCAAATGAACAGCCATGTTTTGACTCCTACTTTTTTTTTTTAGGACAGCTACAGCTACATATAGCCACATCAAGAGGCTGCATAAAGATCACATATATAGAGCCTCTTATAGACTTAGTACCACAAAAGCATGGGTACATGAAATGTGACTAAGAAGTATATCAAATGGTTCAAGAGAACTATTATTGTTACTATTAACACAAGATTGCAGCATAGTTGGTAAGCACTGATTGTCGTTGTAGGTTCAAGTTGTGTCACCATCTCAAATTGTTGTGGTTGCTCTTGTTGTTATCACTATTACCACTAGTAAACTGTAACATAACTGCAACTACACTGCAAGATGAGCAATTCCAATTGTGCAATGGGCTTTAGTAGTAAGTTATACAAGAAACTCAGGAATTTCTTGTTCCAAAAAAATAATTGCAATCAGTGCCTCCTTGAAAGTGAAAACATGAGTCTACAATAGCAGTAGAAGTTTCAAAAAATAAAAAAATAAATTGAACAATCTAAAAAATTAAAATTACCCTTCACCAACACATATGTATGAATAATGATAGGCACTCCCTGCGGATGGGCAACGACTTGCAAGCTCTGCATAACAAAAAGCTGAAAGAGCCGCTGCTATCCCAGCTATCAGAAAGGATATGGTTAGAGATGGTCCTGAGTGCTCTCGAGCAACTGTTCCAACCAGAACATAAACACCAGCTCCAATAGTGGATCCAACACCTGACAAGAAAATAAGAGGTTAATGGCATTGCTGGAAACCCTACTCTATAAATACAATGTCAAGCAGCAACTAAAATGATAAACTAAAGTTGAGGGTATTGTTAATTAGAAGCAGTTTCAATGTCTTGGAAGAACGGATGGTTAGACATTCTTCACTTTGCTTCGGACAGCATAATATAAGAAAAATCATATTAGCTAGAAATGCTTATTCTGCCTAATCAACCCCAACTCATTATCAGTGTTGAATGCCTAGATGGACTTGGCAAAAAATATATTTAACGCATACATCCAATTTCCATGCACATCCAAAACAGAAGTAATCAACAATCATTTTCACTTACAAATATCACAGATTTAAACTTGAAAATTTGGCATACATCTTAAGAAACTTATATATGAAATAGTTTACATTTAATCCATCAAAGTCTTGAGTCTCGTAACTTCTCTGATCATTTAGACAATGTGTAACCTGACTAAAACAAAAGAACAACAAGAACTACCTCAAACTCAGCAGAAGAGGACATTTTGGGAACAACCAATCACTGCCTTAAAAAGATCATGTCAAAACAAAACGACCCACAGATCTTTGATGATGATAATTACGTAAAAAAAAAGGATAGAGAAATTCTTGCTAGATTAGACAAAACAGCATCGCTGAAAATTCAGTTGAAAATTAGGCACTGAACAACAACAATCTTAAAAGACAGAAAGAAACAAAACAAGGATTTCATCCACCCCAGCCAATACAGTCAAAACAACAAAGGACACAAAATAGCAGTCACAATTCCCCATATTACTGATAAAATTTGGCCATCTGCGGCCAAATGAAAACATCAAACAGGATCTTGTTAGGACCAAAAGATAGAAGTTAACGATGATGTCGTGATAGTCAAAGGAGTGTGCAAGGCTCCAGACCCTTTTGGCCCACCAAACTCTAATGCACAATCACCTAAAATGCACCCAAAAAAATTCCCTTTGCCCTTCTTCTGGGCTTTGCTATAATAATTATTAAGTATTCTGGGTAATAAACATTAGTTGCTCATTAAAAAAATTCTTTCAATTCTGCAGTAGCGAGTGATACTAAATTATGAAATACTAACATAAGCAATATATAATATACTTTGTACAAATATGCACGCACAATTTTATACATTTGGAAGCCCCGATTGCCCCTGTATAAGATGCTCAAACATTTCATTTTGTTAAATTTGATCTTAAAGACACAAAATAGCGGTTGCACATATCACTCTAAAATATTTAAATAAATGTGCCTAGCAAACTAAACAATATTTAAAAGGTAACATTCATGACTGCTAAATGAAAATAATCGACTGTGATTGAGTAATATCCGAAGGGTAATAAAGATGGATCCCAAATTTATCATGATCCAGATGCAGCAAGCAAAAAACCCAACAAACAAACACCAAATAAATTTTAGGCTGAGTATCCCACGATTTCCCACATGTAAATTCAAATAAAAAAAAAAAAACAAATTTGCAAGAGAAACTGAAATTAAACAAAAACACACGCATTAATTGGAACAGCATTAAAAATGTCAAAAGCTGTAAAATTTTAAAAAAAACAGACTTATATAAAAAGGTTCAAAAGCAATCATCAACTACAATTCAAAAAAAAAAAAGGAGAAAAATAAATTAACAGAGAAAAAAAAAATTAAACCCAGATTGCGGGAAAGCAAAAAAGGAGGAAAATTGAGGTACCAATGGCAATGAGTTGAGGAACAGATAATATCTTCGCGAGCTGGTGAGCCCCCTGAGAAGAATTGGAATTATCTACTTGTTTTCTCCTCATCAAACTCCGAAATCCGCAAGAAATCCCCCCACCATCACTCATCTGCTTAACAAATCCCATCCTCCAACAAATCCCAACTCCAGAAATGAATCCAAATTCCAGGGAATCTCAAATCGAAGACCCACCCAAGCAACCTGCCCGCTTGCTTTAGAAAACTCGGCAGATAGAAACCAAAAAAGGACTCTCTTTTTTATCAGATTCTGCTTTTAATCCTTTCTGGAAGCGAGCAGATGAAAGGGAAAGGCCTTGTTTTCAAATAAAAGATTTGCACCAGCCTACAAACACGGCCTCCCTCTTCTCCTTCCTTCTTCTTGCGTGCAAGAAAACGGTTCTCTTCCCTACCCTGCACTCTGCTGTCCGCTGACCGTAGAATTGCAGGGAAAGGAAGAGCGAAAGAGAAGATTAAAAGCAGAGAAGAATATGATAAATAGAGAACCAGAAGGCTGACCGCGCTGCCCAATGTTCTTTTTATTCTATATTATTATTTTATAGAGAATTGAATTTGGACGGATTTCTCAGGATCTGGATCTGGAATCCAGACAACTTCAATCAATATCTGTTATTCCGGAGAGGATTCCTCCGTCATCTTCAAAATAATTATTAAATATACATTTTTTAAGTGACCATTAAACAAAATTAGTGAGAGGATAATTATATCATTTGATATAATTACATTCTAAAAAAAGACATCCTCTCATGTAAATTATATTTTATACAAAAATATGAATAAATATATAATTTGGAAGCAATTTTCTATTGTCCTTTTTACTTATATTAAAGATTTTATTCTATTCACCTTACACTTTATCATGTTTTCTATTTATCAGATTAATTTATATATATATATATATTATATATATATATTACTTTTATTTATAACTCTCTAATTTTTGTATTAAAATATTTTTAGTAAAACTGAAATTGTGACAATCAATGGAAATTAGTCCACTCTATAATAATAACATGTCATTTGTCTCAAATTCTCAATTTTAGACACATCGTAATCGATGTGTTAGACAAATATCCTTTTTGTGGGACCTGCCCCAGTGTCGAGTTCAACGAAAAAACAAATAGGAAATTAAAAACATATTAATTGATTAAAAATAACAGTAAATTAAGATAGATCTTCAATTAAAAAATCAGATTTAGACTAATTATAAGAGAGGTAAATTTTAAAAATGTCTAAATAGATCATAGAAAATGAAAACAAAGTACATTTATTGGTCATTCTAAACTACTTCATATATTATTTTATCTTGTAGATTCAAATATATTTTGAAAAAAGAATTTAATAATTTATTTCTACTATTAAGTCAAATATTGATATTAATATTATTTGGAAAACAGCAATTATCCCAGGGGGGTTGTCTTCCCGAATGCATTTAAATTGTTATAATATTTTCAATTTTGATTTACTTCCATTTAATGTATCTTCACAATTGATTCGAACAACAAAGATAAAAATATATCTAATTATTTTATCTTAATTTAAAAATAATGACTAAGATGATTCGGTGGATCTCATCGTGAATAATTTGATAATTTTCATCATAATTTATCTAACCATCTAATTAATGTGATCATAAAATAAGTTCCACCTTTTGCACCTATCCTTTAGCTTAGGTATGATAAATTTATATTAAAATATGTATTTTTTTAAAAAAATTTACACATAAAAAATCATGAAATCCAATAAAAATAAAATAAAAAATCTTCACGATGATATATATTATCTTTATAGCACACTAGGTGAGGTTATTGGGATTCGAACCTGACACCTCCGGTTATACGAGACTATTGAAATATTTATTTAATAATTAAAAAATAAAAAAAATAAAAATTATGATAATATTAATTATATTGAAATATTTTATAATTTACAAAATTTTATTGCTATTCGATATAACTGAATATTCAGAGGTAAAAGTTAAATTATATGTCATATTCTTCTCTTGTCAACTGATGGGACTGGGACTGATTATCTTGTATCAACGTTCACGTGAACGACAAGTGAGTCTCACTCATACAAAATAATATCAATGTAAATGAATTATATGTTTTAAATTTAAATTTCCTTTTAATAATAATATAATATTTTTATTGAATATACTAAACTTATCAAATTGAAATGAAAGATTGTCAATAGGCTGATTATAAAGAAAATTACTTAATTATCTTTATATATTTGATTTAAACAAATAAAATGTACAGTTAACGTTAAAAATTCATTTTATTTTATGTGAATCAAGTGAGAGCATTTGCTTAATCATGAACTTTTTTGTCTGGATCCAAACTGTAGGTTATATTGTACATTTTAGACTTTTCTCTCTTGAATGAAAATTACTGCCATCATTTAAAAAAAAATATTTTATTTTATGCTATGGTCTCTCATTTATTCCCATTAATTAATATGTTATTGGAGGTATAATGGATGTTATGGGTAGGTCACATAACCCTATGCAGATAGAGATATTCTTCAATACCCGACGGTTGTGTTTGGAAGGAGGGTATTAGAGTTAATCGGGTAATCTCCTGTTACCTTGTCTGATAATAGAGAGGTAAGAATAAAAAATAAACTTCTCCTATCCTTTCCTTATAAAGGGTATTTATAATATTCCAATAACTCCCGTCAAAAGTAACTTCTGTAAAATTTACCCTTCATTCAAATTATTAAGAAGTGATTGTCCAAAGTATTAAATTATATCTCCTTTTCATCCATCATTTTTCACCCAAAACAAAGAATTATGTCATGTACTCAAACGGGTTGAATACTTGAATTAGACATGGCCTACATAAAAATATATATCATATGAAAATATAGTAGCCCAAAGGATTATGTCAACATCAAAGTAATTGAACCATATTTTTCTAGTTAATTTGGATAATTAGACCAAAGTCTTTATAGGTTTGGGCCTGCTTGATTAATAAAAGGTTTGAGGATCAAATAAATAAAATCCAAGTACCAGTCAATCTTCAGAAATTCATAGTATCTTAATTTATTAAATATTGCCTAGTATCCATGTAATACCCACCCAACCAGCTGAGAAGACATGGGACTTTATCTCATATGCGTCGGAAAGTTAATTTGAAGGTAGTATTTAAAAGGGACATCTCTCTCAGCATAAAACCTTTTGAGAGTTGCCAAATGAATTGAGTGTAAAAACAAAATTGTATATTTTTAGGGAATCCAAAGCGAAAAATATCATATTTAAAAAGTTGGTCGTCATACTCCACACATTTGAATCTTGAAGAGGTGACACACTGGGATTTTTGTTTTGGGCTTATGAAGCAGCCCACGGAGTACTCAAAACTAAAGCCATGTCAAGAATATTTAAAATATGAATCATGAGCTTAGCACATAGTTTGAAAATTTGGCCTATTGACTATTATTTTTGAGCTTGACAAATATTAATTTTTAATAAGAGCCCTGTTTGGATATGACGTATGAGTGACACTTATCTTTTAAAATAATAGACATGCCACATGATTGAGGCCCACTAATTTCATTACTTCAATCTATCCTTGGTTGAATCTTGATTACTTGTGTGAAGAGCTTTCTATATTTAATGTGAAAAACATCAATTAAAAATGGGAACTGATTTTTGCACCGTATACAGTATATCAAATATATCGAATTTCTCTATAAATAGGTGAACATTAATCTAAAGGGGTTGAAATTCTCTTCAAGAGATCGGAGTGGTAAATTTGATTCTACTTTATCTCAAAGGGTCAGTCGTTTAAAATTACTCATTGTAGGTAAGTAAACAGGTTAGCAATAGGAATTGGAAAAAGATTTGATTCCACACTTGAGTGCAGTAATAATAAATTCAGATTGAAATATTCAACTCAAACAATAATAAAATCATATGAAAGCTGGCTAATAAATAGTTACAGCAGTACTTTTAAACATGTTCCAATAAGTAGATTCAATGAATTTGTTTTCTTCACAAAAATCATTTATCAACTTGACAACAACTTGCATCTAATAGTGCCATTTCCACTTGATCAATAATTGAATCAGGTTCAAATCATGCCAAATATTTATTACATTTTATTTTATTAAAATATAAATAATTTCCCATTAGTCGAAAATCGAAATATCTGTTTCATATCAAAGTCCTTTTCACTCTATGGGCATTTGCCCTACTTGTATATTTCTTTAAGAAAAAAGAATTAATTTATTGTCCCAACCCTAATGGTGAAAGGGATGGGACTTGACTTGGGAGCATGGGAGGGTAGGCTGCCTATAAAAAAAGGTATAGGTGCCCTAATTGAGGGGCCCACTTTGTACTAGAGAATTATAAGAGCATAAATAGAGAGGATGTGGGTTTCGTGTTAATTTTAGTGTGTTATAGAGGTAGTTTAAGAAAATTTGACACTCAATCTTCAACTTTGAAATTCACCCACCGTCAGGCGTGACAGAATATCTGATACAGTAATCTTGTGTATTTCTATAATTAGTCTCATATCTAATAAGAGAAATTATATATTTTCATATTAAGTTTTTATAAAAAGAAAATGAAAAAAGGTTAATACAGTAATCAAAACATAGATTAAGATGATACTTTAGCTTTGAGTTATGAAATATCAGTAAAATTTAGAATTTTAAGTTTGAATTCATTTTAGTAAACATTTTGAATATTTTAGATATTAATTGATATTTTATATTTTAGAAAATTCCTATTATTGATATATATATGAAATATTGGCTGAAATTTCAAAGCATGTTGATTTTGGACTTATTTCTAAAAAAATATATATTTTACAATCATCTTCTGAAATCAAATAACAATGACTGAAATATAAAATTTACAACCAATATCTAAACCTAACAATAAAAACTCACGGTGGGCATTCAATTTTAGACATTTTCTTTTTCTTTTTATTCCTCCTCATAATAATTCTGGTAAATAATAAAATAATCAATTTTCACATAGGTATAGTTCAAACGATAATCTCCCATTTCAGAAAACAGGAGGTGTCACATTTGAGCCCCTATAGCCTCATCTGATGTGCCCTTGAGTATCATCCATTGGAGTTTTACATTAAATTTCTCATAATTTCTCACACATAAATTTAAAAAAAAATCAATTTTAAAAAAAAAATTAAAACCAATCTTTACAGTCTTTCTATCTAGATTTTAGTCTACGTACTTTACGTACAATATTGTTTTACTAAATTAAAGTTCCAACATCTCCTCTTTTCTTGTGGGGAACAACTTTTAAATATAAAGGGTATTTAATCACAACAGACAAAAGAAGGTTGGTGAATTAAAAATTCATTTAAAATAAGTTTCACATTCAGTAAACTTTACTGAATATTATTAAATTGAGTTGGTTAAAAAAGATTGTGTAAATAAATTATTTTAAATACCAACAAAATTGACATTCCAAGAATTTCGATTTAATTCAAAATAAGTGTAACTCAAAATAAATAAATTAGAGTGAAGATACGAATTTAAAATAAAATTAGTAGAAAATCATTTTAAAAGGAGGTCTATGTAAAATCAAGGGTAGTGGGAATATCACAAGGCATCCATCACTTTATGGGTGGGGAAAGTAGTTGAGAATTCTTTTGGTTTCCTAATGGACCATGGACCCCACCTTATTATTGCGTTGATATATAAATAAGAAGCTCAGACAAAAACAATTTTAATAAAAAAAATTATATTAAAGTACAGTAGATATGAGTATGACAATGACCTTTCAAAACACAAAATGCCAATTAAAGTCACAAGGACAGCAGCCAATGCATATGAATTCTACACAAGTAACATAAATGATTTATCAATTAGATAAAGAAAATATATATAGAGAGAGAGAAAATAAATTTGGTCGATCATGAGAGTGATTTAAAGAATCATCTTTTTTTTAAAGAATCTATTTTTTATAAAGAGATTCGAAAATTTAATGACAAAAAAAATATTCTTTGTTTGGTGAAACATCTCATTTATTAATTTTATAAAAATAAATATTTTTTACATTAAAAACATAAAAGTCAGGTTTTCATATCCTATATGAGGAGTTTATGGCATGTATCAGATAATATGAATTGAGATAAAATTTTTAAAATTATTTTCTTTAAAGAAATTGACTTATACTTAATATAGAAGAGCGCAGTCAAATTTAGCCCACAAACTGCCCTACCAAATTAATTGTTCAAACCTAGACCATGTATTCCTAATCCTCAAGCTAGCCCAGTGTTAACAACTTAACACCTGGATTACAGCAGTAGCCAATTTCTGGTCGACATACCCAAGACTCATTGGCTAGGCCCATTATGATCCGTTCTAGCTGTGCTGTGACAAGTCAAAAAATACAGGAGACAATCATATGCTAAAAAGTCTGCAATTTAGACATTGATAGAAAACCATTGATTATTATATATTTTTGTACGGTGAAAAATTGATGAATTGAATAAGCAAAGAAATTTGTAATTTCAACATTGACAGAAAACCAATAATCGTTGTATACTTTTAGTTAAATGGTAAAAAATAATGAATGGAATTAAAAAAAAATGCAATGAAAAAAGTGAAACGTAGTAATGGAGAAGTCACTATTGTAGTAACCAATTTAGTGAACTCTCACTCAGTTGATTAATCACATCTTAATCAGACAATCTAGACGATTTGATTATTAATTATATAATTTGCAGATCTATTTCATATCCCGTCTAGATCACTCTCTATAATTGCTTACCCGATGTATGTGGGATTGAAAGGCTTGCAGATGCTCCAAAACTAATCGGATTAAAATGTCCAGACACCCCTAGACACCTTGGTCATTAAAAAAAAAAAAAAAAAAAATCTCTAATCTCCTATATCCTTGCTTTTCTATCAATCTCTAATTCTGGTCTTCCCCGTAATCTTACATGATGGTGTCGATATAGAAGGTGAATTCTTCAGAAATAGAAAATCCATTCTAGAATAATAAAAGGAAAACAAAATTTGCGTATCTGAGACGATCCAAACAACAATCAACCACTCATTTTCCAAGAACTTGGCATTTTCTGCATCCAAACCGGATTCCGGGGTGTGTAGTAAAGGAATGTTGATCAAATGGCCCATCCTACGTTCCTAACAAAATTAATGGATCCAAGAATAAATAATATTAGAAAGGTTCAGATGTGCAACATATCAATCACACCAGCCCCTCGTTTTCAAATTTTGACCAAAAGACAGTCTCCATTGTCTTCTTCCATTAATAAACAAACACAAGTGAAAAACATGACAACAATTCAAAAGACAAACTTATATCTCCGCAATCAGAGAGAAGGGCTTTGTACACTTCACCTTTGCTAAAAAAAGCAGGAGTAAAAGGGCGCTTGTTTGAATGGTAGAGATACAAATGCATTCTTCTTAGTTCAATGATTGCACTATTGCTAGTTTATCTTTGAATGTCAGCTGTTACAGGGAGCACCTACAAATATAAGAACATCCAATTCATTGCCATCACACCATCATCCAAGAAACAACACATAACAAGGGATTGGTATAGCAGAGGCAATGCTTTTCATTGTACAAAGCAGTATCCGAGTTTTTTTTTTCTTTTCCTTCGTATCAAGTCCGTTGCCTTACCCTCCGACTGTTAGTGTCATCACCATCCGAAAGCTGGGCCCACACACTTTGGCTCTTTTCTCCACTGCTACATTCCTCTCCACAACCAGCCACTGTCTTGAGAAGCTCAGACTGTAGTGCCGGGCAGTTCTCTTTAAGATACTCAAATCCACTTGAGCGCATTACAGCTGCATCAAAGAACAACAGTCCGATCATGAAGTAGAAAATAAGGTAACAAAAAGAGATACCAAGACCTTAGGCTCAAGTCTCCACCTCAAATTTTCTATCGAGAGCATCCTGAAGAATGAGAAGACTCATAAAAGATATGGAGCAGTAGCACCAGATCATGACAGTAAAAATAAAGGGTAACACTTGCCATTTTATGAATTGGTCGTGATTAAAGGAGACTAAATAATTAAAATTTCAGTAGGTATACCCAGAAAAAAGATGGGCAAACTGCAGCAAGTAGGAACAAACTGAAAATATGTTCATGCTATGGGATGCTTGAGTATGTATACATGCAACCAGGTAGGAACCCCATATATGGGTACTAGGTAAAGGTCATGGCTCCTAAAGAAGGCTTTGATCCAGTGGTCTACCACCCTTGAATAGTAATCAGATCCAGATGGCATCCGTCGATGGAGTGCCTCTTATATCAGAAACAAATGGGTACCACGTAAGTAACAAAATGTAATATTCAAGCCCTCAGTCTCTACAATCAGGAAACCTTACTTCAACACGAAACTTTTAACTCCCCAACACTATTTGTAATGATGATGATATAATACTGGTGTTTCTATCAAACACCACATGGACAATAACAGATTTTGTCATTGCCTATGCACTTCTAACACAAACAAACAGTGTGGAAAACAAATTGGGCTAATTGCAGCCATTATGGCAGAAGCATATCTTCAAATCACAGAAATGGCCACACCACTTTTTTAGAGCATAGGAAGATAAGGTACTAAAATCTAGTCAGGGCAGCTTAAGGGGCAGTAAGGAGATTAGAAATGAGCTTTAGGGTTTGGCAACTGTCAATTGCAATTTTTATTTATTTACTTTGGGTGGGGGATGGGGGGAAGAGATGATTTTATGGTTGACTCACTCTCTCTCTCTCCCCAAAAAAAATGCATTTGACAATCACCAACTAGGGCTCATCTCTAATCTCCTAACTACCGTGTTTAGGGGCCACATGTGAAATATTAATAAGAGCAAATGGGATCCAAGACAAGATACATGTAGGACATGAATAAAGAAAAAAGAACAGATGGGGCAGATATCATCAATTTTACAGATGAGTTGAACTCTTTCACTGGGGAAAATTTTACATTTAACTTATAAACTGAACCAGTTTATTAGGATACATACATCAAGTGAGAACACTGATAGTAACCTTGTGTTTGCTATGGAGTTTACAACCACAAAAAATGCATATGAAACAGATGTGGCTAACTTCATATCCTTGAAATTCACACATATCAGAGATTCCTCTTCATCCCGTGCACGACCACCACAAGTAGGTCCGTAGTCAAGCTGTTGGAAATGCCTGTAGAAGCTGGGCTAGGGTGTGTGCTACCTCGTTTCTGTTCTGAGAGTTATACAAGTTGAAGATATTGATTGTGGCCTACATCCACCATGGAAGGAGATTACAATCAGGTGTTGCTGCATTGTCATAAGTTGATAAGCAGCATTGATGCAGGACCAATTTCTATCGTACTATGAATTTATCCTACTTGTTGCATTCACACTCAAAAGTTCATATGAGACTCCATTAAGCCCAACCCAACACACCCACCCATCCACCCCTCAACCCCCACAATTTTTTTTTAAAGTTCCTCCTACAAAACACGCTCCTTTCACAAGATCCAATATCAGATCAACATAATTATACATATCTCTAGGAAGAGAAATAAGTGTTAGTGCCCCGATTTGACCGAGTCGGACCTTGCCTAAAGGATCATAATGTAGGAATTTTCCATGGAGCCTAAAAACCTCATAGTTAAATGTTTTCATGTTCTTCAGGCTCGAGCCCTCGGGGTTAGTCTTGAGCCCTCGGGAGTGCTATCTGAGAGCTAAATCGTTCACAGTAAGATAAGTCTCAGCTCCCAAGCTCGAGCCAAGCACAAGGTCTCGAAGATATTACTGAGCCCCCACATTTATCAGAGCGCAAAATTTGGTTGACAGTAAAAAATCTCTGCTCTCAGGTCCGAGCCCTTGAGGGTTTTCTCAAGTCCTCGAGGATGTCTCGAGCCCTCGAGAAAGGCTCCCCAAGCCCTCGAGATTTAGCTGTTATTACAGTGTTCTACAAATATATAGCTTGTTTTCTTAATGAAAGATTAAGAAGTTAATTGGGATTAATTCCAAATCTCTTTAGACTCTTAAGAAAGGCCCTATGCTTTCACAAAACCCTAGGAACCATTAATCATTCATGGAAGATTCAAAGCTCTTTTGAGCATCCAATCTGTGTGATTTAGAGAAGATCTCTCTAGGAAAACTTGTAGTATTCCAAACCTATCCTAGATCTTCCTTCTTCGCTGGTTGCAAACACTGATCAAGCATTGGAGATTGAAGCAAAGGAGCATCATTGAAGAACACTCGTCAAGATCTGCATTCAAAAACAAGGCAAGTGTTCTTTCTTTCTTTCTATTAAACATTATAAGGTGGATTAGACCTTTGTGATCGAACTACCTAAAAAATAGGTGTCGAGGATTAGACCTTGGTGGTCAAACCTCTTAAAATTAGGTGTGTATTGTTAGGGCATTTCACCCTTTCATAGTGAGTTTCAGATACCTAAGTTGGGTTGATTCCATAGGAGGATGTAGGATCGATCTAGCCATGAGTGGAGTGGATTCCATTGGCCTAGCCCGGACTTACAATAAGAAAGATCTAAAGAAGCCAAGACAAGATGTTTAAAACCTATATAACGCATGTACGGTTTCAAAAAATAACTTGAAATCCATTGCACTGGCACTATTAGTCAATATCGAAGGCACAAATTTCGTACATAAAAGAAGAATTAAACATGTAATGTACAAAAGTATATCTACAAATTTGCTATTGATGTGGTTTTTTGTGTTTCTACAAATTGGTGGGATAATGATTCGAGGTATCAAGTCAACGACTTCTCTTTTAGGAGTTCTTAAGTGGACCCCTACACGGTCGATAGTATTTTGTACGTAGTTGTCAAATCCGTTTTGGAAATCCTTCTGATTTTGTCTACATAGCGGAACATTCTATCCGTTTCATTGCTTCATTTCAGAAAAAATGGTATAAAAAAAATTTAAAATATAAAAATATAAAGACATTAATATAAACATATATCAAAATTATTATTTTGCATTATTTTAAACTAATATACATAAAGTAAAACATAAATTATCATTAAATAACTACTCATGTTTGTAATTATTAAATACTAATTTAAGAATATTTGAATTTTACTCTAATAAGAATCAAATACAAATTGAATTGGACAAAAAAAAATCCAAGATATAAACCTTAATTCTCATTTTAATTCAAAATCAAAGATCACTCAAAAAATGTAGACACACTGGGTCCATTTCATTTTTTCACTCCAATTTTCATTACATACATTAAAAATAAACCATGTGAATTGAAAAAAATACATCATGAACTACAATTGAGCTAAATTTCAACACCAAAACTCAATTTATAACCACTTGATCTTAGTGGCCAAAGTTTTTAGACTCAAATTTTGATAAATTGTAGTTCACGAAGTATATTTTTTGGTTGAAATTGGATTTTATATTCATATCTAAAAGAAATTAAAAAATACGAAATTCGTACATCAGATCAGGTAGGGCAAAAATGACTGGAATATACCAAAATGGGCCAGAATGAGGCCAGATACCTAAACTAAACCCATTGCTTTCCGTTTTCTATTAAAATCTAGAACATTTTGGCCGAAACAAAACAGAATTGACAACAAAGATTCTGCACATAATTCTCTCTGTTAATCATAAGTTGCATTGGGAAGCTGATAGAAGGATTTGGTTCAATAACATGGCATAAAAATCACTATCATTTGGCCATCTTAAGTGGACCCCACATCACTTTAATCGCCAAATATTGATTAAGTCTCGTATCTTTGTATTTCTTGATCCACATTTCAGATTGATGATCAGGAAGTTCCCTTTGAAAGGTTAGCACAAGAATCTTTTAAGAGGTACATGAGTTATGCTCAAGATCATCATAGGTAAGACCACACTAATCTTTTGATCTATCCATCCGATCAACTATTATAAAGTGTGTTGCATGGCTAACACATGGATCTTTAAAATGGACTTGACCTTGAGATCATCAGGCCATCATGAGGGGGACAAAAATTATATCTTTCAATCCACAGATCTGATCATTGATTTGTAAGTTGTAGTGGGGTCTAAGTGTTGGATCTTCATAATGGACTTGATCTGTATTCATCAGACCATCATAAATGGATTGTAACTTTTGATCTTTTAATATCTATACATCCGATCATCCATTCGAAAGTTATGTTGGAGAAGTGACACTTGGATCTTCAAAATTGACTTAAAACTTTTGATCATGGGGGCATCATGAGTTGAACAGAGCTTATATCTTTTGATCATCCATCCAAAAGTTATGATGGAGAGGTGACATTGGATCTTCAACAAGCTTAAAACCTTTGATCATCGACATCATGAGTTGGACAGAGCTTATATCTTTTGATCCACCAATTTGATCGTCAATCCATAAGCTTTGGTGGAGATCTAATGCTTAGATTTTCGACACAAGCTTGAACTCATGATCATTGATCCATCATGTGTGGGCCAACATTTATACATTTCGATCTACCCATTTGATCATTGATCCATTGGTTGTGATGGAGATCACAAGTGGGTAACATACAACATTCTTTTAATCAATGTATCCGATTGATGAACCTTGAGTTGTGAGCATTCTCTAGGATGAGATGTGCCACCAATCAAACCTTAAAGCTCTTCTTTAATCCATTTGTGGGCTTTCATGAATGTCATATGATTTCACTTGCCCACATTGAATACCAATTTTCCATGATTGACCACTTGGAGCTTGGATATTAGATATGTACACTTTCTTTTGGAAAGGAAGACGAATGAAGGAACTCCTCATAGATGAAATCCCAAGTCACCACCTTGGTTTTACCATTGAACTTGTTTGTCTCAAAGATATGGTCTCTCTAATTAAATTTGAAGCCAAAGCTAGAACATACCTGAAAGGTTCTCAGCGGCAAATTTAAGGCAGACAGCTTTAAGTTTCATGGCATGATAGCTGTTGGCCAAGGCAAGAGTGCCAGCAACAGAGTCCACAGATATCTCCTTACACAGATACGACTCGCACATAAGCTTAAGCCTTTCTAGGCCATACTTATCTGCAGCAGCTAACAACTTTGCAGTCAATGTGTCCGATGTAGAATGTGCACAAGATGAACTTGAAGCTACCAAATCCTCATCTTCAATAAGTGTGTCCCTGTAAATAAAGTGCAGCATGGCCTGTCCAGGACATAATGAAAAGAAGTTGAGAGAAATGAAAATAAAGAACCAATGAATGATGTTCAAATACATCTTTTAGTGAAAGATGAACATTAACAACTGAATTATAACAAAATTCAACTAAAAAAGTATCTTAAAAATTTTACCTTAAAAACCCGTGGTTCCAAATCTGTCACAATGATTTCCTGGTTATCTTCCTCTAACCCATCAAAGAATTTGGCCCGGAAGATGGGGGAACGAGCAGCCAATACTAACTTGTGAGCATCAAATTTTTCTCCACCCACATCAAAAACAACATCTAAACCTTCGCGACTCTCCAACAGTGCACCAAAATGCATGCCTATATCAGAATCAGGGACCTGTATGGAGTGCAATCTGGAGCAATCCATACCTGAAACCACAACACCAACAGTACAATTTATCTTTAAGCAATCATCCTTCAGGTAATCTGATGTTTCAAGCATGGCTCGTCTGAAGAAGCGCTTATAACCCCTGGAAAAAACAAACAGAAACTTTTAGAATCTGAATATCCTGAATATAACAATGAAATAATTAACACCATGTAATGTTGTCTTCTTATTTTTCAAATAAGTTGAGATAGTTCATTGAATATAATTTAAAAAAAAACGAGATCCACCAAAATAAGCACACAGTAAACAACCCAACCCAAATTTCATGCAGGTTTTTTTCCAACCCGACCCGACCTGAGGATACAAATACATAACCCAAACCCACTGATTTCTCAGGTCGGTTTAAAACCCGACCCAAGTTTCACCCCTAGATATGCACAATTCCGAAGACAAAGTGAAATGTTCCAAGTCTAACTTGCTAAGGTATGAAATAAGATAAGAAGAAGAAGAACTGGAAGCACAAATCCTTCATGTGTAAATAATAAGCTTTCTAATTCAAGAAGCATACTATGTAAAAATTCAGTTAATATATTGAAATATCATTAACATGTGATTCTTTTTCACCTGAAAATGTTCTTTTTCTTAAAAAGACGATACCATGAGAGTATTGCATGATAATGAAGAAAATGAGATTATCATGATATTATCTCAATTTTTTTGCAATAATATCACAAAGTTTGAATAAAAATTGTAACTTATTAAATTCAAAATATATCTATTAAATTAATTTCCTAGTTTGTTTACTGCAGATTTTGTAAGATTTTACTCATAATATACTACAGCTTTCACAACTCAGTTGGTTAGAGCACCTGTTTAGTAAGCAGGAGGTCTAGAGTTTGCCTCTCAACAAAAGCAGTGATTTATACCACAAATAGATCAGATTCTGGTTCATGATTATGATGATGATGATGACCATGAAAAGAATCCCAAAAGTTAAAACGTTCTCCAATATAATCCTGTGTGATAACCACTGGTTCTCTAATGTCATCCAGTGAGAACAATTTCTTGAAAATGAGATCTGAGACAGTGGGGTCCATGCATGTGTGGTCGCATGTCTGTGTTTACTAATCTCTCCTTTTTTTATAACCAAGTTGTCCAGGCCTCCTTTATCCAAAAAGCTTTTAATCTTCTACATCTTATCCATCTTCCGAAAGCAACTTTTAAATGTAAGATAAAAGCGTATTATTAAGCATGTGCAAAAAAACCTCATCAATGATGCTTCGTGAAGGGTAGATAAAGATGCCAGCTTGAGTGGTCAAGTCAGGCAAAACATTCTACCTTGATGGTCAGCCCAAACCTAAGTGGCATTTCCTTTTTTTAATGCAACTGTCAACCTAACCCAAGTCCAAGTGGGCATCCAATTTTGAGTTAGCTAGGGATGGTAATTTGGCCCGAAAGCCTAGGGGTCAAAGACTTCAATCAATGGGCCAAAACCACAACCTTTCTCTCTCTATCGAGGTGCAAGTCCCAATAATAGACAAGGCACCAAGAGGCCCAAGAGCTAGGTACAAAGCATATGCCTTGATGCAAATGTGACGCATAGGCCAAAGGGGGTTCCAAATCATCATCATCATCATCAAAGCCTCAATCCCATCTATCTGGAGTTAGCTTGTCAAATTCTACTACATATAACCCAAAAAAAAATAATAATAATCATACTTTCTATCACTCCACTGTCTATCATGTCTTTATTTATCTCTTCCCTCCACGTTTTCCTAGGTCTACCCCTCTCCTCCTTGTACCTGCAACCTCTACCCTCTCAACTCTCCATACTTGGGTTATCTCTAGTCTTCTACTTACATGTCCTAAACATCTTAAACGAGTCTCTCAACTTGTCGACTATAAGAACAACTTTTAAACTATCCCTAATGTGGTCATTTCGAACTCTATCCTTTAGAGTTAATCTACTCATCAACGTAACATGTGCATCTCTGTCACCCTAACATTGTCCAGTTGTCGTTTCTTCATCGCCCAACACTCCGCTCCATAGAGCATTGCAAGTTTGATAATTGTTTTATAAAATTGACCTTTTAAGGAATGTGGAACTCTCCTCACTCAAAACTCCACTAACTTGTCTACATTTTGCCCACCATGCACCCATCCTGTTTGTTACATCCGAGTCCAATCCTCCAAGAAATTCTACCATAGATCCCAAGTATCTAAACTTATCACATTGTGCTACTAGATCATTTCCAATTTTAATTGTCGTGCCTTCCCAATCTTGTACTCCGCTAAAGTATTATGTATTTTACATTCAAGTTTGTTGCATCTATTAGTATTGATATGAGTTTCCTTTTTTTAACCGAAATGGCAAAAAAAATTGTATTAAAAGAAAGAAAAAAAAAGTACCAATACAGTATAGACACGGCAAGCGCATGTACAAGATGAACCGCATAATCCTATATACTCAAGCACCCAATTTTGTTCCCTCTCAACCACCAGTCATTAGTGCCTACCACCCTTAAAAGTCCCTTCTTATACACATTTGCATCCCTTCTTTTTTGGTACATGTATGAAGTCCAACGAAACAGTTTATAAGCAGCGAATTCAAGTCTTAAGTCTCCTAAAATATGAAATGTCCACCGAATTAAGTGCCACTTTTGCACTAACTTCATCCTTAAAGTCGATCCCCATCATCTTACGTATCTTCAACATTTTAATTGACTCATTTGGTGTAACGCCTCTTTTTCTAAGTGATTGTAAACGCACCTCCTCTTCCAAGTCTCCTTCTAAACGATCACCTAAATGGGCTTCCACCTTTTCTACTTTGGACACTAAAGCCACCTTCACCCCAGATGGAGTCTCATTGCAGATTTCATGCCCATTGTCCCAAAGTTCTCTACTTCATATAATCATTAAATACAATCAGCATATTCATCATTATTGGGATTAACAAACTGGTTCAACCCAGCCCATTTCTCTTTTGCCAGCAAGTCAAGCTATAATTTATGACCTGCTTCTTATTGTGTCAAGACCCATCACAAAACATTTACCCAATGGACACTACACTATCCTCGACAGAGGGTTTCTAGCCTGACCAAACCTGTGGACAATCCTAGTGGCAATTAGAGATAAGAGATACATTCAGATATTCATTGCACCTAGCTATCACTCTAGGCAAATAAGGAACAAGTGATCCACCTTATCATGAGCTCTTTCTACTTCAACCTTACATAATACTCCTATTTCCATTCTTAACCATCTAATATATATTTTTTGAGTGAAAAAATATAAATCTACCTACCATTTTACGAAGCACCAGTTTCGTCTTACTGTAAATATATATACAGGTACATACACATGGTCATTCACTATAAATGCATCCAAGGATCTTCTCTCTTTTATCAATGTGCTTTTGTAAAAAGAAAATGGTTATTTACTGGCCTTTTCTGTTGTACAACCAATGCTGGTCTCTTAACTTATTTCTGAGAGTATATTCGTTATCCTTTTTTATATATTTGCAGCTCCCATATTGTCACAATTCCTTGTCTTTATTGCCCTTCAAATTAGTGTCCTACCCACTAGATGTTCAATGGAAAAATGCAATATCCTAATTTCCCTCCTTCAGCCAAAGTGACCTAGGATTTTCTTCTACAAGCCGTCCCTTAAGTCTTAACCACCTCTCCTCTGCCAATACCACAACTTGCTAGCATATCCCCACTTCCCAATAGTTTGTGTTCTTCCTAATCACCCACCTATGCCATAATTCTCCGCCCATCCACGTTTTCCTAACATTGCAAGTATCTGCTTCTGTAGTAGTTTCAACAATCTAGTGTGGGATAAAGAGAAGAAATGTTTCTAAGATGGTACACCTATGGAACAAATTATTATGTATGGTCTGTTTTCGATATTGATAACAGGATGAACACAGAGAGGGCTAAATGTGGTCAAGCTAGTAGAGTGTTGTGCTAAAAAGGAGTGCTATGTTGATTAAAGAGGATACTAGTTAGGCCAGCAATACCTTATAGAGCCAAAAGGTGGGTAATGAAGAAAATACAAACAAACAAAATATAAGAAGACACATAAATTGGGGTGGATGCATTGACCGACAGTATAAGATGGAGTTAGATTACAAGTGCATTAAACGAACCAAAATATTGTGGCAATGAACATAAAGATGAAAAGTTATCCTTTAAGCCCATAGGCAGAAAGTCACAATTCAGACCCTAGATAGATAGGATAACGGCTTTGGAAAACATAATGGATTCTCTTCTGTTAAGTGCTTAAAAATCACATAAACAAACTTATTAGCAAACATATAGCAACCATGCTAGGAAAACAGCTGCAGCCAAAGAACAATTATAACGTTACAATAAAAACTCTCAAGGCTTAAACCAGACCAATTTTTTTACAACCCTCAGATAATCCTAAAGGCAATACAAGATAGCACCAGAAAAAGAAATAAAGATTCCAAAATCAAATCCACAATTTTATCCAAACAATCAGGAAATTGAAATAAAATCTAACCTAATTATTGAAATAGAGTTCAGAAACTCTTGACACATACCACATGCTCCCCCGATACTTCAACGTGTATGGCCCACTCTCTAGTGACCGATCAAAGTGGCTATGAACCTTATGCTTCCCCTTCCCGCTCTGATCAACAAGCGTCAACTCAAATAAAGCCCGGACATCGGTCCCATCACTCGCCAATGCAATAAAGACAGAGACGTAGGTGGAATTATCCTCAGGATTCTTGCCATCAGGATAGAAATAGATGGCCCACTCATAGTTACCGACTGTGAAACTGTCACTGGCGATGTGCTTCCCGATCCCCATCCCTTTGGCCAGCGAATATCCCTGAATAACAAACTTGTGCGACCCATTCACAGTCTCTGTCACCGAACGAGAGCTCGTCGGGGACACCTCAAAGGCCTTGTCCATCGCCGCTCCCTCCGGCATTTCTTGCTGCAGGAATCCCTAAATTTCATGGAAGATCCCAGAGCATGAGGCAGAACCGTGACCAATGTCCGGGATTGATCGAAGGAGAAGTTCGACGGACTGATGGAATTAGGTGGGAGAAAAATGGTAGAAATGAGATGGAAAATGAGGGGTTTTGGAGGATCGGAAGGGAATCAAGGGGTCTTTGAAGGATTGATGGGATAATGGTGGAGAAATAGAGGGGAAATGAGATCAAAATTGAAAGAAAGAGATGATTTTGAGGGGGATTTGGAAGAATTAGACGAGATTTGAAAGGAATTGAGGTGAAAATTGGATCGGAGAAACAAATTAGGGTTTTGTGGGAGAAAATCGAATAGGAAAGAAAACGAAGCGATATTTATTTTTCAATATCAGCTTGCAGCGAAAAAATAATCGGAGTCCCGTCGGATACGCGCATTTATAAGGCCGCTGCTCCTCTAAGAAGCTATGTTTCTTGGTCACGCATTCTTGACCGTTGATGATAAAATAAATGATTTTAGTAATAAAATAATAATAACTATCATAATCATTAGGTAATCTCGATCATTTATACTCGACAAATCCCCATTTATTTAAAAATCACAAGTGTTGCCAATTCCAATCACAAGGATTAAATGATTTTTATCTGATTTGGGTGCTTACTTATAATTTGATGATCATCACTGATTGGATGGCTTGAAATTGGATCCAAATATCGGCGCGATACGTATCGTATCGATCAATACTATATGTATCGGCCGATATCAGCTAATATCAATCTTTTTGAAATTAAAAAAAATATATATATATCGGCCGATTCTGGATTTTGCAAATTGAGATCATTTGATTGAGTTGCTCTAATGTGAGATAACTGTGTCGTGTGTGATTCAATTTTGAATCTCATGATGATATTTGACGATTTATGACTTATCTCAAAAATCAATTTTTGTCGATTAAAAAAATTAAATTTAAATTATATATTTTGAAACAAAAATAATATTGATATGACCGATCTAAAATAAATTTGCTTAGATTGAAAAGAGAATCTTTAGACCTAAACGCAATTCAAACTTAATAAAAACTTTTAAATGCTTCATTTATTTTTAATAGTTTTGACTTTTGACTCATGCAACTCACCCTGAGTTCAAAAATCTTAAATTTTTTTTTTTTGTAAATGGAGATAAAAAAATCTTGGTTGATTGCCTTCATTTTTCATAGTCCAATAGCTCTAATGAAAGGAAAGTATTTTTATTTTCCATTAAAATTAATTTTCATCCATATTTTTTTTTCAATTTTTATAAAAATAAAGATTTGGTTGGGTTGAAAAAAATAAAGTTCAAAGTGGTCGGGTCAATAATAATAAAATAAATTTAAATCATATTTTAAATCTATTATTTTTTATAGTCAACTTAACACAAACCTAACCCGACCTCTTACCTCTCATATATTTGACAATAAAATGAGATTAAGAAGCACTAATCCATTGTAAACTGATTTACAAAAATTAGTACAGTCTTATGATCACCACCTTAAAATAAATCGTTGGATGGATTTAAAAGTACAGGTTAATAGCTTCTTCTTTATCTAAAGATTGTGATTATGAGTTCACACAAATTCATGGTGAACCAATTCACAGTGGATAATTTTTCAAAATTCAACGACCCTTCAAAATGAAAAATAATTACTGAAATGCAAATTTAAATATATAGTCCCATTAAACTTAAATTATTTGATCACTTATTAAGCTACGATTTCAACTTTCGACATGGCATACATCTTTGTTATGATGTAAATAATCCGATTGAAATACAAAAGGACTTGCTTTTTCTTCAACTATGGAATAATGTTTCATTTGTTTGGTCGCAGTTTCCAACAGGGGGTAAACAAATGAACTCTTTTCTCTGAAAATAGATGTAAAACCGAGTCAAGGTTTTTTTTTTTTTATGTTAATTAACAACTAGTAAGCGATATCAATACACAAGAATCGAATCACCTGGCAATGCGGTTGTGGGTTGGCTTCTTTTGAGAATTTGATCTATAACTCTTTGGTCTACAGTATTTAGGTTGTCGTTATGTATCGATCGATATACAACACATTGAATCATCCGAATACGTAGTGTCGATACACTGGCGTGTATAGGATATTAAATATGCTTAAATGTGTAACATATTCAAGTGAATTTCATGGCTAGAATTAGAAATGACCGGAATGATTATCCAATTACCTTTGAAACAAAAAAGGAGCAGGAGAAAGAAGAACTTTAAAAAAAAATGATCATTTGCCAATAGAAGCAGTATTAAAACATTCAATTGAAATTCTTCTTGCAATTCAAAGCAAGCCTATACAAAATGCCAGATCACCCTTGGCGTCTAGTTCTAAATGTGCTAAAAAGAATCTGTCATCATCTCCTACAAGAAAAGAGAAAAGACCAACAAATGTTCCTACAAAGTATACAAACAATTGTGAAGTTGATATGGCAATGCATCTCCGAGTCAACCATCAACGGGTCGATTACCTGGTTAAACGGAGGTAGAATCTGGTGTTACAAAAGGCAAGGCTTGGCAGAGGCAGGCATGTGCATGGAAACAATGTGATATTGGTAAAAATTTGCAGTACTTCTCATGTTAATTTTTTTTAAAAGGCCTCCAAAACAGGGTCCAGTCAGTACCACCTGAAAAAGCTAAGGCTGCTTCCCATCTCTTTGGGGGGTGTCTCTTCTGAGGAATCAGAACCACTTGCCACATCGTCATCGGAGTTCTCATCTGGCATGAGCTGTATGCGATCTGCATGTTCAATGATCCAATCGGTGAACTCTGGAGAAGCAGCCCACTCGGCCAAGGCCTCCCGTGTTGATTCACGTGTGAAGTCCTCCCACTCTTTCTTTGAGAATCTCTTGCGCGTGGGTGTCTTATGAAAGGTGGAGTAGTAGTCTCGCTGATCTATTTCCGTCTCCACTGGAGATGACACAACCAAACCTGCCAAAAAAGGAAACAACAATCAGATATGCAAATTATGCAGATGGATTTTGTGTTTACTAAAACAATGAATGCAAAAGCTGTTTAATTCTCATTTAAAAACAGAAGAAAAAATGGTATAATTTCATTTCCATGATCCACAAGAGTCCAAATAAAGCACCAAAGCAATCAATGGTAGCCCTACCAATATTGCATCCAGAACCAGGATTCCAACCATAACCACAATCAATTAAAAGAGATATGCCAATCTTTGCTCAGAGGCTTATGCAAATTGAACAAGATAAAAAATGCATTAAGATGCACATCACCATATCCAATAGCAAGACAATAACATTAAAGAAAGCCACTTGAATAGCTAAATTAGAATTTCTACCTTTAGTGGGAGAGTTGGACCAAGCATACAGACTCTTAGAGCTTTTATGAACATCCTCCATGCCCATCTTAGCTGATTTACTCAGGAATTCAGCTTGTTTCTGATTCGGGGATACACGACTAACCCTTCGCTGCCACATATTTCCTTTCACTGGATGTGTCAGTTGCCTGCATAAACCCAAGTACTTTATAGTTTATATTCTAAAGCAAAGAACAAGGAAAAAAGGACTGACATCAGTTCCATGAGACTTACATTGATGGGCGACCGTGCCACCTTGAAGAAGTGATAAGAAAGCATGTGCCCCAACAAGCAAAGAATGCAGCCAAACCTAAGAGAGCGTCAAGAGTGCTCTGGTAAAGAATCCAAATCAGATACTTGTAAGTCCTACGTTTTTCTACTTTTCAACTTTTCTCAAATAACTAAATTGCCTCTTTGGTAGTAAAGAGAAAAGGAAAAGATATTAAAAAAAGAACCAAAGATCAACAAAACAATAATCTAGGCACCTATTTAGAGATGTCCTAAATTGTTTGAACTTCAAAAGGATTCATTCATATTATATTCATCATTTGAAAAGAGTGAGATGAGTCAAAAACATCTATTATGTTTTCAAGAGTCATGTTATTACCATACATTTTCTAATTTGGAAATTGAACTAAAATAAGTGTTAATTATTTTAAGTAACTTTTGAAAAAAAAAATTAATGGTTCTATTTTTACATGTAAAATTTGTTTTAAAATAAATGAAGATTGAGAATTCATCAAATATTTTGTCAATTCCATGAATCACATCTCAATGTCAAATTCCAGCACACATGCCTGTACTTGTTCAACTGAAGTACAAACAAAGGAACAGCATAAAATGGCTGGATGGAACTTAAAATGGAAACCACATTAATTAGGTTATTACTTTCCTATTTTCTCTGTCCAAAATTTGGAAATGTGCTAAAATATATACAAGTTGCTTTTTTCACCCTTTCCCTTTGGGGTAAGCCCTATCTAAACCAACCGAATGCTCACAGACAACAAAAGAATATTTATTCTAACTGACATGACAAAAGAATATTCCAAGAGTACATCAAGTTTTTTTCTTTCTTTTTTTGATAATTAACTCCATTGATCAAAGAAAGGAAGAACACATACAGACCAAAGCAAGCAGAAAGAGTTTGCCACCCAAAAAAGAAACAGACAACACCCACCCCCAAATTACATTAAATTATTTACAATTTTCAATAACAAATTCACACCCTAACGAGCCAACTCATTTGCCTCTGAATTGGCAGAGCAAGGAACCTAAGAAACTGAACATCAAAAGCCTCAATAGAATGGCGAATCCTTTCAACCTTGTCCAAATAAGTCCATGGATACAGGGAACCTGAAGCCCACCCAACAAGTACCTTAGAACCACCTTCTAAAATACTCCCAACCGCCCCTAACTCTTCCAAGACCAGCACACCTCTCCATATAGCATGCAATTCCACATCAAAAACGGAACCATTGAGAAGGGGACATATAGGTGGACGAAAACTCCCCCTTTGTATTATGAAAAAGAACTTCTCACCCACATCTACTCTTGTTCATTTTTTTAATTAATTAATACAGTTACCTTTCAAAAAAAAAAACCATTGGGAAGGGGACATTAGGACTCCTTTATCTGGGATTAATTCAATTGGAATCGGTTGCATTGAAATCCCATGCAACTCATGCACGTGGCTGATTATTCACGTGGAAATCCATGCAAAAGTCCAAATAATGGACTGAATTTGAATTTGCCACATCAATCGGAATCGGTTGCATTGAAATCCCATGCAACTCATCCATCGAGTTTTTTATGAGTTTCTCGGTTGTGTCCTCGAGTTGAGTTGACTCAACCGAGTCAACCAAGTTTTCACTATGTTTTAGAACCATGCTACAGAAGAAATCTTATCATTTATCTGCACATCCTTTCTCCTCTCATTCATCCTCCACATACTCCCAGCTTTCAAAAGTTCCACCACACTCCCTCCACAATCACAATCATTTCTTATTGAAATACAATCCTTCCATCACTGCTATGGCAAACTCCGTTCAATTATGTCCTTACCAAGCCGCCCATCATACTCAAAATTTGGGGATTGCTCTGCATGTGAAAGTATATGATTGGATTCCACCATTCTAATTAGAGGTTTTCTATTCTTTTGATATATTTTGGGCCTTTTTGGTGCTTCCATTTTTACCATCTTTATTTTTTAAGTGTCGAAGTATCTTCTCAAGATTTTTTTTCCCTGGACATTCTTCTTCCAATTTTCACTACATACATATGTTGGGGTTTGGAATTCTCTTCATATGTAGGAACTTTACCATTTGAGTAATTTGTTTTCAATTTGTCTATGAGACTGTAAATATTTGTTGATGAAACAACACTATTTGATTAACTTTGTTGAGGAGACTGCATCTATTCTTTGCAGAATGCAGAGTTTTGAGACATTTTGGTTAAAAAGGAGACCTCTCTCAACGACTATCCAAATCCAAATTCAAGATGATAGCTCAGATGTTGATGTAAATTGTACATCCAGGAACCCAAATCAAATCCACATCCAGAGGATGTATTGACAATGCATATGCAGCTTTTCCCAATTTTGATCTGAATACAAACCCATTTAGTCACAAATGAATAGTTTGTCAACGTCTGTTTTTTATCTGTCCATCGAAACAAATAGTGAATAAATAAAGTTTAAAATTTTCTTTTAAAAAGGTCCAGGTAATGTCATTTAGTGCTTACCTTAACTAACGAAAACTGTCCAAATTAAATAATCAATAAAATATTTTTCCTTTTTAATTTAAGAGTGCAAGAGAATACTTTTGCAGGGTTTGGTTTCTAACTGCCAATGATTTATCTTTTTACAAAAAAAATGATGAATGATGACAAAATTCTAATTGTAGAATCTTTTGTATTTAGAGCACTTCCATTTCCAACCTGACCGATAACAAGACACCACGACAAATCCTACATCAATAAAAGAAAAAACAAACAAATCTTAAGATAAAGCTTACCTGAAAAATAGAAACCATCGCAACAATGCGCATTGACCACTTCACAAATTGAGCTACACCAACATCCACACTGCCATCTTCTGCAAGGACAAATTTCCGCACGATCCAATAACCAAATGCTGCTCCTATAAGGAAAATTCCTAATAAAACAAACACAACAACCTGTGCCAAAGCCAAAGTAAAAGAATGTGGCAATTAGTAATCTAGTTGAAATATAAGTATGCAACTGAAGGTGGAGATGATAAATAAATACAATCAAATGCAGCAAAGAGCACCATGTTACTGGTTTGGACATATATCCGAACAAAATCAACCATTATGTTTTTGAAGAGGGATCAATGTATATCCAGTAGAGCAATTATTAATCCACAATAAAGATCACATCAATCACAATTCAGAAACTTGGTCAGGTTAACTCAACTTGTGCAAATCAGTTCTGCTGGACAGAATCTCAAGTCAAGAGACAGCCACATTTGGTCCAGATTGGTTAAAAACTCGATCTGATTAAACAGCAACTTGACTCTTGAACTTGAGTTTCAGACTATGACATCAAATGCACAATGATAAGAACCCGTACTTGGAGAATTATCAATTCTGATCTGAGTATAACCATTGGATTGAACCCAGCTGCTAAGGTAAATTTTTGTAGCCTTCGAAACAATACTTAGAATGATCCATTCAAACTGACATTTTCATGAAGGAGTCCCTATCTAATCATGACCTTTCTAGCCAACCCATCAAACATGGTCCAAAAATGACTACAGAGATCTCATTTTAAAATATCTCAACAATAATTTGTCATCAAACTTTGTCAATTTCTTCCTTTTTTCAGAGAGGTGTTATTCTTAGTTTTTTACCAATAGAATTAAAAAGGCCGCAGAATAAAATAAGTATATACAATAACATAAGAGTTACTGTATAGAAACGCCCCACACTCAAGCCACAATAGTTCATACAAACCAGGTGGTACATTCCAATATAAATAATCAAGGTGGCCCCTAAGGCCCCAACTTGGAAACCAAAAGTCCCCCAGTATTTCCCTTGCATAGAGTCTCCTCAAAGAAGGAAAGAAATAAAACTTCCCCTACCTTAGACTATGTAGAGCTGGCCTGTAGGCATCATCCCAAGAAACGAACTAGATAGTTCATATCCATCTAATTGGAGACCTATAATAGAATCACAAAAGTTTTCCCATCATCCAACTCAAGTTGTTACTGTCCATTTTGCATGCAAATTTATCAGATATTAAGTATTGTGTCGAGTTCGTCTGTATTCCTATTGATAGTGGGTGAAACAAAATATTTTGATCCAGACACCATTGTTTTTCCTAACACCAGATACCAACTAGTGAAAAAATTAATTTTCCTTCTTTCCGATTTTACCCTTCCACAATCATTCCCTAGCAATCATTTTCTCATGAGAAAATGTTATTGTAAAAGGATAAAATAAAAAATACATGAAAATTCATTTTTTTCACGAGTCAATGTCCAGTATTAGTAAAAACACTGGTGTCCAAATCAAAACCCTGAAACAAAACAGGTGGTCCTATAATACACACTGTGTAAAAATGCAACTTGCTGTAAAACATGGTCACAGTCAAATCTTTCAATTTGAAAATGGCAATAGAAACTTCAAAATCATGTACTAACATACACATGTAATTCAACACCCAAAATTCCCCCACCTTCACTATTTATCATCAGTTAAGAAACTTTATTCAAATCATGAAAAATTATGAATAGACAAAAGCACAGAGAACTGCAGAGAAAAGAAAAGAGATTTCTTCTTTGCTTAAATGGTATTAAATAACTTTTTCTTGATTTTCTACATTAAGAAAGGCATGGCAAAAGTATGACTTACTGGATTATGCATATCTTCACTCAAACCAAAATTCACAAGAATGGAATTGACCAGCATCGAGAGGTAGTGAACAAGTACAGAACCAGCTCCAACCTGAAAGAATTAAAAGAATAATATCTTGTCAACATTAACAGTTGAATGAAATGAGACTGAACTATTCAAGCTTCATAACATAGATAGAACTCACAACTGATCCATAGATTGTAAGGTAAAAGATGCTCTTCCTGCCAGTTGGTAATAACTTCATACCCTGTACCAAAAGAAGAAAACAACAAGAAGTAAGAGATTAACAAATTTTGAGAACAAACATAATTACAGAAAATAAAATCATTACAATTAAGAATTATTTCCTAGTTTTTACGTATAAACGATTCGTGACAACAATAAATGCAATAAAAGAAGACAAAGCAAATTCATCTGTGTGCTGTCAACTTTTCAAAAGGGGGGAAAAAAGTATGCATGCCTAAAAGAATAATGGATTAATGATGAAAAGGTAACCCTACAATAATGGAGTAGTTATGATGTTTGATTGTTAGTACCGCTTTCCCATTTTTACCATGTTTTAGATCTAGTGGTGAAGATTACCAAATAACTGTGATTTTTGTATCACGTCACAACCATGACAGGAGCATCCAAATCAATGATTTGGAAATAGTATTCTATAATCGTGTTCAGATGTCATACACTTGAAAACAAAAATTGTGTTCTTTTTACCATAACATTAGCCAAACATTCAAAATCCAAAACAAATAAGTAAATAGATTATGAACTAAATAGGCAGCCAAAAATCCTTCTAACACATAAAAAACACAAATTATGTGTATGTATGTTTTGGAGACAAATAGGTAGAGAGCACATTTCATATGAGCATCACCCATATCACAAGGACCATACCTGAAACAAAAGGATCAAAACAACCAGTAGAACCCCAAGAGCCATGGAGCTGCTATAGTAAAATGGAACCCAATTACTAATGATTGGTGCCAGTAGCAGCAAAACAAAACCAAAACCAAGACTGAGAAGACGCCATTGATGAAACTCTGCATTCATAACAAACCAAAAGTGAGACCTTGAGGGAGACATACACACAAACAATAAATAGAATGAGTGGCCTTTGGAACAACAGTTTCAAGCTTCAACCTTCATCAATATAAATTGTGATAAAGCCAGGTAAGCCATCCTCGAGCTTAACATCAACATATTTGTCCTCATAAGGTGACATGACTCTGCTCCATAGCCCCTTTTGAATAGCCATCCATTCGTCCTTCTCACATTGACATAATCCAGTAGAAGCATTCCTGCAGATAAAAAAAAAAAATCAGAATGCAAGTTCTCCTGACCATTTTCTGAGTAAGCCTGCAAACAGCAATAATAAAGGAATGATAGCACAGATAAGTGCAAAAATACAGCAAACTTTGCTTACCGGTGAAAACAAACCTCAATTTTGGGATGAAGTCTCTCAGGTATTGCATCTGAATGATTTAAAAGAACCCGAAATGCATTGGAATAACTGCTAATTTTCCACCTTGATAAACCCGATACTCGAACACGCTGGCAGGATATAGCATCTTTAGCACCTTTAGGTGAAACTCCAACAAGTGGATATAGAGTGAAGCGCAGAACTGGATTATCCAGATCAACATCTGCAATTAATTAACATATCAGATCCACATGACCTTAGAGGTTCAAAAGAGCAATAGATTCAAGTAAAGATAGTGCAATAACAAAGTATGCATCTTGCTGGGATCCTATTATAATTTGCTTCACACTCCGTCCTCTTTCCTCCCACATATAAATTGGACAACAAAGAAACTTGGACAACAAAGACAGTGAGAAATCTTCATACTCCAAAACAATTTATATTCCAAAAAGGAAGAATGATACTTTGAAATGAGAAGCATATCCATCATAGTATTTTATATAATACTTGTTTTTAGGGTGCAAACCCCTGTCCTTGTAGTACCCAATGCAGTCTTTCTTGTACCTGTACCATAGCTAGGCATCAATGATTGCATTTACCTAACATGACATACAGATTTTACAATTCTTTCTATGAACGAACTGTCTACTTAAGGACCACAGAACTCAAATATACAATCTATTGGTTGAGCAAAAAGAACTTACCAACTGTGCTAGAGGATCTTGTCACCAAAGACCGATGTCATGTGGATTCTATAAATGATTCTGTTGAAAAAATACAGATTTTTTTACATGATTTACATATTATCCTGTCTTGAACAAATTCTTTGAATTGTGCGACAGTCCAGAATTGGAGACATCAACATGTCAGATTCTTGATGGATTATTTATGGATTTTGTAGTACTTTCTAGCATTTTTTTCCAAAATGACAACAAATATTATAAAAAATGTCTTCTTTTGAACCTCACTAAAATACTGAATTGCTTATCACTTGATTGCCTGGATTAAAATTATTCTATTTTTCAGTGTTATTACTTTTACACCTTGCTTCCATTTAATGTAAATAGATATATATAAACTCATTCAAATATTATGTTGAATCTACAAAGCCTATGTTTTGAGATTCAAACTGACCAGTCCAGGTAAAATCAACTTCAAGTCTCCGTTCCATGTAAATATAACCATCCAGTCAAGCCTAATACAAATTCTCTTTCATGGACAGTTAAGCTGACATGCAGACCATGAACCTCAAAATAAGACATGGTAAGTCACTAACAAGCACAGGAATGCGAGATCCTAGAGCGACTGTGGTTCAAGTTCTTAATTATTACAGACAATGTAATGAATAACAAGCTTACTCAAATATTTAAAGCTTCTACCCTCAAAACAAGACAAAATTAAATGAGCGGTTTACCTTCTCTTTAATGACCATTGTAGTATGAATCTTAATGGTATTGAAGCACTTTAACAATAATTCATTGGACAATGTATACAGATTTGCATCATATACATAATACACTGCCCTCCCCCATGAGGGGGGAAAACTACTAAATGACCCAGTACCCATGACAGTCCGTTCACCATTCAAATGTTAATTTAGCAAATCCCATCATACAAGTGATCCCCATCAGGTCATTTAGAGGATCATGGCAATCGCAAGGAACCGTGCATCTACCACCATGTGAAGCAATAAAACAAAAGCAGCTATTTTTAAACAACACCATTTGTTTGTTCGATGGATCGCTTGCATGTGAGCATGGACTATTGCCTATATTTACTAAATAGCCATCCACTCGCAGGCCCATATTGGACGGCTAAATCACCCAGCCCGACAATGACCTTTTTCCCCTGCATTACCATTCCAAATTGGTTCCAGCTGTCCAACATATGAACGAGAAATGCGCTGTACGGAACGCTCTTCCCACTTCCCCATGTTAGGGAAATAACATCTAATACAACGAGAAAAAAATTGTAATTACTTAAATTTAAAAAAAAAAAAAATTGAGGGGTAGAAAAACCCTAAACCCTGAGCAGATTCTTGCACGAGAGAAATCATTAAAAAAAAAAGAGAGAGAAAATACAAAACCCTAAAACCAGATACCGCTTTTCATTTATTCTAACCGGAGGAATCTGTTTTCTCTGGAAAATGAAAAATTCCAAGAAAAACAATGAAGATGGTAAAAATGGCAAAGAAAGTAGAGAATACCTTTGAACAGAGGCTGCTCACTTGAAGAGGAGACGGAGAAGAAAATAGCAAGTGAAAGAGAGAGGAGAAGAGGAGCAAAAGAGAAAGAATCCATTTTCTCCTCTTCCCTCCAAAAGAGTTACACGACTCCTTTATAGAGAAGCGCTTTCTCTGCTTGAATCGAAATCTGGGTCTTCCCTCCTCTCTGAGTACTCTTCAATGTGCTGAGTGCGGTGCGTAATGCGCACGCTACACGTGGATCCCACGGAGTGGATTGTTTTATGGGTCATGTGCGATGATATGGGTCAATTGGAGTCCTCGCCAACTTAATTTTAAGTAAAAGAGAGAGCCCAATCACTCAAAACAATTATGGTCACTTCAGTTGACATTTAAGTTTCAACCAAGCTAAATGCATGGAAGAAACACTGTTAATTTTTAATTCAATCGTACTGGCTCATCTTAGTCCAATACTTTATGTCCTTATTCAAGATGGTTAAAGAAATCACTATAACTCTAATAAAGACTCCAAATAGAGTTTCTTAAAAAAGGGAAAAGAAGAGAGGAAGCAAATCCACATTGAAGATGGCTTAAGGAAAGTCACTAGAGCTCTATAAATACTCCAAAGGGAGTTTCTACAAAAAGGGAAGGAAGAGAGGAAGTGAGTCCACTTGGTCAAGTGGGATGAGGTCGTCAACTCGATAAAAAGGAGGGAGGTTGGGGTATAGAGCATGAGAAATAGGAATCACATCTTGTTGTGCAAATGGCTTTATAGAAGGACTCTCTTTGAATAAAGGTTTTGGTGGCTAAATATGGGGTGGAGGACCTCAGGCGATGGCAGTTATGAAATAGGATGGCCATTGAGAGATCAAGAGTGAATAAATTCATCGTTAAACTATGAAAGGGAGAAGGTAAAGTAGACAGAGATTCAAAGAGGGACTTAGTATTTTGGTGGGTAGAGGAGATACAGTGTTATTCTAGAACGATAAATGGGTGAGGGAGAGTTCCTTGAGTGAGGCACTGGTCAAGACTACCATATTGAGTCTAATGGCATTCCTCACTATCATATCGCTTTTAGAAAGGTGAATCAATTTCAAGCCCTGGAAAAACTATTAGGGGGAGTCATCCTTGAGCATGGAGACGACAAATGGATATAGTCCACAAACCCATCTAGAATTTTCTCAGTTGGGTCTATCCTAAGGTCGGTCTATTATTCTAAAAATAACCCTCCTCTGCCATATATTTTGGCATGGAACAACAAAATCTTGCCAAGAATACAAGTATTCATGTGGGCTGCAATCAGATATAAAATCTCGGTCAAATGTAACTTGAGAATTAGAGGTCTCCTACCAAATGGGGTCCAAAATTATGTGCTCTGTGTGGACTGGAGGAGGAATTAGGGGACCACCGACTTGTAGATGTCCATTATCTATAGGAGTATGGTTGATTAAAAATTATCCAATAGATATTTAAAATCTGGAATAAATTTGAAATCTACACTCTTTGATACAAAAGAAGTCCACTTAATGAACTTGAATTAGTATTTTGAAAGAAAAAAAAAATTATAGATTTAGGGCATGTTTGTATGCAAATTATTTTATGGAAATAAAAAAACATTTTTAGATCCACATTGTTTTCTATTGTTCCATACAAATCTTTTATATGAAAATTAGGTTTCACAACTCAGTTATTACCACAAGAATTGTATAAACTGAATTCCCAAGAAAAGTGGTCAAAAAACAATTTAACTGACTTCTATATTTCAATGTACATGACTCAACATATGTACTAACCATGACCTAACTCGATCCATGACCCAACTTTTAACCCGCCATGACCCATGACCTATAACTCATTCTACGATCAAATTGACATAAACTATTATCCCGATCTTGACCTAACTAATCAAATATTTATTTCTTTATTAATTTAACCAAGCTTATGGACCAATCCACAGCTTAAAATCTAGATAATGCTCCAACCTAATCAAAACACAACATCTATAATCTATCATTCAATTCATGTTCAAACCCAGACCATATCCCATGTTCACCTCTTGCTTGATCAATAAATCAGCTTAATCCGACTTACCGTATGATTTTTTAGATTGAGGTAGGTTAAAGTAAGATCTAAACTTATGTACAATCAAGTTATAACCGGCATCTCTCTCATCTAACAATAAAAATAATTTATTTATGTATCTATAAGCTGAAAAAAATAATATTCATAAAACAAAATTCATAGAATTTATATTCTATAAATGTCACGCCCCGACCCGACCAGTGGGCCCGGAACGCGACTGATTTTTTTTTTTTTTTTGAAAGATAAGGTAAGTACACTAAACCACAAGCACTCTGACTGGGCCGGATCAACAGTTAGGCCCAGCGGTTACACATCAGCCCATTAAGTGGACTCAAACATGTACCATATGCCTGCCTCCAGAACTCAGACATAAACAATCATCAACACATAACATAAGCAAAATCAAACATCATTAATTAATCATAACATTGTCTCAATTGGCAACATAGCCGATTACAACGTAAATTAAGTACTACATACGGTACTTAATACAAAAACCATCGGTTCTAAGAACCAACAGCAAGATCAGGGCATTCCCCTCCGGGGGAATCCCAAGGCACCGCTTCAGCTTAAACGCCCTAAGCTTGAAAGAGAGGGTCCTCCTCCTCGGGTTCATTGCCTGAAAGGTGAGTTGTGTGAGCTAACTAGCCCAGTGAAGGATAATTAACAATGCACATTAAGCAAATAGTAAAACAGGTTAGCAACAGTTCGATATCACATGCTTGATAACAGTAAGCATAATTTCAAATAAGATAATAACACCATTAGACTATCAATCACTGCCATTATCCACCGTAACGCCTGCCGACTACACTGAGACCAGTATTAAGTCCCGACACGGTCAAAATACATCCTTGCAAGCACATCTCCGGCTCTTAAACGTAGCCGATACTGACACCCTCAAGTCAGCAACTGACGACAGCATGGTCCGCCCATGGTCCAGTAGACATAAACCATCTCTCATATGGTCGATATTGGTTCAATAGCCCAGGTACGTGGAAGCAGTCTTACATACACATACGGTCAACACCGTAATATCAAATCATCACAGCACTCTTACCATAGTGCATCATGTATAGGCACATGAGTGGGTTCATCAAAATCGAAACCACTCATTGCTCAATATAACACCTGTTTACAAAATCTGCAGAGTTAAGTTCCCTCACCGTGATCGTGTGGTTTCGCGGTCTCTGTCAAACAACATACAAGTGCACGATCAATATACATACAAATACGTACACATACGTAGTATTTTGGAAATCACACGTTTTCCCACAAAATATCCAGGGTTAAATGGAAATGAGTCTCCTACTTGGTTTCTATCCCTTTTTAATTCATCCACAAGATAATAATATAATAAACATAAGGGGCTCAGTCCAAACTCATATTGTCTTCTGGGCATTGACCAGATTGACTTATTGAGTAAGGTCTAGATCCTCGGGTCACTTCTCGGTTGTCTTCTGGATATGGACCAGAGCTGACATTTTGAGTAGGCCTCGAGGTCATTCAGTGCCCGACTATAGTGTCGGCCTGAAAGTGAATCACTCAGTTCCCGACTAGTGTCGGACTGAAAGCGTATACAATAGTATTTAGACTATAAATAATAAGAGAAAGATGGGTTAGTACAATTTTAATTAACAGAGGGGGGGGGGTATAAACTACAATAATTAATCAAACACATCAAATAATCAGAAATCAAGATTAAAACAGTAATCAATAATATTTTATTCAATTAAAACTGTGTTCCTCGGATCATCACTTCGGAACAAGGGTACAGTGGCTTCGGATCATCCGAACCACCTAAAACTGAGTCACTGGCCTCGGACCTTGAGGCGTGACTTCGGATCGTCCGAAGACTGGGTCTCGGACTGTCCGAAGTCCAATCCGAAACAGGAAAACAGAAAATAGAGGTCTCGGTGGGTCTGAAATGCTCGGAACGTCCGAAGACTGGGTCTCGGACCTTCCGAGAGGGTCGGTCCTTCCGAGCTGGGCTCGGTCCTTCCGAGCTTGGCTCGGTGCGTCCGAAAGAGGTTGGGCTCGCCTCGGCGGTCTGGGCTTCGGGTTGAAGCTCGGAACGTCCGAGGGTCACAGCTCGGACCGTCCGAAGGTTCGGACCGTCCGAAGATCGGCTCTCGGACCTTCCGAGAGTCGTCTTCTCCACTGTCTGCAACTGCAGACAGTGACGGCGGAAATACACCGAAATGCGATTCCAGAAAGGGAGGGCTTCCCGGATTCGTTTTTCACACATCGGTCTGGTTTGATGGACTCCTCTGGGAGTCCTCTTTACACAGGGATTGGTTTGGAGCTCAAAAACTCAAAGGGCCATCCGATTTTAAGGGTAGATCATCACGGGTACATGAAACCCATGGTTTTCCTTAAAATTTTAAATCGGTTTTTCTCCATCAAAACGGGGTCAATTTTTGATTTTCTTGATTCTAAATTGGTTAGAATTTAAAAAGGAATACAATGGATACCTTGGTTCGGGATCTTGGGCTAAAAATCGGGTTTTTGGAAAATCTTCCACTTAAGCTTACTGTTACTTAAAAACAGCAGCTTAAACAGTCCGTCGGCTTGGTTTTCAGCTGAAAATAGAGGCACAGAGAGGGAGAGGAAAGAAAGGAATTGCAAGATTTGCTGGGAGTTTCAAACGGTTCACTGAGGCTTGAATTTATAGGAGAGTCATCTGAAGAGGGATGCCGGATTTTAGCCGCTGATGCAGCGATGACAGTGATGACGATTAGACTCTACAGAGGGCGGTTTCATCATTCGCAGGTAAGGTTGTAAGGTAAGAGATGGGACGCGACGGAGGATATGATGATGGCCGGAAATCCGGCCGATCACCAGAGTACACGCCTGCATGGCGTTGGCAGGTAAGACCTGCGATTGCAGATCAGTCCTCTGATAATTCTGGATTTGCAGAAAGGTCCTTAACTAAGAAAATTTGATTTTTAAAACTAAAAGTGGTAAATTCAAGATTCAAAAATCCGATCCAACCTTACAGATGGGTTGGGTTTTAGAAACTTAGGTCACCATAAAATTTTTAGATTTTATTTCTTATTAAAAACCCTTGATTTAAACAAAAATCATATTTTTCTCATAATTACTTAATTAATCAAACGTAAAAATAACTAATTTGTAAATCTTATTTTCAGATGAAATTAAATATTTAGATAAATATTAAAATGGTCTAACACCCAATACCATTTTCAAAATTTATCTCTTTCCCGAAATTATTTAAAATAATTAAAACTCTCTTTCGGGCGATATTTAATTATCATTTTCTGAAAAATAAATTCATTTTAAACTTAGAATGCAAATCATTCAATAAGGAGAGTATTATCAATCAATGAAAATCACCAAATCACACCAATTATGAAAATTTACACGACAAACGGTAAAATTACCAAAATACCCCTCCAGCTCGATGGGCTGGATCACTGAGCTCACGGGCTCGGATTGGGTCTCGTTGGGCTTTCCTCAAAGCCCCGACCAAAATCCTCTAGATTAACCGGTTAAACACGGAAATTAAGCTAAATTACGTCTAATCCGGGGCAGGGTATTACAATAAAAATAGAAATATTCAAATAAAACAAATTTTATAAAAAATAAGGGAAATGATTGGTGCACCCCCATTTTTACCCAAGGTGCACTCTCTATAAGTCAAATGCCAGTTTTGCCTTCAACTTTTTTGCCTTTTTCTAATAAAGCACCCTCCCTTTTTATTCAAAATTGACATTTCACTCATGGGGAGTGCACCTAAGGTAAAAATGGAGTGTGCACAAATCATTTCCCAAAAATAATTACATGCAAATAAATCCTTAAAATAAATAATAAATATATAAACTTATTTCATATAAAATAGTATGAATCACAGCTCATTGGCTTCATGAGAAGATGGTGAGTAAACAGGGATCAATTATCACAAATGAACTCTATTATTTAATATCAATATAGTTTTATATTTCATTAATTTTCAAAAAAACTGAATTTTCACTATTTTTCATTAATATAATTTTTCCAGTAGCTATAGATAAAAAATATCCACAGAGAGCCCCACCTTTTGGACGGATCGGATTTTATTTTTGTGACACGTGTACGGGTGAAAATCACCAAAAGATTTCCTCGTGCAGGCCCAAGAATCGAAGTGCCCATATGTCCCCATTTTCATGACTTTGGGAATCTCTACATCCGCAGAGTGAAAACCAGTCGCGAGAATTTTGAGAGTCGGTCCCTCGCTCTCTGCAGCAACCGCCTGCAAATCGAACCCTCAAATTCATTAAATTTACCATTTTGCCTTCATCTTCTTCTTTTCTCTTGCTTTTGAGTTCCTCCTGCAAAGAAAAATGACAAACACACCCTCCTCTTCCCCCACAGTTCATTTCTAGTCGGATTTCTCCTTCTACTTACTGTTCTTCATTTTGGAGTTATTCTATTGAAACTATGGGAACTCTTCCCAGCTCTTCTATCATCAGCTTGAATTTCAGATTCCGTCTTGGAGCGGAGAAGATCCGGCCGTTGGGTCAACATAATCCGAAGAATTTATGCTTCTTGTGCAGATTAAGATCGGACGGTGAGATTTTGAGGTGGCGCGGGAGGCAGCGGCTGTGGCAGGGCCGCTTTGATAAAATTAGGTGTTATAGTGTTGACGGAAATGAGGGAGGAGAGGATAAGGCGAAGAGCAATACGGCTTCATCGAGAGTGGAAGATGCAGATAGAAAGGCAAGCGGCGATGATTCAAAGCCTGGACAGCCGCCTCCTTCTTCATTTTCTTCAAGGGTATTGAAAAGTTTGAACTTTTTTAAGTCCAATCGCCAGTGTCAATTCAATTTTTTTTTTTCCGCTACCTTAGTTTCCTTATGAATTTGATGAACAAAAGCTCGGAGGTCAATGACAAAGAAAATATGATAAAAAGGTGAAAACATGAAAACTTTCTGTGTCTGCTACTCATAATAAGTAAGTTGTAACTTATCTTCATTGTATCACACTCCAGCTCGCTTAATTACGTTAATCTGGTGGGTCTTACCACCAAGGCTTTAAAATCTTGCCGAGTTGACTCGGTTGAGGTTCTATTGGTTCAACCAGTGTTTGAACCTGCTGTCATGGTTGTTAGCTGGCCCTTGAAATTCTCTTCAACGGAGGAGAGGGGTGATCATAAGAATTATACATGGGGCAGCAGGCACAGTAAGAGCTATAGGATGACATTGAAGGAAATTTCCTTGTTCATCGACACTGGAAACTAAGATAGAATAAAATTTAGTGGAATTATTAGCAGTTGAAGAGACACTAAAGAGTTTTCAGAAGATTGTTTTCTAAGAACCTCATTCACAGGGGGACTTGACAAACACCATTTCTTGGGCTGCTGGAAAAGCCTCGATTCTGTGAAGATTCACATACTCCTTGGCTGAGATTAGCTTGCCTGGCAACTGCATTTTACTTTTCAAAAGGGCAAATAGAAACAGTAATTGGTTTGCAGGTTTTTTCACAAATAATTTTTCTCAGCAAAATGTAGTGTACAAAGAGAAGACATGGATTTTTCTTAACTGTTGATGTAGGTTCTTCTGTTCTTTATTGCAGTCTGGGGCAGTGATTGTACACAGGTTTATACTGTTTAGCTTTTGCTGCTGTACATTCAATACTGAGTTTTCAGGAACTGCTTGTTATTTTTTTATTAACTAAATGAATTAGTCACACACATACATTCACACATGTACAAATGCACTTGCATTAACACATGGTCAGTATACTTTTCTTAGCTTCTTATGTTGCTTACTTTAACCTTTTCATTATGATTCTCTAGTAACATGTCTGTGAAACCTTTTCCTTCAGCCATCAGGTATATCAACAGAAGGCCCGGCTTACAATAGCTTTCAAGTTGATTCTTTTAAACTGATGGAACTTCTTGGACCTGAGAAGGTAGATCCTTCTGATGTAAAGCTGATCAAGGAAAAGCTTTTTGGCTACTCAACATTTTGGGTAACTAGAGAAGAGCCATTTGGAGATCTTGGTGAAGGTATCCTTTTCCTTGGAAACTTAAGGGGCAAAAGAGAAGATGTTTTTGCAAAACTTCAGCATCAGCTTGCTGACGTCACAGGCAACAAGTACAACCTGTTTATGGTGGAGGAACCCAATTCAGAAGGACCAGATTCACGTGGTGGGCCACGCGTAAGCTTTGGCTTGCTGCGCAAAGAAGTTTCTGAACCAGGAACTACAACACTTTGGCAATATGTGATTGCTCTCTTGCTATTTCTCCTCACCATAGGCTCCTGTGTAGAGTTAGGAATTGCATCTCAGGTATGTTATTATAAAATTTCTCTTGGAGATATCTATTTTATGCCTTTTCATATTTGGAGGGGCAAACAGAGTAGGTTTGGGTTGGGATAGCCAGCAAGTATAATAGGTTGACCTGGTCCAAAGCCAACCGATTACAAGTCAGGTTTGAAATGTTGGCCTGAACCCGAAATTAAGGTTGATCATGAATTGTAGCGTGAAATGGCCAAACCCAATTACTAAATGCGTCAATTTGAATATGACTCAGTCACTAATTGGGTTGGGGATGTCAACCACCTTAAGGTTATGGATTGTGTTTGATTGGTGTTGGTGGCAAGGGTCAGAATTTTTCATCTCATTCTTTGATCATCTGCCACATGTTAGTTCACTATGATACCCCCAACCCTACCCAGGTAATAATTTCATATCTTCAACTTGGAAGTATATATGATGATTGAAATAAGTGCTCTTGTCCCCCCTTTTAGTCCATTCCATCTATGGCACATGTGAAGTTCATCTTTGGTAAATTAAACATTGATCAGATGGGCCTTTTAATGGAATGAAGCAGCATCAATTATCTCCACTATCTAGTGATTTAGAACATACTCCCATCCAATAGAAATGGGAGTTGCAACTTTGATTGCATAATTATCAGCCCAATCTGACTCTAAGTTCATATGATGGAGGAGATTTTCAGATGATGTAGAACATGCTTCCATCCAAAATAAATGGAGAATTACATCTGAGTCCACACTTGACAGGTCAATCTGACTATTAAGATCATGCAATGAAGGAGATTATAGGATATCTCTCATCCAGCATTGGATCCACCAGCTGAATAAATATGGATAACCAACAACTTGTCCCAACATGTATAGTTTGTTTAGGCCTTCAAATACCAAAACGCTACCAGAAAAAAAGAATTTACGAAAAAGAAGAATAAGTTATATATCTTTACAGCATACCAGACATTAATGACGTCTATACTATTGTGCAGATAAACAGGCTGCCACCAGAGGTTGTAAAGTACTTCACAGATCCCAATGCTGCCGATCCACCTGATATGCAGCTATTGTCCCCATTTGTGGAATCTGCTTTGCCGCTGGCATATGGTGTGCTTGGAGTCCAGCTTTTTCATGTAACTTTTGTTTCTTATATTATATTTGCTAAAATCTAAATGGTGTTCCTCGTAAGAAAATGATTGTGATCTCATATGCTCCAGTTGGGTGATTAGGCCTGTCACTGGGTGTGATATTCATCATATTGACTTGGTTTTTACCTGGTGGTGAATTACTTTTTCCCTACTTGTTTGAAAAAAAAGAATGTATTATGCATGTTAAAATAGTTGTCCAGCTTTATCATTTCTGATGTGGAGCATATCCATGCCCATGCGATAGAAGCCATGCTATTTCCGTGTGTTTGTTTTTAGCTATTTTTATTTTTAGCTAGGGTAGTTTAGGTAATTTGTTTATGTTTTTATTTTAAGTAAGGTAAAGCTTATAAAGCCTTGTAGCCTCTTTGAGGCAAAGGCACAAACGAATGAATAAGATTTTGAGATTTTCGCAAATACCTCTCATGGTGCGACGGTGATTGTTGGTGGAATCCAAGAGGGCGTGAAGCCAGGTAGTCTTCTCTCCTATCTTCTTTCTTCTTCTCTCTTTCCTTCTCTTTTCTTCTCCAAAAGCCACCCCGGTGCTGTCCTTTCCTGCTGTGAACTCAAAGTTCATCCCTGATTTTCGCCACCATCTCCAAAATCTAGTCAAGACTTCTGCCCCCTTCCAGAAACCTCCCAAGATTCGTCCTTGCCTTTCCTATTTCCGCCCCGCCTTCTGTAACTCAGATTTCCCCCTATTGGTTGCCTCAACACCCATATACGTCCCTCGAGTTTCCGCCAATCCTCCCTCACAGAGTGCCTTCCGTTCCCCTCTCTAATCCTCCCATGCTTTGCCGCAACCTCTATAGCTTTTTCCCTTCCTTCCGCAAGCCCACGCTCCATTCCTTTGCTCTCCGTTACCTATTCCCTCATATTCCGTGACCCCTTCATTAATACCATTCGTATCCCCCTTATTAATTTTAATTGAAATCCAGCCTAAAGTCCACATGCCTAAAGTCCCTCATTTAATGATTCTACTTCATAAGTTATTCATCCTTTACCTTGACCATCCCTTCACTGTTTGACCCGATAATCCTTGAGATTGATTAAATTCTTTGCATTTTCATGATTATTTGTGTTAAACTTCTATATTAATTAATTACATATATTAATTGGTATTTAATTTCAGCCCATTTTAGATTTAGGTTGCATTATTTTCATCCCTTTTAATATTTAGGGATCACATCTTAGCATTTATGGTTACCCTATCCTTTGTCCTGCATCAATTTCCTCTTGTGTTGACTTCGTTTCATGAAGTTAGCCATGATGTCGTATCTCTTGAACACCACTATCAACTTTTACCCCCTCTTTCCTCCATCTTTTTCCCCTTTTTGGTTTAAGTGAATATTGAAAATCCATAGTTACAGGGGAATTCATCTCTTCTCAAATGCTCACTTTTCTCATTTCTCAATTCTTGAGTTTTTTTCACACTTCTAACTTCTAAGTATATACTATTAAATTTTTTGCTAAATAGAGCATTCACACATTCATTTTTCATTCTGCTTTTCCTGTCCATTTGCCACTAAAGTAACTATCATGAAAATTTGATGTGAGAACTAGTGATTGTACTTCTTAACCCCCCACCTCCCCACCAAAAAAGGAGAATAAAAACACTCATGAATGTTCTCATCGCTTATCTGGATTGTTGGAGCATAAGGCTGTGTCCTTGCATAATATCATAGCTTCTATTACAGAACAAGCCAAATAACGAGACAAACATTTCTATTCTTTATTGTGTTGAGCCCATCTTTTCATGTTTGAATTACTAAAAAAATGTTAAAATATCATGTATGTTTCTTTCACCATGCTGTGACATCCTGCTAACATTTTATGTATGGATATAGAAAGTGATGCATTTTTCCATGTAGTACTGTATTTCCTTTTGGAGCTGTGGTTCTGAACTTCTCAATCACGTGCTTGCTCTTGGAGAAACAATCTTTACTCTCTTTCTTTTTTTTTTTGGCTACCACATTTACTACATTTGACTTTGATCTCTATGTCTTGCAAAGGAGGTTGGACATTTTCTAGCTGCATTTCCAAGGAGAGTCAAATTGAGCATCCCTTACTTCATCCCTAACATTACACTTGGCAGCTTTGGTGCAATCACTCAGGTGAACCGTTGTTATAACTTCCATTCAAAGTAAAATTGAATTCCGGTTTATTGAGACCTCTCTTGATGAATTTGGTAGAATCGAATGTTTGATGTAGATATGAAGTAGATGCTCTTTACAGATGGGGTCTGGTTAGGAAAAACATGGTAGGAATGATGTTAACATTTAAACAATGAGCTGAAGAAGTATGTATTTTGGTGAATTTGAATCTATAGTCATGGAAAAGGCAACTTTAATGAAGGAATTGTTATACATTTTTAACATGCTTCCTATGAGTGGAACTGATTTTTTTATGAGTCATTTTGCTCTTAAAGCAAGATGATCTGTTATTTATTGACCAGATAGATCAACAGATTAACAAGCAATTAGATTGCCGAGAAAACTTTAGGCAATAGGCCAAAAGAGAAAATGAGCCAATTGGCTGCAATTTCTTTGAAAATCCAACTTTCAGCTACGTAGTCAAACAACGGACTGATTATCTTGAGAAAAGAGAGAGAGAGAAAAAAAAAATCAACCACCAGACTGGTTGACTATTCACCAATCTTTGGAGTTATATCCTTAATACAAGTCATTAAATGACACTCAATGCCGAAAGCAGTGTGTTTCTGGAATCTGTAAGTGACCCTTATATGTAGATTTTTTTAATGGTTATTTTGTTTTCTTTAGCTTAGGGATGTAGCTAGCTCATTGATTTGATGCCAATGTTACCTTGTACTGTTGCAAATATATGCTAGTTTCAAAAAAAACTGAAAACACATTATGGTGTAGCAAATTTTAAATGCTGGCATTGTATTTTGCTCATTTAACCATTAACTTCTGTAGTTCAAATCTATTCTTCCTGATCGAAGGACGAAGGTTGACATTTCTGCTGCGGGTCCATTGGCTGGTGCTGCCCTTTCATTTTCTATGTTTTGTGTTGGTCTGCTGCTCTCATCAAATCCAGATGCTGCAAGTGATTTGGTACAGGTGCCTAGCATGCTATTTCAGGGGTCCCTACTTCTTGGACTTATCAGCAGAGCAACACTTGGCTACACGTATGCTTCTCCTCCCCCAACCATTTCATTTCATGTTGATGTAAAGATGATCTACTCTTTGAAGTATACGGTGCACAGACCAAGAGAGGCAACAATTCATTGGGGCCTGCATTTTGTACTGGTGGACCCCACCATTTAGCATACTAGAACATTCACTGTGGGTTCTATTATGTATGTCCTTTTTTTAAAAAGAAAAAAGACAAAGAATTCAAAAAAAAGAAGATGTCTCATGCTACAAAGAAGTACTTTGCTGGGAAAGTCCCAGAGATGTGATGAATGGCTTGCAGATGATGTTCCCTAACTTCTAGCCTGCAAATGAGGTAGCTGAGATTGCTGGAAAGGAGATTTATTTTGGATTCCCTACATGGTGGCTCCCTCCAGACATCTGATCTGAACCAAAGATCAATGAAATCCATTTATGACTATGGAATGCTTGGCCTGAATGAAAAAGGCCTGTAATTTGGCTGGGCATCATCCTCTTATTCTTTTGTTGATACATTTCCTAATGGGTGCCATTTTACTTATACAAGTTTAATGAGTAATTCTTTCAATTTATACAGTACTTCAATTGAAATATACCTAGAGTTGATTATAGAAAAAATGTTACTAACCCACGTAATTGCGCAGAGGCACATATATTTTTTACTCAATAGCTTAATCTTCATTAATGTATTGTTTTACTCAATCAATATTCTCATTCTATTAATACCAACATGCAGTGCCATGCATGCTGCGAGTGTTTCAATCCACCCTCTTGTGATTGCAGGCTGGTAAAATATACTTGACATCTTTGTTATAGTTTATCAGTGTTTGTTGCTGGTTGTCATACGTAACATGTTTGTCCATGTTGCAGGTGTGGTTTAACCACGTCAGCTTTCAATATGCTACCTGTGGGGTGCCTTGATGGTGGAAGAGCTATACAGGTAGTCCTTTTCCTTTTTCTCCTTCTATAGTTCTTTATCATTGGTATATATGTAAATTAGGATATGAAGCCTATTTTTATGAACGTGAAAGATAAAACCTGGATGTATTGGTATTAATAATACTAATGAAATGTTAAGATGCCACTTAAGCATTCTATATGTATATTGAACTTCAGCAGACATTATTTTTCAACTAATATACATTTTTTTCCCAATTCCTTTAGTTTTAGGACAGCTACGTGGATTGTTTCAGTGCAGGGAACAATTCTTGATAATTGTTTTTTCTAAGAATTGTGTGTTCCATGGCTAGTGCTGCTACTCAGCAGGCCAGGTGGGTTTTGGACTAACCTGAGCTCAACTTGTTAGAACCAGCTTGACCTGAGTCAACTGACCAAGCCTGAACCTGAATATAGAAGCACCTTGATGGATTATTATAATCTCATAATCATCATTGCTTGGGTTAAAAATCAATGGAGATGGAGGATTTGGGGTCAAGATGTTTCACTTCTTACTAAAATTATTATTATTAGGGAATCTAGATTTATGGGTTTTATTATGGCTTTAAAGTATTTAATATTGCGTTTGGACAGGGTGACTTTTCTCTAGTTTTGAGATTTGGAGGTTCTAGTAATCCGTTGATTTTGTATGACTTTTCATTAACATATTCAAACTGGGCTTCGACAGGGTGCCTTTGGGAAAAATGCACTGATTGGATTTGGCTTGACAACTTACTCATTACTGGGGTTAGGTGTGGTAAGTGTTATCCATAGCTTATACTTTTTATGTTGATTAAAGATTGTTTTCAATTGTAACATTTTATTTTACTCTATTGTATTGTAAGAAGTTGCTTCTTTTGTTCTATTATTTGCTTGGAAGTCAAGTAATTTTGAATTGATCTGTAGAAACTTGGGGATCAAGTTTGAATTTTGGCTGAGTCAATCTAGTTTCTTACCTTGTCTCTGTCAACTTGAAACTTAAAAGGCCCTTAAGAGAATCTAGTCCTACTTTCTGCCTTTCGAGGCTTAAACTGCTTTGGTAACTTTTCTAACATCCATGCCTTCAAGTTCTTGATTTTCAGGTTGCCCATTATTGTATATATGGTCCATTTTTCACTTGAAGTTTTTATCAGTACTATTGATAATGACGCCTTGCTGTATGAGGGACAACAAAAAAATCTCCTATGTGGCAAGATCATCCTATATTCATCTTTTATGGATTCTTGTTGTATTCTCCCATGCCCTCTGTGGTGTGACTAGAGAAAATAAATTGATGACCCCTCTTAGAAAATATTGAGTTGTACTGGGCCAATGCAGGTTGTCTCCGACCCATTGCAACAGGTTAGGTCCACTTGGGTCTAACCGAGCCTAAAAAATTATGAAAATTTACGATTTTATGTATGTAAACAAAAAATTTAAAAATGTGACACGCCACATAGTCAAGGCACATTAATTATCTAAGTCAAAGGGGAGCCTTTAAAATAGCTATATATTTAGTTAAATAAGAGATTAGCCATATAAAAAATTTCATACCAATTTGGAGTTAGCTACCTAATCTAAGAATGTGAAATAGGCAGTTGTTGATAAAACAGAATGATTCTAAAATCATCACAAAATTTGCTATAAATTCCACACATTCTTGATATGGGTCCCTTTCTGGTGGATGATAGAGTTTAAAACATTTTCTTAAAAACCTTATACCCAGAAAGCTAAAAAAAAAATTCCAACTTCAGGAAGACAGAGAGAGAGAGATTAATTTTTCAGCTTGTTTTCATCTCTCCAAGTCTTTGTTTCCTGCAGAAATCTAATGTTCTCTGCTCATTTCCAGCTTGGTGGGCCGCTCTCTCTTCCTTGGGGGTTATATGTACTAATATGCCAGGTATGTTTACTTACAATAAAGAATAAGAGGTTTTCTCTACATTATCTCAATGAACCTGCTGCTGTATGCCTCTCTGTATGGATTGTGAACCTAGAAATCCATTTCTGTCATGCCAGAAAAACCATTGACTGGGTAGAGTCACATTCAGTGCAGCTATTGACTTGCACATAAATATTTGAGTCACTGTCTGTTATCAGTTATTCAGGGGCAAGATGTATGGAATCTGAACCCTCATTGCATTAGTAAATTGAGTGTTTTTTTTTTGTTACATTATAAAGAAGAATCTAAATGATGCTAAAATAAGATGGAAAAAAACAAAATGTATTACATAAATTTGTTTTCCCGTTATAAAATTGTAGAAAAGACACTCATTTCTTCTGTTTTACTTTATTCTTTGTATATTCATGCATTTCAGAGAACACCGGAGAAACCATGCCTAAATGATGTATCTGAGGTGGGAACATGGAGGAGAACGGTTCTCATAGTAGCCTTGTTCCTTGTTGTATTAATACTTCTTCCTTTATGGGATGAGCTTGCAGAGGAGGTTGGCATTGGACTTGTAACCTCATTTTGATGCAAGTCAGTCCCTGAGCATGTATGCATTTTTTTAACTTTTATTTTGATTTTTTCACTGTATAAACCGGCCGCTACAGGTGTCATCATATTCAATTAATAAGAAAAATCCCCTCCTGTTCTCAAAGTGTTTCTGTGAAGCTGTAGATTTACCTAGCATTTAATGTATCATTGTGGTTAAGCTAGAAAAAAAGTACAAAGAGGGGGGTAGCTATGTAGTTTTTTTTTTAATAATTTCATGGCGGGACCCATCAACGCCATGATTGGTATCCAACCAATCAATACCAACTAATAGGTTGATACCACATATTTTGTATGGCTAATGGCAATATGTTTTACCATTGGGAGTCATACAGACACCTGAGAAATCTTTTCCTACATATCCGTTTTAAAAAAAATTGATGGAAATTATCCTTTTGTCCTTCCATTTAAAAACGCCGCATCCACCGAATGAAAACATTCATCCGAACGAATTTTGAATTCGTTCGAACGAAGTGGACTGTGAAGTGGGATTTTCAAACGAAGCCGTTTTTCGATCGATTTTTACAAACAAGGTATCAAAATTCATCTACTCTGAATTTTATGAATTGCATGATTGATTTTAAGTGAAAATTGTATAGTTTTGGGTTTCAAAAATCGTATCCAAAGAACTAAGGAACTTCCCTCTTAATTCTTTCGGTACGACTTTTGAAATTCAAAACTATACCATTTTCACTTAAAATCTATCATGGAGTTCATAAAATTCAGAGTAGATGAATTTTGATACTTTGTTTGTAGAAATCGGTTTAGAAACAAACTCGTTTGAAAATCCCACTACACAACCTAGTTTCTTCGAACGAAAGAATTCCCACTTCATTCGAACAAATGAATTCCTTCGTTCGAAGCTTAAGGAATTAGGCTGTAGAGTGAGATTTCCAGACGAGGTTGTTTCTCGACTGATTTCTATAAACAAGGTATCAAAATTTATCTAGTCTGAATTTTATGAACTCCGGGACTGATTTTAAGTGAAAAGGGTGTAGTTTCGGACTTAAAAAATCGTACCCAAAGAATTAAGGAACTTTCCTCTTAATTCTTTCGATACGATTTTTGAAGTCCAAACTGCACCATTTTCACTTAAAATTAGTCCCGAAGTTCATAAAATTCAGAGTACATGAATTTTGATACGTTGTTTGTAAAAATCAGTCGATAAACGACTTCGTTTGAAAATTCCACTTCACAGCTCACTTTGTTCAAACGAATTCAAAATTCGTTCGCACGAATGTTTTCATTGGGTGGATCACTCGTTGGGAGGATGTTGGCGTTTTTAAGTGGAAGGGCAAAAGGGTAATTTTCATCCACTTTTGGAAAACGGGTATTTAGGAAAAAAAATTCCGGGTCTATACGGGGTTCCTTTTACTAGGATCTCTTTTGGAAATGTGGTGGTCAACGGAGTCTCGATCCTCTGGAGGAGCTCCTCCATGGGAGAGGAGAAGAGCACCTCGGACCTCAAGACGATCCAGATTCATGTCAGTGGGGAGGGTTAACTACTTGTCTGGCATCGTGTGGCTGATATGTATTTGCCTGTATAGATCAATACATCTTCTCTCTCCTCCAATTATATTTTTTTATTTTTTTTCAAAAAATTACAGAAAATTCAGAATATTGGGCTTGGCCTTCATTTCTATGTAATTTAGTTTTGAAGTCACGAAGTAGAGAATTCTAAATATCTTTAAAAAATGTAGAAAAAGTCACAAAAATTCCAAAAGGAAAATGGAAAAAATTCTTTAGTGGAAAAACCATTTTCTACAAATATAGGGAAGTACTTACCATAAATAGTAATTAGTTTTTAATCTGATTCGGTATATCAAGTACATCAAAAGTCTCCTGAAACATCTTTAGAAATACCATGGATCATGAGTAACTGTGTGCTCAAAGTTTTTAAAAATCGAAAGTCTAATTTTGACTGCAATTTCAGAGGGGTAAATGATATTTATAGTAAAATGGGCTTAACTTTTTCATACGGACCTCTCATCGCGTAGTTCTCTTAGCCCTCTTTCTAACGCCACTTGAATTGCCTCAATCAGTATGATAAAATTATGCCTATTTCTACAGTAGACAATCTGTTTGACAAATATTTTGATGCCCTGTAACTTGAAAGATCATGACTGTGCTTGTAGAACCCATTGGGTTGAAAATATCTAACAAAGAACTTGAATTTAGATAGTGTAGATCTCACAAAATGGACAAACAATCACTTCGTATCGAATCAGAAATCTCCTTTCCTAAAACCCACAACTTAGAAAAAAATAAAATTAAAACCACAATGTCGTGCCTGCAACAGTGGCTCGGTATCACAACTGTGTACAGCTACAACACATCGATGCGTTGCAGCCGATAGCTCTACTTTCCTTGATCTGAGCCGTTCGTTGAAGTACTACTCTTAGTTGTAATTTCTTTTTTGACTTTATGAACCATTTCATAAAAAATAAACTACTCTTATGAATTTAGATTAGATGGTAAAATTATAATGGTTTTCGCCATTAGATTGAGTACATCTAAGAGATACAATGAACGAAAATTAAGTAGAATTCTACATTTTTCACTTTATGTGTATTATTAGTATTTAGGGCCTTGTGGACCCACATGGATAGTGTTCAATGCATATGAATTGATGCATTGGAAAGATATCTTGAAGATGATTCTTTTTTTATAAAAATTAGGTTCATTGATTTGAAAAATCAGATTAAATTGGACTGAACGCGGCCATTTGTGGTATGAGTTGGGCCTGGCCAATTCCGGCCTGCCTACTTTTTTCGGTACGAAGAAGAATTAGAAATATCTCACACGTGTGCGCTAGTGGCATGTGTGTAAAATCAGGAGCGGGCAACCAAACTCTAAAGTCTAAATACTGACGACCACATCTCCATCGTCAGGATCTCGAAAGAAATACTTTTCCTTTTTTCTTCCGTTTTCCTCTGTGTTCCTTGAAATCTCCGCAAATAAAGCAGGGAATTATTCCCCCCAAATTCCCTGGTAAATCGTCGATTTTTCTCGCCTCAGGGACTCCGATCTCATCGTCTCTCTTTTCATTTCGTCTGATTTTCGCCTCCCAATTTTTTTTTTTTTTTTGCGGAATTTGAGGTTTGGGCAAAGTTTTTAGGGTCGGTGAAACAAGAGATTCGGATTTTGATGCTGGAGATTGCGTCTGAAGTTTAAGTCGGTGGGAGTTCTTATTCACTGGGAATCGTGCTGTTGAATTTTGAGAAAGGAGCTTTCTTTTTATCCCTTTTTAAAAATACATAAATATTGTAATGCCTCTATTTTTATCGGCGTCCAAGGCCCTAGGTCGGTTCTTGTCCCGGAAGAATGGGGTGGACTCGATGATGGGCCATGCCGCAAAGGCTGCAAAGAGGGAAAGGTTTGGGCAGGTGCGGTGTTTGAGTAGTATTGTTGGTGTGCAAACTCCCTCTGTTGATAGGTTGGTTGATGCTGAGAAGGAGCTCAAGTTATCGAACAAGAGCAATGCTTTTCAAACTAGGTCGTTTCTTGGCTGTGGAGATGGAGACGAGGGTGTTCTTTCTAGGGTTTATGAGGAGAGGCGCGTGATTGGGTGGGTTTCATTAGCTTATTTAATGGGTTTCTTAGATTTCTGTATTTCATTATTTCTTTTAGCCTGTCTTTTTATATTAATCCTGACATAATATGGCCTCATTCTAATTTCAAATATTTGTATTAGTATTTTGTTTGGTGTTATGCTATGTTGTAATTTTGGTTGCTTCTCTTTCTTACATGCTAAAAGAGTGTATCAGCTGCACTGCAGAGTTCGTATAGATTTTTCTACTGTTAATCATTTGATTCTTTAACACCCTCCCCTTCTGGTCACCCCCTTAACACCCTCACCCCATCCCCCACCACGCACACAAAAAAAGAAAGAAAGAAGAAGAAACATTTTTACATGAATGAGCAGGCATTGAAAAAACAATCATGGGATCAACAGACTTTGAAAGTTCTCATGGATTAAGATGCTTCAATGCAACCATGAACATTTGTTAGAAATTTGGAATGGTTTCAAGACATAAGCTACCTTGTCTCAAGAGTCATAAGCTTAGTATTTACCATGAACAGCATAAAATGGTTGCCCTTGGCCTTTTCTTTTTTTAAAATACCTTAATCAGCAACATCTTTCAAAAACAAAAATTCTTAAATCAATAATAGAAATTTAGTAAGTTGAAAAATATGATAAGGAAAACTTTTCAAAAAAAAAAAAAATGATAAGGAAAGATAAACACGTTATTCAACCCTAAGAAAAGAATGGATGGTTGAAAGCCTAGCTAAGATCGTAATGTTGGGTTATGGGCCCCAGCAATCCAACGCTGGTGTGGGGGACCCCGCTAGTATTACCCTTAGGCGCCCTTAGGGACTAACTGGCCTAGTGAACTGACCGCCATAATCTCACAAAAAGGGCCACTTGTGCTGCAATTGGGGGTGGGTGAAAAAGTCTCAAATTGCCCAGGAGGTGCAAGGCTTGAGGGATCACCTTCCTCACCTAAGTGGCGCATTTTGAAAACCGTGAACCCACATTGTGGTGTGCCCAAAAGACCCTGCGAGGGTTAGGGGACCTGGATTGGTTGGCAAAGCGGACAATATCACATGTGTGGGGCCCACTATCCTTTCATGTAACATGTCCTTTTTATATGAATTATGCGTCATATATATATTTTAAAATTTTAATATTTTTTGGATCATTGACATCTGAATACCTTTCCAAAAAATGTGAACGATAGTCACTTTATATAATTGTTTTGTGATCAAGGATAGAAATTTTTAAGTATGAGAAGATGGAAAAGAGTAAATGATAAATTTCTTTATTTGTAATAAAAAGATAAATTTATTTATTTGCGGAACTCAATTGATTCAGAGAATTGAGAATCACTTTCAAGTTTCAATTGTATGTTATGAGAATAGACGAAGTGTAAATAATTCTCAAGCAATTGCACCTGTTCATCTATTTTTTTTTAATCTTCTTTTCCCCCCTCCTTTTTGTTCTCTACACGGGTAACTTTGAGCCCCTCAGTTATTCTTCTTGTGTTTCACGTCTACTGGTGTTAAAGTAGGCAAATAGGAGGCAAATGAGTCTCTAGGGAAGGCATTTACATCCTTTCCTGTGGAAGAATGCATGATTTAAAGTATGCCTGGCTGTTGCATGGATTTTGTGTTTGGCAGTTAGCTTACAAGATTTATATTGGCCAGGTACTCCCCAGAGCAGTTATTTGCTGTTGTTGCAGCTGTTGACTTGTATGAAGATTTTGTTCCCTGGTGCCAGCGGTCTAAGATAATCCGACAGAATGATGACAGATCTTTTGATGCAGAGCTGCAGATTGGTTTTAAGTTCCTTGTTGAGAGTTACGTCTCTCATGTGGAACTGAATAAACCAAAGTCTATAAAGGTACTTTTTATATTGATAGGGAAATGCAATGAATCATGTCTTGTTTACAAGCTCATGAAAAAAGTCTGATTCGCGCCAAAAGAGAATCCACACTCTATGTTCTTGAACAAACACAAATAGAGTAGAATATGAAGTGAGATTAAGAGAGAGTGATCATTTCTGTGAACTCTGCCTACCTGAGTAAGAGAATTTGCTACCAAACATGGAGATACGCAGTTCCTCAGGATATGAGGTTCCTTATTTCCTCCATGCAGTCGACTAACCCCCAGGGATAAGGGGAGCTTTCTTTTGGCCCATTGAACTGTGTCATAGGGCTCTCCTTTGATGATGAGATTGGAAATGTGCTTTGAAGATTGCTCCTTTCAACACTTCAACAATGTCTTAGCCTTTGCCTCATCTTTGGAGGAGCGTTAAACAATGAAGGAGAGCATGATTCTCCATTGGAGTTCCTTATGGCTCCACCAATTCAGAGAGAGAGTAACTGCTTGAATATTAAAACCGGTGTTGAAATTCACCAACCATGAGCTTCATCTATCTGCTTTAATAGGAGGGTTTACAAACTTACAGGAGACTGAGATTTAGCTACTTCAGATTTGCCTATATATATATATATGATGATGCATGGGACCACCACAATGTCTTTGTGGAATTTCTGGTTTCTCTCTAATGATTCAATAACAGCATTTGTAATCAATAATGAGTGCTCTATTATCTACTAGTCATCATATTGTAGATTGTGTTTTGCTTCCATTATGTTGGGTTTTTGTTTTTCTTAAATTATTTGGTGAATGCTCATGTTTGTGTGTTCATCATTTTTTACTTGCAGACTTCAGTTTCACAAAGTAGCCTTTTCGACCATTTGATTAACATATGGGAGTTTAATCCAGGGCCTGTTCCAGGAACCTGTGGTCTTTATTTTTTGGTTGATTTTAAGTTCCAGTCACCACTTTACGGGCAGGTATTTTTCATGATAATGCTTTCATCTTGAAACTTTTCCCTCTCTTTTGTTCATAATGGTAGTAACATTTGTTTTTTTATTTTGGTAGTTGTAACTATTCATATTAAATGTACATAAGGTTGGGCATTATCACTGAATAGATGCTTATTCATTCAGACATTTGGAGCAGCAATCCTTTTCTTGTTTGAATCCCAAACCCTTTTTCCCTTGCTCTGTTTGACTGATATTTTAATGTATTTTCTGCTGGGGGGTGGGTGTCTGGCATTTAGATATTTGTTGCACGCGCACGCACTCACTCATATATATTAGTTCTGATATATTTCATTGTAAATACGTGTATTGCATCATTTGAGGTCAATTGCTCATAAAATCAATATCATATGCAATTTCAATTTTCACTTTTTCACTCTTCATTTGCATGCACTTCACGCACGCACGCACCCACTCACTACTTATATATATTAGGTCTGATATATTTCATTGTAAATACGTGTATTGCATCATTTGAGGTCAATTGCTCATAAAATCAATATCATATGCAATTTCAATTTTCACTTTTTCACTCTTCATTCTATTAGATAAAGTAAAACTTTTGAAGAAGAATGTGAGCTCTTTAAAAATTAATTAGGATCCGTGTCAAGTTGGAACTTGGAAGTGCTTTTTACCATAACTAGTTAATGCCACCCCCTTGAATGATGATAATAGTAATGGCGATTCTCTCTGTATCTGAATTTTTTTCCAAATTTTCTTTATTGTGGCAGGTTGCGTCCATGTTCTTTAAGGAGGTGGCCACTAGGCTGGTTGGTTCATTCAATGATCGCTGTCGTATGATCTATGGTCCAGGTGTCCGTGTCCTTGAAAATACCTATGGAGAACAGAGGATATGAAATTTCTTTAATTCTTCTAACAGTGACATGCCCATGACAATGGCTAAACACCTTGCAAGGATGATATCTATTTTACCCGGTCAAGGTTTCACACACATGGTTCTGAATTTGCATTATGTGCAGATGATCATTAGCGGTTCTTGCACCTGTTAAAGATCAAGTGCTGCTCTGCGATCTTGCTCTTTTTTAATTTCACCTCCCCCTCCCCCCCCCCTCCCCTCCAAAAGAAGTTCATTTGTAGCCTTCTAATTTTTTTCTCCAGTTATTGAATATTTTCAGTTCATCATCATTATTGATCCATTTGTCCTGTGTCTAAAATATGTCAAATTCAATGGAGACTAAATTTTTCATTAGAACTGTTCATTCATTGTCTAAGGGAGTCATGAGGGATCACCAACTGTTGGTGTTTGTTGAATGCTTAGGCCTGCTGATATTTTTTCCCCAAATAACCGGTGCCATCTTCAGTATTCTGTATAGTCCATGTGGTGCACCCCTAATTTTTTTGGAAATTGTGACAATGTCTCTTAACTCCTATAATAAACAGACTTTAATCCTACATATAGAGATGTGTTTTGGGCATTCCATACTGGTGCATATTTATCTGAATCAATTTTATGTTTTAAAAATTCAAGTCCATCCATTTCTGTCTGTTTACTTTTTTTTTTTTTAATGGTTAATATATTAAGAGAAAATGAAGCACCAAAGATGCAAGTACAAAGAAACATATAAAATTGCCCAATACCCCAATACATCCACGTAGAAAAATGAAGCCCGAAAACAACACATAAGATCTCTATTTTACTTTTATTACTATTGAAATTGAACTCACCTCACAAAGTCAAGGATATTTTATTCTGTTCTCATTGGAGCATATATATGTATATTTGGTAATCCATTTTAATTGAGATTGTGAGACATTTAAAAATGGATTTCATTCTGTATTGAAAACATAAATGTGGGAAAGGTCTTACTTCTTAGAGTTGTTTTGATGAGGATATAAACTTCACTTGGGAGGCATCTCCCTTAAAACTTTTATATGGGGGCCACGGTCTTACTCTATGCTGTTCAATTTGAACTTATTTTTTCTCAGTCCAATTTAAAATTCATTGAAAATTGGCTTCATTATGACTTTTGGTTTTTATCTTTAAAAATTATGATGTTTCAAATTTAATGGATCAAATTTTTTATAAGCATCATTATTGAGAGATGTTTCTCAAGTGAAAGAGATTCTTAGAATTTTTCTTATATGCACCTAATACTCTAAGATAATATAATTTTTTACATTTTCTTACTGAGTTCAATTTCAACTTTTTTAAATTATTAAGTATTGCTAGATTTAGCCATTTATTATATCAGATAGTTGAGGTTTTAATTCTGTTAGGGTTGGTTTGATCAGTTAAGGACTTGTTTAAGACGTTCTTCTTAATGTTATATGATGTGTGTGGATAGGAGATTTATACATGCCCTAAGAATTATTCCGGTGCAATAAGAGGCCTCGACACCTTGGTCGCTAAAAAAAGATAGTTGAGATTTTAGATTTTAAGATTAAAGGTTAAAGTGATCAAATGATTTTCAAACCTAGAGAGATTGGTCTGATGCCAATAACACGCCTTACTCAACTTCAAAGGACAATTCTCCATTAAATTTATTTGTGTGTGTGGATTGAGAGGTTAACATATGTCTCAAAGATTAGTGCGATGATCAGTCGAGTAAGATGCTTGGATACTTTGATTAAAAATTTATTTTGTGGATTTTCTCTAAAATAATATTTTTAAATGATGGATCATCTTGTTAATAGTAGTCCCTCAGAGAAACGGAGAACCATACGCTGAGACGCTTGAAAAGAAGTCTTAATATAAAGGATATATCCATGATATTATCTAGGATTCCACGGTAAGATTCATCAGATCAGTGGTCCAACTACAACTTAGTTGGGCACTCGGTTTACATCTATAAATGGGTCATATTTGGCTGGATTTTAGTAAAATCTAAATCTGAATTCTAATTTGAGGATTTGAATTTGTTAATTATTGTGTACAAATTCTTATTCAAATTGTATATGGATTTGAGATATCTTCATATCTCTTACATGACTTATTCTTAATTTATATTCTCTTTATTTATTATTTTATAGTTATTGCATTATTGGAGTTAGTGAGTTATCGGATTTCAATTTAATTATGTCGATATATTAAAATAAACAAATATTAAACTTAAAACAGTTATAAATCCAAAAAATAAAATATAGTTGAATTTTACAACGAAATCCCATTTATAATTTATTTCGAATAAGATTGTTTAGAATTTTAGATCATTCTGAGTGTTCGGTGTTACTGGATCCAACGGCGGGAATGAAGACAAATAAGAGCTACCGTCGAGAAGAAGAAGAAGAAGGAGAAGATTACGAGCAGCAGCAGCTCCTTCTCGAGTGGGCGGAGCTGGTTCTTCCATGGCTTCCTCCGGACGATCTCGCCTCGTTCTCTTCAACCTGCAAATCACTCCACCACCTCTCCAAATCCATCACCACCCATCGAGCCTCCGACGCTTCCAGATCCTCCGAAAACCACCCAATCCCCTTCCTTAACACCGTCGACAACCACCCCTACTCCTACTTCATTTACACCCCTTTCCCCATCATGGCTATCCTGTCTTCACTCCCCTTACATCAGTACTGGGGCCTAACAAACTCCCACAATGGTGTGGATTCTTCGCCGGTTTTCGATCCGAGACAGCTGGATTTTGCATCTATTGAAAATGAAAATGGTGTTGGGTGTGAGTGTAGAAATTGCTCTTTAGAGATTGATGGGGAATTCGATTGCCCTTGTTCGACTTTGAGGCCGCCAGGGCTTATAGATGAGGAAATTGGGGTGATGACGGAGTGTGGAGCGAATTGCACTTGCGGGATGGAATGTGGGAATCGGCTGACGCAGAGAGGGGTTGCGGTTCGATTGAAGATTGTGAGAGATTTGAAGAAAGGATGGGGGTTGCATGCCAATCAGTTCATCCGGCGCGGGGAATTCGTCTGTGAATATGCAGGTACTGTTTGAGGCCTTCTGTCGAATTTAAAAATTCTACAGGAAATTGATGTTTGGTGAAACCAGAATTATGGAATTGAAATTCCGATTTCAGTGCATTATACAGTTACATCTGATTGTTGTTGTTGTTCTTTTAGTACTACTACTACTACTATTGAGTTCTAAAACCTGAATGACTTGACTTATGGGATTATAATATTTCATCTAATAATTCTAAGGCCTACCAAATACAAAAAAGACTATTGCAGGAACTTTCCAAAGTCTAGAATTAACAGAATCTGCTAATTCCAGAATTTGGAAATTACAAATTCAGCCACCATACTCCACCAGACGGGCCACAAGCCTATTGAAGTTGGAGGCTTTTGTTGAACCTCTCTTGGGCTCTCTCAGGTAGAAATGACTAGCTTTCCTGAATTCTGGAATTGCACATATTCCACTGCCACCTTCGCCAATCCCACCTAATTCTACTCTATACTTAGTTAACAAATTGGGCCTCGTTGTGAAATCACTTTTTGGTATGATGTCTTTCAGCTGCTGTTCTGTGTCTTGGATCTATGGTCGATTGGAAAAAGGATTGCGAGTATGGTGTAATTTTGTATGATGATATGCATGTACAACGTTGTAAAGGGGTTGGATTGGCTACACAAACAAGGCACGCTTTAAATGGGGTCTACATGAGTTGACAAGGCACTAGGGTGTGGAGTTGGGGCTTATCCAACTATAGTTCATGTCTCAATGAAGTTACCATTTCATTTATCCACAATTCTGTGGTGTGGGATCCAAGTGAACCTATTTTATTTTTCTCAATCTGGTACTCTAATACTCAATCATTCCAACTAATGCAGTCTCAGTCTTCCTTTAACCACAGCCAAGAATGGGGAAATTCGTATATCCAAGCTTAAGAAAATTCAAACATGGTTGAAGGGGTAACTGTTGAAAAATGGAGATTACCTGATCTTGATGCTCCAAGTCCTTTTGAATTGAAGTTCAGTTGAATTGTTTTAGCACAAGACACCATTGACGGAGAATGGAAGGACTAACTGCCCTGTTCCTGGCTGTGTTTTGGAAGAGACCCTAAATTTCACTGCACCACCATCTCTTTTGTTCTCTTAACTACCCAACCTGTTATTCTTGGATTTCTATGTGAAGACAAACAAGGAACAGTCGAGCCTAACCCATTATCATCCACAAGGTGGAACCATCCAACCAATATGCACATTAAGACCCCTTCTGAGCTCAAATCCAATTAGTCCAAAAGATTTGGATTCAATATGTTTAATGTGTTTCTTATAGATGTGTCATTGTTTCGAGTTCTAATGTTTTAAGACAGTTTTATTATAATTTATCAGGTTAATGCTATGACAGATGGTACTATCCTATGATGCGATCTGGAACCAAATTCTAAGCCATCCTTACATAAATCAAAAGGGCTTCATCATCACTTAAAGAATTACAAGGATAACTATCTCTTATTATCCATATTTAATAAATGAGATTGAAGAGGCAAAAAAGATGGTTATCTTAGTTTTCTTTCAACTTTCTTCGGAACAGATCGAATCAACATTTGCTAGAGAGAGAGAGAGAGAGAGAGAGAGAGACCACAGTCACTAGAATCTGACCCAAGTCTGGTCCAGCGTACTCAAAGTAGAGCCCAAATCCAGCATCTTGAGGCATGATCCAGGTTGATTGAGAGAGAGTACCATATCCAATAAACAAGCACTAGTGCCAGCTCAGCTTTGGGAATTTTGGCAAGTTGGGGATTGACTTACCTTAAATGGACTCATCTTTCTGTCATCCAATTGTGTTAGAGGGGGGTGGCAGTGGGACAAACCCAGGTGAGCGCAATAATTGATAGAGTTGATTTCCATGGACTAGTTATTGTTGGATATTTGATGTTGGTGTCGCCAGTGCCTGTTGGTTATTAAAGTTATTGATCTTGATGTATCATAACATTTACTTTGAAAAGTTCTGTTCTTTGATGTATGACTACATATTGTTGTCTTAGACATAGTCTAGCGATGATCTATGATATTTGCATCCATAATGGCTGTGAGATATTCATCTGCTTCTGATTTATTTTGCAAGTTCCATGGTGTCTTGATAGAGCAGATGGTTATCTTTGTGCTTGAGGGATGGATGGAATAAATGACTCTGATAATGATAATCAGAAACACGTCAAATGGGGCACTGCATTTTTCTGCCCCAAAACAATATCAGCTTGGATGTTGATTTGAGGAAGGAAAATACAGAAAGCCATCCTCTCATCTCTGATTTCTGATTTCATTGCGACGGACAGTGCCAAAATATGTAGGCCATTTTGTGATGTAAGGTGCATCCAAATCTGTTCTAGCATGGGTTGTCTGCAATGTAAGATCCATCTAAATCTTTCTGCATGGATTGTCTGCTTTCCAGGAGAACTCTTGACAACAGAAGAGGCCAGGAGAAGGCAGAAGAGGTACGATGAATTTGCATCCCATGGTCGGTTTTCTTCAGCTCTCCTGGTTGTGCGAGAGCATCTTCCATCAGGAAAAGCATGCCTGAGGATCAATATCGATGCAACAAGAGTGGGGAATGTTGCTCGCTTTATCAACCATTCATGTGATGGCGGCAACCTGTCAACCATCTTGGTGAGGAGATCTGGTGCATTGCTTCCTCACCTTTGCTTCTTTGCTGCAAGAGACATAGTAGAAGGTGAAGAGCTTGCTTTTAGTTATGGTGATGTAAGACTCAGGCAGAAAGGCTTGCCATGTTTTTGTGCTAGTTCTTGTTGCTTCGGTGTTCTTCCCTCTGAACACACTTGAGGTATTTCCCTTCCCCTCATGTTTCTGCTTCCATTTTGATGGTGGTCAGCATGTTAATGCATTGGAGCAACTTTTTTACTTCCATTATGTAGTGACTCTCTTTTTTCTTTTTTTTCTTTTGAATTTACGTGTAGAAAACCGAGGATAGTCAGCGTAAAATCCCTACAGGTGAGCCCACTACACCTAAGACACTCAAAATTAGGCCATAGGGGCTCGAACCTGCAACCTCCCCCTTCCTGAAGCAGGAGGTAACCAGTTGATCTACCTCTCTTTTGGTCTTAGTTCTAGTCTGGATTCTTGATGCGATGAACCTTGAGTGAATGGATGTCCAAGATATACCAAAGATTACTATGGACAGCTCATAGTAGATGTAGTACAAGCAATAATTTAAAATCAGTTCAAAATATTTATGTTTTTAATATTTACTTTATTTATATATAAAGAGACAGTTCATGTGTTTGTCAAATAAACCTCGACCATATGTTTACTCTATCTATATATAAAGAGACCGTTCATGTGTCTATCAAATAAACTTTAATCATATGCTCATTGAGTCATTGGATAGTTACGATTTTTTTTTTTTAGTAAATAAAAAAGTAGGAATTCATTTGAAAAATAGTTAAAAAATAGAAAGAGATTTTAAAATGAGATTTTGTAAGTTAAAAAAAAATGGTTAAACTTTATCATATGATTATTTAAAATAGAGAAAATTCATAGAAAAATTTACTAAAAATATGAAAAGAGATTTTATGTCTAAATTTAGTGATTTTGAAGGATATAATTGAAACTCTTTTATATATAACGTCAATGTTTATTAAAATTTGACTCAACAGTTAAGCTTATTCAGATTTGAACAATTAGATCAATGCTGTAACGTTTCAAAATATTAATTCTAATTTTCTTAAATTTATTACTAATATATCAGCTCACTATTAAAAAATATAACCTTTTTATTTGACTGTGCCGACACATTATATTACATGATCATGATGCAATGATATACCTTGGGTTTTACCATCTTATATTTAGATTCAAATTCAAAATTTTATTGAATTGAGTAATTCAGACAAAATTTTCAACTAAATTAATTTTTTTTTATTTTATAAAATTTATTTGATGCGTTAGATTCAAAATTCTATCAAGTCAAATTAATTTATAAAAAATTATCTGATTTTTTATTTATTTTTGAGTTTTTAAAGCAGAAGAGATGTCGGTTGTTTGGTAGAGTGATTTGTTGTCTGGTCAGATCTTGGGTTTCGTCAGATGTAATGCTTTAATTTTTTTCCATTAAATTTTGGTAAACATTTAAAAAAATGTGGTACAAGGGTACAGAGGAATGGGGTCCCTTCTGTGGGTCCAGATTTCTGTCCTAATAGGAAGTGACAGGCTTTTAATCTTGTGGAAGACCTGGTTTATACCTTATAGGTCATAGAACAACACATTTAAAAATAACCGACTTTTTTATGAATTAATTTTAATTTTAATTTAACTTTATTTTGAATCGACTCTCTATATGTAAAACTCTTAAATATCAAATTGTTATACCAACCAGAGTGATGACGAGAGTCAAGAATGTAGTAAGATGATGGTTACTGCAATTAATAAAATCATGGATAAATTGTAAAAGGGTATCCAAAAAAATAGTAGGTAAATAGAAATTTTAAAATATTAATAAAAAATAATCTTAAGTTCAACGAAAAGATTACCTGAATTAACAAGGAATTTTTAGAGTTGAGACTTTTAGAATTATAGATTAGTTTGTTAAAGTTATTTATGCCATTAATTTATAGTCGAATTTGATATACAGTGTTTTTATATTTCTTTGCTTGTGCTAACTGCTAAGTATGATAATTTTTTTTTACGACAAAGGTCCAGGCCTCGTAAGTCTTTTGAAGTATTCGATTGATCTTTGGGCCGGACATTTGCAAGCTGTTGGGACTGTGAATGAGTCCCACCTTTGAAGTATAGAAGGAGATCGAATTATAAAAACTTTAGATCACTTCATCTAATAGACTAGTCTTTTCATACGAATGCTCAATGATGTACGCATCAAACCCGATCCGATGAATCTGACCCGAGCTTGAATGAAGACAAGGAGTCGGCTGAGTTGGACCCAATTGACATATATGGGTCTTCAAATGTGTCGTCGAATTGAGAGAGGAAAAAAAGTGCCCATCTAAAATTCCATGTCATCGCCTACCTTCACCGTGTGGTCTCCACCTTTGATTTTGAAAATAATATATAAAATAAGTAGCAACAACGTGTGGGCCTGAGGTTGTCAAAATTCCAAAGATGGAAATGATTGATTTCCATTAGTAGGTGTTGCTGAAACGTGAGTTTAAGAAAATCCACACACTGGGTCGGCTAAACAGGGACACAAGTGATCGTGTCTTCCATATCAAAATCTGCAAATATAGAAAGGGAATATGAGAGAGATGGGATGAAATCGAACAAGGACCCACCAATCGTTGGCAATCAAATACTTTTGAATTTTTTTTTATTTTTAAAGATTGTTTTTGCAAGGTACGTCTTTTGATTTCATGAGTGAATATAAAACTGATAAAAAAAGAAAGTCGGAACGAAGTCTCGTTATGTAGTTATTACACAATAATATTTTCTTAACTGTGAAGCAATATATAATTGAGATAATGAGAGTGGAAGGTGAAAATAATTATAAAATGTCTCATGTGAATAAGTCAAAGTTTATAAAAGAAAACCGTCATCCCATCACGTTAGAAAGTTATTTGTGACTCGTTGAAAAAGTTAAAACTTTAATTTAATATAAAAATAAAGAGATAGGACAAGTAATTTAAGATAATTTTGAAGTGCAAGTATTTTAGAACGGAAGGGCGATCAGGTCCGGCTGGGCTAGCAACAACTCGGTCAGGGACTGGTCATGGCAATGAGAAAGAGATCAGAGAAGAGGATCGATGGGTGTTGCTGCCAACAAAGAAAAAATTAATAAAAGGAAAGGAAATAAGTAATTGGAAAAGGAGAAGATTCCAATTCCAAAGGCAGGATAATTCTAATAAGGCCACCTTGAAGACAAGAAGAAGTGAAAAGAAATAAGAAAAAAGAGATGAGGACTCCAGAGCTGGCCATTGACCGAGTCCATTTGGTATTTTTATTATTTTTGTTTATTATTATTATTTAGAATAAGACCTATAAATATAATATTTTGGGTGAGTTTATTCTTATTTATTTTAGTTTGTTCATATGTGTTGAATTAGGTTTAATTAAAGTGTTAATTAATTTTGTACAGTGAATATTTAGTTCATGCTTTGCAATTATTATTCGCTTAATTAAATTTGAATTTCGCATTGAAATTAATCTCATTAGAATGTTCTTCTAGTTTAAACTGTATTTAAATTCGAAATTTTGAGTTTCTTCACTGAAATACATGATTCGATCTAAAACTCTGAATATAAATCACAAATTGCACCACTCAGTCATGTTTCTTTACCAACACAGACGAATAAATTTTTGGGAAGTGATCTTTTTAAATAAAGTGAGAATCGAACTCACAACTCTTACTTCTGAAGACAGATTTCTGACCATCAATTAAATCCCATCAGACGACTAACTGGTATCCAATTTGTAAGATCTACGAGGCAACTTTGACCATACCTTAAAATGAAAAAGTAATATTGTCTTCAAATACCACCATTAAGTGAAACTAAGTATAAGTAAAAAATACGTAGTTTACAGTACTTTTATTTTTTTCACATGTTTACACAAGCAGTACTTAAAATCTATAAAGCTAAATATTTTATTATTTTTACTCTCATAATGACCACAACAGACCAATTTAGAACCCACAAATTTCCTTTTTCCCATCTAATTACCTTTTCGAATTGAAAATCTAAACCATCTTTGAATCCCAAATCCATGATTAAGATGTAATTATCTCCTTTTCATGATTCTGCAGCGATGTGACATCCATGACAAGCCATAAAGGTGGAGATATTCAATCCATGCCCACCAAAAGGCAAGTTGTATAAAAATGATTAAGCTGATGTTCTTCTATTCTAGACTTTAATCACACAATCTATTGACTAAACATAGTTTAGTGGCTAAAGATAATCTTGATTACTTTTGATTTAACCTCTCTTCTAAAATTCCAATGGAAAGCAGAAAAGGAGAAAAGGGACCAAGGGAATTTATATCTTGATAAAGCATTTTACTTTACAAGCCAAAGGCTGGTATTGCCCAAAAAAGCTTTGCACTCTTCCACATGATTGGAATCCAACTTGATATTTTTTATTATTAGCTTTTCATGAGAAAAAAAAAATGAAAGAACAAGAATGATGATAAATGCCCCAAAAATATGATTGGTAGCTTTCACTTGTCTTTAATGGGAATGGGAGTAACTCAACTGGTTGCCTACCACCTTATAAATCGGGAGGTTGTGGGTTTGACCTTCCATGGCCTAACTTTGGTGTGCCCTAAGGGCAGTGGGCTCACATGTAGAGGTTTTACACCGTATATCTCGTGGTTTCCCACACTTTAATTAAAAAAAAATTGTATTTTCAAAATGAATTTAAATATCAATCAAAATTTAATATTTGTCACATTTTAAGAAGAGAATGTAAGAATATCATGAAATAGTTTTTAAATAGACTCAAAACTAATATACCCAAAAAAATTATCAATGTTTTTTAAAAAGATTTGAGCTTGAAATGGGTCTGTGTATTTAATCTTCAAATAAGGAAGTTAATATTATATAGATTAAGTTGAATTTGTTAGATACATCAAAATCTCTGCCACACTAACTTTTTTATTTGAAGATTAAACTAAACCCTAATTGTTAGTTTAATCTTTTAATCAATTATTTAAGGGGGCTTTTGGATTTTGAGAAGATTACATTTCACTCTTGATAAATTGTCATGACTCTGTACTATCTATGTTTTACCCGAATGTGTGTGTAACATTGATTTATGACATGTGGAGATAGTTGTTAATCACCTCAAAGATGTTAATTTTGCTTTTATTAAGTCATTATCCAGTCTCTTATATTGTTATTGATACAAATTAATATAGACTGAAAGATAAATAATTTTAATGTCAATTGAATACTAAATAAATGATTTGCCACATAAGACAGGGTGTAAAAAGATATAATTTTAGAATAAATTTAGCATTTTTTAATAAGATATCAACCTCTATCTTGAATTTTAATTTTTTTAAAATAAAACCCTAGTTATTTGCTGAATGTATATTACCTTAGATGCTAAGACCAGGACAAGCTCCACCCCTGACCAGTTGGTGACTGCCCTTCGTCTCATGTGAACCCATTTATTTCAATGGTCAACTTGCCTCTGGCAGGCTTTTTGGAGTATGCAGTTTGTATCATGTGATTAATAGAATAGATGGAATGATGACAGATTCTTTCAAGTGGATAAAATGGAATGTGTGTGAAGGAATTTGTTCTAAAAAGTTCTAACCCATCATCAGAGGTGAGCCCATCAAGATGCTCTATTCTTATTCTCAAACAAAATATTGAAAAAAAAACTTAAAAATTATATATATAATTTACTGTGAAAAACCTTGGCAAACCCAGCATAAATCTCATATGAGTGAGTCCACTATCTATAAGGCACACTAAGATTAGGCCATGGAGGCTGAAATTCGCAACTTTCCGGTTCAATCGGTTGAGCTACACCCATATTTAATGAAAAATCTAATTAAATAAAGTAATTTAAATGAATTTCCAGCTTGTTTTAAAAATACTTGTTGATTCGCACCTAAGTTAAAAATAATTGGTTGGACCACTCTTGTGGTTGAAATGTAGATCACCAGTGGAACTTTTTCAACAGGTCATTTGTGCTGTATATTGTAATTCTCATGATAATCCATTTAGGTAAAATGTTTTTATTTGAGGACGAGGGTTCTGTTCTGTTTTGTTTGGTTGTTTTAGACAGTGAATCTCCTTTGGAAAGTGGTGAAAGCAAAAGTATGGAGTTTTCGTAGGGATTCACCACTTGCACTACAAAGTTGAAAGGATTAGAAACTTGAAAGCCGTTTGACAGAGAAAGTTTCACTGCCACCGGGCTTTAAATTTTTTAAATCCAATAATAATAATAATAATAATATCATTCAAAAAGTGTGAGGAATGTGACAAGTAGGAAGTAATAAACGTATGCACCACTTGTCTTTTATACCTTTTATCTTCAAGAGCTAGTCATTAAGTTAAGTGATCTGCTTCTTATCATTTATAATTATTTTTTTCTTATTGAAGAAATAATTTGTTGTATTAATGTCTTATATTTTCTCTTATTTTTTTACACTGGATCAAATAATTGAACATTGGTCTCTTTATTGGGAAATCTTACAAGCATTGTATCTAATCTTGACATAGGATTTTAAAATAAAGTTTTCAATGTTGGCTTCACGATCAAGAAGCCCCATTATAAAGGGAAGTTTTGAGTTCGATTTATGGATTTTATGCTCAAACCCTTTTGAGCCACTCGCCATGGTGTTATTCTTCATCACTTGAATCCAGTGTATGTGTGTAGGGATGTATGCACATGTTACGAAGGATTAATTGAGTAAAGTGTTGGACAATTTAGATCAAGTCATGGAGAAACATGTCTTAGTTATAATATAATTGGTGGGACATTATAGATAAATATATTAAATTTCTAATACTAATAAATATAAAAACAAAACGTAGCATGTTTGGACACCTTTTCTCTCTTAAACTATGGCTAGTCCAATCGTATAAGGGGATCCAATTTATGCTTCTCAATAAATTAATGATCAGAAGAACTTTGATTAAAGTATTAGATTACTTCCAGGGAAAATGGAATGGTTGGGATTTAAACATTTAATGTTACTTAATTAAAATTAAGTTCAATAGATGATTAAAGTAGAGTTTTATGATAATTATCAATTCTATTTATTTAAATCAAATAAATAAATATATTAAAATAAAATTGCTTTTTATAGTCTGATAAGATCAATACTCTATAAGAATACATTTTATTGAAATTAAAATTGTCATCAAAACTCATGGCTCATCTAATATACTTTTATTGTAAATTCTTATTGCAATTTTGATTACAATAAATAAAAATATTTATTTAGTTTTTCATTTTATTTTAAAACAAGGATGAAAATAATTTAAATAAGTTTCATTGTAATAGCTCTTATAATAACATACTCATCTATTTAATTTTTATTTTAAATACAGTAATAAAAATTAATTAAATCAATCATTGACTCTACTTTTAAAATATTATTGCACCCATTAAAGAATACAATTGTGCCTTCCCGTTCTAATTATAATAAAAGATGAAGTTAGACATTGTTGGATATTCTATCAATTTTTCTTTTTCAAATGGGACCATGAGCTCTGAACTCTTTAAAGTGGGGCCCACCTTTTTAAAAAAATAATAATTTAATGATGGAAGAAAATTAAAAAAGATATTAAAGCGAAAAAATAGTTTCATTATTTCTTGAGAGCTTCAGTCCTTTTTTCCTTCCAGCCCTCAAAATCGCGACCTTGAAGAATCGGATCGGAGAGAGAGAGCGAGAGGGAACGGAGAGGGGAGAGATGTCGACGCCGTCGAGAAAGAGGCTGATGAGGGATTTCAAGAGGCTGCAGCAAGATCCCCCGGCCGGCATCAGCGGCGCGCCTCAGGACAACAACATCATGCTCTGGAATGCTGTCATCTTTGGGTATTTTCACTCATTTCTGCAGATTTCTCACTTTATAATGGTTTAGGGGCCTTTTGGGGCAATAAGAAGCATGGTTTTTGAATTTTGATGGGGTTTTGGGGCTTTTATTTGCAGACCTGATGATACTCCTTGGGATGGAGGTCAGTATACTCTATTCTTTCCTTTTTTTCATCTTTTAAATGGTAGTTTGTACTGCTGCTTTGTGTCGACTTCTAATTATTAGGATTCCTCTCTGGGTTCTTCGTTTATTGTCAGATCAGGGATCCAGAGAAATTATCCGTTGTGAACGGGATGAGTAATTTGTTATCGAGCTTATTTTACATATTTGTTCCCCTCGTAATCTTTATTATTATCTGAATTGGATTTATACCCAATTTAATTCCATTTCAAGATGCACTCACCCTTGGATTAAGCTCAAGTCATATAGACGGTTAGAAACTTTGGAGCCTTTATAATCATAAACAGAATGATATGCTCAAGTTGAATTTTGGCACACATCGTATAGAAGAAGCGTAGATCTTTTGAACCAATTCATCTTCATCTTGTAAATAAGCCCTATAAAAAGGTATTCATGTAGTTCACTTCAAACCCGTTCATAACATATAATTTCTCCAGGAATTGATGTATTGGAGTTTAGTTGGTTGTGTTCTGTTGTAATTGCTATTAATTTTTTCCCTCTCTATGTAAAATTGGAAATGGGGTTTTTCCTCTTTTCATTGATTATTGATTCATTTGCCGATTTTTTTAATCTCTGTAAGACAGAGTGGGTTTTGTTTATTTATGATTGGGAATGCTTTATTGTTATTATTAATACAACAACAGTGGCTTTTTTTTTGGTGGTGGGGGGTGCGCTATTGTCACTGCTGCTGCTACCATTTTCTTTTTTGCTGATTTCTTTTTTTCAATGGTCAGCAAGTGGAGAGCCTAGGGCAGGAGATTTGGATTGATTAAGATTAAAGGACATAACTTTAGCTACATTCTTAGATGGGCTGATGGCAGGACTGTTAATTCATGTCAAGAGAGGGTCTTGTTTATGGAGATTGGTGTAGCTCTGTTCTGTTTTGAGTTTCGATTTGACTTGATTTTAGCCTCTTAGAGGTGCCTTTTGGGTTGCTGGGACTTATTCTGAAGCCCTCTACTATTGTAGTTGTTTTCCTTCTTATCTTCTATAAAATTACAATGCCTTTGTGAAGAATATAATGAAGTCAATTTTGGGGGATACACCTATCCATGCATACACCTGTCTGTCCCACTTTCTTGCAACGAGTACATGCGGGCCGACATGGTAGGGTTTGGATGGTGTCGGCACAAAAAATGTTTTGAAGTTTTGATTCATGCCATGGGTTCAGTCTGTTGTAAGAATATTATTTACCTGTCCAAGAGAAGAGTATTAACTCTATGAAGAGCATCCACACCCCAGTCATTTTGTAGGAGAAATAAGACCCTTTTGTTTTGATAGTTGTTCATTTTTTTGCTTTGTTCACAATTCTCAAGGAACTGGTTGCACTAACATTTGTAAATCCATTTTTTTTTTTTCCTCTTTTCTTGTCATGCCTATAGAAATAACTGTGAACAGCATCCATGAAAGGCATTAGAATGTATAGTTAAAATTTTCTATCATTTGGTTGAATTTTTTATTTTTCCATATCTATACTACGTTGTTCAGTATTTATTGAACTCTGCAACTGATCCTGTCTTTGAGCTTCTTCAGGCACGTTTAAGTTAACATTGCAATTTACAGAGGATTATCCCAATAAGCCTCCTACTGTCCGGTTTGTCTCTCGAATGTTCCATCCAAACAGTAAGTTGGAACCCTAAACCTTGAATTCAGGTTTTCATTTCAGGAAAAAAGGGTTCAAATGTTATTCTTTTGTGCATATAAATGATGAAATTGCTTTTATGTTGATAGTCCTGCCAAGATATTTCAGGAACTTTTTTACTTTAGACATGTTAGCAAATTATCTAAACCTTTTCTCTTTGCTGCTTCTAACTATTCATTTATTCATATGAAATAAATGACCAGTCTATGCAGATGGAAGCATTTGTTTGGATATTTTACAGAATCAGTGGAGTCCTATTTATGATGTTGCAGCTATATTGACTTCTATTCAGGCAAGTTTTTGCATTTTCCTAGATTGTAAAAAAAGTAAGCTTCTATTCTCTTGTTTGCACTTTCAAAACAGCATTTTTATCATTTTATGTGACATGGACATGAGGTTTCAGGATGAGACCCTAGAATGACCTGACACTAACTGCTCGTGTCATTATATGATGAAATCATTTTGCTCTACATGTATTAATCAATGAAATTACATGTCCAAAATGCTTATCTCAATGAACATGATATCATGAATACATTGATCCTATCTAAAGAGTAGTACTAAGGAAATTATTATTAGATATTGAAAATTTGACATGTGAACTATGGATAAACCACCAGTTCCATCAGGCCCAAGCAACAGTAATTGATAAACCATACAACAAAAATTTGCATATTGATTACTCCTACCCATCCAACGTAAGGTGATGAAATGGATAACAGTTAGATTTCATTTCAACTTTCTATTCATGGCTTTAAATTGGATGGCTAGAAATGACCAGTTGGGATGGTTTTTGTTGTGTGGCTTATCCAAGGCCTTTGCTTAGGTTTGGTGGAGCTGATAGACCCCACCCACATCCATGTGTGACACTTTCTACTTGTAGTCTGTCTGTGGATTTTCCTATATGAAAAGAGCAAAAAACGATGAATAAATACATGGTTCTCTTAAAAGTTGTATCTATGAGTTCCTGTGTTATGAATATATGATAGAGTTACTAGCTGCTTGCAATTGAATTTCAAAATAGTGGTACGTACTTGTTGTTTATGACAATGATATATTACATTATCAAGTGACGCATAGCGAAAGTGAAGTGTGCCCTAAATGAGGTTATGACATTCAAAACCCTAGATCTAAGAATGTAATAAGGGAAAATAAGAAATTTGAATGATATCTATTGCATATACTCACAGTATGCAATTAAAACTTTTAGTTAAGTAGTTAGTTTCTTTATCAATGACTAGGCAAATAACATCACAAAATTAAAAGAACTAAAGAGATTCATGGTATGCAAGCATATTAAACCCTAGAAGTAATCACAAATCGAGTTAGAGCCTCCAAACATCCTAAGATTAGATTCAAGTTATCCTAAAATCCCCCAACAAATGAAAAGTGCAGTTTCACAATGGATAATCGAGTCCTATTTGAACCCAAACCCTAAAAATACCGAAATAGGTCTAAGAAAGGGGTTGTTTGGGAGGTTTCTACACAAAATAGTTCATGGCAGGGTGGAAAATCAAAACAGAAGGCAAAAGGGGTCAACAAAGAACTGAAAGGACCCTGTTCATATGTCTGTATGGCCAGGTGGGGTTTGGGTCGTGGTACCTTGCAGAGCCAAGATTTGGCCCTAGTTTGGTTAGTTTTGGGTTTGTTTGGGATTTCTAGGTTGTTTAGGGTCCTAAAATGCAAGAAAGTTGGGGGGAAAATTGGAGAAGAAAAAAAGGAGCAGAAGAAAAATAGATTAGGAGAAAGGATAGAAGGTATCTGGTTTCCTTGGAGTCAAACCACTTGTCTTTGAAAAAGTAGAAAATTTCTTCACGTGTTCTCTTATTAAAGATCTCTACACAGACATAGATCTGATGGTCATCTCCCAACTATATTGTCCCAACAGTTGTGCGATGTTGCTTCTCATATCTTTGATAGGCTTGGTAGCCATCATGGATTTCCTCATCACCAAGTGTAATTATTATCGAAGGAGGCCCAATGGGGGGACGCACATTGGAAAGAATAACCCTAAGCTACCAAGTTATTGCAAGCCACATATATCATTGTCTAGTTTTGATGTAGGGATTACATCATCTTGGTTGATTTGATGACTAGTTTTGATCTTCTCCTAGAAATAAGAAGTTTTATGGATGAGTGGAAGCCTTTTTTGGCTATTAAACAACCATAAGGAGGAAGCTGCACATGAACCAAGTCTTTTTTTTTAATTTTGAAAGATCACTTAAACCAAGTCTTTGAGGGCAATTATTTGCAAAATGATCTGCAATCATATTGGCTCCGTCTGTAAGCTTGACCCGAGTATCATAATAGATCTTTACATGTGAAGATGCTAACCCTTTTGTTTCTCATTGTTATGCAAAATCTCTTTGCTTCAATAGCATAGGCTGAGTTTAACTAGAATCAGTCATGTAAAAAGGACATTCATTAGGTATTATTCCACAAAACCTCATAGTGAAGCCTCTAAAATAAAGAACACCTTGAGAAGGAAATGTAAAGCCAAAATCCTCTACTTTTGGAATCAAAGTTGATCTTTATTTGACTTGCTTAGGGATCAATAGTGGGATGGTCATAGGTGTATTTCTCAACCAATGGGGTTATACCTGGTCTAGTTCTCAGCCAACTAATGCGATTGAGAGACAATGGTTACATCATAATTACACTTGATAAGGAATGCCAGAGTGTTCACATGCCTCTCTCTCCGTGTGCCTTAAATAATTAATGGAAGAGCAACACATTTTCATTTCATCCATTCAATTCTTGCTAACAAATGATAATGTCACAGCTTAAACAAGGAGTTAGCGAGCTACTACCAGTTTAAGGACAAGGCAGAAAAGGCTTGGAGTAAGAAACGCTACTGGAACTTTTTTTTAGAAAAGATTCTGACCACAACTGGAATTATAGGTTGGAGGTAATGTAACAGTTCAACATCCCTTTCAAAAATAATTCTTCCCTTCAGAAAAAAGGTAAGAGTTCAACCTAAGGGCATTTAAAGGCCAACGTGAGGAGTCGCCTATCTTTGGAGATTGATCCTGTCATTCCAGTGCTATTATTTGGAGTTTTTAGATAGGAGAAAAGGAATATCTGTTGAATATTAGTAGTGTAACTTGAACTCCAACCTTTGAAGTTACAAGATGAGCATTTTCTCATTTGCTGCAAGATTTGTTAATATCCATTGGATGATCCCTTAGCTTCCTCCAAGCTCTGGGAATCAACAAAGTTGGGGTGATGCAATGGGCAGTAAGAAGGGAGTCAATTTTTTATATCATTGAATTTTGGATGGGGAAAGAAGATTAGAAAAGGTCAAGGCTAGCAGCTAGATAGGCAGTTCTATCACTGCAATATTGGAAGCTAAATGTTGTTGGGATGACCTTTAGGGAGTTCATCTCTGTTTGGGTTTGGGCTTGGTGTGACCTTGTCAAATTAGGTGGTTGTCCTCTTGATCTATGAGCGCATGGGTGCAGATTAGTTGAGTGATGTGGTTGATATTTTAATCAAGGTGAAGGATTTCTTTCATCATCATCATTTTCAATAATGGTCATTTTCCCATGTATATTTTGTCAGCCATTTGAGGTTGTTTATGTGGAAGATATTTGTTCTGCACTCCTGGAAACTGCTTAATGTTTAAGTTACTGTGCTGGATTCATTATTAGATCTGTTCTTGTTGATTGGGCCCTATGGATCATGGGTGTTCAGAAGCACATCCATGTCAAATGTTTTAGCCACCTTTTTTTTCTTAAGCTACTAGTGACTGTTTGGTGTACCGTGTGAAATGACACTGGTTGATGACCCCTTTTTTTCTGAAAGGACTTCCCGGTCCCAGCCTACCTTTCTATGGTACATCAGAAGCACAATAAGTTGATGAACACTTTTGTACATCTCTTGCTTTCTTCAATGAAGTTTTATCATTATCACTCCCCAAAAAAAAAGTTCATAAACTCTGCTGCCATGCTAGACAAGGTGCATCAATTAGAACGGATGAATGACCGTAACTGCTGGATTAGAGAATTAGCTTTGGTCCATATTCAATACCATGTGTTTTATCATTGCTGCATAACTCATCCAAATTTTGTTTGTCAGATCCATCAAGTTTGTTTTATCATTGCTGTGGCCAACTCTGGTTTTGTGTGTTTTACAGTCCTTGCTCTGTGACCCCAATCCAAACTCCCCTGCAAACTCTGAGGCAGCCCGCATGTTCAGTGAGAACAAGCGCGAGTACAACCGGAGAGTGCGTGAAATAGTGGAGCAGAGCTGGACAGCAGACTAAGAGGACGAGAACCATTTTTTATTCTGCTGAAAAAGATTAGAATGGTTTGAAGATTCTGTTTACCAACTTAAAATAGATAGGAAGTACTTGAAAAAGCATGCATTATTGAAGATATGATTCTGGGTACTGCATGTTAGACTACATTGGGCTGTCTCTTTCAGCTCCTGATTTCTTCATGTACTACTGTTTGTTATATGTAATTTCTGATTTGCATGTGTATAGTAAGGACTATAAGCCAATATGCAGTAATCATTGCCAAAAGTTTCATTCTTGATGATCTACTCGCGGCCATTTCTCACTTTGGATATCTTTTTGGAATTCGGTTCTCCAGGCAGTCAATCTGGAAAGTCTGGTCAAAAGATAAAACAAAAGGAAACGGATCAAAATTTAATTCTTTAAAATAAAGAAGGTTTAATTGATTGTTGTGAAAAGATCAGTAGATTCTATTTCTGAAAATCTCTCTAAAGCCTCACTACAATGTGGTTTGTGGTGTTGTCAGTGAATTTTATAATTGTGGCAGCAAGACAGGATTTGATAGAATGTGGATTGTTGATGAACATACTTATCAATTGGGTTTAGAAAAGTGGAACTCAGAATATTAATTCTTATAAATGTGAGTTTGAAGGATTTAATGATGATGACGACGATTGAAATTAAATTGTGATACATATGCAGAAGGCTCGACAATAAACTTCAATGTGGAGTGAGGAACGCTAATGGCTTTGATGATGAGGAATATTAATTGTTATAAGGGAAGTTGAATGATCAATACGAAAAAGACATGACAAAATGCTTTTTATGCTCTTTAACTTCACCACCCATTTAGAAGATTATACAATTAAAACTTCAAAATTTATCAAAGTGGTCGAGTGCTTGATGGAATTATTGTTGGATCTCACACACAAATCATTTCTTACAGTAGTTGGTAACCTGGTTTAAGGGTCTTTACTTTGTCACTTGTATTTCCTAGAATGAGACCTTTAAGGAGCTATATAACTACAGGAAAAAATGTGCCATTTTGATTAAAGTCACCATCCTAGACAGCCGATTTTTTGGCCGATATTTGATTTCGGCCGAGATTTTCCTCTCTTCATTTTTTAAAAAAAAATCTCGATGGTTCTTTTTTTTGAAAAAAATCATTTAAAAAAACAAAAAAAGGCTGTTTTTTTTAAAAAAATTAAAAAATATAAATAAAAAATCAATTGGACCCACGCCAATATTTATTTATTTTTTAAATAAAAAATAAAAATCGGCCAAGATCTCAGCCGTATTGGCCGAACTTTTTTGTCTCTTTCAGATATCCCGGCCATGTAAATCCCGAGATATCTCGGTCGATATGCACCGTATCGGCCGTGATTTCGACCCCTACTAGAGAGAGAGATCACATCCTAGTCCACTGGATTATCCAATTTTATCTCCCACACCCACGCACTTAAGTTCTATAAAATCTAAAAGAAAAAAGGATGGCAGGTGAAAGCATAAAAGATGGGTCAATACAGAAGAAATAACAGAGGATTAGAGGTAACTAGGCTTGGCAGGTGAATGGGTTGCAATCCCTTGAATACTGACAAAAGCTAACGAAACCCCACACTTCATTTTCTTACTGATATCAATAATATAAAATAAAAAATTAAATTAATGGGCCTCACCCATAATTCCAACCAAAACACAAATTCCCCTTGTACGGGTGAAGTCCAAATTTCACTCAATTAAAGTAGAGTCCGATGTTGGATCAATCATTTAGAAAAATACTTGCATCATCTACCAAAAATAAATAGAGTTAAATAGTAATATTGTGTCTTACAACCTTTACAATTTACACTGATTTGCTCAATTGGACTCCAAGAAGCTAATATCAATGCATGAGAGAGTATCTAAGAGCAATTTGTGGCCATGACAATTCCTTAAGTTGAAATGCCAGACCAAATCAAACCCTAGATGAATTTTTTAACTAACTTCCAAACAAGCTGAGCTTACAGTCTTTAAACACAGCTGTGGATAGAATCCGGCCCTAATTTCTATCTGCCACATTGATCAATGTAATACAGATGAGAGAGTCATAAGACTTTGCAAGTAACTATATACAGAATGTTTTAAATTGGCTAGGTTCAAGCCAGCCTTGGCATATTGCATCTTGGTTTTCGAGGATTTGGGCTGCCAAGCCAAATTGTTTGTCGAAAAATGTTGAAGAAATCATACACAAACTAATGTGGAGAGAGAGAGAGAGAGAGATCATACACAAACTAATGTTGAAGAAATCACAAATACATAATTCTTACATGGCCCTTAATCTTCTATCATGTATCTATTCCTCCTGGCACCAAAAGCAAGTCTCTGTGCACACAAGGAAATAAATTAAATAAATAAAGGGATTAAAGAGGAATTATCCAATAAACAAGAAAAAAAACTATGGGACTATGGGCCTTGTATTTTTTATTTTTTTTTCATTTTCAGTATCAATATCCATACAGGTGGAGTTTTTTTTGTCATTTGAATCATTCATCACATGGGTCCTATAGTGAATAGGTCATAGTGGAAAAAAATTCACATTGATTAGACAACACTAATCCTACTAACAGGAGGAAATTCTACATCAAAATAAAACGGATAACAAATGGATTGGTTGACTTTTTGTTTAACTTCCATCTTTTTCCTTTGTCAATCAAATTTGTAGGCAAATCAGTTTGATTTTTGTGCTGATGATGTCCAAAGTAGCGTCTGTCAAATAATTAGATTCAATTTGATCTCATAAGCATGTTCCTTGCAGGAAGAAAGCTCTGTTATAAAAGCCTAAGTTTTCTAAAATGCTATGGTTAACAGGGATACTTGATATAACAAAGCTCATTTTAGTCTGTCTAAAGGATTTCAGCCAAACGACAACAACAAAAGAGCAATTCTTCTTAACTGAAAATATCTGGGAATAGGCTTTTAATCCAGTGAGAAAACGTATGTAAGTGGGTTTTGTAGATCCACTGATTGGGATGGACCTGATGCTTGGAACCAGGTACTCTGCAACCTGCAGAAATAGTAATAACAAATAGAAGATCAGAAAGTACTGGCAGCCAACTCTACAGCCCGATTTTTGTATCTGTATTATGAATGTGCATTTATTTATATCGATAATCATAAATTATATGGAGACAGGATCTTACTACTTCAGCTGGTTCTGCTAAAACGTTGACGAAAAATTTGGCCTGTCGCACAAGTAGTGTATTAGTGTTTAAATAATGAGACATAATGAGAAATTCATTTCAAAAGAGTGGAAGGAAAAAGAACAGATGAGAGATGGCTTCATATTTTACCTGCTTCGTAAGAACCCCAGACATGAGAAGGTCAGTTGTAACCATTCCTGGCTGCAAATCGTACAACGGAAGTGTTTTGAAGTCTATATTTAAATATTTTTTAAAAAAATCAACAAGCAGAAAATATGAGCCCCAAGATGTAGATATTCACAGTGCAAGCAAAAAACCTAAGAAGGGCCACTCCACGTAGATTTACCCGGTGTGTGTGGGTAGGGAAGCTTGCACATTCCTCAAGGATTAGTCGGGTGTTGTAAGAAGCATGGACACCTTGGTCATCAAAAGTATAAAACTTTAGAGTTTGTAGATGACCTTGTAATTTGGAAGTCCAGACCTCTACAAGACCATTCATGAGTGTGGACTGCAAATAACCATCTATTTGCAGCAATTCATCAAAAGGAAATATTTATTTTATTGGGGAGATCTTTTTAAGAATTGTCTGTCCATGTGAAGCCCATCAGATCAATGGATTGACTTACCAAACTGTCCTCCCAAATGTACATTATCAAAGTAGGAACATTCCAACCAAATTTGGCAGCAAACCACTTAAAAGAGCGGGGGTTAAATGACCCATTGTGATGTTGAAGAATTAAGGAGAAAAGGGCTCTCCGAAGAATGTGTAGCAGCATGCCTACAATCAATTGTACTGCCTTATCATAAATAAAAAATGGTTGATGACCCATAACCATTTCCTTTGTTAGCAAGTTCCACATCGACTATGGCCTTTTGGGATATTGGGGTTCATAAATGCATGGGCACCCTTTCTTTACAAGCTGATTTTTAGAGATGGTTCTACCCATGTGTTTTATCATGGTATCAGAGCAAGGTACTACAAGGATAGGTCAAGTACGTATCTTCAGCCCTGTGTGGAAAGGGATAGTCGAGTGTCTCCAATCCTGCGCTGAGGGAGAGTGTTAGCATGTCCCACATCGCCTTTGTGCTTTGGGATCTTGGAGATTATAAATGCATGGGCACCTACTCCTTACAAGTCAGTTTTTACGGATGAGTTCTACCTATGTGTTTTATCAGCCTTAAACAAAACAAACAGTGAATTCATATGGAGCTCACTTTAGATACATTAAATTCACAATCCTCATACAGTGATTGACCAATATGCCCACCAACATGCAACATGTTATGTTATGGGGCCTTTTAACATATGGTTTTTTCTGGTGTGCATGTGTGAGTTGGTTTTTCTTTTTTGTGTGTGGCGATGGGTCGGTTGGTTGGTGGGTAATTATGATAAAAGGATTTTACTAGTTATATATAATAATCAAGAAGCAATAACTTATTGCAATGTAATTAAGAGTGCAAAAATATTTTTAGGTCAAAAGGTAGTACATACCGATAAATTATGCACTATAACATTTTTGACCTCTTGCATCTGTAACTCAGCCTGAAATACATACACGGACTTGATCTCAAGAAAGAGCCATAATAACACACTTTCCCTTGTTAAACAGATCCAAAGACCAAGCATCCATGAAAACGAAATGATAGAAAGGACACCCAACTCAAGGAAACAGAGATACCAGAAACAACTACATGCCATGATCTGACCATCATAAATATCAACATGACTGCAATCTTAGACGATCTATAGATTCCAAGTGTTCAGAAATCTTAATCTTTTAGCTAAAGGGGGTCTAAACAATACATACATGGCAAGGATCTTAAGACTGCTTAACTACTTAAATTCTAAAGGTTGTAATACATCACAGGCTTAAAACTTTCAAGAAAAGGAGGAAAGTAATTTTGTTTAAAAAACAATGTTTTGTTGAAGAAGAAGAAAATTTTAATTAAAAAATGCATGGAATAAGAAATGTCAATGACATTCAAAGGATCTTTGCCTAATATATCTAAATAATTAAAAAAAATTGAAGAAGAAGAAAGTGGGGGGAAAAAAGAAACGAGGTTAATAACCGAAACATGTACATATGCAGAAGTAGCAAATGAAACAGCAACATGCCATCCATTAATATGTGCTGATTCATACCTGTAAGGATTTGGTTAAATGCACCACACTACGTTTCGTTGCACCATAAGCAGCAAATCTAGAAAAGGAAACAAGCCAGTCACCTAACCAGAAGTAGAAGATGTGATGAAGATGCATCACTTGAATTAAAAAAACAAAAACAATATCAGTCTCAAAGTTCTTGCAAAATACTAGTTCTCAACAGTTCCTACACCAAATCAACAATTGTCACAACATTGAATTGGTGCTTTTGCTACTCACTGGACAGGAAAGAAAATGTATATGAAGATGCTGGAGTCAAAAGATGAAGTAAACTTAAATGCATGGTACCGAGGGGTCGGCCGACCATCTGAACCAGCTCCATCGATGTTGAAAATATGACCTCCTCGAGGCTGGTTGGACATCATTTTTATTGCCTACAGATCACCATAAAGTATGCATAAAGAACAATGCTTAACTATGTCTTGGACTGACTATTTGAAAAAGGAGAATCAGCAATCATTCTTACCTCTCGGCAACAGATCATTAAACCAAGAGTATTTGTTGTTACAACTTCCCTGTAAAAGAAAAGTTTCTTCAAATCAGTTAATGAAAGAAAAACCAGACAGTGTACAGTGAAAGGGAAAAACCAAATGAAGCTGTGTCACATACAAAAGATCTTGATCAGAAGCTTCAGACAGTGGTTTGTAGCTGTAGGCATTTGATCCAGCATTGTTAATCTGCATCCTTTCTCGGAATACAATAAAATATCCATTTTAAAAAAGCCCGCAAAAAAAAAAAAAAAAAAAAAACAGATTACAACTATGTATTTATCATACCCATATATCTATGTATTTGAGCTTTTCACGTGCAAATGCAACTAAATTCTTCACAGAACTCCCTTCTCTAACATCACAGGTGGTTCCCTACAAAATTACAATGATGAAAAAACAAAGATCATGAGAAAGAAGCCAAAGGCGGTGAAAGTAGCCCTCTGGTGAACTACTTCAATTACTGTTGATGAATTGTTTCTTTAATTTTCTTTTAAAAAAAAGAGCTATGTAGTAGGTACCCACACATGTTGCTCCCCATATTCCTCTCTTAATCTCTGAACTGCAGATTCTACACGTTCAGCTGCATAAGTACATATTGATTACTTGCACAAGCAACATACCATCTCAGACAAAATTTTGAGTAAACTTTATAACGACAGTAGCAGGAACGAAAAGCAATAACTAATGTTCCATAGGATTACTGTAAAACAAGCACTGGGCTTTGCTTACATAAACAAGATTAAAACTTGATTAACAATTGATAAATGGTAAACAATACGATCTGTTTTGCAGAGCAACTGTTCAGCTGCTCCCACTTAAGTAAACTGACATGCTAAACTCAATTTCTTACCTGATCTTGAGCATATTATGACATTATCACCTGCTTTTAGAAATTCCTCAGCAAGTGCAAATCCGATTCCTGAGATGCATTTAAAGAAAGGAAAAAAAAAAGTTATGGAAAAATACCAGGAGACAAAAAGGGTAGAAGAAGAGCAAAATAGATGATAAACAGAGGAAACAGAAGCTCGCTTAACCAAAAAACAAGTGCTATGACAGTGGCGATTCTTGGTTCAAACAAAAGTCCTATATCTCACTACCCACTACCAAAGAAGGAGAAAGGGCCACTCCACCCCAAAAGGCCACATTCCATAGCGTTATTCGGTGTAGGTGGGTAGAGAGGCTTGTACATGTCCCGAAAATTAGCAGGGTGTGATGTAGAGAGACTTGGACGTGTCTCAAAGATTAGTCGGGTACTCTAAGAGACTTGACACCTTGATAATAAAAAAAAAAGGGGCTAATCTCCGTAATTCTGCATTTATTACAGTGCCCTTTTATCAGCATCCCTCATCTCTAGTGACTCGTTAAATCTATACTTGCAACAATAAGCACTTGCCAACCCACGAGCTTTGAAGAATCAAATGAGTCCACCTTTGGATCATCAGGACCATCAAATCATGAATCCCATTGTAGATGGAGCACATTTCACATATTAAACTGGTCGGATCATCATTTTCCATTCAATGGTCCTACCAATTAATTTAATAGGCACCCATTGGGCAGTGGCCAGTGAGGCTAATTCAATCAGCTTGCTTTTGGGAATTGTCAGTTTAGATGCATCCACGCAATTTCAATGCTTTGTAACAATCAATATTGCCATGCTAACACATTTATTCTAACTTTAATCATCAATTTCCACCATTATTATTGTCGTCGTCATCTTCATCACCACAATTGTCGGCAGCAAAAATAATTTATTAATTACTAAATATTTTTTAAAAATTGGACAACTTAAGGGGCTAGTGGGCCCTTCAGAGAATGGGGCCAGACACCATTTCAGGTGGTCTCGCGAACCACCGTCGTTTTTTCCCCTAAATCAACGGTGGAAAACTAACCTTTGGTAGATCCTGTGATCAACACATTGTAAGGAGGAATCATGGGTTCCTTCTTCTCATCAGATTCAGATTCTGCCCTGACCTCAAGGAGAATATTCCGATCCCGAAACGTATCGCAACGCCATAGGGTGCGAGACTTTAGGAAATAGACGGAGAATAGACGGCCACAAATTGCCGTTGATGAGAAGGGAGGAGCGAAATGAACGGTCGGGATTTTGGAAGGCGACTGTGGGGAGAGGCAGAAGGCGGGAAAATGGAGCGAAGCCATTGAAAGAGGAAGGAAGCTGATAACTCAAGGGATAAAAGATAAGCAGCGCTCATTTATATGGATGACTCATCTGTTGTGCGTCTTCTACCATTTAATGAAGAGCTTAATTGGATATACGCCGTTGGGATTGCGCGATTATCCATCCAATCAATTCTGACCGACCAATTGACAGGTCACAAAATGGATGCAGTGTCTAGTAATATAATACTTTGAAATACGTAACTCTTTGCCTAAACTAATTTTTTTGGGAAATGATTTATGCACCCCTCTATTTTACCGATGGTGCACTCTTTTACTTATTTTTTTCAATTTTGCCCCCCACTTAAAAAATAATGGAAATGGAGAAAAGGTGGGTGGAGGGTAAAATTGGAAAAAAAATGGTAGGAGTGCACCATGGGTAAAATGGAGGGTGCACAAATCACTTCCCATTTTTTTTATGATTAATTAAAATAAGATTTAGAATTGCAAAACTCTTTTAGCTTGTCCAAGTTAGATCCAATTAAGTTAACTCGATACTCATTTGGTAGAAATGCCAGATCCAAAAATGCAACCCTTTATAGTAGAGTAATAATCAATTCAAAACTCTCACCTCCTAAAATAGATTTCTAACCATCACTTCAATCCCTTTAGATTTGAACTCCGAGTCAAAATCTCAATTTAATGTAAACATAATACACTATTAAAATTGAAGCCGTTGTATGAGTGTTAAAATTTTGAAATATAATATGATATTATTATAAACATGGGTCGAAATATTGGCCGATAAATTTCTCTCTCCTCCGATATTTACATTTAATTGCATTTCTCTCTCCTCCAATATTCAAAACCATAAAAAACTGTAAAAATGGAAATATCGATTTTTGTTTTTTTAAAAAAAAAAATCAAATAAATTTTAAATACCGATTTTTATACAGATCGGCCGATATGGTGACCCTGTTTATAAAACTCATCTAGGTCCATTTTGAGAAATTAGTGTGACTTATTTTGTATTTGAAGAATTGAAGGTTGATCCAATGATCTACAACCAAATTGATATAGAACAAAATTCAATTATTATTTAAATTATACTCACAAAAATTAAAGTTAAGTCCGCATGTTGTTATCACTACTTTTTAAATCCAAATTTTAAATTAGTTTAAATAAAACGTGTTTCCTAATTTTCCAACGTCACCAAGAATGCTGATGTTCAAATGGACTTTGACAGTTTACACAAGTCTACATCTGAAAAATCGCAATATAACAGTAATGATCATTGATCAACTATAGCTAAAAGATCGCTTTTAACTTCTAAGAAAATCAAAGATTTTCTAAAATTATTCAAAGTTTAAAATATAAAAAAAAATATACATCATTCATAATAGTTCAATGACAACTATAATTAAGGACATAAAATATCATATTACTCATAATCATGAATTCACCAGAACTTGCGTCCATCTTTACCTCCATAAAACAAAGAATCTGAAATTTTTATATTATAGCAATGAGATTATTACTGTTTTTAAAATAAAATCTTAAACATATTCAAATTTTCACAAGAATATCAACCCTATCAAATACTGAGTCAACAGTGACTCACAAAATTTGTTAATTTAGAATTTTAAAAAATGATAAAATTCCTTAATAATTTTAATTTATTATATGATTGATTTTTTTAAGTCCAATTCAGACTTATGAACAGAGATTCTGAATTCGATTCACATTTAATCATTTCAAACTACTCTCCATGAAGTTACTCCCAATCGACTTAATATGTGTATAGATTGAAAATTTTATATATGCTAGTGGGATAATTTCACGTCCAAAATATAGATTGAAGATACCATGGTCGAAAGGAAATTTATGATTCAATTTTCTCCTACCTAAATTAGTAGTGAAACAGATTTAACAGTCATCATCAGATCAATTGTAGAGTCAGTGATTTGTACTGTAAATGCGTTTTTTCATATTCCCAAAATGAGTTTCTACATTCTACAAAAGACTATCATATTTCTGCCGGAGAAGGAAAAGAAAAAAGAAAAGTGTACAACTGTACACACTCGACCAAATGAGACGTGGGCCTCCACGTAAGAAAGTCGTGGACAGCTGGCATTGGTGGGAAGAAATCTAGCAGCCATCGTCGATCTGTGGGCCCAGGTATTCAACTCCTTCCATTTTCAAGTCCTCGGGTATTTCAATCTCTTCTAACCATCCATAGGAACATTTGCCCTCCTCTACGTCTCCGTCCTTGTCTGGAAAGAAAAGTGAAATGGGAGACAAGAATTTCAATCAGAAACTACACAAGATTACGGTACGGTGACTTGGAGGTAAAGAATAACGGGATGTTTGGTTGTTTCTACTCACAGAAAATATTAAATGAGATTGACCTCGTAGCAAGTAAAGTTGAATTAGTATTAGAGTTTATTTTTTATTTTAAAAAAATCTTATTATTTTCCTTACAATCTATCATATTTAATTTGTGAGTTGACTTAAGAGTAAAAAACCTGTCTAAAATATAAGAGGTCTTGAATTCAAGTTACTTTGAACACAAGAACCACTCCCCCTATTGAGCTTGAGTTTGTGTTTACGTTAGATCCAGAACGCCCAATCTGATTTATGTAATGTCCAAATATATAAGAGCTACTTTCCTCTAAGATTTTCATACTGATGTGTTTTTCTTGGGTGAGAGAGGAGAGAAGCAACCAAAGAGGAAGGAGAGACTGCAAGGAAGGGGACCAAGGGAAGGGTAAAGTAACCCTTGCAATTTGTTGTCCCAAGATTTTATTTCATAGCAAAATCGTACATCACACTCTATAGACGTAGCCTTTTAAGTGAACCATGTAAAATCTCTGTGTTCTTGATCTGTGTGTGTTTGTTTGATTTGTGATTTGATTTGTGAGTAATTTCTTCTACAACACCTAAGAGATGTGGACACCTTGGTCTTAAAGAAAATCATTATTTATCAACTATTCAGTAACAGAGTGAAATCATTGGGGTTTTAAATTAGGATTATGCTGACCTGAGGAGCTATTGTACGGCAATTCTCTGTAATATGTGCAGTCACGGTCTTCCTCTATTGAATAAGGGGGTCCCAATACATCAAGCACTGCACATGGCGTCACAGCTCTGAAGGTATGGATGTTGCCTCCTGCAGACGGATAGAGTATAGATGTATTGCATGGTGCAGTGAAAACTCGGTCCACCTCCAAACTTGCCAATCTCGCTGTTGCATCATCAGCATGGTTTGATCAGTTTATATGAATTCTTAAATGAAAGAAAAAAGAAGCAAAAGAGGTAAGCCATGGTTGCTTACACTGAGAAGATGGTGGGACAGAGTCGAGTGATTCTGCGGGATCCACCCAATCATATGCTTTTATATGCATCGATCCTAATAGAAGCTTACTGAAAACGGTCATCCCAGGATGGTTATGAAACGGGATGACCCCTGTTGGAGGCAGAAAGAATATACACATCTGCAAAATTGGGTAAATAGAAAAATAAATGACATTTTGAGGGAGTTACAATGTGACAGAGAAAAAGATATGAACAAATAGTTAAACACACGAGTAAAACTTATTCTTAAAAAACTAATTTATAAGGAGAGAATACTTATACATTTATAAACCCCAAGACCAAATGTCCACTGATAATGTGAGACTTTACCAACACTCTCCATCAGCATTAGGGCTAGAGACACTCAACTCTCGCCCTCTATGCAAGGCTGAAGATATGAATTCGACCCAACTCAGTGGTACCAGTGCTCTGATATCATATCAAATAAATGAGTAGAACTCATCCAAAAAACCTACTTATAAGCAGAGGGTGCCCCTGTGGGATTTTGCTGACATGAATAACCATCTTTAGAGGAGAAGTATCAAATGCTTGGTTCAACATCAGTGAATAATTGATCCAGTGGATACTTGAGAATTGAAAAACCAACTCCCCCTAGAGAATCATAACTATACGACAACGGCTGGCTGGGCGATGGATTGGTTAAAATGAAACTAGGGCCGACAATTTAGGTCGTTAACAAGTTGACCAATCAGATAGCGGGGATAGCGGGGAATGTTTTCAAAGAGATCTTTCCTTATGTTCTGCAGCACATTCCGGATGGGACCTACACATAAACTGCACGTGTCACTGTAAGATGCATCCCATCTGTACATAATCTGTACTTGCATCAACGTCAAAGATGGATCAGGGTTGGAACATATGGGAGTCTGAACCTAACAAAGCATACAAGTGCAAGAAAGTGGCGCGACTGTCTGCTTCTTTTGCGTTAGGCAACAAAAACAGTAATAATCTGACAGAGTTGCTCTTCTTTTAAGATGAATTGGTGTGTATTTCTATGCTTTAAAAAGCATTCCAAAAGCAAAAAGACAAGGTGGAAAAAGGGTGACCAAGTGGACCAGAGAGCAGGTTTCAAATATGACCCATGACGTCACTCCTTTCTATTTTACAAGAAATTATTTGTTTTTTATTTATTTTAGATCTGCCAAAAAGTGATGCTTGTTGTAATTTCAAGAAAGTATGGTGTAATTAAGGAACATGCTTTCATTAAACGTAAAGAATCATAATCTTACCGAAAACTTCTCGCTTTTGTATACAGTTGTGTATGTAATACTTGGAGTTCCTTTAATCACATTATCAGATTTGAAAAAAGCCAGATTCTTACTCAATCCAAAATCTTCAGGTTTCACTTTATCTGTAACAGATCAATGCAAACAATGAGTTCAAACTTCACAGCAACAACAGAAAATTAGGAGAGAATACAAAATCATACAGAAGATGCAGATACATCTGCACTTGATACTGAGAGTGTTGTTAAATACTGTCCTTCATTTTTGAGAAATACTGTCACAGACCATCTTGCGAAAAAAAATTCCAATTGATAAATGTTATGCACAGATGACATGGAAAGATGCCCTGAAGGCATGAATTATAAATTGTTGAGGCTGGCTGCAAACAAGTCCCACATTCGAAGTGTAGAGGGAGATCTAAGATTTATAAATGATTTGGTTCACTCCACCTAACATGCTAATCTTTTGGACTGGATACCCAGGTCCTAACATAAATTTCTAAAGATTTCAACCCAGCTGGCCGGAAAGGATTTCAGATCTTGAAACAGGAAGTGCACTGTAAACAGTTACTAGATGCAGTTGATTGCTACTGCTTAAAACAGAACAATTTAAATGATGCAAACAAGCCCCACATGGAAAGTGTAAAGGGAGGCCCAGGAATTTATCAAGGACTTAGAACTATCAAGCTAGTCTTTTGCACACCTAGGTCCTAACATAAATTTCTAAAGATTTCAACCCAGCTGAGCTGGAAGGGATTTCAGATCTTGAAACAGGAAGTACACTGTAAACAGTTACTAGACGCAGTTGATTGCTACTACTTAAAACAGAACAATTTAAATGATGCATGCTAACAGTTCAAGATCAAATAACGGATGAAAACACAATTAAACTATTGGGACTGAGCTTCCAGCTCCAAAGACTATGATAGGTGGAGTGACCCAGTCACTTATAAGTTCTTAGATTTCCCCTCACAACCGATGTGGACTCTCGTTCCCATCCCAACAATCCCCCCCTCAAACGAGACTCTCCGGAGGCTAGAACATTGTCAATCATCCCGTTCGGCTAGGAGATCCCTGAGCCCACATGTTGTGGCTTGGACACCTAGCTCTGATACCACTTATTGGGACTGGGCTTCTAGTCCAAAAGACTAGCCTGATAGGTAGAGTGACTCAAGCCCTTATAAGTCCTTAGATTTTTCCCCTCAATCACTCAACAAGGCAAATTTCATCTCAGGAAAACCTGGGTATCAGCCAAACACCATTGCGTGGTTGGCAATTGCTGCAACTGCTCTAGAAAACAGAAGGCATATCTACTAATTGAGTGCAACAGATGTATTTATCATCAACAGGAAAGGACATAATCTTTATATAGAATTAGATTTTTTGTTTCTTTTGGTTTTACACGAAATGGAATTTTTCCATCGTCAAAGAGAAGCGTTTTGGAAGTTTTTGGCAATGACTTCACTCTCTGCCTTCCCAGAAGGCATTTCTTTTGACATTCTAGACAATATGTATTCAAACATCTAAATTTGTAACTGGTTCCAGAAAACGACAAACAGTTGAATTGAAAAGGAAAGTCTGAATTTAAGGTAATTGACATTCCTTCAATATTGTTGGAAATTAGAGGTGCCCTGTTCTAAGGGTAACTAAACATTCCAATGCTTTCAAATATTCGTTGCCCAGAGTTGGTAACTTCCTGTCTCCTACAAATAAAGACAATTCTTCAAACATTATGGATTGGTACCACAACAAAGTTCCAGTCATTTCAAAGAGGGAGCATTCTGGAATTTAACCATGATTAATAAAGAAATGAAGATTAGAAATTATTTCTTCCTTGGATGGATCCACCAAATATGACATAAATGCACTTGATCAAGATCTTTCAAACAGGGGGCCCCACTGTAAATGGGGCCATATCCCCAATAAGCAAGTGATTAAGCAGTTCAATTTTTTTCTAATTTTGTGATAAATGACCATATTGACTTGCCTACTGCCATCTCAAAGAAACCATACCGTGAACCGAATCATTTGTTTCTGGCCTAGATGAAGTAGAGAGTGAGGCTACACTTTAGAGGGACCAATTTGATACTCATTTTTGACACGTGTACAACAGATGTGCGTGTGACATCCATCAAACATCATCCGATTAATTAATCAATACCATAAAAATTGGTGGCTCAGATTATATGCATTTGCAAGAGCCCAAATTTCTGTCTAAATTTTTTGTTAAAGCCTCAATTGATTCTTTTCTTGTGATATGTATATAGCTCTTTTTATATGTTGGGTTACCTGTAAAAAAATATTGACTACTTGAACTCGTTTGGTTTCAACTTTTGAAAGTTGATTTTAATTAGGTGCATATTAATCTATCATCTCAATACATGAGTGATAATAAAAAATATATTGAAATAGGATATTTGTAAAACTCATCAGCCAATGCCTATTGTGAAAACAATTTCTCCACTGTATGCAGATGAATTTGCTGAAAATTCTGTCTCCAACTGATCTGCACCCTAGTAAATAGAACCGGATACCCAAAATAAATGGAGAGTGCTTAAAAATTCAGAAAGAGAGAGAGAGAGAGAGATGAAAGGCACTGTTGTTTTTGACTTTTTTCTATACTCATTCTATCTGCTCATCTATTTATAAACGAAAAAAATGCGAAGGTCGAATAATAGACTTCAGTACATGAGACACTCTCTCTCCACTCTTTCTCCCAAACGTTCAGATTTGGGACCGTTTTCTCGGTCTCTCTCCAAAATGATCAAGAAACTTAAATTTTGATAGAGTTAGGAAATAATTAAAGGAGAAAGTCGTTGTGCTCTTTAATCCCTCTTCAGTTTCGAGAAAACCATTAAAAAGAGAGCTGTTAGAACTTTTTAATCCCTCTATGATTTCTTCTCCTTCTCTTTTTATTTTTATTTTTTATGATCCCCTAACCAATAGAAGACTTAAAGAAAAATGATGGATTGAGAGGGTATTTATAGATAGCATCTCTCACCCACTACAATTCAAAAATTACCTAAAAAGATAAAATTTCACCTCCAAATTCAAATTTTTAGTTTGTTTCCAATTTTTTTTAAAAAAATGGATTTTGCTAAAAGGACGAAAATTTTAAATTTCATTTTAATTTTAATTTTTTTAGAAAATACTGCAACAATGCCAAATTGCCAATATACGAAAATGGGTGGAATGTGTGTACCAAATAAGTAAGACGACAAAAATTGGTTATAAATTTCACTTCTCAGTTTCAATCCTACGCAACTGCCCCAAACTAGTTAGATTGGCATTTGGCAATAAAAAATGGTTTGAACAAATCATTTTTTCGCAAAAAGTGAGGCTACAGATTTGGAAAACAAAAATAAAACATCTAAATTTTCATTAACTGAAATAAAAAGGGGTGGGTGATTGATAGAACTTAAACCTTTTTTTCTCACATCCCACCCTTTTCTTTGTGATTGGATCTAAGATATGTTACCTCTCCAGCACTATTTCTGTAACGACCTACTTACACAAGATTTTTTTATCTCACATACTGAAAACTGTTAGAATATTACCCTTTTTAATACTTAGCAAACAGATCTATAGAAATGGAGCAATATCAAATTAAATATTTAGAATCATTCCATGATGCAATTTTCAAAGTTGGCACATGATGTAAAGAATACAAAACGCATGGTCCTGATTGGGATATAGACATATAGTGTGACTAAATGTAAAATGCAACTTGTTTACGGTAAATTCTGGAAATTAATCATGCCATGTTGTCACATTAGGCCATAAAATTAGATGGATCGCGACGTAATGGCCCCTCCAACCCACCAAATTATTATTGCTATTATTTTTAAAGTAGATACTCCCAACTGCTAAAAAAGGCAGCAATTTAAAGAACAAATGCAATCCATTGACATATTTATTAACAAATTTAAATTCAATTGCCCTTTTCAATCTAAGGCTAAAAATGAGTATCGCACTATGGCATTTCAATCTAAGGCTAAAAATGAGTATGATCTTTCTTGGTGACAATGTAGTGGGGCACCCCGAGCCATGGCATGAATCACATTTTCAATTTATTATCACCCAACACAGGAATAATTTACCAATAAAGACTTAAAAATAGAATATGGATAAGAGGTGGAGCCATACCGAGGATCCGTTGGAGCTTATGAACATCTTGAGGCGGGGGAACGGTGTCTGGGCCTTTGAAAATATCTTTGCACGTATCGAAGAGCTTCTGGACGACCGTACACGTCTTCGAGGCGGGATTTCGTATTGGTCTGCTCCCGCATTTCTTCCTGATCGCCTTCTCCCTATGTCTCAGCGTATCTCTCCTCTTGTCAACCGAGCTCGACTCTGTTTTCATCCGACTGCACACACGTAAACAAACACATTGAGCACAAATCCAATCTCAAATGCACAAAAACATGAAAATACGTGGCTTTAAGATTCAACAATAATGCTATGAAGGTGATTTTAATTCATCAGAGCATTCTTCATGTTGGTAGAACATTTGTAAATCACAGAAAGACTGTATTCCGATTTTGTGATGCTTATTTGGCACAGATTAAGACCTGAAATTGGAGAAATGAACTGAGGTTCTCCAAGAAAAGCCTTCAAATTCTCTCTTTGTATAACTCTTCTGAAAAAGCCTACGTTAAGAGATCCTGATCCCGTACAAGATCTAGAAACTCTCTCAGAACTCCTTGTAATAGTGAGATTCGATCAACAAGCCGCTTAGATCTTGCTTTTCAAGCTGGAGTCCTCAAATTTTGCCGAAAATAAAGAGCAATAGATCATCGACTTTGCTTCTAGATAGAAAATTACTTCAATAGACTGAATCCAAAGCAAAAATTCTCAAATTTAACTGAGGACAAGCCCAAAACCGCCTCCAAATCGACGCTTCCCGCTCAAATCAAAGCCAAAATCCTCGAATTTCTTTTTTTTCCGCCGTTGAAAATAAAGAAGAACTCAAGATCGTAATTCTGAGCAGAAAATGAGAAAACAGCAGAAGAACGCTCAAATCTCACCAGGAACAAGCCGGATAAAAAGAAAGAATAGAAAACAGAGGAATTTGTTCGGAATACGCCGAAAGTACGGACGGAAAGCGACGGATCTGAATACTGTACGAAGAGGAAGAAGAAGAGGAAGGGATTCGAAAGGGATCTGTGTGGAAAATGATGCAGATGCTTGGGGAGAACGCAGAAGGGAAGAGAATAAATAAGGAGGAGAGAGAGAGATAGCGAGAGCAAAACCAGGGGCCATGGTATTTGTGGGTTGGATAGAGAAATAAAAAGGAAAGAAAAGGAAGGAGCTTCGTCGAAATTTTTGAAAAAAATGGATTGGAAAAAAGTGGACAACTGAGGCTGTTTCTCCCGCCCCCAAGATTGCCAAAATACTGCCTGGTTTCGCTCCCTTTCCAAATTCCTCCCCCTTTAAATATCTCCGCTCACTGCGAATTTACAAATTTGCCCCTCTCCTCCATCTCTGGCCAAGTGGGTCCAATGGCCCTTTGCGGCTGGCGAGTCCGCATCCAATGACCAGTGTTTAATGGGGAGTCGTGGGTCGGGTTGAAAATGATCGGTCAGGAGACAGGTGACCCACTCACTGATATTTTAATTATCATTAATTGAACTATTGACTTGTTAAAATGTACTATTTATTAAAATTAATTTAATATATTTACTATACAAGTTAATTTCATCAGCTGCAAAACTAACAAATATTAGAATTTTCAGAATCTCGTATGTGTTTTATTTATTAAAACAAGGTGGTTTTCACATGATGCAAGAGGATTATCTCAACTCAAATACCACGTGGAACACGACAACTCTTCTTTCATGCAATCCTTCGTGTTAGTTTTGTAATCTTCCCGTCTTAGGACGAAGGAGGTTATGAATTTGAATTTAAATGACCTAATTTTAGTGTGTTTTAATGGTAGTGGACTCATCTGTAAGAATTTTATATTGGATATCCTACATTTTTGCACATATAAATTTAAAAAAAAACCATATAAAATAATAAAATATGAATTTATAAAACTTATTATTGAAATTCACACCACCCTGCAATGCTCAAACCAAAGGATAGTAATCGCAGCATGGATGTTTGTGATACTAATAAAATAATATATTTTATTTTCAAAAGGTAAAAAATACGATAATTATCTTAAAAATACTTTTATAGATTTTATTTATATTTTATGCATCATTATTATCATTAGGATTATATTTTATTTATCTTATAATTTGTAAATAATTATAATTAATTTGACACCTTGTTTCTATGTACCTACTTCTATTTGACATTTGTAGAATTTGAACCCATAATTTATAATGTAATACTATTCAAAATAAAATGCTTATATCAATGGCTAACTTTTTTAACTTAAAAGTATAAGAATCTAAATACTAATTTTTTGTGTCCAATACTTCAATTTAAACTTAGATCTATTCAAATTTTACACTTCATTTATTTGGTTGGATACTGAATAATTAAAAAGCATGATGCGATCCAACAGTTGGCCATAGACTAAGTGAGGTCTTCAAGGCCTACTATCCAAACCATCTATTTTTGGTGATGTAATTGGTTTTTACAAGGTCTATTAAGCTGACATTAAAAAATTAATCACTGGATTAAAATATTACCGATTATAAGACTTGTTGGTAAATTATTAGTCATCGATCAAATGTCATAGATAATTACTATAAAATTCGCAACATACATCAATTTAATGGATTAAGCCCTCCATGTAGAGATTGAAATCTCCATATCGGCTGAGATATCCGTCGATAGTTTTCTCTCTCTTGTTTTAAAAAAAAAAAATACAAATATCGACCGATATATATTAGATATCTCGAACCCTACCTCCGTAATATTGACTTTTTAGTCCAAGTACCAAATGGCTAGCCGCTAGTGTATGTTTCACAGTGAAAGTGGGAGACACTTGTGTTATTGAACGAAAGTAGGGTTAAAAACAATGGATTTTGCCTCACATTCCACAAGCATGTCTGGCTAACGTGAGCTAAACATTCTTACCTAATTTCTTTGCCAAATATTAGATCATGCCAACCACTAACTGACTTACAAACGTAATAATTGCTTCTTTTATACCATAAGAACTTTTGCCGAGTAATATTAAATTTTAAAAAATGAACACATAGTATAATTAATCTTAGTTATTTTCATTATTACTTTTAAAGTTTAGCTATTTAAAATTATTTTTTGATTTTTTCTCTCTCATTTTATTCTATAAAGTCATATATTTACCTTTCAATTGATCAAGAACAGGAGACAAGAGTTTTGATTTAGTATTCTATCCTATTTCAAAGGACACTCTTCATATTATATATATAAATAAATAAATAAAGAGGCTTACGCACCTTTACCCTTCAATTGGTAATAAAAGTCAATTTATCCCTTTAGAACTTCCTCTCTTTTTAATTCTTTATATTTAAGCTGCTAAAGTTTTGTGACGGCCCACTCTGGGATGGGTTGAAATGCTTCCTTTATATATAAAGAACTTTTGCATCGGAGTAATATTAAATTAAAAAAATGATCACATAGTATGATTAATCTTAATTATTTTCATTATTGTTTTTATTTATTTCAAACTATTTTTGACTTTTTCCTTTTCATTATATTCTATAAAGTCATACATTTACCCTAAAATTAACCCGAAAGGGGTTGGGGTGTTGGTCACAAATCCATCTTATAAAGTGAGAATTTTGAGTTTAAATTTCATCCCACTTCAAAAAGTTATTTCCTTTAGTTTTACATGGTATATATGGGTAGAAATGTTTGCATACACATTTAAATTTAATATGTTATGTAAGAAGGTGTACAAATGTCTCAAAAGATTAATTGGATAAGACTCTTAGACATTTGATCATTAAAAAAAATAAAACTGTTGAATGATTTACAACCACTGGATTAAAAATCATTGGCAAATACTTTAGAATGAATGGTCTTTACTAACTTTAGAATATTGAAGCAATCATCTCAAAGTCAAAGCCTTAATAGATTTTAATTAGTTGCAGCATGGATATTTTATATTATTTAAATAAAACAATTATTATATTAAAGGAATATTTGTCCAAGCAAACCATGTTCCTTGGTCCAGTTTATTTGGTCGTGGGACCCATTGTGGATATAGCTTGGATAGATATTGCCGTTGTTCATGTGGAAGTGCGGAAACGGTTCGTTATGAAGGGTATTTTGGGGATAAGAAATTCTCACCTTGTGAGTTATGAGAAGATCACGTGCTGGCATGGGCTGGTTGGAATTTGAAAAGTCCGAGAGGCCAGCTTTCCTTGCCGCTTTTCTTAACGACTCTTTCTTATCTATTTTTTTAAGTTCGTCTGGCATACGTGGCAAATTATGACGTACACGTGGCGGTAAGGGGACGGAACGTGGCAGGTGCGGGAGACCCGCCCCGTGCCAATTGCGGGGGGAAAAAAGCTAAAAGCGGCGGGCCACGCGCCGCGGGCAGGGCGAAGGAATGCTGCGCCCCCGTTTTCAGTAATTCAGTAGGTAAAACTTGAAAGGAATTTAGAAAAATTAAATGTAAAATTGTAAAGTACCCTTTTTATCAAATTTAAAATTAAGACACTATTTTAGAAATTTAAATGGGAAGTGCTACAGACATTCGATTTTTCTTTTCCTATGTACTTTTTCTTAAAAATTTGGATAAAATGACTCTTTTTCCCTTCCACTTATTGTTCCACTGAATACACAGTCGAAGGATCGATACCACCATGATCGCCTCTGGCCCATCTGTCTAGACTAAGGAAGATATTTAGTTTCGATTAACGGTGGAGCTCACTGATTTTTTTCCTCTCTCTTGTGTATATTCGGTCGATTCATTCGTCTGAAAGAAGGTTCTTTCGACTGTGTATTCAGTGGAACAATAAATGGAAGGGCAAAATGGTCATTTCACCTAAAATTTTAGAAAAGGATGGGTAAAGAAAGAAAAATCAGGAATCTGTATGGCTTTCCTAAATATATTAACATTAATAATATTTTTTAAATGAAAACTATTTGGCATCATATTTCATTTCATGCTTGTGAAACACATTTGTTACAGTGAAAAACCATCAACATCTATGGATGGTAGAAAAGAAAAATTCATTTAAAACATGTTTGCATTTTGCCATAGATGTCTTTAATCTTTACTTTGACAAAATTCGATAAGGACTTTGTCATGGGTCATCTTTAAGGGTGGGCTCCGAGTTGAAACCTTAAGCCCTTTTATTCTATACACGCCTAAGCCCACATACTTTGTACTGTGGCCCAATATTGGTTCTCCTTGATTCGGGAAGGAACTTCTGTTTTTAACCTTTGGATAAATCGCCTTTTCCATGGCTAATCTATAATTGCATATTTGGTGCATTCTCCTTTGGTTTCCTTCAACTTGATATATTTAAGGTTTGGTCAATGGTTATCTGTCTCTGTGGATTGAGAAATGTTTAGAATGCCATATGATGAGATTATTTATATTTGTGGGATTTGAAGTGGGTGAAATGCAGAACATGAACATGAGTTATAATTTGATCAATTGCTGATTTGAAAACTTATAAAAGAGTGTTCAGGATCGGCTTTGGACATAGGCTGCCGCCTAGAGTCCCAGATAGAAAGGACCTTCATATACTTAAACTCCTTAATGTATAATAAAATATTTCTTTTCTTTTATTCTTTTGTTTTTTTTGTTTTTACTTAAAATTTATGTTTGTATTGTACATAGATTCACACTGTGGAGATCCATGATATTTGCAATATACTGTCAATTACCTTGGATAAGATGAATTGAAGAACTCATATAATTTTTTTTTTAATCTTTCTATTTACAAATCGAAGGGTCAGTATATCTGAATATGGGAGAAGTTTAGATTAGAATATTAGATTGATATTTTCCTTGGAATATTTTTCTTTTCCCAAGAAAGGTGCCTTCTTAAAGTGGGTAGAGAGTAGGGCTGAAATCGGACCGCGTCGGATCGGGTTTTTTTAAAACTCAACCCATCCCGAGTTACTAATATATGGTACCCAACTCGATCGGATCTGAACTTTTGACTCGGACGTCTTGACGTGACCCGACCAGAAATATAACCCGACTCAACCCGAAATCCGACCCGACCCACATTTTGAACTTACTTTAGCCTACTTTTTATCGGGTCTGGTAAGGTTTGATCGGGTCGAGTTAACTTAAAAATCTCTCAACCCAACTCGAATTCAATGCATTTTTTCTGACTTCTCAACCCGACCCGCATAATTTTCACGTCGGATTATGAGGGTTCGGGCCAAAACCTGATCCAAGTTTCACCCCTAGTTGAAAGCATGCCCTATACTGAACATGAGTGAATAACGATCTTGTTTAAGACTTTCACCTAGTCTTATTCGGCTTGACTTTACCATGGTCAGAATCATGATGTAGTTTGGCTTCTTATTTGTGGGAAATGATTATATAATTCAATCTTACTTGTTATAATTGGATTCGAGCCATTTTGGTTATATGTAATTTTTAATTAAAACAAATATTTTAGTCCAAATTTCTCAAAACGGACTGAAATGAAATTAGACTTAAATTCAGCCTCTTAGAAATTTTTAGTATTTTTAAAAATTGAAAATATATCAATATTTTAACGTCTGATGAGCTTAAAATTAAACTTTTTTCCACTTGACATGGCTAAATTATAAGAGAAGAACTGAACAGACATTATTAATATAATTATTTAATCTTGTGTATGATTTACAAGCTTCAAACTGAAGAACCCATTTCCATGGCAGACCGAGAATCACTAGTGAAAACACAACAACAAACACTTGTTAGTCTCCCATTTTCACTGGGGAAAGCAGCTGGTGAAAATACAATTAGTCTTCTATTTTCACTGGGGAAACTGACTTGCTTTTATACGACACAAACAGCCCAATTGCCACCACCACGACGGCAGCCACCACCACATTCACAACCAAACGTCTATGCTTCTTTAGCCCCATCATCATGCCCCCTCTTTCATACCAGTGAGTTCCCGGCAGGCCGTCGGTCACTGTTTCCATCGACCCGGTTGCCATTTTTCTGGCCACCGTATCAGTGACCTTCTTTTTCTCCTTCAGTGCATTGCTTTGATTCTTCTCCTTCTTTGGCATCTCTTCAGCAACATGCTTGGCAACTTCAGTTTCCTTACTCTTCTCGCTCAATTGTTTACCGGTGACGGCAGCTGAAGTAGCATTTGAACCTTTGCTGTTGCTCTTTCCAACCATCTGTTTAGATTTCTGTTGAATTTCATTTTGATCTTTGTTTGTTTTGGATTCAGTAGCAGCCTTCTGTGTTGTTGGTAATAACTTAGCTGGTGCAGGCGTTTCTGTCATTGGGGATACCTTAGTTGGTGCAGGCTTATCTTCAATGGGGATGATTCTCTTTGGCATGATCACAGACAGAGTTTCATTCTCGAACTTGGCTCGGAGCTCACTGAAGTTGCAATTATCTGGAACCCGGAAATCCTTTCGGAAGCGGATCCATTTGTTATCTTCGATCTGGCGTTCACCGCTGATCTTCACAGTACCATGACTATCTAGTTGAACTCTGAGTTGATCCTTCTTGAATCCTATGATGAAGATGAAAAGGTAAGTCATTGATGAATGCTTAAGAAACAGGGCGTTAATCAATTCTAAGTAAGTTAGATTAGTTTTTCATCTTGATAAGGAAAAACTTAATTATCATCATCATCTATTCATTTATCTCATCAATTTAACGTGAATTTCATTTTTTAATTTAGCAAATTCTTTCCATTGATGTGCACTATCTAATACTCACGGGACTTAAACCCACAACTTAATAACGAGTCGTGCTTCAACTATTTACTTAGAAAAAACTTAATACAAATTAGGTGAGTCCAAGTATCAATTTTTTAGAACTTTCATCTACCACCAAAAAAAAAAAAGAGAAAAAAAAAATTATAAACCAAAGTTGGGAATCTGATTTTAATACCAGGAAGATTGATTGAAAGTGTGTCTGATTTTTCCTCTTTTATCATATCCGACGGTGGTTGGAAATCTTGATATGATCTAGTAACGGTGGAAATAATCGCTTCCATTGTCTTCTTGCTACTCTTCTCTGTGCCCTGGAGAAGCTAAGAAATATAAAGAAGAGTTTGATTTGAATGAGAGGGAAGAAATGTTGGTGCATGTATTTATAAACATCTATGCATATAGGAAATGAGGTTGGAAATTCCTTTTAGGTTTCTTCCAATGGGAACTATTCCTTATTCATTTCAAAGGGTATGTGTTGTTTACTTGTTTTGTTGCATAGGATTATGCTTTACTCCTGTCGAGGTGATCACTTCTCTCATGGGTCATTGGAATGTTCTTTGTTTCTCCTGCACTCTTCAAAGGAAATCATTTCAATGTTATTTATTCATTTGATTGTACTTCTAAGTTCTAACCCACGATTAAAAATTAGAAATCATCTGCACTATATTTTCACTAAAAAAGAAGAGAAAAATAAGATAGATAAAAATTGTAATAGTTCTTAAACAAATTGAACTGTGTCAAGAATCGAACGGCTTTAGCCTTTGGTTTAGGTCCAATTCAGTTGAGTGTTTAAAATACTGATCTTAACTACTAAATATAAAATGTAGAAATTTTAGTTATTAAAGGAGACATGAAATTATATGGGTTCAGGTTATTCTTTATTATGTTGCTGAGATATTCTGAAGGTACTAAGCCTTGGGATTAATTGGGTCCATGATTATGTATCACTATTGTCTCTGTGCAAATAAAATTGCAATCACTTGCAATATATTCTACTTTTAAGAAACAATGTTCCACCTTTTAGCCCTAGAGAGAAAAACCTACACAGAAAAATCCCTTTAAGAGAATTACCTTAAAAACTCTCCCAATCCAACCATGAAGAATGTGAGAGAGATCTGAAATCAGCTGACTGGTAATCCTTGAAATCAGATTCTTGACCACAGAAGTCTCTTCAAGTCAAAATAATCAAAAGAAATTCTTTCTGTGAATGAAGTCAAAGAGACAAATCTTTTCAAGGATGTCTTGAAATCATGGATCTGTGCAGATTGGGATACTCAATTTAGATTTGAGAGTAAACGTCACCCATCCCAAAACTGAGACGCATCAAAATGGAATCCTAAACTATAAATATATGACTAAATTTACAGAGATCTGTACACTTGAATTTACAGAAGCATAAAAAATAAATAAAAATAAAGAACATCTCTGACTTGTTTCACCCAAGGATGAAGCTCAAGGTCAAAGCACTTGTGGGTTTTTGACCAGCTTTACACTGCTGTAAAAACGCTTCAGATCTTTTATTGCCTTCTCCTCAATCTGAATGGAGCGAATCGATGAGGGCACATCAGTCACTGGCTTGAACCATCGGTTCGGACCATTAGATTCTGATGGTGACCCCTGGCTAGAAGAGACTGAAAAACCTGCAATTTTTGCTTTTGGACTGTGAGAGAGGCTATGCAGGTGTTTCTCCTGCTCAAGAAAACAAAGAACACCCAGTTATGGGAAGATATTCATCATAGTTTACACAAAAGAACTCAACGCCAGCCAACAGTGATATGAAAAATAGCGACAATGATGATGACGATGATGAAATATTCAATGTCAGCCATCCCTGTGGCAACGAGGGCTGCCCACCTTGCAAACAGGATAAAAAAGATAACAGGGCAACAAAACAAACCACTCTCTAGGGCATGTTTGGTTTGAAGAATAGTAAGAAAAGAATGGAATAAAATGGATGAACTTAGTCTTAGGTTAGGTCCAAGTTTATTCAGCTCATTCCATTCCATTATCACTATTGCTAAAACTGGATGAGCCCTTAGAATCCTATAAATAGGCCCACAAGGTTTATTGAAAAGTAGAACTTTCAAAATCAAACTCCGGAGTCCAGATAGATGAGACAAATGCTTTAATGTCCTCAATGATGATTTGATTATGATGGTGGAATGCAAACATGGTAATCCATATGCACATTTTGATTGGCATCTATTATGAAAGGCCAGATCTACAAAACAACTGGGGGTTTTGCAAACAGCCTGTGAAGCCCACTTAATGATAAATCTAATCGTTGAATTGTTACTTTCCCCTTTAAACTTACATCTAACCTTGTTTGATATCTATAAATGCATCCTTACTGTTGGATGAAACAACACTGATAAAATTATATTTACAATGATTTTAGTTTGATCTCAAAAAATTAAGAGCTAAGTTGATCTGATGAGCCCCATTTTCAACAGTTTTGTCACTATAGTAATGATCTATCTAACGACCCAATCAGTTTTATCATAGAGCGGGTCCCGCTTCTCAAATGGTCCATCAAAGCACCTCAGCTTTTAAGCCAGGGTGTCTTTGATTCACTGTGCAGATACCCACTATACAAACTTTATCAATTAATGAAAGACCCTGTGAATTTTGATAGCATGCCAAAGTTTACATACCTGCTGCATTTGAATGTCTCTCAAAGATGGCCGACACAAAACAGGAGAAGTCCCTGATGCAGCCCAAGGTGGTGTGCCTTTTTCCCCATCAGATACTGGTGGTACTCTAGCTGGGACTACAGCTATTGGGCTTGATGTAGGTCCTGACAAGAATGAGCTTAATCGAATTCGTCCACTGCTTCCCTCCTCAGCAAAATCCTCAGACTGATCCTTTGGCTTCCTATTGTGTTGACATTCCTTTATTTTGCTCTGTTCATTCTGAATATCACGGAGAGAAGTAGGTCCCTTCAACACCTTTGCCCCACCCCATGCCGGGCCCTCATTTTTGGGTGTTGGCGGTGGAGCAACCTCTGTTGGAGCATCATCAAGCACTCCACTCAAAAACATTGATAATCCACCTTTCTTGCTCTTTTTCTTGGATGAAGTTGGATGGGAAATCTTGGTCCTATTGAGATTAGAGCGATCCTTTGGACTGTCAAAAGAGCACTCAAGGACTTGATTCTTGTCAGCACCTTTGCAGTCATTGTCACCCTATCAAAAAGGTATGATGCATCATTGTTGAAACATCCAATTTGTAAAGTTTCGGCAACAGTATAGCTAGTTCTAAATTTTGTGAGCTTAAAGATTCTAAAATTTGTGAAGCTATACATAACAACAGTTTGGAGATAACTGTCAGCTAAAGCAAGGGTTATTGGTAAGTCCGAAGAAATTAAGGTCCAGAGGCACAGGGTGTCTGGAACAATAGTCAATGAGAACACGCTAGGATCGGCTCTTTGATCCATTTAATAACTAGGTCATATTCAAGCCAATCCTGATCCAACCAATATGTGATCAATCTTGTTGATTAAAAAGACGAATTACATAATATCCATTTACCCCCAACATGTACAATGCTACACAGCAATGTTATTAAGTTGGGTCAAATAAATGGCCTGACAAACCTGGGTCCAACTGGGATTAGATTTTAGACCCACATTTGAGGTCCATCAGATATAGGTCTGGGACATGATATCCACAATTAATAATCAGGTTGAAGCCAGGTTTTCCCACATCTGACCTGTAAAATGCATAGCTGAAACAAAATAATAGGTGCAGGTAACAGAATGACAAAGGAAATTTTGTTATATCTATCAAGTTTCTCAAAGACTAGAATTGGTAATGTAACATAATTCAATGCAGCAACCTTCATGGTTGCAACAATGAAAACCTGCCATGCTACAAGCGCTTGTTGATAGCAAATTTTTTATTAAGGTAATTAATATTATCTCATAAATGAGAAGATTATTAAGAAAACCTCAGGTAACTGATAATAAATGAAAAATGTGGACCCAGGACAAACACCAAACTAAAAGAATTGCCATGAGAAGCCAAAAGAAATTTTCCACATTGGCATACAGATTTAACCACAACAGAGTAGAAGTTTAAAACCGAACCTTTTCTGTTATGACATCTGGAAATCCTTCAATCAAGATCGGATCCAAAAGAGTTTCATGACGTTCAGACAGCACTTCTACTTGTGATGCCCTCTGCTTGTTCTTTCTCCTTTGTTTTCTAGATATCTCTGACTTCTGAATACCTTTTCCATCTGACAAAACTGACGGCAAAACTTTAGCCTGGGTCTCAATTGGAGCACCTAGTTCAGTAAGTGCCACTTCAAGAGACGACCTGGTTTGAAGTTTAGCAATTTGCTGGCCATCGAGAAGATGACCGTTAGACTGCTTTGCCTCAAGCATCTCTACCTGCTGCAGTTTCTTCCGCAATGCCCTGATCTGCTTAAAGATAGCTTGATCTACGGTGCTTGAAGATTGCATAAAACCATCAGCTCTCTGCTCTCCATAAGTTTTCTCTATGGGTTTCTTGTGGTTTTCACGCAGCCTAAGATACCCACTCTCATTATCATCCTCTTCACTATTAATAACTGCTGGGAAAGTAGCCGTTGGAGTGGGCAATCGACGATAACACCAGGGCTCAGAGGACCTTGAATCCAATGTCTTTTCTAGCCTAGCAAGAATTTCAAGTGAAGTGCTTGCAACTGCTGCTGCTGAGACAGCAAATATGTAGTCAAGGTTGCGTATGGCTATGTCCTGCATAATCCACGTCATTAACTTAGAAGATGACCATTGGTACAAGACCTATTTACAATGTTCTCATGATATTCTATGATTGATTACATCTACAAATCAAGTCATACATATGTGAAGTACTCTGTAACATAATACAGTTTCCAAATATACTCCCATGCACACCAATGCCTACGAAGAGTGGGATGGAATGGTCCATGCATGGATAAGGATCCACCAAAAATTAGATTTATTGGAATCTCCACATGTTTTTAAAGGCCCAAAGATCTGGGTGCACCAAAAACTTGGTTTACAATTGAATTGCTGGTGTATCCTGAATTGGATAAAATTGATACATAACAAACTTGGAAGTACCAAGAAGATTACATACAACATATGGAAGTAATAGTATACATATAAAGTGAGTACTTACAACACACAATGCTTTCAAGTCTATTGATAAGATTTAATGTATGAGACAATTTTGTTAATTATTTTTTCAATCCTATCCTAGTACACAGCCCACTTGTGCAAGGACATGAGCTTGATCCATAGGCCTTTTTCTCAAATAAAAGGGAAATCACGAGAACAATGGTCAACTTCTTCCACAAAAAGCCATTTCCATTCCTCGGTCTGATTAATGAACTCTTGCAAGCTTAACATAGAGCGAACTGCCCAGTTCATCTCTGTGATAGAACGTTAGTTCACTTTACATCCAATGTTGTGAAAATTAAATGTACCATAAAATCATTATATATCTAGAATCGTAAATTGTGTATCGTTAACCGTAGAATCGGAAGATTAATAAGTGTTTTCCCTAAAAAATATTTAATATATGAAGTAATGTAAAATATATCTAAAAGATAATAATGTGAGCAATTCTCCAACTTTCTTTTAATATTAAGTGAATATTGTATAATGAGTTAATTAGAGCTCAAATTTCAACGTTCCTACTCCCAAAAGTACAAGACCAGTATATAATCCAAGTATACAGTAAAAAGTCAATAATGAATTAAAAGCCCTCCAAAAATCCAAAGGTTTTAAATAGCTAACAACTCAAGCTTTAAAAACCATCAAAACAAAAGGTGTCATGCTTTCACATTCCAAATAATCCCATAATTCTATAATTTATAGGAATCGTAAGATTTGCTAATAGAAAAGAGTTATTTCTCTTAACAATACTATATGAATCGTGTATCACAAGATTTTAACAGCAATCATTTCATTCCTAAAATGCCCTCCCAATGCCATGCAAAGTGGATCTGATGCATGACTTCTCCAACAACTGGGCTAAAGTACCAAAGGAATGAATCTGCAAGGGAAATATGGCATGTATCTCTGGCTGAATTTTATTCTAGCTAACTACGGCCATCAATTAAATGTATCTCTGATCCAAAATAGGAACAATGAAAAATGAAATAAAAAATTGATAACAATAATAAAAGAAATTAAGGGAGTATGGAGATGCAATACAACAACAAAAATCATCATATGAGAAATTATAAAAATGATTACCTCACAATGCATTCTCAGATTATCAGCGTCCAGAGTATCTGCAATTTCCAGCAGTTGCATAGCGTTCCTTGGTTCCACCAAGAATTCTGCTGCCACTTTTTCACAAAGGTTTTTCAAACTTGGTACAGGTCCACTACCAATATCATCCTTTCCCATGGCAGATATTTTTCCAATAGATTCAGTGTAATTGAACATAAAATCTTCATCTAATTCATCCAGTTCATTGGCACCTTCCGACCTCAACGTCTCAGGAATTTCAGCCAAACTAGGTGGATAAATGGGATGGTAAAGAGCACAAACAATCAGCAGATGTGTTTCACCAACTGATATTGAGGTTGCACGCTTTACACCATTTAAGCGAGTCACATTGGGAATCTGATCCTTATATTTCTTCCCATCCCACATATAAACATCCCCTGTTGTTGTAACTGCAGCAGTCCAGTACTTTCCTGCAGAGATGCTCACAAAATTTCTCCCACATAACAAATGTAGCTACAAGAAACCCACGATAAAGAATTAGAACACAGAAATGAATGAAAGCAGTGCAACTAAGATATAGACACATTGACCAGATAGGACATAAGATATCATAATTTTTTGACCGAATGGGTTAACCAAGAACTCAGCCTGGTCACATCCCAGGCAGTTGATTTGCCAACTTGGTCAGTTCAACCTTGCCCAGGCTGAGTTAGCCTAGATCAGCGTTTTGTGGAATATAGATTCCCATCCGTGCAATTTTTTATGTAAAAAATTCAGTTCTTAGTTACGAATGTTTTTTTTAATGTAAAAATCTCTCAATGCTTCTTCTAGATTTTGGCAATTAAAAAAGGAAAATAAAGAATGATAGGCTCTGACTATCATCAATACAGTCTCCTTAACTTTTGGTGCATAGCCAGCTGAACTTAAGGTCCTCGCACAGACGGGGATAACAAACAACTTTTCTACGCAAGGTGAACACAATCCATGATAGGTGACCTGTTAGTTCAGAAAATAATGTCTGGAGAAAAGGCCAAAGAAAGTTTGACCTTCCAGCATGGGAAACTTTGGAGAATCTCCCATCCATAGTAGGTATGCCACAATGTGGCATCTTGGTAAAATGGACAAATATCAAATAAGCAACTGATGCAGAATTTCTAACTAAAAAAGAAGAATTTCTAATCAAATCACACCTGTTGGCATCTAAGGTCAGGATCAGAGGAAGCCCAGTAAAATAAAGTTCCATCATCAGTGAGAGCTGTGCTGTGAACCATTCCTGCTGCTATTGCCACCACATGAAGCCGTTCCATGCGATGAAATTTCAACGGTAGGATACCACCTTTCTTAATATTTCTAGCAATGACAACACGTCTTGGTGTGACAAGACGGTGACCCCAAGTGAAAACCTACATTCATTGCAATCCAGCACACTAAGAACAATGTTGAAGTTACAAAGTCAATGATAATGTCATCAATGGTTCTCTAGCAGGACAATGTGCAACACAGAATATATTCTAACATCACTAATGTATAATTTGAAGGAAAAAAACATGGAAACATGATTGAACTTGATATTGACCCAGTTCAGACCAGACTCAAGGGGTTCTAGTTTGCATTCTGACTCATGGCAATTTGCCAATGTATTCAAAACAACAGATAGATAAAACCATTTCCTTATGCATTGTTCTTTCTCTCAAGAGGTGTAGAATTTCCTTTCACATCTAAGGTTGCATGGGTTATGCCGGGCACTCTGAACCAATCCTTGATGAACGTTTTTATTGTGGAGGAAAACCCAAACAAGCGATCAGATCAAGATTTGTGCTCATGACAATCACTCGCTGCACTCAGGTGAGAGGTAAAATTGCCTCTTTCATGACCAAGTAAGGAGGCCCTGTATAAGGTTGCAAACTGGATTAAGTGCACAGCCATTTCATGGACTAAAAGGTCATTGGGGTTCCTTCATATTTCCACGCAGCGCACTTGGAACGTGTTATAGCTTAAGTAAATAATTTCACTTAGGAGGTCCTCCTTCCCTCCCTCCATCTCAGAGCCACTATGAACTGTTTATATATTTATTAGGTATATACACGTATATATATAAGACATTAAGGATGACATGTTGCACTACAACTTCTCAAGCCATGCAGACAGTCCAAATAATTGTCAGCCATTCAGTCCAACTATTCCCCTTCCCTTCTCCTCCCTTCTACAACCAACTCAAGCACCAGATACTTTAAAAAGTAAAAATGAAAACTAATTTCCACGTCATGCATTTCAATAGTATTGGCAAGGTGTTTTTTTTTTTTAATTTTATTGATTAAGAAAAAAATACAGCCATGTTGATAGAAGGGGTGTTTCTATAAGATGGCAACTAAAACTGCAACACCATATGGAGCTTAATGTTGGGCAATGAGGATGGGTAGATCTAGTCTTACAAGATGAGTATGTTTAGATGGATGTGTGGTATAACAATAAAAATTAGGTAGAAAAAGGCAAGGTATGTCATCAAAGACGGTTTTGATCACAACCCAAAGGGGTTGGAGTGATGGCCCTCAGGAAGCGGTAGTCCTGAGTTCAATTCCCATTTCACCCCAAAGGGTCACTCCCAGTAGAGTTACCCGGTGTGTGTGGGTAGGGAGGCTTGTACGTGCCTCGAGGATTAGTCGGGTGCTCTAAGAGGCCTGAACACCTTGGTCATAAAAAAAATGGTTTGATCACATCTTTAGAAGAGCATAAACAACCCCAACACTAACCATTGAAAGATTACAAGTAGAATGTACTGGGAATGGGGAGATAATTAAAAGAAAGGGTTGGGGCGATAAGGTAGGACATAATTGAATGTGCATTGACGGGAAATGTAGAACACAGAAGAGCATAAACAACCCCAACATTAACCATTGAAAGATTACAAGTAGAAGGTACTGGGGGAAGGGGGAGATAATTAAAAGAAAGGGTTGGGGTGAGAAGGTAGGACATGATTGAATGTGCATTAACGGGAAATGTAGAACACACAAACAGCTGATCCCCAATAGATAGAAAGGTTTGATGATGAACTAATATTCATTTGCATGGGTGGGAACCATGATTTGGTGATTTGAACTTCTAATATGACAAGCTTCACTCAGGACGAGTCATCCACAAACAACTTTCCAGGATAAAACTTCTAGCAATATAATTCATCGCCGTTTTATGTTGGAATGTACTTTTCCATACTGTGTGTTTGTTGGACATCAAATGTAGGTTTACCATTCTCACAATTGGGACATGGCTCGGGTGCATGGGCAGGATGATTATAAAAGGTTACTTGAATGATAAGCCTACTTGCACAAAGTGGACACTCAAGCAGCCATTGTAGATAGCCTCTTCATACAAACAATTAACATTAATCTTTTCATAGTTGGCTCATATACAATCAAAGTAAACAGCACTAGTGCCAAACTTACCTCTCCATCAGCTCCTAATACAATTGTATGATACTTTGCTGCTGAAACACCAGTGAACACTTTGCCTTTCAGATATTCAACAACATGTGGTGTATAATTTGATGCCGAATTGGAGGTGCCATACCCAAGCTGACCTTCCTTATTGCAACCCCATGTGAAAACTTCACCACACTCAGAGACAACGGCAGTGTGCTTGTTTGCAGCAGCAACAGCAATTATTTTTGTTCGGAGAGAACTGACTCGCCGTGGTGTGGGTTGCGTATCCACAGAAGTATAACCTAGTTGACCCTCTGCATGATTGTAAGGAGATTAATCCTAAATTCAGAAAACATGATAGTGTAGGATTCTTATATTCAAAAAGGTAGTATGAGCATGTGCTTGTATCATCTTTTTTCAGCCATGTAGAAAGTGGTTCCACAAACTAGAGACAATCAGAGAGGAGTTGCTATGATTTGCAGCTCTGATCTTGCAATATGTGCATATGGAAGAATAATAGAGGATGCACACAACATAATTAGGTCAGAAACAACATTTCATACACCTTTCAAAGTAAAAAAAGAACAAAAATTTATACACTAGAACAAATCAGCCTTTTTTAATTAGATAAATTAGATGAAGTAGCTTAAGGATAACGATGTTTATAGATCATCATCAATAACGTCCCAACTAAACATGACGAGCTTGTAGCATTGTTGGTATGTGTCCACTGTTGTAACAACAAGCATTGCAAGCCCCAGTTATGCCACCATTTTTACCCCTCCATACACGTCTAAAATAGTCTCAATATATCCAATATGAATAGAATTTATTTTCTACAAAATCTAAATCAACTGCCTCACCACCATATGCTATGCCTTTTCTAGATCAATAAAAATTTCAAAAAAAATATGTAAATCTTTCCTCCTCTCTAAATTTCTCAATAAGTTGAAACAAGGTTGGATAACACGGAAGTCAAACTTGACACCATTTTGATCCAGATGGGTCATGTTTTTTATGTAATTATTAAAAATATTTAATTAGTCTGTAAAAGGGAATTTAAAAGCTTATACATAGATCTATTAACAAGAGAATGCTATCAAAAGAATAGAAGAAAGCATTGGTAGATGTGTGAATGTATGGGATGTTGGTCTTCCAAAGACTTGGGTTTAAATCCTGTCATCTACAGACATTTTTTTAATTGTTATAACTCGCCACATGCCTCAACTCGGTAACTTGGGTTTAAATCCTGTCATCTACAGACATTCAAAACTTTGCAAGACTTGCTCAAGTCATGTCATTTTTACAATGTAAGGAAGGTCACCCAATTTTTTACCTGTTTACCTTTAAAAAATGGCCAAATCAGGCAAGTCACAGATTGACTTGCTGAGTTTTCCAAAATGAATTGACTCACAAAGAAAACAGCATCTATAAGTTCACACGCACATATATACATAAATTCATAGATACATGCACAAATACATATTGAAAATTAAAATATAATATAAAAGATAATGTCAATGTATCAACTCTCGTAACAATAAAATACATAAACAATGACAATTTGAGTGGTATGCCATCAGTTTGAATTTACAGTATCTGGCTATTGCCAAATTAGACTTTGACAATCAACAAACAACCAATGATTATCTATCATTGAAAGGAAAAAAACTGATTACCTCTATTTGATCCCCATGTAAACACTTCCCCGCCTTCTGTTGCAATCACAGTATGATGTTTAGCAGCTGCAATAGCCTTCACTCGGCGAGAACCCAAACCGGAAGTCACCTGCTGAGGAGTGATAACTGCAGCTTGACCACTGAACAATCACAACTCAGCACCTCTCCATGGAGATTTAGATTAGATCTACTACAAATTACTTCTTTTTTTTGAGTGATTTAGTCTATCTGGTACAAGAATAAGATGGTATAACAGGTGGGAGACAGCCAATTAGACATTAATAGTTTCTATGGACAAAGGCAGCTCTGTGGTTTCTACTTATATGTCATCCCCCAAAACACATGCAAGGATGGCACGGATCTAGTTATTTATTTGATATGACCACTACAAATAATATCTCATGTTATTTTCTACATTTGGCAAGTGTAAGGATAGCTTTTTCATCGGTGGTAACTGATAAAAGAGGCAATCTATTTATTAAGCAATAATACTTCCGACTTTGACAGGACTGCTCAGAAATACTCATAAATGCATAAAACAACCACACAATCAAGCCCAAAAAATAATGTATCAGTAATCACGACCATCCAATCTGCCCCCCATGGAGAAGGCATGTTTAATCTCAATACATAAGCTAACCACAGCTTCAAGAATGTAGTCTCAGTTAAGACGTGGAGCTGAAACTTCATTTCCTTAATTACAGAAAGTTGGAACTTGATTTACACAAGACAACTTAGAATCTTGAATTCTAAGGCAACACAAAATTGTAAGCGAAGCATGCATTATCAACTTGTAAATGATGTGCCCAAAAATATGAAAAATAAAAATATTTAAAAAAACAAAAATGAAACTGTAACACCCCGGATTTTCCTTAGATTATAAATATAATGGATTGATCCATTTGGATTGCGATTTAATGGAATTTTTGAAATTAAAAGTTGAAATAGGTCAATTACCCAATTATGACCCAAATGGGTCAATTACCAACTTATGACCCAATGGGTCATGGATGAGCTGAATTTTAAGTAATTAGGTAAGTTTAATTAAATTAGTTGAAATGGATAATTAATGTATTAAAGTCCACCCCATCAAGTGAGGTAGCATGTAAGTGATGTGGCATTGCCAAGTGGCATACATGTCATCACATGAGAGCCAACTAAGCATGAATGCGACATCATCAAGTGACATGGCCAAGTGGGACCCCAAGTGCCATGTGGCATGGTCGACCATGTCATGGGTTGACTTGGTCAACCACAAGTGAGTTCAAGTCTTGAGTTGAGTTAAGGATTTATTTGCTTGAGTTGAGTTGAGAAGGTGAAGGGGTGAGATGGTTGGCTTGTCTAAGTACATTGTACTTAGACACTAGGGAGGCCAAAGGATTCATTGGGAAACCAAGGGGTATCTTTGGTTTAAGCCAAAGGTCTCCTTGGTTAAACCAAGTCTCATTGGTTAAGACAAACCATAATGAGAGGGATGGGATAAGTTTTGGTCTTAAACATAAAAACCCAAACCAAGGGGCACTCCAAACCCCTTGGCCGATCCTTCCTCTCTTGAACAAGAGATCTCTCCACTCCTCTCTCTCTCTCTCTCTCCCTCTCTCCCATCTCTACCTCCGTACACCTAAAGCTTTTGAAGAGCAAAGAAAGAAAAGACAGATTTAAAAGAAAAGAAGGAGACTGAAGTAAGGTATGTTTAAGATTTAATAATGTGGGAATGAGTCTAAGGAAACCATAGGTTTGGCCATGGTGTGGCCGAACCCATGGGTTCCATAATTGGTTGGGATGGAAGGCCAATTTGTTATAAGGCCATGGAGTTGGAAATCCATCCAAGGGATGGTTATGGAATTGAAACAAAAGAATCATGCTATGATAATAATATGATTGAATAGAATCAGGTGGGGACTGATTTTAAGGGTTCAAAATCATTAAATTTAGGACTGGTTGTTGACTGATTTTAAGACAAATGCTGGCTGATTTTGGATCAGCTTTAGGACCAGTTAATGGCTGGTTTTTAGGGCTGGTTTTCAGCCTTCAAACTATTGATTTTGGTGATTGATTTTAAGACAGATGCTGGCTGATTTTGGATCAGTTTTAGGACCAGTAATGGCTGGTTTTTTGGGCTGGTTTTCAGCTTTCAAACTATTGATTTTGGTGACTGATTTTAAGACAAATGCTGGCTGATTTTGGATCAGTTTTAGGACCAATTAAAACAGCCTTCAAACTATTGATTTTGGTGACTGATTTTAAGACAGATGGAACTGATTTTCAGTCTTTAAATTGTTAAATTTGGGGGACTGTTTTCGCTAGTAAAAGCTGTCATAGATGGGACTGATTTTCAGTCTATAAATTGTTAAACTTGGGGACTGTTTTGGCTAGTAAAAGCTGCCACAGATGGGACTGATTTTCAGTCTTTAAAGTGTTAAATTTGGGGATTGTTTTGGCTAGTAAAAACTGCCATAGATGGGACTGATTTTCAGTTTATAAATTGTTAAATTTGGGGACTGTTTTGGGCTAGTTAAAAACCCACTATGGTGGTTCAGCCATGTTGTATGGCCAAACCCCATTGAGGGTCTTAAACGGGTTAAGGACAAGGAATGCATAAATGCGTTGGGAAACGAATATGGAACTTAGATGGAGATAGGGATGATGAAATTGAGATGGAAAATCAAACTACTATGTATGTTTGAACTTGATAAGGTAAAGAGGTTCGCAAAAGGATTGCGATTTGTCTCACTTGACCGTTGGCGTTACCCTTGCAAGATAGTATATCGTACATTGGTAGGATTCCTACCTTATTGAGAACACAATGGAATATGATATGATATTGGTTTTTACTTCAAATATGATAATTACTTTGATTATACAAATTGTGTATGTTTATAAACTGATTTTTCAAATGATGTGATATGTTTTAAATGAAATGGCATCCTTGCATACATTTCCTCATGCATGGCATGGGAGGGAACATAGATGACCAGCAAGCCAAGTTCTGAGCGGTCTGGACATGAATTGGGCTTGAGATTAGCTTGTATTAAAGCTATGTGAACTATTGAGATTTGGCCTCGTCTATTTAAAAGAACTGTACGACTTATTGGGCCAAAGAGCTCCTGGGTAGGCAGTCCCGAAACCCTGCGCAGAGGGAGGAGTCCACACTCCATCGGTAATCCCGATTAATTTGTGGATGGGTATACAGTGCCCTGGTGGTTGCCGCCTCAAACACTGTGGACGTAATTGGCCAAGGAAACCATTGATATTTATTTATGATTGTGATTGGATATGGAAATTGGGTGAGAGTTCATTGGCATTGACACCCATGACATGACACATAAGTAAGCATGATTATGATATGGACATCATGCATTTTTTTTTACTACTTATGAGATATTTTGCAAATGTGATATGATGTATATACTCTTAATTTATATTACTCCTATGTGTACCATAATCCTACTTGGAATACCTACTGGGCATGTTGACTAATGCCCTACTTCTACCGTATAGATGATGGAACAGGAAATGCCAAGGAGAAGGATTTAGGACCGGAAGGGAGCCAAGCGTAGGAACTTGGAAGATTGAAGTTTAAATTACTAGTTTTGTTTTCAATGATGTATTTGGAGACTTACATTTTGATTTGTAATAACTTAGACTATTTTGGGACACCATAGACTTATTTACTATGGTTTGATAATCTTAAGTTTTATTTGAAAATATATGGTGATTGGTTTTCCTTGCCATTTGATGACATGAATATGAATAGTATCTTATTCATATAGATAATTCTGCAAGTATTTAAAAAAGCGTGTGAAATGTTTAAGTGGACTTCGTCCACGCACACGTAATGGTGGCTAGTTAAGAGTTGGATTTTGGAAGCTCAAACTTGACTCACGTCGTGGTATCCCGCTCTCTCTCACTTATTTAAAAAAAAAATATATATATATATATATATATATACTCTGATTTGTGGCTAGTGAAAAAGGGCGGGGCATTACAGAAACAAAAATAATGTCTATAGATCATTTGGCCGCCCTTTAAGATAAAGAAAGAATGTATTGAAAGTGCTAAAGGAAAGCACCAAAGAGACAAGATTTGAGAGCCAAAGAGACAAGATTTGAGAGCCAAAGAGGTTTACTGACAGCAAAGGAAAAGCAAAAAAAAAAGGAAAGATTAAGGAGAATAAATATTATGGAGCTGCAGTTAAAATAACTCTCCGCGATACATATCAGCAGATACAACCGTATCGCTGAACGTATCATTGCGGCAATTTAACAGCATTACGCATTCTCTCATTTTTTTTGAAAAAAAAATACAGAAAAATACGAGAAAATAAGGAAAATGGAAAACCTAATGTGAGCATATTTTTTATTAAAAAACTGTCATTTTATATAGTCTTAGACTCTTGAGAGTCAAAATTTCGATACAAACGAAGTATGTCTTAAAATTTACTAAAATGTTTGAAATTTTTAGAAAATAGGAAACCATATGAGGAAACACCTAATATGAAATTCATGTTCTCTACTATTCTATAGTGACATATATCTTCTATTACAATTCAGAATTTTTTTCATAAAAATGTTTGAATATTAGAAAAATCATACAAACACCCTAAAAACTATATCAATCACATTAGTAGCTCTTTATTTAATTCCAGAAATGTTTGTATCATTTCATTTTTTTTTTCCACAAGAAACTCCAAAATGGGAATAATCTTAGAAAACTTGGCTTTCATTAATTTTGAAAAAAAAAACTTTGAAAATCACATACACCCTTCAAACTATATCAATCACATTGCACTCAACATTATTTCATTAAATTATTTTCACAAAAAAACTGCAAAATCTAAATTATCTTGGAGCAAAAAAATTTTAAAAAATTGATGAAAATAACCAAAATGGTCAAATTCACACTTGAAGAACTTGCTTCTAAATCTTCTTAAAAGCATACCCATTGCAAAATTCCAACTTAATAACAGTCGAAATGGTTTTTTATTTTATTTATTTTAAAAAAAAAATGAATATGGCCAATACTACTTGCAATGGTTGAATTATTAACCGATTTTATGAACCCTACTATGGAGTACCCATGTAAAGAGAGCGAGAGAGATTTTAAAAAAAAAAAAATGAATATGGTCGATATTGCTCGTGATGGTTGAATTACCAGCCAATATGCAATGTATCCACCAATTTTATGACCCCTCTGTATGGAGTACCCATACACACACACACAGATATGTAGGTTTGGAAATACAATCATTAATGATGGCACAAAAAGTGTTGTTATAAAGATTGAAAATGCATTTGTGGGTGGTTCTATGCATCCATGAATTAGTCTCACCTCCCATGTGGGTAGGGCTGCAACTTGGGTCGGGTTTTGACCCAACCCGAGAAATCATTCGGGTCAGCGGGTTGGGTCGGATTGAGAAGATAAAAACCCGCATGGAATTCGGGTCGAGTAGGGTTGAAGATTTTACAAGTTAACCAGACCCGACCCGATCCAACCCGACCCAACACGGCTAAAATTAGTCTAAAGGGTTCAGAATGTGGGTCGAGTTAGATTTCGGGTTGGGTCAGGTCGGGTTCCATAAATATCAACTCGGGTCGGGTTGGGTTTTAAGAAACCCGACCCGAGTTGCAGCCCTACATGTGGGGTAGAGATACACATGATATTAAAAAAAAAGATTGAAAATGCATGTCCTTTTGGCTTTCACTAATATATTGAGCATTCCCTAAAATTAACATGCACCTACAGTGTGCTATAGAACTAGGAAGTCCTTGGTAACACATTTCATAAGGGATAATGCTAACTCTTTTGCACCATGGCACAAGTGAAGTGCAATTAGCATATGAACAGTGAATCGTCGATCTAGGTTGTCCATTATATGCACCCCAATGTTGATGGACTGCCAAGGGAATAAAAACACCGACAAATTGGTGTGTTAAATCAGTAATATGAGATATAGATGATTATATAGGAAAAAGGCAACAAAAAATCCTTCTTGTTCTGGCATTCTTTTCTAGGTCATCAATTGGATAGTATGATCTTCAGGTTTTATGACTATTTTAAGGTGTCAAATAGAAGGATGTTGAAGATCAAGGATGAAACCTTTCACCGTAACACATCTCAATGGCCCCTCATGGTCCATTGAAGTTGCATAAGATCATTCCCATTTAAAGAAAACAAAATTCATCATTGATATAACAGAATTATAATCATGATGTACATGTTAAGAAAATGACAAGCAGATTAGAAGCAATGTATCTCCTAGATAGACCTGTGAATATCGAAGTCGGGATGTCCAAGGCGACCTCCCCTGCCAAACCCCCATGTATATAGTTCACCACTAGCACCAACAGCTACACTGTGAAACTTTGCAGATGCTACCATCCTGGTATAAGATCCATGAAGGGCGTCAACTTTCCCTGGGAGCTTCTGTATGTGTGCATTTCCAGTTCCAAGTTGATAGTTTGTACCGCTACCCCAGCTAAAAACTTCTGTGGCAACTAAAATAGACATAATCACATACATATGAGTAATGAGCTTTTGCTCAAAAAATATGAAAGTGAACAAAAACTTTGCAGTGTATCAGGCGTCGAAAAATCAGCTAAGCCGAGATTTCGGCAGATTTTTCATATTAGCCGAGACCTCGGGCAAGATCTTTCTCTCTTCAATTTTTTTTTTTTTTGAAATCTCGGTGGCCTTTCTTTGAAAAAAAACATTTAAAAAAAAAATAAAATTGGTTTTTTTTAAAAAATATTAAAAGAATATAAATATCAGTTGATATCTTGGCCAATATTCGTCCGATATGGGCAAATATCAGCCGACAACCGATATTTTAAAAAAAAAAAAAGAAGAAGAAGAAATCGGCCGATTTTTTTCCCTTTGGCCGATACCTATTGTATTGGCCGAGATATCTCGGCCTTCAGAAAACCAAGTTGTATCGGCCAAGATATCTCGGCCTTCAAAAAACCGAGTCGTATCGGCCAAGATTTAAACCCCTGCAGTGTATGCATGTTTATTCCATTCCCCCATTGGAGCAATAGAAACTTAACATGGAACACCTTAAAAATTACACACTTAAAGGAGCATACTTAAGGCATCAGTCACCATTTCCCTAGAGCTACCAATGACTTTTATCTTCATTTTTAACAGCCACATGTAGGACATTAATTAGTTTATCCAACAGGCCCTACCGCTCACAGAATAAAGGCCAGAAATCTCACATAATCCTAATTGCACCCTAATCACTTTGGTTGGTGGAGCTTCGATGATTTCAAGCCCTCTAATTTAGTGGTTAGATTTCCAATTGGTGGGGACTTCTGGGCCTAGGCCCATTCAAACTAGGGTGTGCCAGATCAAAAAGGCTGGATATACCACACATGCAAAAATACACTGACTGACTAATGAAAAATTAATAAAGGTCCACAGGTAACACACCTGATTTATGTCCATTTCCAACCACTTGCACCACAGGTCCAGAAAGGAGATCAATAGGTGTCCGACATTTAGAATCTTCCAATGTAAGGGAAGCACCAGATTGAAGAAGAACACTTGCCACGGCAAGATGCCCAAAATGAAGAGCCCTGTGCAGGCCACTCCATCCAGATTCTCCATCCTGCAAGAGCAATCACACAAATACATAAACTAAACAAGTGATAGACAAGAATACTAGTTATAAAACCATGAAAAATAGGTCCTCCCAAAAATCAGACTTACAACATATTGGACCTTATCATCTCCAAAACATCAAAAAGATACAGCTAAATGCCCAGACAGAAAAATAGACATAGGCATAGATGCAAGAAGGAAACTGCTCCACAGCTAAATGTTGTATCTTCTAACACTTGATACCAGATATATTACCTGGTCGAAGAAAATGGTGACTTAATCATCCTAATACAGTAAAATACTCCCTAAAATGTACCTTCTAATTATCCAGATGTAGTATTGATAATTACATAACGCAACAAGATGTGTAATAAGAACATAAAAGTATTTGGTGTTCCAGAAAACATCTCATAGGTGTTCTTCTATTGGGGAAGGAAAGAAAAGGCAGATATAGCATTTAAAAAAAAAAAAAAAGACAGATATAACAGCTTAGATATCTCCCATTTTCAAGAGAAGGTGAATTATTTTGGATAAAGATTGGATTATGGTACATCAGTGCATGTTATGTCCACATACACAGGCAGTGGAACCAGGTTATATCATTCAGGCAAGACATCCATCATATCAATGTTTGCTCCGATACTTCAATAAAAATTATGAAGGTAGATTTTGGATAAGTACATTAATTTGTGCCTTCTGAATATCTTGAATGGGAAGCATCAATTGGAAAGGAGAATGAGAAGGCAGAACAACTAACAATGAGAGAGCCTATAACAGATACAAACAGAATTCATTCCATGATGAGACACAGATAATCAAGTCACGGCAAGAAGCAAATGCATATCAGGTTACAATGATAAGTAACAAAATCTATGAATCACACACCCTGGCATCAGGATCAGCACCAGCAGCAAGTAGCCTCCGCACCATAGGCACATGATTCCTCCATATGGCAATGTGAAGAGGAGTGAGGCCAAAAGCATTTCTTGCATCAAGATTGCCACCATTCTTCTTTAGTAATAGCAAAGCAGCATCTAATTCGGGTAAGGTACCTTCTCTTGTAACAAACCAAAGATCCTTTTGTGGAACATTTGAAGAAGATTTCCATGTAGGTATCTGCTTTGTTTGGCTGGAGGGCAACACCAAACCTTCCATAGATATCAACACCAACACTATTGCAACTGCAAGATGTGCTTCACCAGAGAATTCAAGAGCCAGATCCTTTAAAACTACGGAATCTATAAGCCAAGGTCTAAAAAGGGTAAAATATCTCTGGCTCTCGAAAAATTCTGGATAAGACTATTCCATTTTAAAAGCCTAAAGCACAACCCCTCAGTGGGTATCAAACATACAAAACCCCATATAGAGTTTATTTGACAGAATACTAAAATGCTAGATCACTATCCTCTTCTGCATCCATACATGAACCAACACCAGGAGACATTTGCGATCCCCATAGAAGTTATAGAATTCGTGGATCGGTATGAGTTATATAAACAACTTGCAAACCCTTTAGCAAAGAGACCTCCCCAAGCATGAGGGGTAGCTAAAGCCTGCACGATATCCTTGGTTCAGCAGTTGACTAGCATATGAACTTTCTATCGTCAGCAGATCATTCCTTTCAGAAGAAACATAGTAAATAAAATAAGTCTAACATCATGAATCAGATAGTACAGAATTTTCTGAAGAGAAAGATGATCCTAATCTCAGTGACAGATGCTAAATCTTATGATTCACAAATTGAACCTTACGACATGATATGGTTTTTACAAGGAAACTATTTTAATCTTATCCTTAAATCCTGAATTTTATTTACCTTACAATATGTGGTAGCCTCTTACAATTTATATCTTTTTTTGTTTTTTTCTTTTGGATAACATGGGTATCCCCACCTCACATTGGAGGTGAGACTAATCCCACGGATACACGAAACCACCTGCAAACCTCGTGTATCAGGTAAGCTCAAGAGAAGTTGAACCCAAGATCTCTAGTCTAATCTTAGAAATTTAGACCAACTGAGCTACCCGTGCGGGTTACAATTTATATCTTAGTAACACCAAAATGGTAAATATTGGTTTCTACTTTATAATACAAGTCAATTTCCAAAACACTGGTCTTATGCATAATGCATGATCACATATCAATCCGTGTGCATGAGTTTCTCTTTGTAATATTGATTTGCATAAATAAAAATAAGTTGTGCATATGTTACTATCATCATTTTCTTTGTCATTTTACCAATGATGGTTTAAAACCAAAATGCATTGATTGCAAAAATCTTTATTATTTAATTTTTTAAACATTTTACCCTTTTCAAGAAAAATCACAAAAAAAATTATGATTAATAGTCCAATATGATTTGATAGCTATAATAATTTACATTTTACAACATGGTTTTGATTTTCATAAAATTGATCTAGCATATGTACAGCTGGCAGAGGCATACGATTCATGTGGGGCCATGGATCAGAGATATAGACCACCAAGGTGATGAGCATTTCAACATGAATCAGATAGAATAAAATTTTCAGAAGGCAAACTCCTAAATCACAGCATGTGCACAGTTGGCAGAGGCATGGAGTTTATGTGGGGCCATGGTACAGAGATACAGACCATTCATCTGATGAGCCGCACAACATATTGCAAACAAACAAAAAATTACCCCAGATTGGAGTATCAGAATACTATGGTCACTTTACAAGTGGACTAGAAATAGAAGTCAAGATGAAAAACATAGTAACAAACCAGAACCCAAGGTGCAAGGAAACCATCATTATTGCATTTTCTTTCTTCTAAAAAACTAATAGTAGCATCATACAATTTGGATCATCCCATCCACAGTACGTTCCATCAGATGAAAGGTTCCCCCAGATTTGGTTTTGAATGTTCTTAGTGTTAATTCAAAACATCATGTTTTATTGAACCTTTGGATCACAAAAAAGTTTATCTTCTGTGGCTGCTACCCATTCCAACTTACAAACCACCAAGTTATTGAAAAGGAAAAAAGGCAACATGACCCCAAAAAAACCAAACTATATGGTTGCTTTAGATAATAATAATAATTGATGAGGCAGTAGCATTACATCAACAAGGGCTTAACATTACAAAAAACATAGCATACCAATTCAGCAGACTGCACTCATGCAGAAGAACTTAGAGCACTGGTAGGAGATTTATCAAACGAGAATAACCAACTGTGGAGTTTGTGGGAGAACGTAACAATAGAATTTTTAAGGATTATATTGAATCATTTAAAGCCGTTTCTATTAGAGTCTTTGCTAAGTGTGCATCATGGGCCTCGTCTCTCGTGGAATTCAGGAATATCTCGATGACTGACATATTGCGTGCTCGGAAAGAATGTGTTGATTAGCTTAGCTCTTTTCTTAGTAGTTTTACTGTGGTTGATCCTGGATCGTGGGCATTTTATATCTTTGTATTGTCATGCTTTTTTTATATTTGCATGTCTAGTGGCCCTTTTTTCTAATATATTAACCATTTCAAAAAAATAAAAATAATGGAGATCCATGCAGAAACATGTGGGGTTCGAAAGATTCCGAAAAAATTTTAGAACCACAAGTACCGGACTGTAAAATTTCCAGTGAAATTATGAAGTACAAATAAAATCTAGGAGCTTGCAAAGACGATGGACTCCAATGTTACCATTCTAGACCTTTTGATGGGAGGTTAGAAACTTCAGATAACGAGATAAAAGACATGCAATTAAGTTCATCAACTAATTCTCTTCCTAAAGTTCATAGTGTGAGGGAGACAAGAATTATCGGATGTTTGTCTTGCCAAGTCCATAAACGATTATCAATTTCAGCCCCATTGGTAATTGGGTCATGCATATCCGGGGGAAGGGAAAAGGCCCCAAAATTAGATGTTCAGAATTTGAATACATACTGTCATAAATGGATATAATCAAAATTAAAGAATCAAAACAAGGGAACCAGGAAACCACCGAGAACATATTTTTATAAGGAACCAACAGCCTACATCAATTCGCATTAACAGATCAAAATCAGATAAAAATAGTATATATCCTATATACAACACCGCTCTCTCACAAAACAAAACTAGAAATACCCAACTGAAAATGTAGAGGAATCCTATCTAAAACAACAAACCCAACTCCAAATCTTCAAACCCCAGATCTTTATCACAAGAGATCAGAACGCGAGCAACAAGTATTTAATAAAAGACATCCCAAGAACAGATTTTGCAACTCAGAACCAAATACCCAGATAGAAAATTCTGAAATTAAAAAAAAAAAACCGATAAAAAAAACATGGGTAGCTTGAACTAGATTGGAAACCACAACCCATTACAAAATTCTTCAAAATAATTCAAGGAAACCCATGTATAAGATCCAAAAGATGGTAAAGAAAACATGCAGTTACAAGAGAAAAGAACCACATAAACATCGAACAAGATGAAAGGAAATGAGAGGAGAGAGAGAAGAAAACTGACCTGAGATTTCAGGAAGAGAGAAGAACAGAGGAAAGGAGAAGAGAACGAAATGGAGAGGAGAGAAAGAATCGGTGGTGTCACTTTTCAAAGGCTTCGGTTTGGTCTCGTTTTCTGCTTTTGCGGAGAGAATCGAGCCTCGGTATATACTCTCCCATGGCATCGGTTCCTCTTGGGTGATTTGGGAATTTAAAATAAAAAGTGTTAATATTATTTACAATAAAAAGTGTTAAGAACTATGAGATTCTGTGGGCCATGAGTTTTTTCCCTGTAGCATAAATAGTCGGTGTTCTTAATAATAAAAACCATTATAATAGACTTCTTGTTAAATTTTTTATATTTAAAAATATTAATAAAAATATCAGCATTTTTAGTAATAAGAGATATTAGACTTGTTCTTTTGTGTAATTGTCATTATTTAATTAATTAAAAAGTACACTAAATGTCTCTAGTCATAAAAAATACTATTGTTTTTATTTATTTTTTTCTTTTTAAAACTTTTTATATGTAATTGTGAGTGATGATAGTATGATACATTATAATCCTTTTATTATTTTAATTTCCTTTTATTAATTAAGTCAGTATCCCTTTCATATGTAAGGGTAAACAATAATGTTAAACTAATGTTAACTTATTATATCACTTTGTATGATGTATTTATTTGACTTAATTTTTATTTTTTTTTCTTTGTAAAAGTATTTCAATCACTCTTTTTTTTTTTTTTAGTTTGGGAAGGATACTCAGCATAAATCTAAAACGGGAGACAATCAGTTGAATTACATCCATATGAGTCGATCACTGTTTCTTTATATAACAATTTGATACTAATATAACGGGACAAAGCCTTTATTATGTATTTAATTATGAGCTTGGAAAGAAATAATAACTAAGCCTCCTTTTAATTTGAGAAAGCTAGAGCCCACCGTGTTATTCAATAAGGTTCCTTTGAATCATGATAGCTCTAAGACAAGACTAATTTGAAAATTTTAATTTAAGAAAAAAATGAAAAATGAAAAATTTCATTAATATGTTGTACTTAAAGTTCAGTTGAGTCAAGTCAACTCGTAACAATCTAGCTGAGTTTTTTTTTAATTTTTAAACTGTGACTCTAACCCATTTTCTCCACTGAAGAGATTGTTTCCAAACCCAAATTGAAACTTATATTTGGGTCAAGCAAGCTTACTTGGGTTGGACCCTAAATGGCTGGCCCATTCAGTGATGAAATTCTAAATTAGTTCATGTTTTGACTGTAGTATAATTTTGGAAATGTTGGGACCTTAAGGCTGGGTGATAGGATTTTGGTGCAACACAATTTGATATTTTCCTTTGTTGATAGAGACTCGGGACCATTTCCTTTACATATTCTTGCTTGCTAAGGAAACAAGAAGAGTTAGGTAGGTGGAGTACCTAAATCGAGACTTAAAAATTAAATCTATGGGTTTATACAAATACAAGTATGACTCCATCTTGATAGACATTTAAGATATTATTGGGATAAGTTTGGTTATGGATTCAAAATTATTATCCTAATTGCTTTATCTATTTAGAGTTATTTTTTTAATTTTTTTGAATTTTACGTGTAGGAAATCGTAAGAAACTCAGTGTAAAACCCCCATAGATGATACCCACTACCTTTAGAGTAAACCGAGTTAGGTTTTGGAGACTCGAACTTGACACCTCCTACTTCCTGATGCAGGAGGTTAATCAGTTGAGTTGTCCATCATAATATTTTTAGAGCAAGTCCGATAAATATAATCATCATCATTATCAAATATAAAAAAAATTAATTTTACTTCTCCAATTAACTCTATTCATAAGCCTAGCATGTGTTCAGGCTTCAATGGCCGGTCTTCGAATGAGTCATGTCGGAGGATGTGTTTCCAAACTATGATAAAAAAAAATAATGGATGGATGGATTATTAGGAAAATAATCAAAATATCTAGAATAAGATATGTTGAATTATTCAAGCTCTTGCTTTTTATTTTTTTTATGTTTCAAAATTAACTATTTGACTAAATATTTTAACATTTCATAGTCAATGCATTGGTGAAGACGCATAAAATAGATATAACTTATTATTAAATATAAATTTAAAAAAGAAATAATATTTTTAAAGGTATATAATTACTATTAGTGAGGTTTCACGTAAAGATTACTTTGGTCAAGTTTACTCAATTCTCAATTTGTATCGATCTAACCTTAAATTTAACTAATTTTATCCTTTGAGTCGGAGATCGTTGTTATAGTGGAATATTTATTTAAAATTAGTTCTGACATTTTTTTTTTTGAATTTACGTGTAAAAAATTACGGAATACTCAGCGTAAAACTCCCACGGATGAGCCCACTACAAATAAGATACACAAAGGTTAGACCATAGGAGCTCGAACCCATAACCAAGAGCGCAAATATCGACCGATACGCATCATATCGGCCGTTTTTTTTTTAAAAAAAAAAAAAGAAAGAGAGAATAATATTGGCCGATACCGAATTTTGCATCCTCTATACAATCTCTCGCTTTCTTAGGCGGGAGACAGCAAGTTGAACTACAGATCTGACAAATTTTCATAAATTATTTATCTATTTGGTGTCAATATAATATAAACTTGCAACCTCTATATAAATCAAGTGTATCTAATTTAAAAATATAGTTAGGTTGGTTAAGGAAATATCATTGATGGGTTGATTAGATAGGGTTTGGAGTTGAGTAAAGATGAAAATGACCTAAATTTAGTAACACATTAAATAAAAATCATAATGAAGTTATCCTAATATAAGTAATTTATTTATCAAGTTTCACCTAAATACTTCTTTCAAAAGGTTAATTGAAAGTTTGAAAAACCACCACTTAACAAAATTTCCAAACTTAACTCAAATACAATTAAAATGTTCAAACATTTATTATCTTGATGCAAAGAAAAGAGAGATTATTTTTTTCTGAATTTACGTGTGGAAAACCAACGTAAAACCTCCACTGGTGATATCGACTGTCCTTAGGACAAATCAGGTGAGGCCACGAAGACTCGAACCTGACACCTCTCGTTTCCTGAAGCAGGAGATTACCCGTTGAACTAAACCTATGCGAAAAAAAAAAAAAAAAAGATTTGGTTCAGTTGATACTGGATCTCAATCTGTCTATTTGAGAATTTGGTTTTCAACTAATATTTTGATCTTATCACATAAAATTTGCAAAATTTTAATTTTTAACTAAAAATACTGAGAATTCAGGCATTCAAAATAGATTTTAAATTCTAATATTCAAAAAATTAATTTTAAATAGATGAATATAATTTTAATAACAACTATAATGAGTATAATAATTAATTAACAATAATGCAGTAACAAAAAACTATAGCCTCAAAAAAATTCATTTATGAGAATTTGTATGTATTCTTTTTATATAAGAAATTACATGTTGACATACTATGAAGTATAATTTATACATAAACCTTCAAAAAAAAAAAAAAATGTAATATTTTTACCCTTCCTCCACCTATTTGGGTCTAACATGATAGAAATTTAGTCCACCGAACTGAATACTATTTTAGTCTCAATGGAACTGAATAATCTATTAATCCTCTTTATGACTATATTATTAAATATTAATACTTTTTATTGAGATGTTAGTTGGCACATGCAACGCTTGTGACTTGTGACAAATAAATAGACGGTTGAAACGGAGAAACAAATTGTATTTAAAGTTGGCAGGTAGGCCACGACCTTGGGTCGATTAAATCAAAATCCAAGTATCAAAAGTCAAAAATCTTTTTTTTTTTTTCAAATTTCTTAGAGTATGGACTAATTCGTAGGGTGAAATTTGGGTCGGGTTTTAATCTGACTCATACGATCCGACTCGAAAATAATGGGTTCCGATTATGTATTTGGATCGGGTGGGAATGAGAAATTTAAAAAGCAATCTGATCCGACCTAATCCGACTACACCAAGTCATAAAACAATACTTAGGTTGAGTTGGGTTATAAATTCGGATCGGGTTGAGTAACTGGAGTCAGTAATTCGGGTTGGATTGGGCTTGATAAATTTTAACATGGGTGGAGTTGGGTTTATTGAAATCCAGTTCGAATTTTAGCTTTAATGAATTCTTGAGATATGTGTAAGCTTTTTACCTATAGACATCGAGTAAATTTATGGAGACTGACTCCTTAGAGTAGAATGAGAATCGAACTACTTCGGATTCCAAACACTAAATGTTTTAAAGCATCAAACGTCAAATGTCTTTTTTTATTTTCAAACTCATGTGCAAGCTTCTCTTGTTCCAAACACTAAATGTCTTAAAGCATCAAACGTCAAATGTCTTTTTTTATTTTCAAACTCATGTGCAAGCTTCTCTTGTTCCAAACACTAAATGTCTTAAAGCATCAAACGTCAAATGTCTTTTTTTATTTTCAAACTCATGTGCAAACTTCTTTGCCTGCAAAAACCGAGAGTAACTCTTTAAAGTAGAATGATAATCAAATTCAAGACTCTCACTTATTTAAACGGGTTTTGTCGTTACTATAACCCCTTTGAAATTTCAAACACTAAATGTCTTAAAGTGTAAAACCTTATTTAAGTTTCTTCTCTTAATTAATGCCAGCTGTGGCTACGGTTTGTTTAATAGTAGTTTAATAAAAAAAAACCACCATAAGAGTTCAAAATTAACATGTGTTTATTCAATATTCATCAAATCAATGGTGCAGATGAGTTTAATCTACGTTACATAAATAAGAGGCTTAGTCAAGGAAAAATCATCAATAAAGTATGGATTTTACGAGAAAAGATGGATGGTTGGCACTGCTTAGATCAATTATCAAAAGAAAGATTTTTGAAATGGATTTTTACAGATTAACATGTTTGAGTCTAACTTAAGAATGAAGTTTACTTGTGATGAGGCAATGGATAAAATGTAATTTTTTTAAAGGATCGTATTATAATTTTTAATCTTAGCTTTTTCACTCTAAACATTGATATTTTTGGTTTTCTACTGACATAATCAAAGTATTTTAAATGAGTTTTTTTTATTTTATCATTTATTAAAATATATTTAAACTATTTCCAATATATTCATCTCTAACTTTATCCTTAAAGAGTAAGACTACTTATAAAACGAAACATACACATATCAAAATATTTGACAAATAGTCATCATAAATAATTAACACCAAAACTCGTATTTAATCATATTACAATTTAAAAAATAAAACTCTCATATTTTTCTTCTTATGCTTCGCTTTAAAAGAAAAGATTATAATTTATATGTTTCTTTCTTTAATAAATGATATATAATTATTTTTTTGGATTAATATGTGAAAATTCAGACACAGTTTTACTAAATCTCTCATAGATGAGCCAATTATCACCAAGGCACATCAAACTTAGAACATAAAGATTCGAACCCGTAACCTCCTAATTCTTAAAAGTTGGAGATACATAAACAAACTAAAGTATTTACGAGGATCTTTAGATCCGTTACCTTATACATATATCTAACTACAAAACTTGGTATAAAATTATATTCCAAACCACTTTCTTTAAATTTCTACCTGCCATTCAATTAAAAAATATTTTATGAATATTTATAGACAATAATATTTATATAAGAAGATGGTATGATCACTCACATATTGTGAGTCACAATATAAGATATAAAATAGTATAATTTAAATAATAAATTTAACATTTTTCTGTGATGTACATGTGTCTAACTGATTCCAAACAAAATGAGATGTAACCACTTGCTTTGTTGGCTTCTTTTTAAATTTGAAAGGCTATCATGCTCAGAGGAATATTCCTTTATATACAGAATCATACCCAGAATAGATCGTTGAAAGCCACGTGGATTATGGAAGTCACATGATACCACACATGACCATGCACACCAAGAGACACATGTCATCAAAATTAGCACTAGAGGGGCTACTAGTCCTCAACTCAAGTAAAGTGTCAACCTAAAACCCAATTCTTACAATTTAGATTTTCAAGTCTTTTTGGATAAAAATATAATTCATATTATTTTAATCTAATGTTTTCATTGATATATAATATTTAATTTAAATTTAAAATTTAGACCCTTTTTCAAATATATTAAAATTTGTTTAGACATATTTGAACATATAAATAGAAGATGAGAGACATCTTAGTAGAGGAAATAGATAACTGAAAGTACAAAAGAAGAACATGAAGAAAGACGTGATAGAAAGTAAATTGATTTTATGATTAAATGAAAAATAGAAATAAAAAATCAATCTTAAATAGATTGAGATTTAAATTATGAGAAAATTTTTAAAATATGTTGAAACATTGGATAGACATTTAAAAAAAAAAACTTCAATTAAAATATCAATTTATTTCTAAAAAGTCTGATTTTTTTTTTTTAAATATCGGATGAGTCTACAATCGGAAAATTGACCAAAATTAAAATTTCAGCACAATCTGAAGGTCATTTTTCAACCCAAAGGTTATTCAAGATACAATATTATCATTACTGGTATTATTTATTTGATTTATTTTAAATTAATATTTATAAATTATAATAGAGTATGACAAATTATGTTTAACAGAGTAAATGCTTATCTAACATTCAAAGGACTCAGCTTTCTAATCTATTTCCAGCCAGGGTTGGACTTGGGCCCCGGTCCATCAGCCCAGCACTTATTCATAAGGTTAAATTCAATTTGAGAACTATTTGGGCCAGTCACAAACTCGTTCGGATGTGAAGAATGAATGGTGCCAATTTTGTTCAATTTGATAGACAATTGTCAAAATTTCATGGTTTGCATTCTAAGCACCTAACACATGACAAAATGACAAATTATCCATAGTCATTATTTATTTTTTCTTTAAAAAATTTGTCCCATGGTTTATTAATATGTATTTCAATGATCAGAATATCAGATGGACCCACCCACGAGTATTTCAATTATTATTCATAGTCCAATAACCATTGGAAGGTCTAAATGCACATGGAATTAACGTGTGAAAAACTCAGACATGGTCTTACATTCAATAAAAATAATATTTTTTTTTCTAAATTATCTATATGGACAAACCCATTGAAAAAAAAATCTCATGGCAGGTCCACCCTTCTCTAAATCTTGGGCCCCACATGTAGGGTAAACTAGGTAAGATCTGCATGTAATAGTTGCATTTCTTATTAAGAATTTGAATTTCCCTAGCAAACTTGATATTCTTTGTTGTTGATGATATCATGGGTCATATGATAGGCATGGAGGTTGAGTGGGCTGGGCCTGTTTTTTAACCCAAGGTCCATTTCGATTTCTAAACACCAAGCTTGAGCCCAGCCCAAAAGTGCATAATCATATTTAAGATAAAATGCAAATTTGATAATATGGGATATTTTGATAATATTGCTCCACACCCTAATATAAAGAAAACCACTCTTCCTATTTCTGCATTCAAGGATGGCTTCGATCGTTCATCTAATGAACCTTAGAAAACTACAATAAATAAAAAATCTCAATATTACAAAATCTGCATTATTTCAATAAAAACGATAAATTTCCCCAATAAATTGGAATATCTAAATTTTGTTTTAAACCAACAAAGAGGATGACAGGATCATCCAACCGATGTGAGTTTTAAATAATTGTAAAAGCCAACAAGGAGAGAAACTTAAATAAATGATAATGGGTCATCCAACCATTCAACAAGAGCCAAATCCAACTCTTAAAGAAATGAGAAATTGTAGTATATAAGCATGGAAACAAAATCCATTTATAATTCTATAATCGCATAATCTTCAATTTTGTCGCAGCTTACAGAGATCCTATAGAAAGTTCTTTGGTCCACAACAAATAATGTCGTTTCATTTTTTTTATCATGGATTTAAAGTTGCACTAAAAAATTGCACGTGCAAAACTTAAACAACACCCAAATTGTTGAACAAGTCAGCCTTACTCTTACGCACCCTCAAAGACAATTTTACTCAAACAATCATAAGACTATCACACTTGCTTGGAAAGGACTTGTATTAGAGAACTTAAAACTTTGAGAAGTGGGTTGGAAATGAATACCTCACCCCTGTTTATACATAAGCTTTGGTGGGAAAAAGTAGTCATATAGACACTTTATAGATCCTTCCCTCTAGAAGCTTTCTAGATCCTTCTCTCTTGGAGGACTCTAGAGAACTCTAGAACATTCAGGAGAACTCTACAGAGTTCATGTAGAAGTAATCTAAGTACAAGATGGTGAAGTTAAGTATTGGGTGTGACACTTTACCGACTAAGTCTCTCCTAATACTGTGCTATCGAATTCGATTAATCAGATATAGGAGCTGATACCATACAAATGCAAATCTAATCAGATAAACACAGGGAAATCCCCTCTAATGGCACCCAAAAAATTACATTGCGCAAATGCCTTGACAATACTGAAAAACAAATGCTAGAAGAGTACCTTCCAATCCCAAAATTCAACACAACTTTCTTCTGTTCTCAGGTAAGAAAAATCTCTCTCTTCCTTTCCCACTTCCAAGGGTTAAAAGCTTATCCAGTGATTCTCAGTGTGAACTGTGAAATGTGAACGTTCTTCATGCAGACAGTGATAAACCTCGTAAACTTATGTTACTAAGTAAATGGGTCCGAAGGTTCGAGCTTTGTCAGCCGGTTGGTTCAACTGATTCAAGCAGATGTAGGGTACCTCAAATTCATCTCTTGTTGCATTACTAGGATTGATGAAACCAGCCAGAGGCCCAGAAGCATGATTGCTTCTCCGGCAAGAAAGGACCGCTCGTTCTCCATGCCCGTGTATCGGACCGGAAACAGCTTTGGGTCTAGTTGGATTGTGAACATGAGGAACACTGACATGTTGAGATTTTGAAGGAATGGATTTCCTCCAGAAAAACAGAGAGTTTTTCAACCAGTTGCTCTTGCTCTTTTTCCCGCCGCCTGCAACTGATGATTGTTGCATTGATGTTTCTTCAGATTTAAGGTTTCTCCCATGCATTTTTGCTTCCTCTAAGAACTGATTGGAAACAAACCATGAAGACCAACATTATATTAGAATGTTCATTTTCATTTTCTGAGGAAATGCTGCTACATACACTTACATAGTAGATTCGTATAATAGTAGATAACTAAAATATCGGCCGATATTTGTCTTCTCTGTATACATATGATATTATGTTGGGGTGTATGGATTTCAGAATTGGCTCAAATTATCCAAAATGTCAATCAATATTTGCCGATTTTAAGGTTGATATTTTAGTATCGATAATATTTTTTTTATGACAAAGAAACTCAAGGACCCCATCTCCCTCTGAGTAAAAATGAAGATTCTTTATATGTTTTTCATGTGCACTTGTGCATGTATATACACAACAATGGACTCTGCCCAAATGGTGCAACTTGGGCCAAGCCCATAAAAATTTGATAAGATTCGGGTACAAACTGACAAGGCTTGACAGTGCTCATTGGCCTAAAAATCAAATCTGAATTCGAAAGCAGGACACTTTGGGCCTTGTGCATGAAAGAACATATTTGGCCCAAAATACTAAATTTAAGCTAAAATTCATAAATCTAGTTTTCCGTAATTAATATTGCCTACATATTTATAAAATCTATGCAATATTCCTCTATTATTTTTATAAAATAAAACAGGTTTATCTTGGATTGAGAAAAGCCTGAGCTCAAGTAAGCCCGTGTATGCATTTTGGCTCTGAAATTGGACGAAGGGGCCCAGTTTGATCAAATCAGGCTGATTTGGGCCTATGCTCGGTCCTTTTAATTATGAAGTCAGCCCAATCCCAGACTGACCCAAAACCTTGTCCGGCCCACCTGAGTTGCTTCCTAGGGTTTAGGGTTGTGGGTGTTACCACTTTCCACTGTTACTTCTCAGCCAAGACAAACATTGATCATGCACTGCTGTCATAATAAATACTACTTAAATTGAAAACCAAAGAAATTTTTAATAGAGAGCAAATTAAAAATAACTTAAATACGTACCCTTGAGAAATCCACATGAGGATCAAAAGGTTCCACATTCTCATCTGCTAAGAATGTTGCAGATTTCTTCATCTTTCTCTGAAAAGCATGAAAACAGACAGATTTGTGAATTTGTGAACTTTTAAACTCTTAATGCTTAGAATCAAAACACCAATACCCAGATGCAATAACAACATTAAAAATAAAAATGAAAAGAATTCGAATATAAATGGAGAAATAAACTCTCAAGAACAACAATCACAAAAAACCAAATAAAAACCCTTTACAGAGCCACTCCACAAATAGAAAAAACCAGGTAAAATGAGGAAAAGAATAAGGCTATGTCGAAATCCTCTTTCTATTTCATATGCTTTTCTTGTAATTTCCCAGAAAACCCAGAGCACAAAAGTTTCACAGCCCAGAGAATCACAGCCTATATAACATTATAGAAATGGGAAAAAATGAGTTGGCTTTCTATTGGAATAACACTCACAAGATTGACATGAATCAATTGGAATTTCAAATATGTGTATATATAAAATAAAAACAAAAAAAGGAAAACCAGAAGCAGCAAGACAAGTAGTCAAATAACAAAAGAAGAACCTCAACTTTTTCCAAACTTTTCCTCCCTTGAATCCAAGGCATTCCATCCAACTACCCCATTAATCCCCAGTTTATGATATAAATAGCTATTTTCCTTTCATTGAAAACAAGGTTATTTGATATCAAGTAGCTGTTAGAACATTATAACCATTCTCTGGGTAGCGTAGAAAGGAGACAAGGAAGCCAAACACAGAAAAAATGGAAGGTAGAAGACAAAACTCTTAAGAAACAGAGAAGTAAATGAATAGATGGATGACATAACTTCAAATCAAATCAAACAAAACCAAAAGAAAAATAACTCAAAAAATAAAAACATGGGTTCATCAATTCATTTGTTTTTTTATTTAAAAACAAAAAGAGTTTTCAATATCTTTACCTTGAATAAATGAAAATGATGCAGAGACCCAGACACTCTGTTCTTATATTTCAGAGAATAACAACAATGATTTCCCAAGAAATTGCAGAAAGAGAAAGAGAGAGAGTCGAAGAATGAATGCCAGCGACTATTATGGCGTGAGTTTAGGAGCCGTTTGGTTTAGAATTTGTAGGTGGCGCTTGAGCCCACTAAACCAACAAATGTAAAGAAATTACTAATTAATAATGATTTTATCGAGTACAAGATAAAGACATGGGCCTTAGCTACTTTTATATTCACTATAGTAGTCCATTCTATTTTAATGATTGTTTTATATTATTTCTAAAGTGAATTTTTTTATATTTTGTTTATAAAAAGACACATACTTCTTTTAAAACAAAATATAAGTTAATGTATAATTTTTCCTTTAAAATCAGTAATTTATGCAATTTAAATATCATTAATATATTAAGAGAAGTTCTTTTATACATCATGACTTACTAAAATCTTTAGTATTTTTTATAGGTAGAAAGTCAATTAACAGCAAAAGTAAATGCTTAACACTTATTTTTAAATGTACACAAAAAATCTCATATATTAAAACATAAATTAATACAATTTAATTTGAGAAATAATGTTTTACTCAAACTTCTTATTATATTAGAAATATGAATATTCAGATTTTAATAAAAAGAAAAGAAGTAGGGCATATAAATTGGGTGACACAAGATTTAAATAGAGTTAAAATAAGACCTTGAATAAGGCTAAACTAGTTTTTTTTTTAATTTACGTGAGGGAAACCGGGGGATAGCAAACGTAAAATCCTCACGGGTGAGTCCACTACCCTTACGCCATACCAAGGTTAGGCCACGGGGGTTCAAATCCGCAATCTTTCGCTTCCAAAACCGGGAGTCAACCAGTTAAGCTACGCCCAAGTAGGTAAGGCCAAACTAGTTGAAATCAATGGGAAGAGGAATAAAATGCTTTTTATTCACGTTTTCATTTTAATTTTTATATTAAAATAAAAAATTATCATCATCATCATTTATCTCATTAAATTTTATATTGAGTTTTATTTTAGATTTAACAAATTATTACCATGAGCCGACTATCAATCTGTCGCTCATAAAACTTGAGCCTAATAGAAAGTATAATTTACATATTAAAATGTCTATTTAATAAAATGAAAGCATTTCAACTATTTTAATTAAAATAAAATGAAATTATAATAGTACTAAAAGTTAGATTGCACACTGTTCTCATTTTTGGTACCGATTAGACCTTTAAATGAAACTATTAGAGTTGACTGAATAGAGGCTCTCGAATACGTTACTTCTATCATTGTGTGACATGATGATTAGACTTGTACATTAAGCCGATGGTTGTAGTTTTTGATAGCTCAAGCTTTGCGTTCATGCTCATGTAAAAAGAAATAATGTATTTTTATTGGTGCAAAAAGCGATTCTTTAATTATAAAAATTAACTAAATTTAAACAAAAATATAACATCTTTTCATTTAAGGTGGCAATTATTTCTGATTTTATTTAAACCCATAATTTAAAAGCTTTAGAAAAATTTAGGCAAGTCAATTTAAGTTGATAAAATTCGATACGATTTGATGTTGAATGAGTTAATGTGTTTTTATTTCTCGAGTGGACTTGAAAAATTTGTCTAAGTTACTCACTTAGATAGCATATAGCATTTTAAGTTAAAGTCTAAGTTTTTGAACTATGCTTTAATTATTGAGAAATGATTCTATATTTTCATCCTAATTTTATGGGAGACATGTGTAGTCCACTTTTTAAAAAAATTATAAATTATTCGTTAATTTGTAAACACATGGATATATTGATCTCTTTAGATTTTATGAAACTATTGGATCTTCCACTAGATGGATTAAATGAGATGAGTATGATAAACTTTATACATTTTCTAATCAAATATTTGTCATTTTATCTATCTAATGATGGGTCCAATAATTACACAAGATTTAAAAAGTTCTTACATTTAGAAATTAATAAACAGTTAAAATTTTTAAGATGTATACACCATATGATCTAGATTAGAGTGATGGTCAAGAACCCGCCTTAAGAAATGGGAGTCCTTAGTTCATTTCTCACTCCACTCCAAAGGACCACTCTCTAATGTGCATGAATATCATCCCAAAAGACCACTCTCCGCAGAGTCATCTTCATATGTATGATCTAGATGATAATATAAAACCATGTTCCTTAATCATTTATGAAAGAAATGCCCAAAGGTAACTTGGTCTACTTGAGAAGCAGTATAATATTGGTCAACACAAATCATGTGGGCTGCACTGGATTGGAGAAACATGAGTGGAGCGAGAATTGCGGAAAATGGATGAAATACTGCGTTGATGACGACAAGTATACATATTGATAATAAAATTGATGGTGAATAATAAATTCCCCTCTCTTTTCATAGTCAAAACCCGACAGAATATGGTAGCACAACACAACAATCAATTCTATCCCATTTGAATCAAACCCTTCCATAAATCTCTTCCACCATTCATCCCCAACATCACAATTGGAAATTTGACAGAAACACCACCGTCTCATAAAATACATCATGATAGCACATGGATAAACTAAGACATGACATTATTATATTCAAATCTTTTGCACCTAATTTTTTCTTTTTAAAAAAGAAAAAAAAAGAAGACAAGAAACTGTAAAGGAGCAACAATTTTTTGAAATTTGGCCCAACATAATATCATGGAAGAAACATCAAACAGATGTTCAAAATTTTCTGTCTCCCTTTAGATACTTAATGAATGTTAATTGTTTACTACAAAAAATGCATATTTTTATGACAAATTGTTAAATATAATACAATTTTCAATTGAAATAGCTATTTTCTTTATAAATTACTTTCCCAAACATGATGCAAGATATTCTAGTTTACCTCTATTTAGGGCCAAGTAGAGTCCAAATAAACATTAGAGATGATCTGTTCAGATGATACATCCAGTCCACTTCTAGCAGTCTGTCCATCGAATGGAAATGTGAAATCTCATCCATCTTAGCAGTCTAAAATGGGCTTATTTTCAATTGCCAGTCTATTTTCTTCTTGAATCTGAATTTTCGTTCCCTCAATATATTGGTGAATTTCAGATGCTCCAATGATGTAAAACTCATGGACAAAGTACCCAGATTAACCTCCGGCCGAGTCCAAATAAACCACACATAAACTAGGCCAATCAGTTTTTCATTCCTATTAAAATATTTTGGCTCTGACCATCAAAACTCAAAACTCAAATGATGGATTTCTGAATTAAAACCGAGTTTTTGAACATACAAAATGCCATACATTTTTAGTAACCCATGTTTACTGAATACCCACATGTTGGTAAGCAGCAGCTAAAATTGTTACATAAGAAACTAGGTACCTGCAATTGTCTACTACCATAAAAAACAGGAAAATTAAAAGAAAAAAAAAAAAAAAACACAACACGGGTATGGCAAGCAAATTATAGCTGTATCAGATACAACTCAATATTTACAGGAACTTCACTTCTCTGACACAATGGAGGCAGGCCTGCATCCGTGGAACACACAGCAATGTGAAGCATTTGAAAAACTCAACTGCATCTCTCAAATGATAATTATCTACTCCATTCACATGAATACCATACAACTGCGACGTGGTAAATAATGGAGAGGCTTCCAACTCATTGACATTGCATGAATCTTTTGCCTGTAATACTCTCAATAATTTCTGCTCTTGTTTTTAAAGGAAATAGCTAATAGGGAACCTCCCAGAGCATGGACCTTCCAATCAACTCTTCAACCAGATGTTCTCCAACATACATATTTCCCCCAAAGACATCATCAGAGCCCCGCCAAGTGATAATTTTACTACATCAAGAGGTATGTTTACAGAATGCCCTGGCGTGTTGCTTTACTGATAACATTTGAAAAGTAGTCATTGTAGTTCAGAAATTCCCAGAAGCGGCAGAGAACAAATTCACTGTGTTTCGGTGATTTTAAGTAGCAAAGATACAGTTCTTTCAGGTTTTCCTCAAATGTTGTCTTAATTGTGAGCACCTGCATGCATACAAACATGGCCATACAGAAATCAATATGGAGCTCCTCTGCCACATGGATGCTCAATACACTGGTGGGAGCAGTTTCCTTGACTGGAATATGTGTTCAACATGGTCCATGTATGACTTTCAAGTGTGGAATAAGGTAAGAGGGTAATATCAGTTATTTCCATTACCATGTGCATCAATGGACTAGATTAGAGCATTTAAAGTAGATCAAACAGATACAGTTGGTATTAGAGTTCAGGTGCAAAAATGTTGTGAACTTTTGGATAATTAAAACAAGATTGCTGGTTTGTAATGGTTTTGATACACTCTTGAAGAAACTTGATGATCAGGGTGTTCTAGACATGATTATGTCATTGGAAATACCAGAAAGTAATATAATAGAGGTTTTAATGGATTTCGAGGGTTTTATCAATCCTGTATGAAAAATTAGATCAGTACTGATCAAAACAATTAATTATACAACAGTAACAACCATTTTTAAAGCCACGGTGAAATCATATTTAATTATGACTGATCACAGAAAAGGATAGGCAGAAATCACCTGGGAAAGGTTTATTTGAGCAAGAAGCTCAGACATGTTTACTCCTCTGGATCCAGCCTTCAAACCACTTCCAGCAAAACAGAATCGGAAATCCAATGCACATTGCAAGATATTCTCAATGAAGCTAGCTACATGTCGTGTCTCATCTGACAGGAAACATCTTCAAGCACACCCAAAGAAGAAAAAGAAGAGAGATCAGAACCAGATAAATCTAAAGCAACAAGAAAATAGGTATGAAAATTGATTTTTTCCCCTTTCCAGTGGAAGATATACAATTCATTACAAGAAAAAAAAAAAGACTATAGAAAGATCCTGACTAGAGTCGCAACAGTGAATGGAACATGGTATTGAGGTGACAAGTCTTTGAAATAGTGGAACTACAACTGAAATCAATTTATAACTGAAAATTCCAGTTAGTGTGAAACAATATCAGACTAGTCTTGAGAACACTCTCTCCCCTTTTCACTCCCTCTCTCCCTTTTTTCGAGATGGCCTTGAACAGTAAACTATGATAGCCTTAAACAGTAAACTATGTTGAGATTGTTGGAATCAACTTGGAAATGTCCCAGTGAAGGTGGTCATTTGATAAGGGAGTTGAAAATCCCAAGAAAATCAGACAAAAAGAGCTGAAAAAAGAACAAGGTTTCTCTTACACATCACTTCCAGAAACACAAACTGTGCACAGCTCTATTACCCACAGTTTTGAACCCAAACCAGTGGATCACCACATCCACCAGTGAACTATAGATATTCCTCACTTCAATCCTGATTAGTCCCCTATGACTGAATTGACCATGAGTTAAACATGTGATTAACTCCACTACAAAACTGAATTGCTAACATATTTAACACGTGATCAATCCAAATTCCAAAGTGAAGAGCACTCCAATCTGGATCAGAATTGCCAACGTATTCAATTCACAAGACTTGCAGCAGTTGAGTGGTTCATATTCATTAGAAAAATGGGGATAAAACTGAGTAGAGGGAATCATCTGCATGGAGACTTCCTCATACAGTGCAGTTTATGATCATTCCTTGTTTATTTATTCATTACTTTTGTCAGGTAAGGATTTCAAGGGATATTAGGTCAAAGGTACTTAATTGTCTACCCAGAAATATTTTGAAAATTGACAATCTCTGAAGTTCAACCACGTTTAACTTACATATGCAATGCATCAGCCAGGTATGCCATTGCACTGACTCCAAGTCCAGCATATCTTTAACCTACGCAAAACACAACAAATCATTGGACAAGTACAACAGTTTATGGAGGCACAAGCAAGAACAAGAACAAGGTCTCACAAGATCATATAGCACAACCACCCATGCGCCCAGCAAGAGCCCCTTGTGATAAGTCTTACACCCAAACATCCATTAACCGTTGTGAATTGTCATATATCTCAATTTCACATCCACTCAATTGATATTCACTGTTGGATTAGAACACCCTGTATATGATCTTGATACTACTAAAATTTGAGCTAATCAAATCCTTACCTTCCCTCCCTCCACATGTATAAAATATTAAAAATACATATATTACATCCTAGATGTAGGGTCCACTTTGGATAATTTGAAATCATTCAATCTCAATATCTTCCCATGATAGTTGATGGACTCCAACTTTACCTGTACATGAGATCTATTCACCATTTGATTGAAATACACTATAGATTGCAGTGAGATGTAAACACATATTATAATTTATTTCAATCCAATAGCTCATGTACAACTGTACAGGTGGTATTGGGACACATCACATATCACAGATGATATTTAAATCCAAGGTTCCCATGATATCTCCACATGTATGAGCTTACAGTTTTCAGAATAATAAAGTTGACCTTAACACTAGTTTGACAATCAGAAGGCAGTCATGGCCACTTATTTTCAAGAGCTGAGAAAGTAAAGCAAGAAACAACACAATCCATTGGCGCCAATGAATCTGAAGTAAAAATTCCTTGGGCAACATGAATGCAAAGAATCATGGTTTTAGACAACATTCAGTGGCCACAATGGCGGCTAGCAACAGCCAGTGAAATCGATAATGACAATCATCATACTAGGGCTACAACTGGGGTCGGGTTTTGACCTGACCCGCATGACCCGACCTGAGAAATCATGCGGGTCGGGTTAAGAATTTGGGTCAGCAGGTCGGGTCAGGTTGGATTCTATAAATATTAACTCGGGTCAGGTCGGGTTTTGGCCCGAGTTGCAGCCCTAGATCATACCACTGTTATTTTTATGCCTATACAATGAGTGACAACTATGATTCTAATGGAGAAAAACATTGTTTCCAGTTTCTGCGTCAGCTTTAGGGTTCTCTATATAGAGATATCACCTTAGCATCCATGCATGTAATATTGGTTTTCATGTTTGTTTTGAGCTAAAAAGGTCCCATCCTGAATTGCTTCAGCCAAAATGAAATCACCGCATCATCTAATGGAGAAACATGTTCCTGTCTTCCTGACTGTTTTAGGGTTCTGTAAAAGTGTAAAGTGTAAACAACAATGTTACCTAAGCCTACATGCATGTAATAATTGTGAGTTCTGCTTCTCCACTCGCCCATGCCCAGGGATAGGTTTTTTGTGGCTGTAATGTAACATGACCGAAAGATACCTTAATTATGACCCACTAACAGATGCATTGATCAAGAACAAATACTTTCGAGGAAGAGCAAAAAGTCTTGGAAAGAATATTTTCAACCTGATGCTTAAGGGAGTTCAAGAACCAGCACCATGATACATGTGACAGTTGTGATTGCACGTATTGCTGTAACGTGGAAACAAAGTGATTAACCTGCTGCCTGAAACACAATAACAGCAACACTGAAAACAATAAATTCACAATCATTTCAATGCTAAGGAACATATTCATTCATCAATTAGCAAATTGGAATGTTGAAATTCAGGGCAGACCCAAGCCCTAACTAAACACAAGCTAGGTAAAAGGGACACAAGCCAAGTTCAGACTCAATGGATATAAGTATGATCATCATATACTCGAGGAGAGGTGGGGGTCTTGGGGTTCTCCGTATAATATATATATATATAAGTGTAATCATCCAAATCATAGTTGGATTTTTTTTTTAATAATTGTTACATAATAGTTCTATAATTTTCATGATATTAAGGTTAAACCCATGGATGCAATTTAGAACCGAACAAACATAGAGTATGGATCTTAGGAGTGCGACCAGGCCCAAACCCCATTAAATGTAGACCTGGCCCAAGTCAAGGTCCAAAAGCCAACACTTCTATACCCCTACGTAATAGAAGAATGCAGCCATGTTGTGAAGAACAAGACATCAGAATCTATGTCAAAACATGGTAGTTAATTTCAAATAAAAATTTGTAATATTGATGCTAACAAAAATCAGTCCAGGGCAGCAATGAGCATGGATAAGGTCAGAAGTCAGAACAAGCTCAGCTGGTCAGCCCATAAATTTAAGAAAGAAACTTAGGCTAGACCCAGCCTATCAGATCTCATGATCAAGCCCAAGTCCATCTCATGTTGGAACAGGAGTTGCAACAAAATTTTCAAGTGGGCTCATGATCATCATCACCACTGTCATCGCCACCACCATTGCCACTTTCCCATCTTTTTGGTTCAACGTCTTGAGTTCTCTTGCACTTTACCCGATCAAAAACAATTTCCTCCATCAAGTCAAAAATGATAATGCCTTCAACCCCTTCATAAGGTTTTTAGTGACTTCTTGCTCTTCCTCCCTTCTACTTATCACCTTTCAGTTTTACATACAAAGACTGTTTTCAGTTCCCCTTCATAAGGTTTTTAGTGACTTCTTGCTCTTCCTCCCTTCTACTTATCACCTTTCAGTTTTACATACAAAGACTGTTTTCAGTCTTCAATATACCAGTCAAAACTAACTTTTTTTATGACAGAACCCCAAGACCCCGACTCTTCCCGAGTACGAGGGCATTGGGTAAACTCCAGATGCACACAACCCCCTGCAAGCCATGTGCATCGGGTTACTACGGGACTCGAACTTAGGACTTCTGGTTCCTGAGCCAAAGTGTCTAACAATTGAGTTATCCCATGCGAGGGGATAGCATTGCTTTTCCAATCTATCTTTCAACACCACCCATCCATCTTAGCATGAATGTGTAAGCAACCATTACTTTGTCTAGTTGTCTTTTCTTCATCACCAAACACTCCCATAAGCATTGTCAGTTTTGCAGCAGTTTTATAGAAACACCAAATATTTCAAGTTTAAGATGGATGGTTAACTAAGTTTATTATCTTGGCCAATTTATGTTGATTTCAGTTTCCCCTTTTAATGTCACTATTAATCAAAGTGATTTTTGTGTCTCACTTGGGTGGGTAGATTCATCAATCGAAGTGAATTTTGGGTCTCACTCCAGACACCATGAAATCAACTAGCCAATTTTAGATTGTCGGGTGGGGCTGGGTATAATGATGTCCTTAAGGGTCCTCAAATGTAACCTTGACATTGGCTCATAGGCCTATAAAAGGTGCCACAAGGCTCCAGTAAAAACAATGGGCCAGGCCAGCCTAACTATTGACAGCACAATATCAGTCTCAGAGCCGGATGACATGTACTCCAAAACTAAAATCTAATGGTTGGTAACCACTCCTTGTAGTAATGACAAGATTGCTCATTCAAATCCTATGGATATTAGATAAATAGTCGCTCACTTGATTTTTGCTAAACCTAATTACAAGTGCCAAACCTAGATAGATGGATAAATAGCTACTGTGCATGCGTTTGAATGAGGGAAAAGGAAGGGAAACTAGAGGTTTCCTTTCTTTTCCCCCATTTGGTATTTGGTAGTTTCTTGTGAGAGGGAAAGTGGGGTCCCTTTCCCCTCCTTTCCTCTCTCTACCTCCATTTTGGTTTCCCCTAAACTAGGAGAGGAATTCATGTTTCCCTCAGCTTTCACTCCTCTCATCAACTTTTTTTCTTAAAATTCTTCTTTAAAATTAGAAATTTTATGATTTGTATGTAAATTATGCATTTCTCTAATTCATATAAAAAATCTTGAAGTTTGATAAAGAGCTAAGTTTTCTTTCTATTAATCCATTTTGGTTTCCCCTAAACTAGGAGAGGAATTCATGTTTCCCTCAGCTTTCACTCCTCATCAACTGTTTTTCATAACTATTAATTTAAAATTCTTCTTTAAAATTAGTAATTTTCTGATTTTTATGTAAATTATGCATTTCTCTAATTCATATAAAAACTCTTGAAGTTTGATAAAGAGCTAAGTTTTCTTTTTATTAATAGATTTAAATATTTTGTTTTATTTAACATGAGAAATGAGTTTGACAAATACTGCATTTATCTATTAATTATTTTGAATAATTGTTGGGAACAATGGCTAAATGAAACTATTTAGAGATTAGTATAATTTTTCTTTCATAAGACGGATAGCTATTTTTTATTTGGTGGATGTTATTCAATAATTATATTTGTGTCGAAATGTAAAATTTGTTTATTTTTATTACATAGACTCAACAAGACAATTACCATGAAATTGACAACAAATTAAAATTTTCCTACTCATATTTACCAAATAATTTTTTCTTTTTCTCAAAAAAATTCTATTCTCCTCATACATTTCCCCCTATAATTACCAAACAAATATAGGCAATCCCTCAGTCGGAGAAACCCCTACTCAAGGGAATCCCCTCCAGAAGGGAAACCCCTACAAAACTTTCCTCTCAACCAAACCCAGCCTATGATGATGATGATCATAATGGCATGAATACCTCTATGTGGCTACAATGAAATCATCAATAGGCTAGCATAATAACATTACTTAGCATCCAAGTTTAAAAGATGTTACACCATGCAGGCACAAGGGAATTATAGTGCCTACACCTGTACAAGGGTGACAAACATCGGTTTTGGAGGTGTCTCTTATAATTCAAAATAAGTGATCATTCTGAGGAAACCAAAAAGGAAGTTCCTATATTAGCGTCTCTTTTTTCATGGCAACTATGTGTTGGATATGCATAAATGTGCAAAGCCCAATTCGTGTCCTCATTTTTACCTTTTCCCCAAATAGATTCCTTTGATAGCCTTCGAAAAGATAAGTATTATTCAATCAAAGTACAACCAACATATTTGTCATTGGAAAACTTTACAACTATCTACCGCAAAATTTTCTAGGGTGAAATTTCTGCCAGCTGCTGAAAAGAAATTCTCCAAGGGAAAGCGCAACTGATTTATGACTTATAGGATGATCTTGTGACTGAAGTGCTATAGCATTTCATAGGAAAAGTTGAAAAGGAAATGCTAAATAGTGCTCTCTGAAGAACATGATTTTATTATGTTGAAAATACCAAATATTTATCATGAAATTTCTAAGAAATAAATTTCAACCAATGCTGGGAGAAGAATGGAGAGAGGGAGAGGGCACATTATCATGGAGTAGCAATTGAACTGCTACTGACAACAATTGTACAGTTACAAAAAGTAAAAAGATACAGACAGAGAACCATTATGTAAATTACCTCATTTTCATGAGGGCATTGAACTTTGTTTTTTCCTGTAAACTTGGTGCAGAATCTTGACTCATCAGACCCTACCAACCAATATGAAGAAATCCAACTCATAAATCCATGCAAAGGTAGATAGAAAAGACCACTGACAAAGATAAATCGCCAATGGTTAGGTAAAAAAATTAAAAAAGAAATTGTAACAATTTGGGAAATATCCATCCGTGACAAAACATGCAACCATGAAATTCTTAAAAATGTAATGGAATAAGCACAAGAGGTACAGGTAACACATTCATGACGTAAAACTTAGAAGTCCACTGTCTTTCTGGTTGGGTTTAAGTCTTCTCTTAGACCCATCTTATGTATAAGTAACATTTTTCCTCTATCAATATATTTTCTCATCTTGTTACTGCTCAAAAAAAAAAGTTAGAAGTTCACTGGGTCAAGAAAGAGAACTTAGTATAGACATAAAATGTGGCATAGATCATATGATAATGATCATCTTTTTATCAGTTATGGAGCTGATAGTGGAGGAATAGGAAAAAGAGAAAAATGCAAAAGGTAAAAACCAAATGTGTTTCTGCAGTTAAAACAATTACCCAGCCCATATATACATAACAACAACTTCACCCTCACAACGAATTCTAGAATGTTACAGCATTCCCCTTCAAGCTGCAACGCATACACATCTTGACACCAAGATTCAATAAGAAGCATCATTTTAATTGAATTTCTCCTAATTCCTCAGGCTTTCAAAAATATTTTGACCAACTGTCATTTGATCTTCATATACCAATTTCTTAAGCAATTTTTATCGAGAAGCAGTGCCAAATCAGCCAAGTCTGGGTTGACTCAAACTCAACTATGGTCAAGCGGTTTCCAAATTGGATTCAGGGTTTTGTTACAAGACACAGTCATTTTAGTAGTGAATTGAGTGAGTCTAGCAAGTTATACAGGTGTTGCTTGAGTCAGATGAATTGACTCAAATAACAGATACAAGCATTGACCAGTGTTTTGAATCCCCATCTCTCTCATTCTCTTTTTAACTGTATTTTTCCAAGGGGTATCATATTGCAAATCATTCCATTTAAAACATTTGCAATTCAAGTTCAGATTTTTGCCCAAATTCAAAGTGAAGGCAAAGCATTAGTGGTATCGTCCCAAAAAATTAGGCAAAGCACCAGTGGCTGGTTTCAAAGGAGACCACCAGTTCAAAGGCAGAATGCAGTGAACACAGCAGCAGATACGTAGATATAGAACCAGTTCAAAGGCAGAATGCAGTGAACACAGCAGCAGATACGTAGATATAATATTCAATAATATTGAAGACCAAAAATCCAGTTAATGCCATTAGATTGAGTAGAAATTCAGATAATACAAAAAAAACTAGGATAAGACTAATCTAGAGGGAGACCCTTCTTATTTGATTGGATTGATGCGCCCCAAAAATTATGTGAGGTCCCATGTTAAAATGCTATAACTCAAGCATTGGCTGCAGCTGATCCAATCCAAAGGAGAGTGACCCTGAAGATGAATCAAGTGTAAGTACCATTGTTTTGTGGGCCAATTGAGCCCCGTATTCAGATAATCTCAAGTCCGAATGTTGAACCAAAAACACCTTGTATTATTTACTTTGACTAGAAATTTAATATGATTTAATGCTCATATAGTTAAATCAAGAGCTCTTGTAACTGGAAAGCTGTTATAACCTTTTGTTTGAAGACCTCCAAAGACGTAGTTCTGATCATCAATTATGTGATTTTTAATGGATCAACAAGGTGGATTAAGCTATTGTTGCAATACAACTAGTTGAATTAGTTCCACCTTTAGTTTAAGTTGATGAGTAAAGTTAGGCATGAGACCACCTAGATTTGGAGACCCTCCTCCCAATCATTTTTATTTTTTTAGAATTAACTGATTGTAATGATGTTCGTTGCAGATTAATGGAACAGATCCATAGGTCAAGTATTTAGTTTACTTTTAATACAAATAGGAACAAAATGCATAGGAGATATACTTTTTCAACATTCCAAGGTAAATGGAACTCTAAGTGAGTGTAATTTCATTTTCATGCATTCGATATTCAAAATTTTGTTAGATGCGTTCTGCATTTTGAATGTTAAAATTCACATTTTGTACATAAACACATTTGAGTCCTTCAATTTTAAGCTAAAGTCTTAAGTTTTCTATTTTTCTGAGTTAAATGATTTTTTTTTTTTTTAATTTTTTGGGGTCTTAAAGTAAAAATATGTGAGACACAGCTGAGTCAGACTGATATCAAGTCCTATCTGCAAGTTCACTCAGTATTAGCCCAACTCATGACCAAGTTTTTAAACCTTAGAAAGGGTTCATCAATGATTATTTCTCAATTTGGAGTAACATGATCCTTAATATCAGATGTAACAAGAGGCAAGCAATTCCCATGCCTTTCTCGTCTAACAGGCTTACACATCAAAATTCCCATGCTAAGATTAATTCCAGGTTCATTTTTCCAGATGTTTTCTTGTGGAAGGATGAGCAAGGTTTTAAAAATTAGTGAGTTGGCTCGAACTTGGTTGAAACCTATATGCCAAGTTGGTTTGATTGTTGGTTAAGACCTGGCCTTTTCACATGTTTTCAGTGATTTCCAGTCAATTCTTGTCCAACTTGGCCAATTCGACTTAGACTCTTATCACTTCTGATTTAGAGACATGAGTCCAATATTTTATAGTTTGATAATAAGAGCTTCTAGCATACATAGTTGGTAAATGTTCATTTTGTTAACTACAAAGATTGTGGGCTCCAATAATATGGACGTCAAATAGCTAATTAACCCATGGATTTTTTTTTTTTTTTGTCAATCCAATTATGAATTACAACAGTATAAATGACTCTAATGGGTGGTGTGGTTTTGTTTTGATAATCATCCATTTTAATCTATCCGGGGCTGACTTTTTAGATTCCAGCTTTCCATACTATCTATCAAAATCAAATTCTATGCTGCTCCAAAATCTATCATATCCTTTAACTCATCAGTCCAAGTTTTAAAGCCCTCAAAAATCATACTCCATGTCACTCCAAAGTCAAAATCTAGAAGCCTCTATAATACATGATCATGTGCACCAAGTTACTTTAAAAAAAAAAAAAATGGATCCCAAGTTACTCATGGTTACAAGAATTTCTATGGTTCTGCTGGGTTAGAACTTAAAAAGTAACAAATGCATAAAAGACAAGGAAAAAAGTTTAAGAGAGATTTTCTCTATCCAAAAACAGGAAGGCTTTATCAGATAAAAGAGAGAATAAAAACGGGAATGTGCAAGATGATAATAATTTAGCACAGATGAGGGTACAGACAATAGCAATCACCCCAATCAGCAAGAAAGCTTGCAGAAATATGAAATACCATACAGGTGCATACCAACTGTAGATGTGTACCTTCAATAAGAGCCATATATCAGTTAATGAAAAAACAGCCAGTCTAATCTGAGTCAAAAAACTAAAGATTTCAGCATAAGTTTTTAGTGCATCTGGAGTCAAAACGATACTGACAGGCCAGTCCACTCTGTAACCCAGAGCTATATAATCGAAGGCATGGACACCTGCCAATGTAATTTAATGAATGTTTAGTGGCAACTAAAGAAAACGAAAATTGTGCACTAGAAAGTATGCTTTAGAAGTATAAAAGATGCCACCACATCACATTAACAATAACGCACCAGATACAGAACTTGATGTGGACATCATGCCCTGATCTTTCATGTATACAAACAACCTTTCCTTGTAGTGGTGACTTTCACATGAGGATCTTTGCAGTGCCAAATCAAGTAAACTCTGAATTTCTGGTAGTCTTTGGCTTGGCTCAGCAACATTCCATTTCTGGTTGGAAGAGAGAAACACAAGGGCATCAATCATGGCAACAGATTAAACTGATCCAATAAAAACGAGAAAGACATGATGACAGACACCACAATCAACTGCAGAAGAGTGTACATGATGCCAAAGGGAGGTTATAAAAGAATCTGCCCAATCAGCTATTTCCATAAAATGGTATCGCCTTAGAGCCAACAAGTGTCCACGCAAATCAAATCCTTCCTCAAGCAACTTAATAGTGAAATAACTGACATACTTATATCTGGCATAGTTAAGAGAAAAAAAAATTTACAGCTAATTATGATATCTTGTTGAAATCAGAAACGGTTTGACATCATGTTGAAAGAACTTTTCTTATCACTAAAAAAACCGTCTTTACTGGAAAGACAGTTGATACACATATCCTATACAATCCTATGGCAAGGGATTTCCTACAGATTTTGCAACATACTATTAGATTTGGCATCTTGAGATCCAGTTGCCTGTAAAGTTTCAAGTCCATCTGATCATACCATCCCTAATCATAAGGCCTTGTTGTTTCAAGGGCATATGGTAAACATTTTAAATTCAATGGAGAAGATCATCCAAATGAGCCACAAACTTGACAACCACCTTGGTATTAACATTCCAAATCCATCCATCTCATCCAATATATCAAGTGGTGGGCTTCATTGTCTGACATGGGCTGCCAGGGAAAAAAGTGCTACTACTTAAAGAACATGAGATGAACCACAAGCCACCCTCCACTCCCCACCCAAACACCATCTGACAAAACACCTCCAACCACGCACCTGAACCCACCACACCCACATACATATTTTAAAGTGGTAAAGATAAACTTTAGGTAGATAATGAGATATAAAGTTCTTTATAGAAATACAGTTGCAAGGATACTGAAGCAAGATGTCTTGTAGTACACATTTTTCAACAATGACATCTAGGGGTATCTCAAAATCATCCATTGAACAATGCTCATCACCAGCAACACCATCTATGACATCTTCAGCAGCATAGCAAACATCTTTAATGGAATGACTCAACAAACTCTCCCATTTAGCTCCACCAGAAACACTTGCTGGAGGCTCCTCTTGAGAATTCTCCATGATTCTTCTTGACGGATCAGCAGAACGAAGAACTGACTGGTCTATCTCATCAACAAAAAAATTTCTGCCATCAGGGTGTCGCTCATTTGCACAGTCACTCATTGCTTCCACAGCAGAAACACCAGATCTGGTGAGCTTTGGAAATTCAAAATCAGGATTGGCATGCAAACTTTCCCCATATACCCCACAAGGGTCCTTCACTGATGAAAAATCAAAGTGTGGAGGGAGACACTTTCTGTTACTCATCTTTCCTATTCCACTTGAGTTACATGTCATGTGAAACCAAGAATTTCTTGTCAGCACAGGGTTGAGGCTTAAATTGTATTTATGCCGGAGATCCCATGACTGGTAACTACTTGTGTTGAATGGGGGTTTACACTTTCCACTATCAAGTTGCATCTTTCCCATGCCCATATCACGATCAAAATTGTTAGAACCAAATCCTTCATCAAAATTAGAATCTTCTATCTTTACAGTTTTCATGCTTCTGTTAGTCACATTTGGGCAGCAGTCAGCAACACACAAATGTGTTGGATCATCGCATGCTCCAGCAACAGAAAAAGGATTCTTCAGAAGCCCACCAAGTGGCCAGCACTTACCAAATGACACATCTGAATCTGGGGTACATTTTAAGTTCCTAGGTTGAAGAGACATTGTGGAGAACAGAATCATTTCCGTGTCCTTACAATACAGGTTTGAAAGATCAGTAGCTGGGTTCATTCCTTCACAATTTTTGTCAGAGACACATTCTGACCATAATCTCTCACTTTCAGGTGACTGTTGCACTCTACCATGATTGGCAACACAATTGGACAACCCTAAATTAGATAAATCACTTGTTATTGATGCAACTGAAATTTCATGAAGCTCAACTGATCTTTGACATGCAATTTGTTCCTCAGAGCTTGTCAAAGATGAACACTCTGAAGATAGCGAGTCTTCATTTTCATAAGAGAAATCATATGATGTACGAGAAGCATCTTCATCCTCAGCATCTGCAGCCCTGAAACATCATAGAATGGCCTGATCTTTAAAAAGAATAATATCATCACTAACATTAAAAGAACATAAAATATTTTGATTAAATAAAATGAAAAATTCATCTCTCAAAAGATGAAATAAATAATTCTGAAAAGACATGAAAGGGAAGGGAAAAAATAAATTTTCTTGCTCCTCTTTGCCAATACTAGAAAAAGTACTCACAACTTTGTAGCTACTTCGTCTGAAGTTGAGGGAAGGGATGTCAAACCTTCATCAAGATGAAAGGAAACATTATAAAATTGGATTTCCTACAAGAAATGGCAATAAGTAGGTGATTAAAAAATGAAGATGAAAAATATATTGATATGCCTGTCACCTAAATGTTTAGGATAAACTAGTACATGCCCCAAGGATTAGACAGGTGCTCTAAGAGGCCTGAACACCTTGGTCTTCAAAAAAAAAAAATAGTAGTACATTTCTCGATAAGTGTTATTTTCACAATTTATTTTTATTTAAAGATTTAAATTATTTAAATGTTGCTACCTGTCCCCGTGTCCTATTTCTTTTAGATTACTGAGTCCAAAACTCACACTTGTACCCATGCAATTTCGGTAGCAGTCAAGTTGGTTTAGTAACTTGATTTCTTGTGTTTAAGTATAAAACCTCACTTACATTTACTTAAATTAAGCATTTGAGGCATGTGCCTTCAGATTTTACCCATATAACTTTTCTTACTTTATTTGTTTCACTTATTATTCAAAATTTCATCATTTAAGACGACTTTCTGTCACTCAGCCAATGGCCCAATAAAACTTGGCTTTAACAATCGATCTCAGTTTCAGTCAGGAAGTCAGACTTTGAAACCCAAATTTATATCCTGATTCTCCAATTCAATTGAAGTGCTCTCCCCAGCTGAGAGAGGCAAACACAAACTTCAAGTCAAGCAAAAAGGTACCTTAAGCCATTATTCTGTTTTTTAATATATGACGTCATGCAAAGGGAACCAATGGCTGTAAAGCGGTAAAGAGAAAGCGATAAAACTGTAGAAACAATGGCCTCTTACATTGGAAATTGTCATCCAACATCTGGTACTCAGTCTTGGTAGAAGATTCTCAAGTTTTTCCTGCATCATTCTGTACATGGTTTCTCTTTTTAGTGTCTTAGCCTCTATATCTCTTCTGCTGAAAGCTAATGGAAACAAGCAAGATATATGCTCGCTGATAGAACCATTCCAATATGGAAGGATATCTTCCAGATTTAGGAGTTGAGATCCTCTTCCATAGTTTTTGTCTGTAGTAGTCACACAATTGCACATGTCCAACAGTTTGATAAGCACTTGAAGCTGCTGACCAGCTCTAAGGAGGGGCTGGTTAACATCCTTCAGAAAACAAGGAATTGAAACACCTCGTTCCTGAGTTACAATTCAACGTCGTTAGATTCACTTCTAGAAGAAATGTTTATCTAAACTGGCACCATAAATCACAAGATCAAATCACTTGATACAAAAAATATTTTTCTGCTGTGCATTTGAACTAAACTAGATTGCAGGCAGATAAAAAAATTTGGCAGAATGTTAGCTAATCAGTTCCACCATGCTATTGGAGCAAAACAAAAATGGAAAAATCACATCAGAGGTTTACTGCTTGTACCTTCTCCATCCCAACATTATTGGCATTAATTGGCAATATTATCAGCATTCCCATCCTATGTAATTTCATATCTCTCTACCACATCAAATGCTCGGGAGATGGAAAACCATCCATTCACACAACAGGCTTAAACTAATTATGATTAAGGATTACATCCGGGTTACATCCAAAAATATAATAAGTAACATTACCTTGATTGATGGCAACGGTGATCCATTTCTGTAGCCACCTCTACCATAAAAGGAAGGTGATGAATCATCAAAACATTCTACAATGAACTCCTTATAAGGATCATTCACACTTGCTTGGTAAATCCATGATTTGACCAAACCACAATATGGCTCACAAGCACGAACGAAAAGAAACTTGAGTAGTGTACGATGAACAGGATCAGCATCCTAAGATAAGAATGGCAGTGAAAATAACAATTAGCTTGACCATAAGCAAGACATTAACTAATCATACTAAAGTTAGACAGTATTTAGAGGATAAAAGTGCATTTGAATTTTAATGTCAAGTATAATTTCGCCACTAGGGTATGGTACTGATTATGTCTAGCTTGTGTTCTAGTTGAATGATTTTTTAAAAAGATGAAATCTTTTTTTTAAAAAAGTTTACAAGGTGCACACTTCTCTCAGATCCCCTCTTCTGGTTGCTTCCTCTTAGTGTGACATTCTCCTGATTTCTCTTCTTTCAGAGAATTGGTCAATCAAATATGCAAGTCATCAGTCTCACAAGGGTATAAGTGCATGCCATGGTGCAACACACTGAATCCTAAAGACACCAGAACATTGACAATAATTTATAAAGGTGAATACATCCCAAACTTATTTCCAGTTTCAGGTCACATTACCAACAAAAAAAACTACAGCCAGTTCCTTTCCAGAAACAAGAGATTCCAAATAACGAGAATAGGCATCTTTTCTTGCAATTTTTGTTTAGTTCCCATCCAAGGTAAATGACACACATGACCTTCCTTAGGCAGTTTAGCCTGATGATATTACAGTTATCAACTTTCGCAAGACGTGTTTGTGATGAAGGTCAGTAAGTGCATATTGCTGCAACCATAAAAGTCGCAGTTTAGTCATATGGGCATCAAATATACACTTGGCCCCAGGCCCCAAATATTTGTGCACATTGTTGGTTAAGTGAAAATTGTTGCCAAATTCAATTATCGGTACCAACCTTAGATAGAAAAAATAAATGACTTTGATGGTAATGAATTTCTGACAGTTTTTTGACCTAGCAGGTCAACTAGGATCTCTGCTAAGTCAACCTGGCCTAGTCATTTAACTGGCAACTAACTTGGGTCAAACCAGGAGGTTCAGATTTTTTTACCCCAATTTAGGCTTGACTCGCTCAAGTCTATGGGTCAACTCGGAAACTCAATCTGGTCAACCTTGACCAAGTGGAGATCTCCCAAAAAAATGACCAAGCTGAGTCGGCCTCAACAAAAGTCAAAATTTATTGGAATCCAGGTTCTCATGTACTTCTTTTCTACACAAATTTGTTCTCAATCTATAAATGGTTGTTACTTTTTGCACTTCTATTGCCATTTGATCCCATTGGACAGCTGAATGTTAATGTTTGATGATAAATTTTCAAACATGAATAAGAAAATGAAATGGATAATGTAGAAATTAGGGCAACCAGCTTTAATTTTAAAAATAAGGTGGATGAAATTGCAAGTAGTGGCAACCATCCTATATGTAGATCACACACAACCCAAGCTGTGTGATCTTCTCAAAACGACAACAAAAAGTGAACAACATCACAATAACGATTCTAAGGTGAACCTCGCAAATGAAGACAATTGAAGATATGAAGAAGCACATATACAATTATGCATACCCTGAGCTGAACATACAAAAATGTAAGCAGATCTGCTCCTTTGGGGAAGTTATAAAACTGTAGGGATGTTTCAGTAGTCAAGTTGTCTCTAGATGATACTGAGAAGGCAAAGCAGATATTTCCAAGAGCCTCAATGTGAGTTCTTAATTCTTTTGTATGCAGGTAGGCCTCCATGACAGAAACTTCAGAATGTACTACACTTGTGAGAGAGCCCACTTCAGGACAATCTTCAGCACTCATATCCACATTCTTTGAATGCCTTAATTTTACCGATGAAAATAATGTGTTAAGGGCACAAAGATATCCATCTAATACTTTACCCACGGCAACACAAAAAGCCTGATTAACAAGACCGTATGGAGGGCATTTTCCCATTTCACTTTCATGGTTGATATCCACAGTGGGTGCTAAATTTCCAGCAAGTTCAGGGCTTATTTGTCCTTTTCTCACCTCCTCATCATCTCTACTTTCTCCATTCAAATTCAAATTACCAAGGAAATAGTCTACAAACTTACGGAGGTGAAAAAATATATGGCCTGAGTGACCTATAGATTTAAGGATCTTTCCCAAAGAATTTGTGCTTGATGATCGATGCCACAAACAAGGAATTCGATGGAATGTTCTGTCTGCAGGAATGGAACAAAATGATGCAGAAAGCAGTTCAATGCTATCAAGTGCTGATTTTACACCTTGTAATGCATTCATGACCAACCTCACCAGCATGGCCTCCTGCAAGATAGACCACTTCAAAGTTATACTTCTAGACATAAAGTTATCATTAGTTTGTCATAGAACAAAGAGCACAAAGATCCTTCTATAAAAGGAAAGTTCGTCGGTAGATGACTCACAAAAAACAGCTCAGTGGAATGAATAAATCTTACATTGTCTATGGGTAGTATAAAAAGAATGGGGCAAAAACAAGAATTCTAAAACAACAAGAAAATAAATAAATATAGGAAAGAGCATAGAGAACATTTCCTGCAACCAAGTTCTTATGACCCAGCAACACACACAAACAGAGAGAGAGAGAGAGAGAGAGAGAGAGAGAGAGAGAGACCATTCAGATTACAAAAAAGTATAATCGAACCCAAAGGCTTGTTTGGTTAAAATATTCTGGCAAATCTTATTTCTCCCCAAATTATGGAATTAGCAAGTTCTGCTAATTTTGAAATTTGGAGAATCCATACAGTGGCATTTTGGTGCTTTATAAGTTGGGAAATATTTGATGGAATGTGCAATTTTCACAATCTAAGTGAATCAAGATTTAGAATTCCAATATCACCTTTCTAGGTATTTAATAATCGCTGAAATTGAAGTATCTGGGATTTTATAGTGCCCATCTAGAATCCAATCCCATAAAACAAGGAAGTTCTGTAGGAAATTTTATCAATTCTATAAAGTTCTCATTTCCACCAAACCTTTATGGGCAATCAAACAGGCAGTATGGTTTCTCAAAGGAAATGATCAATAAATATTTCGTCCAAACAGCTGATGCAAAAAATTAACAGAATTCTGTCTGAAACCCAAAGACGAAATTTTACACAACAGATTCAAAGAACCGAAATTTAATTGACAAGAGACAAATTCTGCCTAAAAATTGGTGCCAGAAAAGAAACTTTACTCCAATCATCTTGTGCTAACTTCCCCAAACATTGACTTGAGGTGTATTTGGATGACCAAAAACTAGACGAACTTAGAATATAGTTAGTTAGCAAATTTTCCTTGCTAAGTGTTTTCGAAGTGGCTGTTTTCATATGAATGCATGGTTCGTCTTCTTCTTCTTCTTCTTTTCCGTCCTCCCATTTTCCTAGAAAAGCACTTCTACACAAGAAACAGAATACCAACCACTTTCATTAAAAAAAAACCCAAAACCCTAAGCGCCAAATATGGGAATTAGAAAAATCTACAAATTCTGGGATGTGAAAATTCCTACATTAGCCAGTTCTTGTTCATTAGGCACGGAATTACTACCTTTAATCTAATCTGAGAATTCCAAAATCACACTGTCAGATGGAAATGTAAAAATAAACTCAATTTGGAATTCTGTGCGATTTCATAATTCCCACACTAGAATTCAGATTCTCCAAGCGTGCAAACCTCTGGGAAATTTTGTAAACTACACAAATTTCCAATTCCACCGAAGAATTGCAAGCCTCCAAACAGCCCGGAATTTGGAAGAGAGCAAGAATTTTCCAAAGGCACAGCTCTGCATAGATCTTCAGACAATAAATGTAGTTCAGAGGAAAGGATCAAATGGTCTAAAATTTCACTTACAGAGATCGTGAATGGATCGTAGAGAGTTTTAGAAGATCTGGCGCTGGAATCTTGGGCAGCGGAGATTCGTCCGCCTTCGGAAGGTATAGATTCCCATGGCTTTGGAGGGAGAAATGGATCTTCTGGCATTAGGTTTTGAAGAAGAGAAACGAAATCCGAATCGATCGCCATTCATTTGGATTTGGATTCTTCCAAAGTGCGGAAGCTCGTTTTCCCGCCGCTTTCACTGCAGAACTGTACAAGAGGAGCTTCTGTAGGTTGCCTCCCAGGGGAACTGAACAGTCGCGTTTTTTAACCGGTTAACCGTTAATTACATTAAAATTTTAATTAATATAGGATTCGGGATTATTATTTGACATGAATTGAGTTTAAGTTGAATTAATTTTTTTTTTAAAATCAACTAAAAAATACTAAAAATTGATGAAAATAGTTGATTCGTAATTGATGGAGTTAAATATATAAGAAGAATTATATGTTATGAACTGATTTACTGTGAATTAGTTCATTATGAAGCAGATAATTAATTTTTTGTGAGCCTTATTTTAGATAATGAGAATGACTTTATTTGAAAATTTTGTCTATGTATAATATATGTGACAAATTTCATCTTTAATAAATCATTATGAATATAATATTAAATTTCACAAAATTTTAACATCTAAATGACTTGAGTTCAATTTATTAGGAAGTGTATCTTGAAAAGAGTTTAAATTAAATGGGAGCGAATGACAGTGTAAATATAATTTCATTAAAAAAATTGGACATCTAGTTTGCAATACACTGGTTTACTACACATAATTTTCTAAATTTAAGTTAAATAGATACAATCAACTCATACTTTTATCAAATTTTAAATTTTCTTTGAAAATTATTTTTTCAGCATGCAAACATTTAACCTCATTTTTCATTAATCATAGTCTTATGAATCAGAATTAGATAAATGTTTGATTTAAGCTCATTTTTTTTTAATTTACATGTGAAAAGTCGTGAAAAACCAGTAAAACCTCAATAGGTCATATCTACTGTCCTTAGGGTAAGCTCTAGAGGTGCAAATTTGACACCTCTCACTTCCAAAGAATGAGATGCACCTCGTTTTAGATATATTTATTATTTTATAAAATAATTATTTAATTAACAAACAATCAATTCTTTATATTATGAAAGTTGTTCATCTAGCATTAAAACTTAGATCGGTCTACCATTTGATTTAAAAAATTATTGAATCTGACCTAAAATTATAAACCAGAATTGCTCAAGCTGACATAACCCAAGAAAATCATTGCAGATTTTTGTAATTTCTTGGGCGCCTGTTATTCCAACGCAAGAACATGCTAAAGGTTTAAAATTTTATCAAAAGACTGGATATGGTTAGGGTTCTTCCACTCTTGGCAGTCACCCGAAACTTTGAAGGTTAAAGTGTAAATTTACATGAGACAAGCCTCTGTTTTCAATAAAGCGGTGAAGCAGCAGAATTCAGTCAGAGTGCAACCCACGACTTCCCTATCTCTATAGTCCTTCTGCCTGATGATATTCTTCTCAAGCAAATCACCAAGCCATCATACGGTTTTTTGGAAGATCAAGATTTTGGCCTCTGCTACTTCTCAGCTGATGCTCAGTCTTCGCATCAACGCTTCCCCAAAGGATGTTCACTGGCATTCTCTCTCTAATTGGATCAGCGTGAGATGCCTAGTGCCCAAGCTATCTGCCATGAGGGCGTGTTTTGTAACCTGTAAATATTGTTTTCATTTCACTTGGCCTGGATTTGAGCCTTTTGTTCTTGTTTGGCTCGGGTTGTAGGCGATGATTCTTTGTATTCTCTGAATTTCCTCTAGGAGCCCTTTTTTCATCCCGAGAATGTTTTTCCCTGTTTTTGAATGAATTTTTACTCTTTTGTTAAAAAAACAGTGGAAATTATTTTATTTAATTGATATTCATTGCAACTCATTGAATGCGCTGAAGATTACTGTGGGAGCATTTATTTACTGCCTTTAAGAGAATAGACGAATAATCTTTACACAAGTGGTGTTTCTTGCCACATTGAATAACTAAGACCTAATTTGCAATGAAAAATGACATATAAGTGAAGGGTTATAGACGTAGGTAGGGGGAAACTCGGGTCGAGTTTTGGCCCGAATTCGCATGTCCCAACTTGAAAATCATGCGGGCTGCTTTATGAAAGTTGAGTCAATAGTCGGTCGAGAAGTCAAAAATCCACATTGAATTTAAGTCGGATTGGGCTAAGAGATTTTTAAGTTAATCCGATCCAACCCGATCAAACTCGATTCGATCCTGTAAAACTATCTAAAGTAGTTCAAAATGCGGGTCGGGTCGAGTCAAGTCAAGACGTCTAGGTCAAAAGTTCAGGCCGAGTCGAGTCGGATTCCATATATTAGTAACTTGGACCTAGTTGGATTTTAAAAAATCTGACTTGACCCGGCATAATTTCAGCCCTAGACCTAGGCATACAATAGATTTTTTTAAAAAAAACTAATATATATCGTCAATAGTGTTCTTTAATTTAAGAAGAAGGAGTTCTGAGTCAAATTTCTATTCTATTTTAAAGGATCATTTTTCATAGAATTATCTAATGTATGGATAAGGAGACTTTACGTACTTAAAAAATTAGTCGGATATTCTAAAAAATTTAAAATCTTAGATCATAAGAAAATGTTCTTTCACACGTAAACTCCGAAAATGTATACATCTTTATTTTATCTTTCAAAGTTGTTGCTAGATTTTCATTGTATCTCTGGTGAGGAATTAGCCTACAACTATTTCTTTTTGGTTCAGGAACCAATTAAAATCTGAATGCTCAAAACCCATGTTAGGATAGTCGTTGAGCCAATTCAGCTAGTGTAACCCTTTTTGATAACTATAGAATATATGAATTTGGATAATTGCTAATTTTTTATAATAATCTATTTTACTGCGATTTGATATATATATTGGTCGATGATTAACGACATTATAAATTGTCTAGTGCTATAACACTAGAGGTCCCTTCTAAACAAATATATGCCTGATTTGTGGAGATGAAGCCTTAATTACATGTCCATGTTTACCGGGGTCGGCCTTGGCTTTAGGCCAACTAAGTCGCCGCCTAGGGCCCTCCAATGTGACCAATGGGTTGTAGGGCCTTCACTTGCACTGTTTTCAGGGCCTAGTGCCTCCACCAATACACTGCATATAGAGTTCTTGAGATTTCAGGGCCGGCACTGATATTTACCTAACTCATTAAAAATTTGGATGAAAGCCCATGCTATATATTTTCTCTTAAATTTTGTTTATTGCAGAAAACACAAATGGGCCTATATATTCATATCAAAATTCCAATGGTTTCACATAAAAGATCATTGGTTGCAAACTACAGTCATTTCTCGAGTTCAGTCCTATATATATCATGCCTACCTCTAGACTTTGACAACTTATATTTATCTGGCGTAGTAATTTGGAGAAATATTTATCTTTTTTTCTGAATTTTTTAAAATTAAAAGAAAGTGAAGGTGAGGTTGATGGGAATGGTTACAACAAGGGATGTATTTTTCACACAATTGGAAATTTTACAAGTTAGACAGGAGAGACTATTGCTGTTAATAAAAGTATAAAATATAAATTATATGGTGTAGGTGGATAGAGAGGTTTGTACATATTCTAAAAATTAGTCGGGTGTTTTAAAGACTCAATACCTTGATCATAAAAAAAAATGCATAAATCATAAATTAGAATGATTTGAGTAATTGAATGAGATTGAAGTTCCAATCATCTTATATTATGTAATAATTTTTGAAGAGCAATGATAAACACATGAATTTTTTTCCTTACTAAAAACATCAAACTCGTCAGTCTTTTATTTTACGTAGCTCACCGTGTAAAAAATAAAAGGTAGATCATATTCTTAATTCATATGGAAGTGGTAGATTAATTCATATGGAAGCGTTGGCTTGACGTTTAAGATGCTCATTTTATGAAGTGAAGTTTTGATTTCAATTCTGTCTATACCCTCAAAGTCACTTTTCATTAACTTACATAGAGTGAATGTGTAAACTGAGAGATTTACATATATTCATGGAATTAGTCCGTTTGACATGGAAATACCGATATTAAAAAAAAAACTATTTTCTTATATAACCTGTATAAAAAAAAAGTAGCATTCAGAACATGAAAAAACCCATAATTTTTGTTGAATGAGACTGAAGTTTCACTCATCTCCAAACTTGGATAATCTAAGTAATCTGTTCCACTACTGGTCTCTCAGATGGTATCCTGTACTGCCTCTCTAGATTCTGAGAATTCTATTGGTCTTTCCAGCAGAAGAAGAGGCAGGCCACTGTGTTAGTGTGTTGTGAAGTGTGAACTCAGATGGACAGAACCAGGACTTGGGGCAGTGAGTCCTTCAGTCCACGACACAAGACCCCATGTAGAAGAGAGCCAGTACACGTGTCAGGTCACGGTGATCGAAGAACAGTATAGGTGGGATCCACATGGAGATAATCATGCGTGTCTCCACCAAAGATAAAAAAAAAAAGTGGTGCTTGGATGGTGAAGACCACCACCGGCAATTTCCTTAGCCAAAAGGGAGGCTAAAATGATTGGTCAAGAATCAAAGATGATGAATTCTCTTTTGGTTCTGAGCAGAGTTTTGGGTGAGAGCCCATTTCATTTTTTTTTTTTTTCATTTGAATCGAGGGGGAAAAACAGATTGGCCCATCAAGAGAGAAAGCAAAAGGTGAAACCCTCTCTGATGTGAAATCCCCCATGAAAACTTGTTATGGGAAAGAATCATTCTCGTGACTGTAACAACAGTGAAATGCTTTTGTTTACATCAACGGCAGTACAGCACAACAGTATCTCTCTCTCTCTCTCTCTCTCATCATATTTGTTTGTAAATGAAGTATTCATGAAGATAAAGAGGCCCTCTCTCTCTCATCATATTACTTTGTAAATGAAGTCATCAAGATAAAGAATTACATCTGAAATTCTATCTTTGTTCGACATTTTTTTATTGGAAGTGGGATCTCTCTCTCATATATCATATTATATTAGTTTTGTAAACAAAGATACAGAATTACATCTCAAAATTAACGATGACTAAATAGAAAGAACCCGTTTTAAAAAACAAAAATCTTATGTTCAATTCTCATTTCATTATAATAGTCTACTCCTTATAAAATTTATTCGAACATCTTAATTACGAAAAAAAAAGTTAACATGAGTTTTTCAAAGCTTTGGGCCCTTAGAGTATTTGATTAATTAATATGTTAATTTTTTTAAGACGAAAGTGTCAAGGTTTCTTGGAGTATTTAACTAATTCTTAGTGTACATGCAAATCTCCCTACACACACATCAGATAACACTAGAGAAGTGACCATTTTATGTTGAGAATGACTTGACGGATTCTTCACTGTCAAACCAATCCTCACAGATTTAAAAGAACTCATATTTTACCATGAAATTCTTATCATTTAGCACATCACGAACTCTCTCTCTCTCATAGGTAGACTTATAATTTCATCTAACAAAAACCAATACAAATAAAGAAAAAGAACATGTATATTAAAATTATAACACTGAAAGCCCCAACTATATAACTTTTGAAAGATCTTAGGCCAAGCTGTAATGAATCTAAACCTCTAAATGACAACCTCTGAATAACATGCAACCTAATTTCATTATCATTAAATGATCTTGAATGCTGATATCATGCTTAGATCAGGGTGGTGGCCCTTTTAACATGAACTCCACAGTGAAATCCTCCTTGTTGTGGGCTTTATTTACCTCAACTTTACCATATTATATTGCACTCAAGAATGCCCATACTTCTTTTAGTCTCCTACTTTGTTTTCTTAGTTTTTTCATTTCTCTTTTACTCAGAGATAGCCTGGAAAAGCTCGGTCACTCTCACTCCCATAAAAGAATGCTCAAGAAGAAGACAACATCAAACCCAAAACCCACCAGCTTTTCATTATTTTATGACCCAAATGACCTGTCAATCATGTGCTTTTGTAGATTATTATTGCTTCTCAACCTTCCAAACTTAAATCCCTACATACCCTTCAACACTATATAAACCTATAGATCTTCTAATCTTGTGGACTTGATTGCAGAATCATGAGAGAGAGAGAGAGATATGAAGAAGAAGAAGGAGGAAATAAGGTGTTTGGAATGAGGTTTGTTCCAAGATCTTTCCATTGTTTCTATTTTATTTTTTTCAATTCAATCTCCATATCGCGGGTTAGTCCCGATTTCATGGATAGATCTCGGACCAGGCTTCATTCCTCACACCAAACTTTCCACATGAAGTAAGCCAAATGGTAAGACAATAAGAGTTTTTTTTTTTTTTTTTCTTTTAAATAATTATCATATTAATAAGAAGAAAACATCAGATGTGCGAGCAAAAAAAAAAAATTAACAGGAAAGTCCTACGGTCTAATAAGACAGTAAGAGTTACCACTGTTTGTTGCATCACCTTCTTCTTCTTTGTTCTCCTTTTCTTAAGTAATGGTGCAATTGTCGACTTATATGTTCTTTTGATTTCAAAGATGGAATTGAATGAGTCCAGAATTCCATTCTATATCTATTGGGTTTTTTCGTATGAATCTTTGTGAAATATAGGACTTGATATTTTCATGTATGTAGTTGTGTATAATTGTTTGTGTTGTCCTTTGTCATGTTTAAATACTATTAAGAAACCAAATAATATGAAGACTCAGTTAAAAAATGCAGAAACATATAATAATAAGTTTAGGAAGTAGAATCTGTTTCTATCTTCTGCACTAAATGACCACATGTATATTTGTATGCCTGGACTGAAATACGTACCTTCTACTTCTTTATACTAAAGTAGAGAAAATTTCCCAATACTGAAAATAGAGAAAATTGGTATAAAAATCTGTGGGGTGCATGATGGTTATGCACCATCTCAAGAAATGGGAATCTTGAGTTCGATTCCAACTCCACTCCAAAGGCCAATCTATCATATGATTCTGATTAAGATTCACAACAAAGCAATTGTATCATATATTCATTGTTTAACTCCATGCTTCATAGTTTCTGGGTGATAATGAATCCACTAAAATTCATGATTAAGTACTAATCTGCTTCTTGTATATTTCCAATCAATCACCTTAGATGATAACTTCATCCTTATACAATTATGTGAATCCCATAACCATTATTCTCTGTGTAATTAAATTGCAGTAGCTTAATGAGAAATGTAATGACAAGAAAATGAGTAGACCAGAAATGGTCATGGAGTTTTGCCTGTTTCAAACACAAAATACAATTGGAAAGAACCCTAAACTGTAATTATATATCATTAAAAGCTTAATCTTAATTAGAGAAAGAAAACAATCTCTACACACCAAACAATTACCCTCAAAAACTTGTAGCCAAAACGTAAAGTGGAAATCTATTGTGGATCAAGTTGCAAGTTCACTGATATTATCATTGTCATTATCATTGAAAGTATTTTGTCCTATTCATATATGGTGAAATTTCTTATTTGTACTTTGTTTTTTTTTTTTTTATAATGTATATGATAGGGGTGCAACTCTGGGTTGAATTGAGGGATTGAATTAACAACTTAACCTCTATTACCTTCACCATTAATCTAACTCAACTCAATTTCCTATTTCAAACAACTAAATACAAAAGCCAACTCACATAATTTTTTAAACCAACCCAACCAACTTGATGCGGGCCTTGTGGATTCTAGGATGCCTTGGCAGTGAGGAGTCTCGCTTGTCAAGTTTGTTTGATAAATTTTGAGTTGGGATTAGTCTTATATTGGAAGAGCAAGTGTTCAGAGTATAGGTGGATTCCCTCACCCTTATGCATAACACATTTTTATGTGTTGAAAAACAAAGTTGTGAGTCCGATTTGATGGATTCTCGGTTGGTCAAACGGACAATATTGTGCATCCGGGTCGGTTCTACATCAGGTGGTTTAGACCCGAGGATGCCTCTCCTTTAAAGGTGGGGTGATTGATAAAGTGGTCTAGTGGATTCCAAGTCGCCCTGGCGGTGAATAGTCCCGCTTGCCAAGCCTAGTGGCTTCTATGTTGGACATTAGTTCCCTCGACAATTTGTCACTGATATACAATATTGCATTGATAACAACATAACATGCAACCGTATCAATTCAACATTTTTTTTAATCTCTGCCAAGGAATTTATGATAAAACCTACGAAGGTAATACCCATGTGAGGTAAGGATACCCATGTTATAAAAAAAAAAAATCTTGTATTTTCATCCAAATAGATCGCACCATACATACTTTCCTTTTGTAATTTGGATTGGGCTTATGCAAATTTGGCCCCTCAGAATACCCATGTGAATTGTCATGGACTCAGCCGGCCTCTTTTTTGGCCCCTCAGAATATCGGGTCCAAATTTGAATTCAGACCAACTTGAGCTGAAGGTCGATATTCACCGCAAAGCCTAAACTTGAGCCAAAACTTTTAAAATCTTTACCTAATATTGTGTAGAAATATAAAATTTATATATTATTAAAAAATAATATAAATAAATCTACTTTGGAAAAAAAAAAGAGCCCGAGCCAGATAACCATGCATACGCATTAAGGGTTTGAAAACAGGCTCAGGCGTTATTAATAAAAATCAGTCTGAGCTCGGGTTTTAACAAGTCGGGTCAACTCCGGCCTAGTAGGCCCTTAAATTACAAATTGGCCTAGGCTTGGATTGACCTAGAACCAAGCCCAGCCCGCCGAATTTGCAGTGCTAGTTTCTCTATTGATTTTTAAATATACTTTTGTATATAATATTAAGCTTTATAATAGTTTAAATTTTTTAAAATGACAGTAAATATCTAAATTGAGTCAGACAGTCGATAAGAGAAAGGACAATAGACATTTGACAATGTATTAAAAACGTAATAAAAATAAGTTTCATTTAGAACTTTGTATCCATTTAATTTAAATAAATAAAATTATTTATTGATAAGAAATACTATTTTAATAATATATTTTACTTTATTTAAATGATTTTTTTTTTTAAAATTTATCATATAAAAACTAATATTTAATTCTACGGAGCGAATATACTCAACTCAAAGTCAACATCTTATAATCTTACGAATATCTGTCAGCTCCAACCGACTCTCTCCGTTTAATCCCAGCTTTATGCGTCCTCAGTGGCCACTGTCAGCTCGCCGGTGACGTCAGTCAGCTGAAGAGGTTCACAGTTCCTCGTCGATCGCCTTCTGAATTATAATATTATTATTTTATTATTACTGTTACTATTTTTCCTTCATGTCGTTTTCGTTGGATTAAATGGAAGTGGACTTTGGCTTTGCCAAAGCTTTTGGAGGGGATTGCTTGGATTTTTGTCAATAAGAATTTTCTATCTCCGGACGACCTCCCAAAAAGGAAGCGATAATACAGATTATGTGGTTAGAGTTTTGAGTGATGGAGAGTGAGCAGAAGCAGAGACTGGTTTTTGCAGTAAATGGGGAGAGATTTGAGCTCTCAAGCATCGATCCTTCGACTACACTTCTTGAATTCCTCAGGACCAAAACCTCTTTCAAAGGAGCCAAGCTTGGTTGCGGAGAAGGTGATTTTTATCCATTCTTTTATTTATTTATTTATAATTTATTGGAAAATATACATATGCATAGTTTTGGATTTTGATAACTCAGTGACATTGGTAAAAAATTGACATTAGATTATATTTTCTCTACTTCATAAATTTTTATAAAAAATTTCTATTTTAAATACTATCATGAAAATGATAGACTAAATCCTTTAATCCACCAAACTCAGTCGTAAAATATATATTTTTTCTATTTTTTAGTATGTTTGCACGATTTTCTCTTATTTTAGATAATAATATGATTAGAGTGGACCATCTTTCAAGCCCGCCCATCCTAAGACGGGCGTTTTTTTTGGTCAGGAGACATACGTTTTAAAAATTTTACGTGAAAAGTCCACTTTACCTTTCACCCTTCGTAACATTTTAAAAAACGAAATTATAGGTGCACCGCTTAGAATTATAGGTATACCATTCATAATTATAGGTCCGCCGCTATGGATGGGTTTTCCACTCCAAAGTTATAGTTAATTTCAAAATTATAGGTGCTCAGAATTATAGGTACACCGCTTATAGGTATACCGTTAATAATTATAGGTGCACTGCTGTGGATGAGTTTTGCACGCCAAAGTTATAGCTAATTTCGAAATGATCGATGCACCGCTCATGATTACAGGTGCATTGCTCATAATTATAGGTACACCGCTCATAATTAGAGGTGCACCGCTGGGCTCTACTTAGGATTTGCATATGGAAGGACGGGGGTAAAGTGGGAATTTCACTTTATCCCGTGTCTCCTAATAAAAAAACACCCGAGTTAGGATGGACGGCCTTCTTTCAATTCACTAAATTTAATATTAGATTCTTTTTTATATTTTTATACAAATTTCTTTATTTTTCTAATACTAATATGACAAAGAGAGGTCAAATCTTTCAAATTCACAAGATTAAATCTTGACTTTTCGTTTTAGTCAAATTTTGTCATAAATGAAAGAAAATCATATGAATACACAGACTTAGGAGATGGTTTATGTGTCCACGAGATTAGTCTCACCTCCAATGTAGGTGGAATATCTATGATATTAAAAAAATCATATGAACAATGTAAGATTCATATAAATGTCACCTTAGAATAGAGTACAGAGATTTTTTGTTTTCCTTTTAGAAGATATATGTTTTTTCTTAGAGTCAGATCAATGGTCTATCTAACTTGAAACTTTGTCAAATTGGGTAAAGATCGAATTCACATGGAGTAGGTGTGTATGAGGTAGGGAGGGGTCTGATTGGAGCCTAGGTGGGTCCCACAAGGGCATCGCCCATGAAAGTTTCATGAGGTGACTGCAAGGATCACCTGCAAATGAGTTTGCAATAAAGTTTGGTGTAAATGACCTAGTCATGTTACTTGGGCCCACATGGGTGGGTGGGTTTGAAAGGTCTTGATTTGTATGTGTCATTTATAAAATTTCATCTTGATTGGATAATTGAAGCTATGTTTTTTAAGATCCTCAAGATTTGAACTTTATTTGATGGTGGAAATTCTCGACGAGTTAGATCAATGGGCTTGCAATGGATCCATTGGGTCCACTATGGGTCCCAAGAACCAAAGTTTGCACCAAACTTTATGCGGACTTGTTTCTGGGTGATTGGTGAATTCATATGTTTGAGATTTTCTGAATGCAACACCTCACATTAATGTTAGATTCTGAAAGTCATGCTCATACCCATCCAAGTAACTCTGTGATTTTGGTGTGTAAGGATTATGGCTTGCCTATTGGTTGTTCATTTGTTTGAGGTTATCTCTTACAGTGTACACATTCTTTTTTTATTTTTGAGTGGTAACTAAAATTTCATTAAAAAAGAAAAAGATGTACACAGAAGAGAAGAAGAGTCCCTAGGTTCGGGAGTGATGAACCCAAGGAGACAAGGTACAAGATCACCAGCCCCACGATATCTTGTATAACCAAAACCAACAAAACATAATCCTGAAAAAAAGTATCCTGTCCCAAAAGTTCTATTCCTATGAATCACAAATGGTATAACACCCTTGCTTGTTGAGTTCACTCCTTGTTTTGCGAAAAAATATGTGACTCCGTTGGCCGATCTGCTGACTTTAGTGAAATAAATTTCTTGCCCCGTAAATAGTGTCTTAATCTCCCTAACCATTGTTACCAACTTCCACGGTGGTTTTTTTCACTCCCGATACCCATTTGATATACACAGTGTACACATTCTTTAGTTAGGATTTTTGGTAGAAATCTTGAAATATAGAGCATAGCTTGGTGATATACTCAGATTATTTGTGGAAGAATATAATTATGCTGATTAAGCAATATGATTGACTGCATTTGAAATTTTAGTAGCTTTTGTGCTGCAGGTGGTTGTGGAGCTTGTGTTGTTCTCCTTTCAAAGTACAACCAAGTAAAAGAACAAATTGAAGAATTTATAGTGAGTTCATGCCTCACTCTTCTTTGCAGTATAAATGGTTGTTCAATCACAACAACTGAAGGCCTTGGAAACAGCAAAGATGGCTTCCATTCAATCCATCAAAGGTTCTCAGGCTTCCATGCAACACAATGTGGTTTCTGCACGCCTGGGATGTGCATGTCTCTCTTCTCATCACTTATTAATGCTGATAAAACAGGGAGGCCTGATCCCCCTCCCGGGTTTTCCAAGATTACAATATCGGAAGCTGAGCAGGCTATTGCAGGCAATCTCTGTCGTTGTACTGGTTATCGGCCCATTGTCGAGGTATGCAAGAGTTTTTCTGCAGATGTTGACATTGAGGATTTGGGTCTCAACACCTTTTGGAGTAAGGGAGAAAATGCAGATATAATTGCAAACAAATTACCTTTTTATAAACGCGATGGTGTCTGTACATTTCCCGAGTTCTTGAAAGATGAACTCAAATCATCCTTGGATTGTTTCTTGAACCTGCCACCAAAGAATTTAGATGATATTGGGATTGGAAGTAAGGATATGAGAGAGTGTCATTGGTATACTCCTGCAAGTATTGAAGAGCTTCAGGATCTATTAAAATCTGAAGAAGCTGAGAATGGAAAATGGGTGAAATTAGTAGTTGGAAATACGAGTGCTGGTATTTACAGGGAACTAGATAATTATCAAAAGTACATTGACATTAGTCATATTCCTGAGCTTTTGGCTATCCAAAGGGATAGTGCAGGAGTCGAGATTGGAGCCGCTGTTTCAATTTCTAAGGCTATTCAAACATTGATGGAAGGAGAAGGAAGTAAATCACCAGTGTTCAGAAAGATTGTGGAACACATGAACAAAGTTGCATCACATTTCATCCGAAATACTGCTAGTTTGGGTGGTAATCTGGTCATGGCACAAAGACATCAGTTTCCTTCAGATATTGCTACCATTCTTGTTGCTGCTGGTTCATCTGTAAATATCCATACTGGATATGAAAGAGTAAATCTTACATTGGAAGATTTTCTGGACAGGCCTCCATGTGATCACAGAACTTTGGTTTTAAGCATTCAAATTCCAAACTGGAATCCAGAACCTGGAACTAGATTGCTGTTTGAGACGTACAGAGCTTCTCCACGGCCCCTTGGAAATGCAGTGGCTTATCTCAATGCTGCTTTCTTAGCTCAGGTGTCTTCTACTCTTGCAACATCAGAGAATACCATCTTGGAAAATCCACGATTGGTATTCGGTGCATACGGGACTAAACATGCCATCCGAGCAACCAAGGTTGAACAGTTTTTAAATGGTCAAGTTCTTACTGCAGCTGTTCTGCTTGAAGCAATCCAAATACTGCAAGCAACTGTAGTACCTGAAGAAGGCACCTCAAGTCGTGCCTACAGATCAAGTTTGGCTGTTGGGTTTCTTTTTTATTTTGCAAGTCCCTTCATCAAAGGCTTGATAGAACCTGCTGTGAATGATTTGCAGTTGAAGATAAATGATATTGTTGCTAGCAACAGAATTCTCGATGGCAACGTCAATGAATATCCTAATGCTTCAGCAAATAGGGGTTCTCAAAATGGCTTTCACTGTGATGGGTACAATGGTTTGGAGAAAGAGGCTTTGCTCTTATGTGCAAAGCAAGTGGTGGAATTCAGCAGAGAGTATCATCCAGTTGGTGAGCCTACCAAAAAAGTGGGAGCTGAGATCCAAGCTTCTGGTATGTTACACAACTTTATCATTTCCTCTTTGTATGTGGGACTTTATATGAAGCTTCGTGCAAATTCGCGGTCTTACGAGGTCACCATGAAAAAAATGCTGGATTGGGTACTTTGTTGGAACGTTTTACATTGACATTGATCTTAGAGGGATTTTTCATCTTTATTTTTATCTTGTTCATGTATTGCGTTAAGATAGAATTAGATTTTCCTTTATCTATAAATAAGATTATAGGGTCTTTCCTGATTAGGGAGGACAAAGTATTATTTTACATGGTATCAGAGCCTAAACTTGATCCAAATTTTTTCCACCAATCTTCGAGCAACTTTCCTTAATCTAGACTTTCCTTCACTCCCTCTGCCGGACGAGATTTGTTATCGGCAGAGGGAGGCTCATCAAAAACAATTTTTTTCCCGTCCCTGAACAAGTGCCTCTGCTCCCGTCCCTGAAATTAAAAAGAAACCGCTTCTGTTTTGCCACCAATACATGCTTTCCTCCCTGCCTTTCCCGCAGGAGACGATTTTTCTTCTTCTGAGAAACAGAGCCCTTCACTGTTTTTTGTGCAGGCGTTGCTGCACACTCAGAGCAGCAACCTTCGATTACTTGATCTACACCTCCGGCAACTCTCCTTTTGCCGCTTTCAGATCTGGCACCGCTCAGATTCAGATCTGTTTAAGGTCGTCGCCCCTCACCACCAAACAACAGAACAGATCTGCGCCATGCACATCTGATTCTCCGGCACCAGATCTGATTCTCAGGTCTCCAATCTGTTTTTTTTGGTTGTTCCCGGTTGCTGTTACCATTCCTGGCAAATTTGGGCATTCGACTCTCATCCATGATCAGTTACTTGCTGCCCACAACTGAACAAGCACCTTTTAGGCCCCTTGACTATGTTTCCCTATCTCAGCCATCTCTTCTTCCTCGATTATTTTGTGGCCTGCTTGATGCTGTCTATGCGCTCTAGCGCACTTCATAACTCCACGAGCATAACTGTACACGTCTTCAACGAGAGAGAAATTGCTGATTTTGTGAAAGAACACTTATCTCTCAACCCCGTGAGGGTTGGCTTGGCGGTCAAAAACCCATCTGAGTTGCTAGAGGTCTTGGATTCAAGTCACCCTCAACACAAAAGGGTCACTCACTATAGTGTTATCTTGTGTGTGTAGATAGGGAGGTTTGCATATGCACCAAGGATTAGTCAGGTGCTCTAAGAGGCCTAGACACCCTGGTCTTCAAAAAAAAAAAGGAACACTCATCTTTCTCTCTCTCTTTCCTCCTTTGGTGGAATGTTTGACCGCGTTTTTAGGTGCTCCTGCGAGACTACCGTTTCAGATATTCATGTAGCACAAAAAAAAAATTAAAAAAAATCAATTTCTATTTTCCAGGGCGCCATCTATGTTCGCCGCCTATCAGTTCATAACCAATCATTGTGTTACCAATTCAACAAATCTTCATAGGCTCGCAGCTAGTCAATGTGTTGCCAATTCAATAAATCTTCGCAGCCAGTCAGTGCGCTGCCAGTTCACCAAATCTTCTATGGCCAATCAGTGTGCCATTTTTCGTAGTTCCACTGCAAATTCTTCCATTTCCAAGCTTTGTGTTATTTCCATACACTCTGCAGCTTGCAGGGCCGTGTTAAGATAGAATTAAATTTTCTTTATTTAGTAACTACTAATATTTGTATTTTCCATTTTTAATGATTTCCTTGCTTAGTTGATTTGTTTTCCTTATTTGTACTCTCCTTTCTCTATAAATAAGATTACAGAGTCTCTCCTGATTAAGGAGGACATAGTATTATTTTACATATTGTCTATGCGGTTTCAACCCATTGAAACTAAACATGATTCAGACCAAGCTAAGTTGGCTCTGCTTGGTTGATTTCAAGTCAAAACACCTCTCTCTCTCTCTCTCTTCTTTCTCTCTTTCTTATTGACATAAGATAATTTTGAGAGATGGATTGGAGAGGGTGTTGATTGTATTTTTTTATTTGAAATGGTGTTTTTAGATGTCAATCATGTTCTTGCGCAAGAGTCTATTATTTCTTCCTTTCTCCTACTAAGGTTAGAGATAAATTTTCAGTCTCCGTAAGAATTTTTGTATGGTTCAAGATAAATTACTCCATAGTGTAGTATAATATTTCTTTCCTCTAGGCTTCTGATAGCAAATTGAGAAGATAGAAAAGGTTTCTGATTCTATTAAAAAACAAAGTGTTTAAAATTTGAAAGTAGGTTTGAATCAAAATGGTCACTCCATGCAGGTGAAGCATTGTATGTGGATGACATTCCTTCCCCTAAGGACTGCCTTCATGGGGCATTCGTTTTCAGCACAATGCCTTTGGCACGTGTAAAGGGCATTGAATTCAAGTCTGCTGCATCATCTCAACGAATGACTGCAGTTATTTCTGCTAAAGACATTCCAAGAGGAGGCAAGAACATAGGATCTACGTTTTTTGTAGAAGAAGAACCTTTATTTGCTGATGATCTTACTCAATACGCAGGTCAACCACTTAGTTTTCTGGTAATCTACTATTTCATTTCTCATTCCTCTAATATAGATGATGAGTTCATGCTTTCCTGTTGAGAAAATACACCATTTCTATAGATGCTTATTGCACACTACATATGCTAATTCTTGCAACCTTGAGGCTTTTGGTTGAAAGAAGAAAAAGTCGGAGAATTCTCTGCACAAGATTATATGTAGTTGGTTTTGGGGAACAAATGGCATACAAGTTGGTTATCCAAATATTTGGTATGATTCCAGTGTGAAATATGTGCACAGCAAAAATTTCCTTGTAATGATAATCCTAAACCTCATTGGTTGTCAACAAATAGATGGTTCAGTTGAAAAAATGGAAGAAAAAGAAAAGAACAGATCTCATTCAATCGAAAGAGGAAGAACAAGCGGCGACCACTTGATCTTCCAATCTGGTTAGAATATTTGTCAGGGGGCAAAGCTTTATGTGAAGCTGTACCTTGGGGATGCCTTGATTTATATCTGTGTGTATTGCAAGTCCATTCCATTCCACCTTTCGAAAGCCATCAAGCCCAGGACTTCCACGAACACAACATTTTAGGCCATTCCTCATATAATTTTTCCTCCAGTGATTTTGGATATTTCCAGTACTCTCTTTCATTTTCACTTTGAAGGGAATGTGGTTCAGATTGCAGATACACAGAGATATGCCAACATGGCTGCTAAGCAAGCAGTTGTCACTTACGATACCAAAGGCCTTGAGCCACCAATTTTATCAGTAGAAGAGGCTGTTAGAAGATCCAGTTTTATTGAGGTTCCTTCTTCCCTTAGGCCAAAACAAATTGGTGATTTCGCAAAAGGAATGGCAGAAGCTGAGCATGCGATTCTCTCAGCAGAGGTACATATTCTCTTACCTTTCATCTCTTTGATGCCAAGGTCTAGAAGCTCAAAACTTGATTTAGTCTTGAGGAAATAGCTATCTATTGATTAAAAACTTGTATCAAGTACTCTTTTTCAAGTAAAAAAAGCTGTAGTAATCTGCGTTCCTTGCTGCTTTAATTTTTAAATATTATTGGCCAAGTCCTGCTTGGAGACCCTTGTATCTTCAGTGCATGTATTCTTTCCTTTCTGACACATTGATTCACAGAAGTATTGAATAATCCAAAAATTGATGTTGGATGGAAGATAAAAGGAAGAAGGAAGAAGTCAATTCCTGTTTTTGCCATTTCAGAAAAATATAATTCCTGTTTGTGTGGCACCGTATACTTGGTGAAGATGGTTAATCATCTGTTTATCTGTGATAATCAAATTAAATGCTATTTGGGGTCTATCCAAGCAGGTCCTCATAAAATTATTATGACTAAAACACCGCTTTGCTTTTGTTAACAAAACATGTACATACTTCTTGTGCTAGACATGCATTTATTATTTTAGTATTTTCAATTGACATGATAGTAGTATTGGAAGTTAGGCCTTTTGGAGGTGTAAAGCCGTGCTACTTGAGCATGTGATAGGTTTTCTTGCTTTGGAACTCTCTCAAATGTTCTGTATTATCAGTCTTGTAATATCTCCTACTGCAGCCATGTCATTGACTGTTAACGCTAGAGGAGTCTGTTTGGACTTCTTTTGGTGTTTGCCTGTATATTGAAGGTAAACAGGTCTGGACTTAGGAGATGAGATAGTTTCGTGCCTGTGAATATTCTCAAATAGCAACTAGGTTTTTTCTAGACCTAGATTCACATTCTCAAAGATGTTGATGTCGAGCAACATCAATGCAGTCCTAAACTTGAATTCAGTTTGTTACTGCTGCTCTTGTTGGTGATACAGTTTTGGGTCATCCTCATGATTGTGGATTTTGAATCTGGATAACCATAACCCTTGATGTCTCAGTTGTGTGAACATATTCTTGCTCAAACCTGACCATAACTGGGGAGCTAATTTATTATGAAACAGGACTAATATATACTTTTTTGGAATGTTCCACCCATATTTGTGGTTCTTTAATTCATAAATATTTGTCATCTTGTTATCCAATTTGCACTGCCTTTCCCCCACCACCACCACCCCCCCCCCCCCCCCCCCACCCCCAACCACACACACACACACACACATATGGGAACAGTTATATGCATGATTTTTTAGCAGAGATGCACGAAAAATGATGCTGGAAATTTTTGTACTCATCGTTTCCGCTGCCGCTTTCCTATCTCTCTGGGATCAGTTTTTTCAGTTTTCTTCCGGTTTACCCTATCATGAGCCGTTTCTTGTCTTACTCCATACTCTATCATGTCTTTCTTTATCCTTTCGCTTCAAATTATTAAAGGTCCCCCTCTTCTTTCTGCATCTTCTACATATAACTCCCAATTTTTCATATGGGGCTGCTTCTGCTCTTCTAAGGATTTTTTTTAAGTAAATTACCAAATATCTAGTAGCAGAGGATTGTGTAGGTGGTAATTGTTGTCCTAAAGCAAGCTTTTATTTTTATCATCAAGTGTGCATCACCGAAGGAATAGGTTTTGTACCTAGTATGTACATGTTAGACTCAATTTTTGGTTATTCAGATTACATGGTGGTACCTACTGTGTTTGCATTGCTTATCCTATTGAGCGTTTATCATATAAAAAGTCTTCACAATGTCTGTCCTAATGTCTCAGCTGATAAGCAATGTCAAGGTTAACTAATTACATTTACAGTCTAAATTCTTCAATTGAAGTTGGACTATGTCTTGATCCTAGTAAGTTTTGAGGCATGGTATACCCAAACAGAGTCCAGACAATACCACGGTCTTGTTAACTGAAACATATATATGATATATCTCACTTATACAAACTCGCGGCATAGCCTTTGAGACATGTGGTTGAAATATATGTAAGTATAGTTACCTGCGCATTTTACAGTGATGAAAGCTGCAACTCAATTGTTTGAAAAAACATAATTGAAGATTTATATGTTTTTACTATTTGTAGATCAAACTTGAGTCTCAACACTACTTCTATATGGAGACACAAACAGCACTTGCCATACCAGATGAAGACAATTGTGTAGTGGTCTATGCTTCAATTCAGTGCCCTGAGCGTGCACAAGGAGTAATTGCAAAGTGCCTTGGCATTCCTTACCATAATGTTCGTGTCATTACAAGGAGGGTTGGTGGTGGATTTGGTGGAAAAGCCATAAGAGCAATGCCTGTGAGTATTTTCATTTTGCACAAGTTTAGAGTTTCCTTTTTTATTATTACTATTATTTTTGGCCTGCAATAATTTGACTCTATGTTGTTGAGCCTCAGAGCTCAGATATATGGAAAAAAAATCATGTAATTTTTGGTGTAAGCCTAGAATTTTTCTTGTGCTCATTGGATATAATTATTAAAGAAAATCTTCAAGTTTGCAAGATCCTTTGGTTCCTCCTAATCCAACTCACATGCCTTTATCATGCTGGCATTTTCTCTGCAGACTGAGAATTTTTTCTTGTAAAAAAAAAGGTAAGAATCACAGTTGCATTTTCTGGTGAGTAACCCTAACTTTATGACATCACAAGAGGAATCTAATAATGATTAGATAGTGTCAGCATAATCTAAGGTTTTTCTTTTCTCTTTTAAAGATTTTTTCTTAAACTGTTTAGTATGTTGAAGACGAATAAAACTGTGCTATAGCAAACACAAATCAATCACACAAAAAGCATATGAGATTATGCGGTTTGGTGGTGTACCTACGTCTATCGTGAGATGCAAGTAATTTCTCTATTTCCAAGAATAGGGTTACAATACTCTCTTCTTCACACCTCTCTCAATGCAGATGAATCTCGAAAGCAAAAAATCCCTCAAACCTATAATATATTGATGGTTTTTGGTACAAGGTTACGAACACAATACAAGAATCCGACACAATATGGTCTACCTAGAAGTATAGCTGATTTCTGTACATAAGTGGTGACCTCATTTCATGATTTCCATGGAAAGAAATTCATTTACTGTTCTGAAACAATGTAGGATGTACTACACACTGGAAGAAATTATTCCAACCATTCATTTAGATCTGTTTGGTAACATTTTAAAACTACTTATCATTCAGAACAAGAAACCATTTTAAAACTGCTCATGCTTTCTTAGTCTCTAGCTGGGCTCTTGAGAGGGTCTTTATTATCTTCATGCCTTAAGAAATATTATCCTTCTAGTCACTATGAAACAGGTCCTACAAGCATGCTGATTGACTAAAAAATTGGTAGAATGTACATTTGGTATCTCAAACAGTTAGTGTGAGCTCGTTAATGGTGGTCCGTCTTATGGTCTTGCCGGAAGCAGCCATACTAATTGATTAGCAGAGAAAACAAAAAAAAAAAAAAAACTTTTTTCATTTCAACAAAACCCAATTCAACAAAGCGACAAAAGTGCTGAGTCATTTGGTGTACTTCCCACCTAACCCCTTAAATTGAGATGTGGAGCTACATTCATTGCACATTTAGCAATACTCCAACTGCTAATATATTCTTGATGTTTACATACCAAAACTTAAATAATAAAAAGCAAAAAGCAAAAATGGTGAAGTTTTACACTAGTTCAATCTTAGCAAGTGATCAAACTCCAATCTGTAGACATTGTTTAATTATTTGATATGAGACATCTTGGTTACTTGGATTCTTATCCACCTGGAAAATTTTGCCTTATATCTCTGTGGTAATTGGAAACTATCCCTTATTTATCTGAAATGAACAGAATCTGTGCCTTATTCTACTCGCTTAGGTGTTTCTATTTTATTTGGTTTTTCTTCCTCAGATCTTTTTGTGGGCCAGTAGCTACTACAGTCCATATGTTGATTTGTCACCATTTTATATGATGCTAGGATATTTTAATACTTTCACATTGACGAGTTTCAAATGCAAAGATAATTTTTGCAAGATTCAATGTTGGACATTGCAATTTCCATCTTAGAGGCACATATTTTGGTATTGCAAGATGCTCTAACCAAGCAACATTTTGCTGTCAACTCAAGAAGCTAGGTTATGAATGATCAGTTTTGTTTCTGTTTTGCTTAGGTTGCAACTGCATGTGCACTAGCTGCACACAAGTTACGCCATCCTGTTCGAACTTACCTAGATCGTAGGACTGACATGATAATGACTGGTGGTCGGCATCCTATGAAAGTCAACTATACTGTGGGTTTTAAATCTGATGGGAAGATCACTGCTCTCCATGTTGACATATTAGTTGATGCCGGGATAGCTGAAGATGTAAGTCCAATCATGCCAGGAAAAATTGTGGGAGCATTGAAAAAGTACAATTGGGGTGCGTTATCTTTTGATATTAAGATCTGCAGAACAAATTTCTCAAGCAAGTCTGCCATGCGGGGACCAGGAGAGGTACAAGGTGCTTATATTGCTGAAGCCATAATTGAGGACATTGCCTCATTTCTTTCTATGAATGCCAATTCTGTCAGAGAGAAGAACTTGCATACGTTTGAAAGCCTCAAGCTGTTTTATGTAGATAGTGCTGGAGACCCTGCTAAGTACACGATGCCATTGATCATAGATAAGTTGATTTCATCTTCAAGCTTTCATGACCGAACTGAAATGATTAAACAGTTCAACTGTTCTAACAAATGGAAGAAACGTGGAATCTGTTGGGTACCTGCTGTTTATGAAGTGAGGTTGAGACCTACACCTGGGAAGGTGAGTATTTTAAACGATGGTTCAATTGTTGTTGAAGTTGGAGGGATTGAATTAGGACAGGGACTGTGGACAAAAGTAAAACAGGTAACAGCATTTGCTCTTTCCTTGCTTTGGAATGATGGGAATCATGACCTTTTGGAAAGGATACGGGTTATTCAAGCAGATACCTTGAGTTTAATACAAGGAGGGATCACGGCAGGGAGCACCACATCTGAAACAAGTTGTGAAGCAGTGAGGCTGGCTTGCAATGTCTTGGTTGAAAGGCTTATGCCACTCAAGCAAAGGTTACAAGAGAAAATGGGAGCACTTTCGTGGGATACTCTAATAACCCAGGTAATAGTTCAAACTATACTAACCCCAAGGGGTTGGCTTGACGGTCAAGGTGCTTGCCTCATGAAGCGAGGTCTTGGGTTCGATTCACGCTCAACCCCAATGAAGGGCCACACCCCGTAGAATTATCCGGTGTGTGCGGATTGGGAGGTTTTCACATACCCCGAAGGACTACTCAGGTGAGACGCCTGGACACCTTCGGGCATAAAAAGAACAGTTCAAGTTATACTTGATTTTTGGGATTTTCTTGAATTGGGAATTAATCTTTAGAAATCACTGTCCTTTTAGCATAGTTTGTCAGCCATTGGTCCAACTATTGGACCCATGTTATAGTTGTAAACCAAAATATATATGCTGCACAGAGGGCATCCTTTTTTGCTGAAACTTGCAACTAACTAGAGGAAGAAAACCTTCTTGTGCAAACCCTAGATGGATTCTTGTGCTTACACATTTGTAGTATGATTGAGTGAAGGCTTACTTTGCACTGGGAATCACTATGGAAAGCTTGGGACATGGGATTTTGCAATGTTAAGTGTGATTAAATGTGTCCTCTTGAGTTCCTTTCTTATGATTTGGAATTGTTTTTGTGGGTTGGCCATTTGAGATGTTCTGGGCAAGCCTAAATTCATCCAAAACTGCATCACTATGTTACCATTACTCCTGAGTCCTGACATTGCAGTTGCTTCAATGATGGGACTCATGGTTGGGGATAGTGCCTCCCTTTTCTAATTATAGTATGCATTAGAGAAGCTGCTTGTGACTCCATCTCTCCATTATTTAGTTAATCTTCCATGTACAGTATATACACGAATGGAAGAGATGGAAAGTATACTTGAACTCTTGTAGGAATGATAAAGTTGAAATGAGGATGACAATTCTAACCCCCTTTCTTTTTTGCAGGCAAATCTCCAAGCATTGAACTTATCATCAAGTACTTATTATGACCCTAGTTACGAGCGCTATCTAAATTTTGGTGCTTCTGTAAGCGAGGTGAACTAATGGCTCATCCCATTTTCTTTACCCATGTGTAAATATCTGTCAGTTTCTTTAACTGACTTGACTTCGTAGGGGCTCCCAGTCCCTACTTAAAAAACTAATGTCACAGTTTTGTAAAGAAATGGAGTAAGAAAATTTATAATAAAGTTGCTGAGTCTGACTGATTGACCAATTTTCATGACTTAGAGGGTCCATAGGTGGTTACAAAAGATCTACTTTTGGATTGGAAAAGTACATAATTGCAGGGGAATCAACAGTCTGTCAGGCCAGCAGACCATATGGATGAGACTATTTTTTATTGATATTCTATTCATCTAGAGGCCCCCCAATGGACAAAATTGTTGCCAAGAAATATTACACTTGACAATCCAAGCTTCTGATAATTGTTAGCAAATGAGCAATCTATGTAATGTTAGTCAAAACCGTATTTATCGAGTGTGAGAATTCAACCAATCATTTGGGATCTCTATTCTCTTGACTAGCATTGTGAGTCCCAGTGCATGAAGTATTTGGAATTTGGGATTAGCAAAAGTTGGTCCCCATCTGCACAGAGTGATTGCCCAGATGAAAATCCTCATAATTTGGATTGGGGCGATTTTCATCAATGGTGATCTCACTTCTTATATTAGGTTGAAGACGATGACTCAATCCCCTCGTGAATATAATTTTTTCTGTGTGACATTCCGGGTGGTTGCAAGTTAGAGGTGTATTCTTCATCCAGCTGTCCACCTCAACAAAGGAGCCCCATTTGCAGATTTTACAACTTCAAATGAAACTTATGGCTGTCATATGGAAACTCTATGGGCAAGGTAAACTTGTGATTGAAGGGGATTCGGCAAATGCAATTAAATGGGCCAGGGGACTTGGGCGTCCCTCTTGGAGATTAATTACTACGGTTAGAGAGATTAGAGCCTTGGTGACAGCTCTTGATGTTTCATTTGTTCATATTGGCCATACAACGAATGGCATGGCCGACTACTTTGCTAAGCTGAGAGTTGATAACTGCTTCTCAGGAGTCTTCTTCCTTTGACATTAGAGGCTGCCCTTTTGATTGCATTTTGCTTTGGGGGTTGCTTGACAGCTGTTTTTTTTGGGTTTTCTTGAATGTAGATTATTTTGTATTCCTTTTTTTTTTGTTCCGTTTTAAGGCCTATCACTTCTAGACCTTCCTTTTTGTTGATCTTGTACTATTTCTTTTATGAATGAATTACTTTTGTTACAGTTCAAAAAAAAAGAAAGAAAGAAAGAAGAAACTTATGGCTCTCACAAAACTCTATTTGATCAATTCATCTATTTCGAAACTTTTATATACTCAAATCTCTGTGAATTAAAGTTTCAGGAATTTAAATTCATCCACTTAATACTAAGCATGCAGTTTGGTTGTACCAGGTGGAGATTGATGTTCTTACAGGTGCTACCACAATCTTACGAACTGATATTATCTATGATTGTGGGCAGAGCTTAAACCCTGCTGTGGATATGGGTCAGGTCAGACTGCATTTTCAACTGATTATTTGCAAACACAGACTGATACTATTTTTGTAGTTTATCTTTATTTTCATTCTTGTCTTCTCTTTGGATGCATTCAATGGTTATTGTCAGAGCCTATGTTATATACCTATCCATTCCTATATATTTATAGAGCATGGCCATTTGTAGGTACTGCTGACAGGCTAGTTATTGTAATGTGGTTAAAGCATTGCCTTTGCATCTGTGTATCAATAAACATGATTCATATGTATGTATGATTGTAATTCCATGTGTAGTTCATCTGCAATTTGCATGTAACAAATGGATCGGAGGTATAATCATAGTGCTGTCCAGAAATTTTCATGTATAAGAAAAAGAGTAAATGTTGATAGTTATTAAGCAGGCACATACACATGATAAAAGTACTTGTGCAGGTGCATTATGCATGGAACCTTAATTCATGTGCTAACCGCCCAATTAGTACATTGTTTAAGGCACCTCCAACAGGTGGAGACATCATGGCATCAAGTTTGTGATAGTTATGGTTTCGGTCTTCCATAAATTTTTACACCTGGGGATGTAAAGATAACTGAAATGGAATTTGTATGTGAGGCACAGACTGTTAACTGAGTTGAAAGTCGAGCAAGGTGTTATATCTGATGGTTGAAGGTGCATAACAAAAACGTGTTTTGTACTCCATTCACTGGTGTGCATGGCCCTGCATGCATATTAGATTTGCATGCTTATTAGATTTGTGAAGTGTTGATGCTGACAAGCTATGTTAACAACAAACTCGCATCTGCACTTTGTTTCACTTGTGTTAGTATGAGTGTGCAAATGCTAAACCATTGTCGGGTGAGCTCATCTTGTATTTGCCATTACCTAACAATTGGATCAAGCGATCCATGTGTCTACAATAGTGAAATGGCTCAAAAACCTCTCTAGAGGTCCATGGTGTATAATCAATAATTCAATATACATTCATGGTCAACTTGATATGTGGACATTGGAATTTTGGGCCATATCATCAACATTTGTTAGGTGTGTGGGACCTTGTATCGGTTGGCAAACCTCACTTCATAAGTACTTAAATTTGACACCTAACTTTAACTTATCCAGATTGAAGGTGCCTTTATCCAAGGAGTTGGATTTTTCTTGCTTGAAAAATATGTCACAAATTCGGAGGGGCTGGTGCTTTCAGATGGAACATGGACATACAAGGTCCCAACTGTTGACACAATCCCTAGAGAATTCAATGTCGAATTACTTAACAGTGGCCACCACCAAAAGCGTGTGCTATCCTCCAAAGGTATTATGCTTCCTTCCCCTTAGTTGTTTTTGTTGCTTGTCTGAATGTTGAGTATGAAATTTCCCTGTAAAGCTATACCCATGATGACAAGAGGCATCAGATATAGGGATACCAGGAGCATGGCATGCCCATGTATTTACGGATTCATGTTTTGATCAATTGTATACATAAATCTGATATTTAAAAAGGTCTAGTTTGGTGGTCTTTGCAAATTGAGCAGTAAGAATTAATGGTCCACACTGGCTGTTGATACTGATCCACCATATCCATATAAAATTTCAGGATGTTGCATTGCTTCCAGCCAATGCAGTATTTAGTCTTTGGATACCTGAATTATGAATGCTAGCGAATGGTGATTTATTCTATGTATAAACTCTTTTATTGATAAATAGAAATGCATGGTCGGTGCATATTTATGACAATAAAGTTTGAAATAACCATAGGAAAGGCTTTGTATAGGTGGTGGATCTTCTATTACCATATTACCATCCTATCAAGGTTCACTGAATTGAGCCCCATTTAACAATTGGATCTCCAAGAATTAGGATAGAAGTCTGAAAGAATTACTGAAACCTCAGAAATACAAAAGATGGCAGGAGACCATTTTTCTCGTAAAGGACTTGTAGGGATTCATTTGAAGGATACAGACCAAAATTGGCTTCAGGTTTATGTGAAATATGAAATCTCTTCTTGCAAGCAAACAGCTTCTAAAGATCTTCTTTGGCTTGTCCTCTTCTAAATTTCTAACACAAGTAGAAAGATATTGTATTTTATTGTCCTACCATAAAATGAAGGAAAAAGGAAAAGAAAAGAAAGAATCTATTCTATTATAGCCATGTAGATGGTAATTCAGCTTTGGCAATGTATGACATGCCAATTCTTGAAAGCTGGGGTACTGGTTTTTAGATGTTTATAGTGACCGGATGTTGCTTTTACTTGCTACATTTTCATTATCTCCATATCTTGGTTTTTCTTGGCTATAATAATTTATTTGTCTCGGGAGGTTTTGCAAAAGCTCCATGGTTATGATTTGCTTGATAAATTGATTCGTCTTTGCCCAGCTTCCGGGGAGCCACCATTGCTTCTAGCTGCCTCAGTTCATTGTGCAATAAGAGAAGCTATCAGAGAGGCCAGGAAAGAGCTTCTATCTTGCTGTGGCGGTGATGGGTCGTCGGCTTTAAGCTTTCAGTTGGACGTCCCTGCAACCATGCCTGTGGTCAAAGAACTCTGTGGCCTGGACAATGTAGAGAGGTACTTAGAAAGCATAGTTTCTTGTAAATAAGATTGTTTTTCCTAGTTTGTTTTCATATATCATTGTGCTGTACTGAACAAAACTCTTCATAGTCTGCAGAAAATGGGCATGTAGACAGTTGATGTGTTTGAAAAATATGAGAATGCATACAGTACTTAATGTAATGTTATTGTGATGACTAAAGGGAGGAAGTAAGAAAAGCCTGGGTGGCCAGCCGGCCTTAGGTGTTTGGGCCTCATGTGGGGCCGGCGAAATGATGAATTTACACTTGAAAAATGTTATTTTCTTTTTAAGATTTACCTAAATTTTAACATGATAATGATGGTCATATCAAATCGTAAAATATCTTTTCCAAAATTAGTGACAAAATTTTAATGAATTTCTCATATTTATTAATCAATGAGATATGAGGGTGGATCAAATCCTCTCGACTCACGAAGTCTAAAATCTTTTTTTTTTTTTCTAATTTTTCGTTATTTTTATACTATTCTATCCTATTTAATTAATGTTTAGCGATGCATTTAAACAATGATTTAGTGAGAAGTCATATTAACAATTTAGAAACTAATTTGTATTTTGATCGATAAAAGCTGAAATACTTTAGTCTCAATCATTCGATAGGGACAATAAAATTATTATTTTTTTTAAAAAAAAAATTATTTGATGAGGCCCTCTCTAACCTCTCCTCACTCCTTGCAACAACTGGTACAACTTTCTTTTCTCTCCCCGCACGTGGAATCCTCATGACCTGCATTGGAACACCGGTTAGACACTTGCATGAGGTGAGCTCACTTTTGCAAAAGTGAGCCCCACTCCATACGGAGAGAAAAAATAAAAGGAAAAAACGGCCATTTATTGAGACATAATTGTTTTATTATTAAAGTATTAAAATTTTTAAATAATAAAATTATCTCAATTCACTCTAGAAGGCTATTCTCAGTGGATTTACTTAGTGTATATGGATAGAGGCCTGCATATGTCTTGGAGATTAGTCGAGTGCTTTATGAGACTCGAAATTTTATGTGCTATTTTAAAAAACTTTAAATAAATAAAATATTTATATCTAAGTAGATCTAATGATTATATTCCAAATGATATAACTTATAAACCCAACATAATGTAACATTTAAAGATGATTTGATTTTAAAAAATGGTATTACAGCACCCAAGTAGATGGTGCCATGGCAGCATTGAATCCTTTCCCAAAATGGTCCACAAGTGGGCCCACACAGCCAGGTGGACCCACTGCCAGCAGATTTTACTCTACGTTCATGAATGTTATATTCAATCTCTTGTAATATTATTAAAAATCAAACAAGGAACAGAGAATCAAATGGAGAGACTTGAGCAGAGGCAGAGGCAGAAGCTGGTTTTTGCAGTAAATGGGGTGAGATTTGAGTTATCCAGTATTGATCCTTCCACTTCTCTTCTTGAATTTCTAAGGACTAAAACCCCTTTTAAAGGAGCCAAGCTTGGTTGTGGAGAAGGTTTATTTGTCTTCTTCCTTTTACTTTTATTTATTTATTTCTTGTTATTTTTTAAAATATTATTAGATGGGTAGTCTTGGATTTTGATGATATTGCGTTTTTCTTGAGGAAAATAAGTTTTTCAGAAAACATTTGTTGTTTAATGAATTGACATTGCTGTTACTCCTTCCATTTTGGTTGATATTTGAGTGAAGAATTGCTCTTAAACTCTTCCAATCTTAAACCTAGGCCGTCTATTCTTTTTCTCTTTTTTTCATTTTTCTTTTTAAATTTTATTTTCCTTGGAGACTCTGTTTTATTTAGGCAAAATATCAGGACCTGATTTATCTGAATATGAGGGCATTAGATAAAATTTCAAATACATGCATACCCCAAGTGATAGACATCGAATTAACGTAGGACTCAAACTTAAGACATTTAGTTCTTGAGTTTATCCCGGGGTGAGACTCGGTTGTTGATTGATCAAAGAAAAAGTCAAATTTGATATTGGGAATGATTCACTTAGTAGGTGGCGGATCATTTGAAACAGTCTCGTGCATTACATTACCATTTCAGGAATAATAATATCGTATATTAAAAAGGGAGGTGTGGCGCTGCAAGTTTAGATGCTTTAACAGTCATAGTAGGGTAGAAATTATTTATGATAAAAAATTAATTATCATAGGAGATATAAGAAGGTCTAAAATGGGTTTTATTGAATCATCTTAGCTTTTGATTTTTAAGATAAAATTTAATAATTATAAAAAAATTACCGAGCATAATCAATAGCAATGATGCATCTAAGTGAGTATCGGCACTGTAATCCTAAATCTCAAGGGCTCTAGGCGCAGTGCATTGATGGGGGTTTTAGGCCCTGAGAGCAGTGCAAGTAGGGGTCCTACAGCCTTTGGTCACGTTGGAGGCTCTAGGTGGCGGCTTAGTTAACTTAAAGCCAGAGCCAGCCCTCATCTAAGTAGACAAAAATGATTAGAATTAAATTTACAAAATAAAATAATAATAAATTAAATAGTTTATATTTATGATTAAGTGAATCCGCACAAAGCACCCCGGTTTTCGCTCGTTTGTCGCCTTTTAAATCATCAAAATGTGATTATATCTTACGTCCATTTCCTGCATGGATTTTCTAGGGACCACTCTAATATTACAAAATTGAGTGATCGTAGTTAAATTAGAACTCTTTATCAACTATTTATTCTATTTTATTTAAATTAAATAACTATAAATATCTAATTTTTTTTAATATATTCAAAATCTTTAAATTTAGTTTGAAAGGGTCAATAGATCCCATCAAATTTCATGTTCTATTAAATTCAAAGTCAAGATAATGAGAACTTGAAACTCAGCCATGTTGGATTTCGGTTTTCTATCTTTGAGCGGAACGTTTCAATAATTTAAGAAAATTAATTTGAATACTAATATTTTTAATATAGGGAATTTTTTCTATTTTAATTTTTTATTGTGATAAATAAAAAATATAAAAAAAAGAATATTATTAATTTATTACAACAAAATGACTCCCACTTCTCTCTCCATCTCATTATTGGCCTCCCCAAAGTGGCCATGGATGGTAAGGTCCACGTTGATGGGTATGATATGTAGTTTGAACCTTTTTTATTTATTTTTCATTCTACTCTTATGATAAATTTAGTCTTTATAAATTGTTAATTTATTATGCCTTATTTCACAATTTTCAAATAAATAAATATGTGAAACTTTATTCAACTCGTATCTACGTATACTCTTAGGAATAAAAAAATGTATTACGTTGATAGGTCCGTACTCCGTACGCTGTCTAAGGAAATACAGACCCACTTTAAATTTTAAGTCTCACCGGTAAAATTTCTGTTATTTTACCGTTACATTTAATTCCCTCGTTTCGCGCGCATTCCGACTCTGAGCAAGGACGCAGGCGTCTCTCTCTCCTCTCTATTTCATTCTTTTCTATGAGATTTTCGGATCTTAGGGCAGCAGCTTGCTTTTCTCTCTAGATCTTACCATTTTCCCTTCTTTCTATTTTTCACTCTCAGCTTAAATTAAGGGCCTGCCATGTTTTTTAAATATCTCTTCTACTATGAAATAACCGGTCTCATTTCATGTTGGATTTTAAAAATGAGTTCTACTCATGTGTTTATCAGAGTGGGATACCATAAGGATGGGTCTGATTCATAACTCCAACCTTGGTTAGAGAGGGAGAGCCGAGTGTCTCCCGTCCTGGTGTTGAGGGGAAGTGTTATTAAATGTCCCATATCGCCGGTGGACCTTTTAGTCTTGAAGAGTTGGGGTTTATAAGCACATAGACACCCTCTCCTTTCAAATCGATGTTTATGGATGAGTTCTACTCATATTTAAAACTTTCACGGTAAAAGAGAAGGTGAGGGGGTGTGTGTATTGGGTTTAGGAAATAGGGAAGATGAGGGGGTGTGTGTATTGGGTTTAGGAAATATAATGAGGAAAAGAGAGAGTTTTCTTTGTTCAGAGAGACCATTTCTCTGGTGATTTTAATGAAAATAAAATTTTGATACAAACAATAGAAACCCAACATCACGACCGGCTGTAGAAACAACAAAAGTTTAGCACTGTATTGGCCATGGAAACCCAGCATTTCTATTGTCTCCATCTAAACTCTTATTTTCATTGAAAATGAAAGAACTGTTATTTCACCAAGTGAAGAAAATCTCTCTTTTCCTTATTAAATTTTCTATTCTCTCGTTCCTCCTTTGAAAAATGGGTTCTTTAGAAGAAGATGAAAGGGAACCGTTTCGGAGCTCTTGACAAAGATCCCTTATTTCATGGAAGAAGAGGGAAGGATCTTGTTCTCTGTACTCTTCATTTTCAATCAGCTGGAAAATGGTAAACGGGCTCTAATGTTTCAGATGAAGTGCTGCAAGTAGTGTTTACTGTATGTTTTCAAAATTTAGATAAAGGGAAACTAGTGGTTTCTGAAATACCATTACTGTTTCCTTCATAATTTTAAAACTCAGTTTCTGATACTGTATCAACTTTGCCCAAAAATTTCATATCAGTGAGGCTTGTATCACATTTAATCTCTCATAAATGTCCATCCAGCACATACACATGTAAAATGACTCTGTAGAAAAAGATTATGGTCTCATCTCCATTTTGTAATCTAGACTTGGTAGCAACAATTTCTTGGATATTTCTTCCCAAAGTACCTCTTATAACCTACTGGTCATAGATTTTTAGAATCAACAGAATGGAAAACCTGTTTTAAACTTTAAAAAACTTTGTTGAGTTCATTGCTGACAGAGGCATGGCCTGGCTAGAAATTTCACTTTCAACTTTTTAAATCAATTGGCCCAACCAATGCAACATTTTTAACTCTCATATTGTGCATTGCCTTGTATGTTTTAATGAAGTAGTTAGTGTATTCTACATGATTTTAAAATTTAGTTTCACATACTATATCAATTCGGGCCAAAAATCTCATACCAGGCTTGTATTAATGTTTTTGCTTTACATTATTTGTCAAAAAAATTTATACATCAAGATCTCCAATATCTTTGCCAAATGCCAAGATTGCAATCTACCAAGATTTGAGTAGATAAACTCCCAGGATCTCATTTTCAAGATCCGCTAGGTTAAAATCTCCAGATACTGTAATTAGGATTTTGTCTGGAATTTTGTTAAATACAAAGCATAGGCTTGTGATATACCTAGGTTATTTGTGGAAGAATACATAACGTTTGTTGATTGGGTAATATGCACATTTGAAATCTAAATAGCTATTTTTATGTTGCAGGTGGATGTGGAGCCTGTGTTGTTCTTCTTTCAAAGTACGACCCAGTAAAGGATTTAGTTGAAGAATTTACAGTGAGTTCATGTCTGACTCTGCTTTGCAGTATAAATGGTTGTTCGATTACAACAACTGAAGGCCTTGGAAACAGCAAAGATGGTTCCATTCAATCCATCAGAGGTTTGCAGGTTTCCATGCTTCACAGTGTGGTTTCTGCACTCCTGGCATGTGCATCTCTCTTCTCATCACTTGTTAATGCTGATAAAATGGAGAGGCCTGACCCCCCTCCAGGGTTTTCCAAGATTACAGTATCAGAAGCTGAGCAGGCTATTGCAGGCAATCTCTGTCGTTGTACTGGTTATCGACCCATTGTCGATGTATGCAAAAGTTTTGCTGCAGATGTCGACATCGAGGATCTGGGACTCAATACCTTCTGGAGTAAGGGAGAGAATGAAGATATACTTGCAAACAGATTACCTTTTTATAACTGTGATGCTGTGTGCACATTTCCCGACTTCTTGAAAGATGAAATCAAATCATCCACGAACTGCCTCTTGAACCTGCCACCAAAGAATTCAGATGATATTAGGAGTGGAATTAAGGATTTGAGAGAGTGTCATTGGTACACTCCTGCAAGTGTTGAAGAGTTTCAGAATCTATTAAAATCTGAAGAATCTGAGAATGGAAAACAGATGAAATTAGTTGTTGGAAATACAAGTGCAGGTATTTACAGGGAACTAGATGATTATCACAAGTACATTGACATTAGCCATATCCATGAGCTTTTGGTAATCGAAAGGGATAGTGCAGGAGTCGAGATTGGAGCTGCTGTTTCAATTTCTAAGGCTATTCAAACATTGATGGAAGGAGAAGGAAGCAAGTCACCCGTGTTCAGAAAGATTGCGGAACACATGGACAAAGTTGCATCACTGTTTGTCCGAAATACTGCTAGTTTGGGTGGTAATCTAGTCATGGCACAACGACATCAGTTTCCTTCAGATATTGCTACCATTCTGGTTGCATCTGGTTCATCTATAAATATCTATAATGGATGTGAAAGAGAAAATCTTACATTGGAGGATTTTCTGGAGAGGCCTCCATGTGATCATAAAACTTTGGTTCTGAGCATTCGAATTCCGAACTGGAATCCAGAACCAGGAACTAGATTTCTGTTTGAGACATACAGGGCTTCTCCACGACTCCTTGGAAATGCAGTGGCTTATCTAAATGCTGCTTTCTTAGCTCGGATGCCTTCTATTGTCGCAACATCAGAGAATATTATCTTGGACAATCCACGATTGGCGTTTGGTGCATATGGGACTAAACATGCCATCCGGGCAACCATGGTTGAGCAATTTTTAAATGGTAAAGTTCTTACTGCAGCTGTTCTACTTGAAGCGATCCGAATACTGCGAGAAACTGTGGTACCTGAAGAAGGCATCTCAAGTCGTGCCTACAGATCAAGTTTAGCTGTTGGATTTATTTTTAATTTTCTAAGTCCCTTCATCAACAGCTTGACGGAACCTTCTGTGAATGATTTTCAGTTGAAGATAAATGATGTTGCCAGAAACAAAATTCCCAATGGCATTGTTAATGGATATCCTTATGCTTCAGCAAATGGGGATTGTCCAAACGGCTTTCAGTGTGATGGATACAATGGTTCGGAGAAACAGGCTTTGCTCTTATCTGCAAAGCAAGTGATGGAATTTGACAAGGAGTATCATCCAGTTGGTGAACCTACCAAAAAAGTGGGGGCCGAGATCCAAGCTTCTGGTATGTTGCACATCTTTATCATTTCCTTGCAGTATTTGGGACTCAATATGAAGCTTGGTGCAAATTTGCAGTGTTACAATGTCACCAGAAAAAATGAAGCTAAATTTGGTACTACTGTTGGAATATATTACATGGATATTGACCTTAGAATGTTACTTACTGATCTTTCCCGATCATTTTTTGAATATGTCGTGTCAACCTTTTGAAACTCAAAGTGATTCAGGCCCAGTTTGGTTGGCTCTGCTTGGTTAAAGCTGAGTCAGGACACCTTCTCTCTCTCTCTCTCTCTCTCTCTCTCTCTCTCTCTCTCTCTCTCTCTCAAAATAACAGGAAATAAATTGAGAGGAATTGAGTTAACTGGGTGTTAATTGTTTTTTTTCGAACTGAAATGGTAATGTGATTCAAGGTGTTAATCATACTTCTGCACTAGAACTCTAGTATTCCTTTCTATCTCCCGCTAAGGTTAAGGATAATTTTTTTGCCATTGTAAAACTTTGAATCCTTTGAGATAAACCACTCTATTATGAAATGTAATATTTCTTTCCTCTAGTTTTCTGTTCCCAAACCCAGAAGATGGAGAAAGTTTCTGATTTCATTAAAAAACAAGTGCAGAAAAATATGAAAATAGGTTCTTTGAATAAAATGGTCACTTCATGCAGGTGAAGCATTGTTTGTGGATGACATTCCTTCACCCAAGGACTGCCTTCATGGTGCATTCATTTTCAGCTCAATGCCTTTGGCACGTCCAAAGGGCATCGAATTCAAGTCTGCAGCAGCATTTCAACGAATGGCTGTAGTTATTTCTGTTAGAGACATTCCAAAAGGAGGAAAGAACATAGGCTCTAAATTTATTGCTGACGAACCTTTATTTGCTGATGATCTTACTCAATATGCAGGTCAAGCGCTTGGTTTTGTGGTAATCTACTATTTCGTTTCTCATTCCTCTTTTCTAGATAATGAGTTCATGCTTTCCTTTTGAGAAACTATACCATTCATGTAGATGCTTATTTCACATTACAGGTTCTCATTGCTGCAACTTGAAGTTGTTGGTTGAAAGAAAGTAAAAATAATTATACAGAAGCATCACCCAATATTATGTTTAGTTTGCTTTGGTTTTGATGAACAAGTGACTCATATGATGATTGTCCAAATTATCAATATGATTCGACTGTGGAATTTACAGAAAGGAGAAAATTCCTAGTTGGGAGAATCCCAAATCACATTTGGTTGCACACAAATGGAAGGTGAAGGAAAAAGAAGGAAAAACACAAGACCTGATTGCATTGAATGGAAAGAGAAAGAACAAGCATTTGACCACTTGATCTTCCAATCTGCTTAAGAGTCTTTGTCATGGGACAAAGCTTTATGCCTAATTGCCTTAATTTATAACTATGCAGACTGGAAGCCCATTCTCTACTCAACGGCAAACCACCTTCATAAAGCCGAAAAGCCATCGACTTCCATGTGGACCAATTAGGGTTTTATGTGCATGAAGCTTCCTAACAGGTCCCATCATTGCAATGGATGCATCAGTGATCCCTGTGCTTCCCTTGTGCTAACTATAAACCTCAGCACATTGTGCAGATTTTGGGCCATGCCTCTGTATTTTCACTTTGCTTTCAGCATTTTGGATATCTTTAGGACTCTCTCTCTCTCTCTCTCTCTCTCTCTCTCTCTCTCTCTCTCTCTCTCTCTCTCTCTCTCTCTCTCTCTCTCTCCCTCTCTCTCTCTCCCTCTCTCTCTCTCTTTCCCTCTCTTATTTTCATAGCCAATTGAATGTAGTGCAGGTTGCAGATACACAGAGATATGCCAACATTGCTGCTAACCAAGCAATTGTCAATTATGACACCGAAGGTCTTGAACCACCCATTTTATCAGTAGAAGAGGCTGTTAGAAGATCCAGTTTTATTGAGGCTCCGTTTCTTTTTAGGCCAAAAGAAACTGGTGATTTCACAAAAGGAATGGCTGAAGCTGATCACACGATTCTCTCAGCAGAGGTATCTTTTTTTTAATGACCAAGGTGTCTTAAGCTTTATAGAGCACCTAACCAATCCTCTGGACATGTGCAAGCCTTCCTACACACACCAAGTACCTCTACAGGGAGTGACCCTTTGGGATGGAGTGTGAATCGAACTTTGAAGTATCTAATAAGTGTATTTCAGCAAAATTAAGCCCGCACCTAGACGTGCACCTTGATACAAACTTGAAGCATGGCCTCTGAGACATACGATTGAAACTTATGTCAAGCACAATTACTTCTGCATTTTACAATGATGAAAACTGCAACTCAATCACCTGAGAAATGCCACTGAAGATTTGTGTGCTTTTATTATTTTCAGATCAAACTTGGGTCTCAACACTACTTCTATATGGAGACACAGACAGCACTTGCCATACCAGATGAAGACAATTGTGTGACGATCTATTCTTCAAGTCAGTGTCCTGAGAATGCACACGAAGTAATTGCAAATTGCCTTGGCATTCCCTATCATAATGTTCGTGTCATTACAAGGAGGGTTGGTGGTGGGTTTGGTGGGAAAGCTAGTAAAGCAATGCCTGTGAGTATTTTCATTTAGCACAAGTTTTGACTGTTTAGCCTACACTACAATTTGAATCATGTTGAAGACTGATAACAGAACATATGGAAGAAAATTTTAAAGCTTTTGGTGTACGTGAGAAATTTTCTTGTCTTGGTTGGACAATTTTTGGATCCAATAAGAAAGACAACCTTCAAATTCACAAGATTTATGGGTTTTGCCTAGTCCATGTCAAATGCCTTTTTTCTGATTTCTTTCTGCAGAATGAGATTTGGTTCTTGAAAGTTGAAACTACTCTTTCATTCTTAGTCTCTGACACTCAATGCATGGAAATTAACACCTTAAGTTGAGATGTGGAGGTACATAAACATTAAATGCCCAATTATCGACAGTCCAAGTGCCAATGTCTTCTTGATTTTTAAATACCAAAAGATGGTGTAGTTTTACACAGGTTCAAACTTAGAGAGTAATCAAACTTCAATATCTTGACAGATTTCGTTTTTAATTAATTGATATGAGATATGTTGGCCACATTCTACTCATCTAATTGTTTCTAATACCATCTTTCAGTAAAAAGAATTGTATCTGCTGTATTTATCATTCATTCTTCCTCTTTCTCCATTTTATATTGTGATCTTATTTAGCATACACTTGATACTGCATTAGTGCTACAACATTTTGATACTGCCACATTGTTGAGTTCCAAATGCAAAAATAGTTTTTGCAAAGATTGAAAGTTATGAATTATTTTCATTGTGTTTCTGTTATGCTTAGATTGCAGTTGCTTGTGCACTAGCTGCACATAAGTTACGCCGTCCTGTTCGAAGTTACCTTGATCGTAGGACTGATATGATAATGATCGGTGGGCGGCATCCATTGAAAATAAACTATACTCTGGGTTTTAAATCTGATGGGAAGGTCACTGCTCTCCATGTTGACATATTAGTCAATGCTGGGATAATTGGAGATACAAGCCCAATCATCCCAGCATGCATTGTGGCGGCATTGAAGAAGTACAATTGGGGGGCACTATCCTTTGACATCAAGCTCTGCAGGACAAATCTCTCAAGCAAATCTTCCATGCGTGGCCCTGGAGAGCTACAGGGTTCTTACATTGCTGAGGCCATAATTGAGCACATTGCCTCATTTCTTTCCATGAATGCCAATTCTGTCAGGCAGAAGAATTTGCATACGTTTGAAAGCCTCAGGCTCTTCTATGGAGACAGCGCCGAATCACCTGCTAACTATACAATGCCGTCGATCATAGATAAGTTGATTTTGTCATCAGGATTTAATAACAGAACTGAAATGATTAAACAGTTTAATGGTTCTAACAAATGGAGGAAACGTGGAATCTGTTGGGTACCTGCTGTTTACAAGGTTGTATTGAGACTACACCTGGAAAGTGAGTATTCTGAATGATGGCTCAATTGTTGTTGAAGTTGGAGGGATCGAATTAGGGCAGGGGTTGTGGACAAAAGTAAAGCAAGTAACTGCGTTTGCTCTTTCCCGGCTATGGCGTGATGGGAGTCCAGAGCTTTTGGGAAGGATAAGAGTAATTCAAGCGGATAGCCTGAGTTTAGTGCAAGGAGGGATCACAGGAGGTAGCACCACATCTGAACAAAGCTGTGAAGCAGTGAGGCTTGCTTGCAATGTCTTGGTTGAAAGGCTTATGCCTCTCAAGCAGAAATGGCAAGAGCAAATGGAAGAACTTTCATGGGATACTCTAATAGCCCAGGTACTAGTTCAAACAATGGTTGATTGTTTGGATTTGCTTGAATCCAAAAAATAAAAATATATGAATCCAGACATATATTTGAATTATCTGAATTAGTGTGTCTAACAAAATTAGGCTTGTATCTAAACTTGCACTCTGCACGTTAGGCTTCAAGACTCATTGAGGCCTTCATTGCACCTTCACTGCTACGACTAACCTTTTTTGTTTTGCAGGCAAATATCCAAGCAGTGAACTTATCAGCAAGTACTCTCTATGTCCCTAGTTTCTATGGTTATCTAAATTTTGGTGCTGCTGTAAGTGAGGTGAGCATATGGCTTGTTTTTTTTTTTTTAATGATGACAAGATAATTTTACAATTAAAGAAATCCAGAGTAAATTCTTCCCTCCTACAAGATATACACATTGCTTAATCCCACTGAATTAGCCACTTTTGTGATCTTCTAACATCATGAAAAGAAACATCCAAGTTATTATTTGAACACCAGTTCACTTTGTCACTCTACCTCATTGTGAATTGTCATGGCCCACCTGTTAGGACTGGGTATCCATCCCAAAAGACTAGTCTGATAGGTGGAGTGACCCAAGTCCCATAAGTCTCTAGATCTCCCCCTTCACAACCAATGTGTGACTCATTTTCTGCCCAACAATCCCTCCCTTGAACGAGGCTCTCTGGCGGATAGAACGTCGTTGGCCATCCCGTCCAGCTAGGGGATCCCCTGAACCAACATGCATTGGCCTGGGGATATGGCTCCGATACCACTTGTTAAGACCTGGGTATCCAACCCAAGAGACTAGCCTGTTAGGTGGAGTGACCCAACTTCGTTATAAATCCCTAAATCTTCCTCTACACTTCCAATGTAGGACTCGTTCACAGCCCCAACACTACCATCGAACGATCATGTCTCCAATAAGTGATTATGTTTAAGCACTTCTAGAACTCTATCATCAATTGAACAGTCGGAAAATGACTGATCGGGTTGAAGTTTGGGTTAGCAACAGTTTAAAAAAAACTGTAGATACTTATTTTTTAAAAATCTTACTGTCGGCCACATATTCATCCACTTGATACTAAGCATGTAGTTTGGTTGTAGCAGGTGGAAATTGATGTTCTTACAGGTGCTACCACAATCTTGCGAACTGATATCATCTATGACTGTGGGCGGAGCCTAAACCCTGCTGTAGATATGGGACAGGTGAGATTACATTATTTGCTGATTATTTCTGGACAGAGTCTGGGATTGTTTATGTTGTTCATCTCTATTTTCTTCCTCTTCTCTTCTTATCTGGCTTTGAGTGATGGCTGCATTCAATGGTTATTCAGTGGCCCCATCATAAGATCAAGTGGACCACATGCAACAATGATGAATGGCTGAAAAAAAAAAACTCCCCAAAAATCCGGTCCATATTCAATCTACATTCATGGTCAACCTGATTTGTTGACCTATTAGGATTTTTGGCTTTTCGAACATTTCTCCCAGTAAACAGAAGGGACAAGATCTACCCTAAAGCAATTATAGTCAGATCCCGAGTCGAACACAGCGAATACATTTCTATTGGTTTCTCCGCTATCTTTGATAGTAAGGCTGGAGACCCATTTTTGTGCCTGATGAGTCATAGCACCAATGAACATTCCGACGTAGGGATCTTCTTCTTCTGACTCTCCCTGCTCCTCTTTTTCGGAGAATTTTGCAGCAGCCCCAATTCCACCACTGCTTCGCTTTTGCGCGCGAGTAAGCTGAGCTTCAACGGAGGACAACCGGGAGTCTAGAGTCCTGGTGTACTGTTTCAGGGTCTTAAGCTCGACTTGAAAATCGTTCAAAGTGGGTTGAACAGTCTTAGCACGGCGGCATAAGTAGTCAATGGCCTTCTGAGAGACGTAGTGCTCTGGCAGGACCTTTTCTTTTTTCTTCTCATGCCTAGACTACTTTATCGATGAAGCCGAACTCATTGCACCAATGGTTCCTGTGGTGTCATCATCCCATCCTGTTGGAAGGATAGGATAGTGACTCTCCTGTAGATCTGGGTAATCCAGATAGATCTTGTATGCACGCCGTCCATTTCGCCATATCCAAACCGGCTTCCCTTGGTATGGATTTGGTGGTAGAGTCAGAGGTTCCACGTAGGCACTATGTCTAGCACCTTGTTGTTGCCGACGTCGTAAGTCACTTTTACCGGCGAAAAACTACCGAAGGTAAGCTGTACACTTCGGTTTCTACCTTCATTTACCCAACCGTTATCTCGACACATCATTCCGATGATTTTATATGACTCAGATGATGAAGATGAGTCCGAGTCACTTGCACAGTTTCCCATGCATCGGCAGGTGTCGCTTTCTTCACTGGACTTCTCCGAGTCAGACTCCTGTTCTTGAACAGCAGCTCCAACTCGCTTCTCTTTGCAATTCTTTGCAAAATGCCCAGGCTTGTTACACTTGTAGCAGCATGTCTTTCCTTTCTTCGGATGATAACTGCTACGTTTCCTGCTTGACTTCTTTTCGTACTCTTCCTTGCTCTGTTTTTGACGAAACTTTTGATCCCGGTATCTTCTTGCTGGCTTCCAATCCTTGTCAGGATCGATTCCGAATTGCTGACATATAATATACCTTTTCCGATATCCGATCGAAAAGGCCTTCCTTTCAGCATTCTAAACCTTCTTCTGCGTGCATCGTTCGATCAACATCTGATCGATGGCCCCAAACAATTCTCCGTACGTCATGAAGTCGAGATTGGCTTCTTTCAGTCTGCTTCGGACCAAATCTCCGAGGCTATGTGGGAGACCTGCTAGAAACAAACAAAAAGAGTGATTGAGTCCGACTCAAGCGAGTGAGTGAAAGGCGTGGCAAGAGAGCTAGTCCGACTGGCGAACGATCAGCAAGTGAAGGACCGATCCTTTAGCGCCAAGTTGCGAGACTGGTACTTGGCGGCTCACGAGCAACATATAGACTAAGGTTGCCCATCACTCCCTCGCGAAGGCCCACCGCTCTCGTTCCTCTCCCGGTGGTCGAGTGACTTCGTTCCTCCACAAGAACACTGAACGCCCAAGTATCCTCAACACTTGTTACCGTGTATAGGATCTTGTGTGAGTTAGCCTGACTTCACAAACATAAATATTCGAATTTGTCACCTCACTTTTGTTAGGTCACGTGGAACCTAAGTACCAGATATGCACCGTCAATCCAATCTGCACTACCGCACGTCAATTTTATTAGAGGATAATTTTATAATTTTTACATTACACTAAACTCTAATTAGGGCAGTATATAATGTCTTTTTTTTGTGTGAAAGAGGAGAGCGAAAACTGTAATAAGGGTATGAGCCGTCTATTCTTTGATTTCTTTCGTTTGAGCATATTGGATCTAATTTGAACCCATTAACGTATCGAAAGGGAAGCACGTAAATTTTTGTGTTCGATTTTCTTCTTTCTATTTTTTTTTTTTTTTTTATATTATTTCTTTACGTGTAGTAGGAAAGGAGTTGTCTCTCAACAACTTTGAATTAACTTGTCCAGATTGAAGGTGCATTTGTCCAAGGAGTTGGATTTTTCTTGCTTGAACAATATGTCACAAATTCAGACGGACTGGTCGTTTCGGATGGAACATGGTCATACAAGGTCCCAACTGTTGACACAATCCCCAGAGAATTCAATGTTGAGTTACTTAACAGTGGCCACCACCAAAAGCGCTTTCTATCCTCCAAAGCTATATTGGTTGCTTCCTTCCCTTGGCAATTTATTTCCTTAAGAAGCACTAATATTTCCTTCCGTTGGCAATTTATTTCCTTAAGAAGCACTAATAGGAGTACGTGTATCGGACACGGCACGTATCTAATATGGAGATACTGAAAATTTTAAAAAATTAAGATACGGGTGCGGCGGGATATGAGAAATTAAGAAATTATTTTATATATATATATATATATATATATATATATATATATATATATATATATATTATATATATATATATATATAAACAAAATAAATTCAAAGATTTACAAAAAATATCATAAATTATACTATGAGATAAAAATTATTAGAAAATTATATTTTTATATTTATAATGAATACAATATATATATATAGTAAACATTAGAAAATATATATTTTATAAAGATTACACTATTTGAAAAGATCTATATAATATGTTTAAAAAATATTTACAATATTACAGTATATAATATGTGAATGATTATGAGGTTAAAAAAATAATACTGAAAAGATATATATTTTTTTCCCATTTCTCCCTTGCTGTCGTATCCTGTGCCGTGTCCCGTGTTCCGCCTTCCGCCGTGTCCATCCGTGTCTGCTGCAGATCCGTATTTAAAAAATATTTTATTTAATTAAATACGTATCCGACACGTATCCAAGTCGTATCCGTGTCGGAAACGTATCCGACACGGATACTCGAATGATTTTGGAGTATCCGTACTTCATAGTTTATTTCTATTTTTGGATTCTTTTCATGGTAGATAGAAATGCACAGTCGATGCATAATTATGGTATGAAATTGTGTGACAGTTAAAAATCAAAGGTTAAATTCTGTAGGTGGATCTTGTGTTGCTATATTACCATCTAATCACTGTTTTACAGTCACAGAAAGTGAGCCCCACTTCATTTTCCGATTTTGTAACAGTTTTTTCTTACTGAAATCTTGAAGTTTTTTCACAGTAAGTATCCTAAGTTGAGAAAAATCAATTGAATCCCCAAGAGTTGGGGACCTGAAAAAAATAGTTGAAACCTCAGAAAGACAAAACTTATGACAGAAGATCATTTTTCTTGTAAAAGAGTTGGCAATCAACTCCTTTTATGGAGTCACAGAGGTTCATTTTTCTTGAAGAATTCAATCCAAAAATGATTCGACAGTGTGTGATAATATGAGATTGCTTCTTCTTGCAAGCAAACAGCTCCTAAAAGTCCACTCTTGATTGAGCTATTCTAAGGGCAAGTGGTGTAGGATGGCCATATATAGCTGACTGTGTCACTAAATGTAGCAAACCATATAATTAAATAGTATTTTTTTTAATGACATGGATGGATATAATTTTTAGCCAGCGTCGTCACACGGTATACTGTTAAGTAGAATGGCTACTTTTTAATATTTTATTATTATTTTTTTATGTACATTTTTTTAACAAATTTAAAAGAAAATAAATATAAAGACATTACATATTTTTTTCACAAGTAATTAAATAAATTAATAAAACATATATATAATTTTTCATATTGTTTGCGATGAATAAAATATTATTTTTAATATTTTTGTTTCTCAATAGTTATAATTTAAATTTTTTGTACAGAATAATTTTAATTTTTTATTTCTCATATATTTTGTTTACAAATGTAAAGGAAAAAGAATCAAAAGGTAAAGAGTTATTTTTTATTTTTTGTATAAAAAATAAAATAATAAAGTAAAGAAAAAAATAATTATTTGCCCTAATATACAAATTATAGCAAAAAACAAAACAAAAAATCTAAAATAATCAAATAAATAAATAAAAAGAGAAAATAAAAAAAATCAAAAACTATATATATATAATATAATATAAAAAAGAGGAGAGAGAGAGAAATGACTGGCTACACATCTGTTATATGTAGCCAGCCATTTAACAACAAATGGTGTGAGCCCTATCAGTAGCCACTCCCATACCGTCAATGTTCGACTGGCCATATGGCCACCACACCACTTACCCTAACAGCAATAAGTAGGAAGACTACTTTATGTCATTGTCCTTTCATAAATTACAGGAAAAATAAAAAAACAAAAGCATCATTCTACTCATTTCCTTGTCGAGCATTTAGAAAAGCATCATTCTATAAAAAATTCTGTCGTAAAAATTGGACCACTGGCTGTAAGTGTCCTGAAAGCCATGAATATGATGCCTGTAATTATTCAGTGAGAGAGCCCTTAAGAAAAGGCCATATCATCTTAACGTGGCTCTATTAGATTTTGTGGAGCCTTATCAATCAGAGATATACTGTCAATCTAATCTGCACTATTACACGTAATTTTGTAGGAAGACTAATCAGAGCAGTACATATTGTTGTTGTTGTTTTATATTTTTTTGAGAGAGAGGGTAGTGAAAACTGTAACGAATGTAAGAGTCATCTCTCCTTCGATTTCTTGTTTTTTAGCATAGTAGATCAGTGTTGAACTTGTGGACGTACCGAAAGGGAACCACGTAAATCTCTGTATTGTGGTTTGATTTTCTCTATTGATTTTCTTCCTTCTGTTTTCTTTTCGACATTGTTGTTTCTGTGTGGCCCTACCTTCAGTGAGTGAGGGAAAAAGAAGTTGCTTTCACCAAATTTGCATCATATTGGTGCCTATATCTAAATTGTTGTAATAACCCATTTCTATTTTGTTAAGATTTGCTTATAAATTGATCTTTCTTGCCCAGCTTCTGGGGAGCCACCATTGCTTCTAGCTGCCTCAGTTCATTGTGCCATAAGAGAAGCCATTAGAGAGGCCAGGAAAGAGTTTCTGTCTTGCAATGGCTCTGATGGGTCACCTCTAATATTTCAGTTAGACGTTCCTGCAACTATGCCTGTGGTCAAAGAACTCTGTGGCCTGGATAATGTAGAGAGGTACTTAGAAAGCTTAGTTTCTTGTCAGTGACACTGTTTTTTTTTCTATTTTTGAGTTCATATAATTCATTGTACTTCATAAAATTCTTCATAGACTGCACAAGTGGGCATGTTGACAGTTCATATTTTTGAAAATTAAACATGAGAATGCATATAGATTTGATGCAATATTTATTGCATTGATCAGTGTTTGAGCGAAATTATGAGCAATCGAGAAATTTTACTAAATTTTTAGAAAAAGTCAAAAGAACTTGTCCACTCGGACGATAAAATCCTGTTGAGTCAAGCTGAGTCAACTCGGGCCGGCTCTAACCCAGCTCAAGATCGGCCTGAACTAGTTGTAAATGACACTAATGGGTTAGGCTCAGTTGCATTTTTTGAGCTTGTTTAATAAATAAGCAGATCATGCTTTGAAGTAAAGTTTGTGAAAGTTCATTGAGATCCTATATTTATATCACATATAAATATATATTAATTATATATTATTATTTTATTATATTAGATCCTATTTATATAATTTTATCTCCTACTTCACTCAAAAACAAAATCTCATTGAAATTTAAAATTAGATCTTCACACTTTGTTCAATTGAAATGTGAAATTGGGCCTTAATATAGACGCAATTGGTCCAACTATGTTCATTAACAAACTTACACTTAAAGATAGACATGGTCTTTACAAAATCCCTTTTATATTTTTTAATTAATTGTTGCATAATTTTCTTTGTCTTTAGATAATAATATGATAAAGTTGGACTAATTCTTCCAACTCACGAAATCTCATCTTAGAATCTATTTTTTTAGCTATTTTTAAATAATTTTATATATCTTTTCTTACCAATGGAAGAAAGTCACTATTTTTTATAAACGAATGGTCAAGATTCATTTGATGATCACTTTTATCTCTTCTAATAATATCTTTTCCATAAAGTAAAGAGATTTAATTGGACTATCCACCACGCACCCTATGAATTTTGGAATTATTCACAAAATTCAGAAAGGAATAAATAACTGATTCAAACTCAATATAAATCGACTTATTTGATAGTCCACACAAATCATAATTGATTAAAATTAATTAATTAATTGAAAGAATCATTTTTATCCAAATAGATCCACTGCATGGAGTCATGGACTATCAAATACGAGGAAATCATCAGTAAGTTCAGTCTATTGAACCGTTTCAATTGCAAATCTCACAAAAATAAAATTTAAATAAATGGAAAGCAAATGCAAAAATAAATTAAAATAACAGTAAATCTATATATTTTTTTGAAAATTAAAACTAAATCTATACTCACGAGTATGAAAATTAAGTTTTCTAAACTTTTCATGAGAAAATTCAGCTCTAAAGCTACACTAATTCAAATATAAAATAATTACATTTAAAAATAAATAAAATAAAAAACCTCCTCCTAATTTTTGCAAACCTTTTCACTAACATTAACTAATCTCTCCATCCTTCAATAATAACTAAACAACAAAATTTTACTTTTGAGTAGATTTTCTCTTAATTTCCAAAATTCAGAATGTCTAATACCAAAATGTTCCACTTGCCAAACATGTTTCTTAGATTATTGCAAAATTTACTTTCAGATACTTGGGCAAAAAATCTCACATTAATCTTTATCCAAATGCTTGATCCGCACTTGTATATATCTTTTTACATTCATCTTTTAAAGAATGAATGCTAGAAATTAAAACATTCATTAATTTCTGAACACAAAGATAACTATTTGTACCTTTGCATAGGTCAAATGAAAAAGTATTTATTAGAAAATCTATAAAATTTATCACACTCCTCTAAATCTAAAAATCCACTTTGAAGTCATCCTAACTATGATGGACAGAGTAGGATCATTTCTGATATAAATTGTTACTATGAAACTGGGTCCATTTTCACCCTTTAATGTTATACATAAGTTGTAAAAAAAATTAATACATCAAGATCCATTTTCCCAAACACTAAGATTTTAATTTACTAAAGTTTAATGAGAATCTGACGACCATACCAAATGTCAGGATTTCAATCTATGAAGATCTGAATAGATTTATTCCCAATTTCTCATTTACAGACTCTGAGGTTAAAACTACCGGATTCTGTAAGTAGGATTTTGGATGGATTTTATTTTTAATGTAGAGCATAGGTCTGAGATATATTTAGGTTATTTGTGGAGCAATTTGGTATTGGTGATTGAGCAATGTGATTGTACATTTCAAATTTAAGTAGCTGTCTTTCTGTTGCAGGTGGATGTGGAGCCTGTGTTGTTCTTCTTGCGAAGTACAACCCAGCAAAGGATCTGGTTGAAGAATTTACAGTGAGTTCTTGCCTGACTCTTCTTTGCAGTATAAATGGTTGTTCAATTACAACAACTGAAGGCCTTGGAAACAGCAAAGATGGGTTCCATTCAATCCATCAGAGATTTGCAGGTTTCCATGCTTCACAGTGTGGTTTCTGTACTCCTGGAATGGGCATGTCTCTCTTCTCATCACTTGTTAATGCTGATAAAATGGAGAGGCCTGACCCCACTCCAGGGTTTTCCAAGATTACAGTATCAGAAGCTGAGCAGGTTATTTCAGGTAATCTCTGTCGTTGTATTGGTTATCGACCCATTGTCGATGTATGCAAGAGTTTTGTTGCAGATGTCGATATCGAGGATCTGGGTCTCAATTCCTTTTGGAGTAAGGGAGAGAATGCAGACATACTTGCAAACAGATTACCCTTTTATACTCCTGATGCTATATGTACATTTCCTGACTTCTTGAAAGATGAAATCAAATCATCCATGGACTGCCTCTTGAACCTGCCACCAAAGAATTTAGATGATATTGGGAGTGGAAATGGGGATTTGAGAGAGTGCCATTGGTACACTCCTGCAAGTGTTGAAGAGCTTCAGAATCTATTAAAATCTGAAGAAGCTGATAATGGCAAATGGGTGAAATTGGTTGTTGGAAATACAAGTGCTGGCATTTACAAGGAACTTGATGATTATCACGAGTACATTAACATTAGTCATATTCCTGAGCTTTTGGTAATCCAAAGGGATACTGCAGGAGTTGAGATTGGAGCCGCTGTTTCAATTTCAAAGGCTATTCATACATTGATGGAAGGAGAAGGAAGTCAGTCACATGTGTTCAGAAAAATTGCAGAACGCATGAATAAAGTTGCATCACCATTTGTCCGAAATACTGCAAGTTTGGGTGGTAATGTGGTCATGGCACAACAACATCAGTTTCCTTCAGATATTGCTACCATTCTTATTGCAGCTGGTTCCTCTCTAAATATACATACTGACCATGAAAGAGTAAATCTTATGTTGGAGGATTTTCTGGAGAAGCCTCCATGTGATCATAGAACTTTGGTGTTGAGCATTCAAATTCCAAGCTGGAATCGAGAATCAGAAACTAAATTACTCTTTGAGACATACAGGGCTGCTCCACGTCCCTTTGGAAATGCTGTGGCTTATCTTAATGCTGCTTTCTTAGCTCAGGTATCTTCTTCCATTGAAATGTCAGAGAATACTATCTTGGAAAATCCACGATTGGCATTTGGTGCATATGGGACTAAACATGCTACCCGTGCAACCATGGTGGAGAAATTTTTAAACGGTAAAGTTCTAACTGCAGCTGTGCTACTTTAAGCGATCCAAATACTGAGAGCAACTATAGCACCTGAAGAAGGCACCTCACATTACGCCTACAGATCTAGTTTGGCTGTTGGGTTTCTTTTTGATTTTCTGCGTCCATTCATCAAAGGCTTGATAGAACCTACTGTCAATGATCTGCAGTTGAAGATAAATGATGTTGTTGCTGGCAACGAAATTCCCAATGGCAATGTTAATGGATATCCTAATGCTTAACAGAGAAGGGTTTTCAAAATGGTGTTCACTGTGATGGATACAATGGTTCAGAGAAACAGGCTTTGCTCTTTTCTGCAAAGCAAGTGGTGGAATTCAGCAAAGAGTATCATCCAGTTGGTGAGCCTACCAAAAAAGTGGGAGCCGAGATCCAAGCTGCTGGTATTTTGCACAACCTCATGATCTTTTTCTCTTTGTATTTTGGACTTGACATGAAGCTTGGTGCACATTTTAAGCTTGCACACGCTTACTTTGTTGAAAGGGAGATACAAGTCATTGTTGAATTTAATTCTAGAGATAGAGCCATCATTTTAATTTTGCTTATTTTCACAGTATTCAATCATGCATAAACTTTTCTGTTTTCTAACACATGAGGACACGCTGTCATACATTTCATGCTATGCATATATATATAAACAGGGTATGTGTATGAACCCTAGATGCTTAGTAGATGTGGTCTCAATTGATATGATTTTATCTTAAAATATGGTTATTCTGCATCTGATTTGTCATGAACTTGGATCCTCATTGAACTCTTACCATCTTCATTCCTTAAATTTTGGCACAAGTAAGTTAAAAGCACGTGATTTTGGATGGATGGTACATGTAGAGGATACCTTATCAGTGGCTTGTACTCTAGTTTATAAAAAACTGAATCATGGAATTACACCCTTCCTATAGATTAAGATATTCTCTGCTTGAAAAAGAAAAAGAAAAAAAGATTTAACACATACTGATATATTCACTGCACCTCTGTTTGCTTTAGTGGTTGTCCCTCCCTTCTCTCCTCCCCCCATCCTCAACCCACACCGCACCCCCCCCCCCCACCCAACCCTCCCTCCCTCGCAGTGACTTGAAATCAATTTTTAGAGGAAGTGGGTTAGACATGGCACTAATTGTAATGGTAATGTGATTCTAGGTGTTAATCATATTTTCAGAGTAGAGCTCTACTATTCCTTCATTGTCCCACTAAGGTTAGGGATAATTTTTCAGTCTTTGTAAAACTCTTTGTACTATTTGAGAAAGATCACTTTATACTGAATATAATATTTCTTCCTTCTAATTTTCTGATTAGCAAACCCAGATGGAAAAAAATTCTAATTTTATTCAAAAACAAGAAAATACAGAAATTTGAAAAAAGTTACTTTGAATAAAATGGTCACTTCATGCAGGTGAAGCATTGTATGTGGATGACATTCCTTCACCCAAGGACTGCGTTCATGGGGCATTCATTTTCAGCACAATGCCTGTGGCACGTGTGAAGGGCATTGAATTCAAGTCTGCAGCGGCATCTCAACGAATGATTGCAGTTATTTCTGCTAAAGATATTCCAAAAGAAGGGAAGAATATTGGGTCCAAGTTTCTTTCAGAAGAAGAACCTTTATTTGTTGATGATCTAGCTCAATATGCGGGTCAAGCACTCGGTTTTGTGGTAATCTACTATTTCATTTCTCATCCCTCTGCTGTAGATTATGAGTTTGTGCTTCCCCATTGAGAAAATATGCCATTATTGTTGATGTTCATTTCACACCACCGGTGCTCATTGCTGCAACCTTGAGATTGTTGGTTGAAAGAAGATAAAAATAATTATATAGGATTCATTACCAAGATTATGTTTAGTTTGCTTCGGTTTTGAAGAACAAATGGCTTACATGTTTGTTGTCCAAATTTTCGGCTCGGGAGGGAACAGCAGCAAAAATTCCCTAGTTAGGAGAATCCTATGGTTAAGGGACAAAACAAAAACACAAGAACTGATGACCTTCGAGGGAAAGAAAAAGAACAGGCATTAACTATTTGATCTTCCAATCTGGTTAGAGTATTTGCCATGGGGGCAAAGCTCTATGCAAGAGTGCCTTGATTATAAATATGCTGACTGCTAGCCCATTTTCCTAGCAAACCGCAATCCACATTCAGAAAATCAACAAGCCTTTGACTTCCACGTGGAACAGGTAGGGTTTTATGCGCATGAGGCTTCCATGACAGGGCTCAACATCACAAGCTATGTATCACTGATATTTGGGCCTCACTTAACTGTATACCTGAGCAAATTGTGCATAATTTTAACCACGCCTCCTGTAACTTCTCTTTACTTCCAGTGATTATGGATACTTTTAGTACTCTCTGTCTTTCTGTCTGTCTCTCTCTTTCTAATTTCCACTCAATGAAATGTGGTTCAGATTGCAGATACACAGAGGTATGCCAACATGGCTGCTAAGCAAGCAATTGTCAATTATGACACAGAAGGTCTTGAACCACTTATTTTATCAGTGGAAGAGGCTGTTATAAGATCCAGTTTTTTTTGAGGTCCCTTCTGTCTTGAGGCCAAAAGAAATTGGTGATTTTGCAAAAGGAATGGCTGAAGCTGATCATAAAATTCTCTCGGCAGTGGTATTTTTCAATGACCTTTCTTCTTTTTTATGCCAAGGTCTAGAAAGGCAAAACTTGACTTAGACTTGAGGGCATAACTATTTATTGACTCAGAACTTCTATCAAGTACTCTTTCTGAAGTAATTTAAAAAAAAAAAAAAACAGTAACATGCTTTCATGCTTATTTAGTTTTTCTATATTAGTGGCTAGGTCCTGCTTGGATGCCCCTATTATCTTCAGTGCGTCAGTCCTTTATCACACAACTAAATTTTTAGAAATCTGATTTTGGATGGATAAAATAAAACTTAATTATTGAGGGAGATTCTGCTAATGCAATAGCCTGAGCTATGGGGAAGAGGACGTAGACAGTTGTGCTCACGTGCACACTTCTTTCAAGCATGTTAGGTGCATGGTGAATATAGTAGCGGATTTTCTGGCTGAAGTGGGGGATGGTCAGAGAGGTTTCTTTTGGCATTTTTTTTATGATATACTTGTATATTCATATAGCTCTCTTATTCTGTTTTTTTTTTTGTGGTTGCATTCGTACTTCAGTTTTGATTAACACAATTCAGCTGCTGCTTTCTGTGGCATGCCAAACTTGGTGGAAAAGTCTATGATATTGCTATTTGGGGTTCATCCAAATAGGTTCTTTCTTGGTGGAAATCGGTAATGCTATTTGGGGTCCTATCCAAAGAGGCCCTTATAAAAATTATTATGAATAAAACACAGCTTTGCTTCTATTACAAGAATACGTACACATTTTTTTGTGCTGGAGGGGCATTGATCATTTCAGTATTTTCAATTGAGATGACAGTAATATTGGATGGAGGCCTTTTAATGTGTAATTCCATATTCCTTGGGCATGTAATAGGTTTTCCTGCTTTGAAACTCTCTTAAAAATTTCCATATTGTCATTATAATTTCTTGTACTGTAGCTGTGTGATTGACCAATGCTAATGCTAGGGTAACCTGTTTGGATTGTTGCTGGTGTTTCCCTGTTTATCGAAGGCTCTGAACTGGTTTGTACATGAGATTGATGCATGTTTTTGAATATTCTCAAAAAACAGCCAGGTCATTTCTAGACTTGGATTTGCGTTCTTGAAAGTGTTGATGTCAAACAAAATCAGTTCGGCCCTAAACTTGAATTCAGCTTTTGGATCATCCCCACTATTGTGAGTTTTGATTCTAAGAAGAATCTGTATACCCATAGCCCTTGATATCTCTGTTGTATGAACCTGTCTTTCTCCCTGATGATATGGGGGCATTCTGGGGAACTGATTCCTGCTGATTTATAATGAAATGATATATGCTTATTTTGGACTGTTCCATGCATAATATTGAGGTTCTTTAATTTGTGAATTTGGGTTTTCTTTTTTTACCAATTCACTCTGATTTTTCCCCTTTCGGGTAACAGTTCTACACATGGCTTTTGAGCAGAGATGCATGACAATTGGTACTGGATTTTTTTTATAGTTATCCTCATCGTTACCACTTTCTCATCCATTTGCGATCAGCCTTTTTAGTTCTTTCCAAATTTACCTATCATGAACTGTAATTTCTAGTGCTCCACAAATGTATCATGTCTTTCTTTATCCTCTCTCGATGTTTTTAAAGGTCTCCTCTTGTATTTTTGTATTTTCTGCATGTTACCTCCTTTTTTTTGTGTATTGGAGTTTCTTCTGGTCTTCTAATGATTTTCTAAGTAAATTACCAAATGTCTACTAGTCTACTAGTAGAGGATTGTGCAAGTGGTGTATTTCCCTAAAGCAAGCTATTTAGGGTTTGTTACTGAGCTTGCATCACCTGAGGAATAGGTTTGTACCTCTGCCCCTGAGTATGTACGCGTGAGACCCAAATTTTGGTTATCAGGAGTACACGGTGATTCCTACTTGCTTTACATTACGCATTCCATCATTGGTTTATCATGTAAAAAATCTTTAAATGCGACTATCCTAATCTGTCAGCTGATAAGAATGAGAAGGATAAAAATCAAATTGAAGGTCCAGATTGTACCTTGACTTAAGTAACTTCTGGGCATAGTTTACCCATATAGAGTCCAGATGATACAGATGTCTGGATAACTAAAACATAAAATCTCACTTATAACATAGCAGTCAAAGGTGTCCTTGGTTGTGACGAGTATAATAATCCTACTTTAGTTTTTTGAAATAATTAATGAACGTTATAGTAACACTAAGTAATCTCTAGTAACACTTAATTGGGAACTCTTATCAATATATATTATGTATGTATGTAATACTCACTTGCATACTGGGTTTAGAAGCTCAATTGCCACTGTATTCTGGTGCTTTGGATGAGCAGCACTGTATCTTGTTAACAATGATGCAATAAGGACACAAATCAATAATCTACACATATTTTCAAGTATCTAATAAGTGTGCTTAGCTAAATTAGGCTTGCACCTAGATGTGCACCTTGTGCCTTGGGCTTTAGGACCCTTGAGTTCCTTGATTGCACTTTTCTCATTGACTACTATACTTTTAGAAACTCAAGGCACAGCCTCTGAAACATATGGTCAAGCATAATGATTTCTGCATTTTACAGTGTTGAAAGCTGCAAGTCAATCATCTGAAAAATGCCACTGTTGATTTATATGTTTTTATTATTTTCAGATCAAATTTGGGTCTCAATACTACTTTTATATGGAGACACAGACAGCACTTGCCATACCAGATGAAGTCAATTGCGTGACGGTCTATTCTTCGATTCAGAATCCTGAGCTTGAACAAGGAATAATTGCAAATTGCCTTGGCATTCCCTATCATAACATTCGTGTCATTACAAGGAGGGTTGGTGGTGGATTGGTGGGAAAGCTGTTCGAGCAATGCCTGTGAGTATTTTCTTTTGTCAGAATTTTAGAGAAGGCTTTTTTTGGGAGGTGAGGGGGAGGAAGGATTACAGTACATTTATTATTGAAGCCTCAGAGGCCAAATATGTGGCAGAAAATCTTGTAGTTTTTGGTGTAAGCTTGGGATTTTCTTCTGTTCATTATTCAAATGATTCATAGGATAATTTTTTGATACAATTAGAAAGAAAACATTCAACTTCTCAAGATTTGTGGGTTCTGCCTAATCCAAGTCAGATGACTTCATCTTTATGGGATTCACTCTGCAGAATGAGATTTGATTCTTTCTGAAAAAAGGGAGAAAGAATCATAATTGCATTTTCTTATGAGTAACCATAACTTTGCAATATCGCAAGAGGAATCTGATGTGATTAGAGGATTTAAAAATAATCCTAATAATTTTTTTATTTTTTGGGATTTCTTTCTTAAGTTCTTTAGGATACCTAGAAGTAACTGATTTCCATAGATAAGTGGTAACCTGATTCTGTAAATGAATTGAAACTGAATGACTTTTTGGATTACTCTGATTTCCTTCAGAAGGTTGTTTTGAAACAATTTAGTGGATGTACTACAGTATTGACAGAAATTATTCCAACTGTTTCCTTAGATTTGTCTAGAAACATTCTTAAAACTACTCTTGCATTTTAGTCTCTTAACACACAATTCATGTGAATTACACCCTGTTCTTGGGTCCTTGAGAAAGCTTCATTTATCTTTTTGTCTTACAGAAACATCATCCTTCTAGTCTATGAAACAGTTTTCATAAGCAAGCTGATTGAACTGAAGCTTTTAGAGCGTGCACTTGGATATCACATTCAGTGACTCTGAGCTTGTTTATGGTAGTCTCCATTTTGGTCTTGCCTGAAACAGCCATATTATCTGATTGGGTGTATAAAAGGAAAACCCTTCTAGCGTCATTTCACCTTATTTTGACAAAAACGAACCAAGCTCCATTCAACTTCGCCACAAAAGCATTGAATCATTTAGGTTACTCCCCACATTACCCCTTAAATTGAGATGTGAAGGTGCATGCAATTCACATTTAGTGATAGTCCAAATACTAATATATATTCTAGAATTTTACATATCAAAATTATTTAAGAGAGAGAGAGAGAGAGAGAGGACATATCCAAAGATGGTAAAAAATTTACCTAAGTTCAAACTTAGCGAGTAATCAAACTCTAATCTGTAGACATTTTCTCTTTTTCTTTTTATTAATTGATATGCCGAACATCTTAATTACGAAAAAAAAAGTTAACATGAGTTTTTCAAAGCTTTGGGCCCTTAGAGTATTTGATTAATTAATATGTTAATTTTTTTAAGATCAAAGTGTCAAGGTTTCTTAGAGTATTTAACTAATTCTTAGTGTACATGTAAATCTCCCTACACACACATCAGATAACACTAGAGAAGTGACCATTTTATGTTGAGAATGACTTGACGGATTCTTCACTATCAAACCAATCTTCACAGATTTAAAAGAACTCATATTTTACCATAAAATTCTTATCATTTAGCACATCACGAACTCTCTCTCTCATAGGTAGACTTATAATTTCATCTAACAAAAACCAATACAAATAAAGAAAAAGAACATGTATATTAAAATTATAACACTGAAAGCCCCAACTCTATAACTTTTGAAAGATCTTAGGCCAAGCTGTAATGAATCTAAACCTCTAAATGACAACCTCTGAATAACATGCAACCTAATTTCATTATCATTAAATGATCTTGAATGCTGATATCATGCTTAGATCAGGGTGGTGGCCCTTTTAACATGAACTCCACAGTGAAATCCTCCTTGTTGTGGGCTTTATTTACCTCAACTTTACCATATTATATTGCACTCAAGAATGCCCATACTTCTTTTAGTCTCCTACTTTGTTTTCCTAGTTTTTTCATTTCTCTTTTACTCAGAGATAGCCTGGAAAAGCTCGGTCACTCTCACTCCCATAAAAGAATGCTCAAGAAGAAGACAACATCAAACCCAAAACCCACCAGCTTTTCATTATTTTATGACCCAAATGACCTGTCAATCATGTGCTTTTGTAGATTATTATTGCTTCTCAACCTTCCAAACTTAAATCCCTACATACCCTTCAACACTATATAAACCTATAGATCTTCTAATCTTGTGGACTTGATTGCAGAATCATGAGAGAGAGAAATGAAGAAGGAGGAGGAGGAGGAAATAAGGTGTTTGGAATGAGGTTTGTTCCAAGATCTTTCCATTATTTCTATTTTTTTTTTTATCAATTCAATAGCGGGTTAGTCCTGATTTCATGGATAGATCTCGGACCAGGCTTCATTCCTCACACCAAGCTTTCCACATGAAGTAAGCCAAATGGTAAGACAATAAGAGTTTTTTTTTGTTTTTCTTTTAAATAATTATCATTATTAATAAGAAGAAAACACCAGATGTGCAAGTACCAAAAAAAAAAAAAAATTAACAGGAAAGTCCTATGGTCTAATAAGACAGTAAGAGTTACCACTGTTTGTTGCATCACCACCACCTTTTTTTTTTTTCTCCTTTTCTTAAGTAATGGTGCAATTGTCTACTTATATGTTCTTTTGATTTCAAAGATGGAATTGAATGAGTCCAGAATTCTATTCTATATCTATTGGGTTTTTTCTTATGAATCTTTGTGAAATATGGGACTTGATATTTTCATGTATGTAGTTGTGTATAATTGTTTGTGTTGTCCTTTGTCATGTTTAAATACTATTAAGAAACCAAATAATATGAAGATTCAGTTAAAAAATGCAGAAACATATAATATATTTGTATGTATGGACTGAAATACATACTTTCACTGATATTATCATTGTCATTATCATTGAAAGTATTTTGTCCTATTCATATATGGTGAAATTTCTTATTTGTACTTTGTTTTTTTTTATAATGTATATGATAGGGGTGCAACTCTGGGTTGAATTGAGGGATTGAATTAACAACTTAACCTCTATTACCTTCACCATTAATCTAACTTAACTCAATTTCCTATTTCAAACAACTAAATGCAAAAGCCAACTCACATAATTTTTTAAGCCAACCGAACCAACGTGATGCTGGCCTCGTGGTGTCTAGGACGCCTTGGCAGTGAGGAGTCTCGCTTGTCAAGTTTGATGAATTATGAGTTGGGATTAGTTCTATATTGAAAGAGCAAGTGTTCAGAGTACAGGTAAATTCCATGTGTTGAAAAACAAAGTCGTGAGTTGGGATTATATACTTTTGCATATATTATTAAACTTTATAATAGTTTAAACTTTTTAATATGACAGTAAGTATCTAAATTGAGTTAGACAGTTGATAAGGGGAAAAGACAATAGATATTTTACAATGTATTATAAACGTAATAAAAATAAGTTTCATTTAGAACTTTGTATCCATTTAATTTAAATAAATAAAATTATTTATTGATAAGAAATACTATTTTAATCATCTATTTTACTTTATTTAAATGATTTTTTTTTAATTTATCATATAAAAACTAATATTTAATTCTACTCAAAGTCAAATATCATATAATCTTACGAATATCTTTCAGTTCCAACCGACTCTCTCCGTTTAATTCCAGCTTTATGCGTCCTCAGTGGCCACTGTCAGCTCGCCGGCGACGTCAGGTTCACATTTCCTCGTCGATCGCCTTCTGAATTATAATATTATTATTTTATTATTACTGTTACTATTTTTCCTTCTTGTCGTTTTCGTTGGATATTTTGGAAGTGGACTTCTGCTTTGCCAAAGCTTTTGGAGGGGATTGCTTGGATTTTTGTCAATTCAAATTTTCTATCTCCGGACGACCTCCCCAAAAAGGAAGCAATAATACAGATTGTGTGGTTAGAGTTTTGAGTGATGGAGAGTGAGCAGAAGCAGAGACTGGCTTTTGCAGTAAATGGGGAGAGATTTGAGCTCTCAAGCATCGATCCTTCGACTACACTTCTTGAATTCCTCAGGACCAAAACCCCTTTCAAAGGAGCCAAGCTTGGTTGCGGAGAAGGTGATTTTTATCCATTCTTTTATTTATTTATTTATAATTTATTGGAAAATATACATATGCATAGTTTTGGATTTTGATAACTCAGTGACATTGGTAAAAAGTTGACATTAGATTATATTTTCTCTACTTCATAAATTTTTATAAAAAATTTCTATTTTAAATACTATCATGAAAATGATAGACTAAATCCTTTAATCCACCAAACTCAGTCGTATAATATATATTTTTTCTATTTTTTAGTATGTTTGCACGATTTTCTCTTATTTTAGATAATAATATGATTAGAGTGGACCATTGTTTCAAGCCGCCCATCCTAACATGGGTGTTTTTTTTCCGGCGGGAGACATAGGTTTTAAAAAATTTATGTGAAAAGGCCACTTTACCCTTCACCTTTCCTAACATTTTAAAAAACGAAATAATAGGTGTACCGTTCAGAATTATAGGTATACCGCTCATAATTATAGGTCCGCCACTATGGATGGGTCTTTCACTCCAAAGTTATAGTTAATTTCAAAATTATAGGTACATCGCTCATAGGTATACCGCTAATAATTATAGGTGCACTGCTGTGGATGGGTTCTGCACGGCAAAGTTATAGTTAATTTTGAAATGATCGGTGCATTGCTCATAATTATAGGTGCACCGCTGGGCTCTACTTAGGATTTGCATATGGAAGGACGGGGGTAAAGTGGGAATTTCACTTTATCCTGTGTCTCCTGACAAAAAACACCCGAGTTAGGATGGGCGGCCTTCTTTCAATTCACTAAATTTAATATTAGATTCTTTTTTATATTTTTATACAAATTTCTTTATTTTTCTAATACTAATATGACAAAGAGAGGTCAAATCTTTCAAATTCACAAGATTAAATCTTGACTTTTCGTTTTAGTCAAATTTTGTCATAAATGAAAGAAAATCATATGAATACACAGACTTAGGAGATGGTTTATGTGTCCACGAGATTAGTCTCACGTCCAATGTAGGTGGAATATCTATGATATTAAAAAAATCATATGAACAATGTAAGATTCATATAAATGTCACCTTAGAATAGAGTACAGAGATTTTTTGTTTTTCTTTTAGAAGATATATGTTTTTTCTTAGAGTCAGATCAATGGTCTATCTAACTTGAAACTTTGTCAAATTGGGTAAAGATCGAATTCACATGGAGTAGGTGTGTATGAGGTAGGGAGGGGTCTGATTGGAGCCTAGGTGGGTCCCACAAGGGCATCGCCCATGAAAGTTTCATGAGGTGACTGCAAGGATCACCTGCAAATGAGTTTGCAATAAAGTTTGGTGTAAATGACCTAGTCATGTTACTTGGGCCCACATGGGTGGGTGGGTTTGAAAGGTCTTGATTTGTATGTGTCATTTATAAAATTTCATCTTGATTGGATAATTGAAGCTATGTTTTTAAAGGTCCTCAAGATTTGAACTTTATTTGATGGTGGAAATTCTCGACGAGTTAGATCAATGGGCTTGCAATGGATCCATTGGGTCCACTATGGGTCCCACGAACCAAAGTTTGCACCAAACTTTATGCGGACTTGTTTCTGGGTGATTGATGAATTCATATGTTTGAGATTTTCTGAATGCAACACCTCACATTAATGTCAGATTCTGAAAGTCATGCTCATACCCATCCAAGTAACTCTGTGATTTTGGTGTGTAAGGATTATGGCTTGCCTATTGGTTGTTCATTTGTTTGAGGTTATCTCTTACAGTGTACACATTCTTTTTGAGTGGTAACTAAAATTTCATTAAAAAAGAAAAAGATGTACACAGAAGAGAAGAAGAGTCCCTAGGTTCGGGAGTGATGAACCCAAGGAGACAAGGTACAAGATCACCAGCCCCACGATATCTTGTATAACCAAAACCAACAAAACATAATCCTGAAAAAAAGTATCCCGTCCCAAAAGTTCTATTCCTATGAATCACAAATGGTATAACACCCTTGCTTGTTGAGTTCACTCCTTGTTTTGCGAAAAAATATGTGACTCCGTTGGCCGATCTGCTGACTTTAGTGAAATAAATTTCTTGCCCCGTAAATAGTGCCTTAATCTCCCTAACCATTGTTACCAACTTCCACGGTGGTTTTACTCCTCCCGATACCCATTTGATATACACAGTGTACACATTCTTTAGTTAGGATTTTTGGTAGAAATCTTGAAATATAGAGCATAGCTTGGTGATATACTCAGATTATTTGTGGAAGAATATAATTATGCTGATTAAGCAATATGATTGACTGCATTTGAAATTTTAGTAGCTTTTGTGCTGCAGGTGGTTGTGGAGCTTGTGTTGTTCTCCTTTCAAAGTACAACCAAGTAAAAGAACAAATTGAAGAATTTATAGTGAGTTCATGCCTCACTCTTCTTTGCAGTATAAATGGTTGTTCAATCACAACAACTGAAGGCCTTGGAAACAGCAAAGATGGCTTCCATTCAATCCATCAAAGGTTCTCAGGCTTCCATGCAACACAATGTGGTTTCTGCACGCCTGGGATGTGCATGTCTCTCTTCTCATCACTCATTAATGCTGATAAAACAGGGAGGCCTGATCCCCCTCCCGGGTTTTCCAAGATTACAATATCGGAAGCTGAGCAGGCTATTGCAGGCAATCTCTGTCGTTGTACTGGTTATCGGCCCATTGTCGAGGTATGCAAGAGTTTTTCTGCAGATGTTGACATTGAGGATTTGGGTCTCAACACCTTTTGGAGTAAGGGAGAAAATGCAGATATAATTGCAAACAAATTACCTTTTTATAAACGCGATGGTGTCTGTACATTTCCCGAGTTCTTGAAAGATGAACTCAAATCATCCTTGGATTGTTTCTTGAACCTGCCACCAAAGAATTTAGATGATATTGGGATTGGAAGTAAGGATATGAGAGAGTGTCATTGGTATACTCCTGCAAGTATTGAAGAGCTTCAGGATCTATTAAAATCTGAAGAAGCTGAGAATGGAAAATGGGTGAAATTAGTAGTTGGAAATACGAGTGCTGGTATTTACAGGGAACTAGATAATTATCAAAAGTACATTGACATTAGTCATATTCCTGAGCTTTTGGCTATCCAAAGGGATAGTGCAGGAGTCGAGATTGGAGCCGCTGTTTCAATTTCTAAGGCTATTCAAACATTGATGGAAGGAGAAGGAAGTAAATCACCAGTGTTCAGAAAGATTGTGGAACACATGAACAAAGTTGCATCACATTTCATCCGAAATACTGCTAGTTTGGGTGGTAATCTGGTCATGGCACAAAGACATCAGTTTCCTTCTGATATTGCTACCATTCTTGTTGCTGCTGGTTCATCTGTAAATATCCATACTGGATATGAAAGAGTAAATCTTACATTGGAAGATTTTCTGGACAGGCCTCCATGTGATCACAGAACTTTGGTTTTAAGCATTCAAATTCCAAACTGGAATCCAGAACCTGGAACTAGATTGCTGTTTGAGACGTACAGAGCTTCTCCACGGCCCCTTGGAAATGCAGTGGCTTATCTCAATGCTGCTTTCTTAGCTCAGGTGTCTTCTACTCTTGCAACATCAGATAATACCATCTTGGAAAATCCACGATTGGTATTCGGTGCATACGGGACTAAACATGCCATCCGAGCAACCAAGGTTGAGCAGTTTTTAAATGGTAAAGTTCTTACTGCAGCTGTTCTGCTTGAAGCAATCCAAATACTGCAAGCAACTGTAGTACCTGAAGAAGGCACCTTAAGTCGTGCCTACAGATCAAGTTTGGCTGTTGGGTTTCTTTTTTATTTTGCAAGTCCCTTCATCAAAGGCTTAATAGAACCTGCTGTGAATGATTTGCAGTTGAAGATAAATGATATTGTTGCTAGCAACAAAATTCTCGATGCCAATGTCAATGAATATCCTAATGCTTCAGCAAATAGGGGTTCTCAAAATGGCTTTCACTGTGATGGGTACAATGGTTTGGAGAAAGAGGCTTTGCTCTTATGTGCAAAGCAAGTGGTGGAATTCAGCAAAGAGTATCATCCAGTTGGTGAGCCTACCAAAAAAGTGGGAGCTGAGATCCAAGCTTCTGGTATGTTACACAACTTTATCATTTCCTCTTTGTATGTGGGACTTTATATGAAGCTTCGTGCAAATTTGTGGTCTTACGAGGTCACCAGGAAAAAAATGCTGGATTGGGTACTTTGTTGGAACGTTTTACATTGACATTGATCTCAGAGGGATTTTTCATCTTTATTTTTATCTTGTTCATGTATTGTGTTAAGATAGAATTAGATTTTCTTTATTTAGTAATTACCAATATTTATATTTTCCATTTTTAATGATTTCCTTGCTTAGTTGATTTACTTTCCTTATTTGTACTCTTCTTTCTCTATAAATAAGATTATAGGGTCTCTCCTAATTAAGGAGGACAAAGTATTATTTTACATGGTATCAGAGCCTAAACTTGATCCAAATTTTTTCCACCAATCTTCGAGCAACTTTCCTTAATCTAGACTTTCCTTCACTCCTCTGCCGGACGAGATTTGTCATCGGTAGAGGGAGGCTCCTCAAAAACAATTTTTTTCCCGTCCCTGAACAAGTGCCTCTGCTCCCGTCCCTGAAATAAAATTAAAAAACCGCTTCTGTTTTGCCACCAATTCATGCTTTCCTCCCCTGCCTTTCCCGCGGGAGAGTATTTTTCTTCTTCTGAGAAACAGAGCCCCTCACTGTTTTTTGTGCAGGCGTTGCTGCACACTCAGAGCAGCAACCTTCGATTACTTGATCTACACCTCCGGCAACTCTCGTTTTGCCACTTTCAGATCTGGCACCGCCCAGATTCAGATCTGTTTAAGGTCGTCGCCCCTCACCACCAAACAACAGAACAGATCTGCGCCATGCACATCTGATTCTCCGGCACCAGATCTGATTCTCAGGTCGCCAATCTGTTTTTTTTTGGTTGTTCCCAGTTGCTGCTACCATTCCTGGCAAATTTGGGCATTCGACTCTCATCCATGATCAGTTGCTTGCTGCCCACAACTGAACGAGCACCTTTTATGCCCCTTGACTATGTATCCCTATCTCAGCCATCTCTTCTTCCTCGATTATTTTGTGGCCTGCTTGATGCTGTCTATGCTCTCTAGCGCACTTCATAACTCCACGAGCATAACCGTACACGTCTTCAACGAGTGAGAAATTGCTGATTTTGTGAAAGAACACTTGTCTCTCAACCCGTGAGGGTTGGCTTGGCGGTCAAAAACCCATCTGAGTTGCGGGAGGTCTTGGGTTCAAGTCACCCTCAACACAAAAGGGCCACTCACTATAGTGTTATCCTGTGTGTGTAGATAGGGAGGTTTGCATATGCATCAAGGATTAGTCAGGTGCTCTAAGAGGCCTGGACTCCCTGGTCTTCAAAAAAAAAAAGGAACACTCATCTCTCTCTCTCTCTCTCTCTCTCTCTCTCTCTCTCTTTCCTCCTTTGGTGGTATGTTTGACCACGCTTTTAGGTGCTCCTGCGAGACTACCGTTTCAGATATTCATGTAGCACAAAAAAAAAAAAAAAACATTAAAAAAAAAATCAATTTCTATTTTCCAGGCCGCCATCTATGTTCGCCGCCTGTCAGTTCACAACCAATCAATGTGTTGCCAATTCAACAAATCTTCACAAGCTCGCAGCTAGTCAATGTGCTGCCAATTCAATAAATCTTCGCAGTCAGTCAGTGTGCTGCCAGTTCAAAAGATCTTCTATGGCCAATCAGTGTGTCATTTTTCGTAGTTCCATTGCAAATTCTTCCATTTCCAAGCTTTGCGTTATTTCCATACACTTTGCAGCTTGCAGGGCCGTGTTAAGATAGAATTAAATTTTCTTTATATTTGTATTTTCCATTTTTAATGATTTCCTTGCTTAGTTGATTTGTTTTCCTTATTTGTACTCTCCTTTATCTATAAATAAGATTACAGGGTCTCTCCTGATTAAGGAGGACATAGTATTATTTTTCATATTGTCTATGCGGTTTCAACATTGAAACTAAACATGATTCAGATCAAGCTAAGTGGGCTCTGCTTGGTTGATTTCAAGTCAAAACACCTCTCTCTCTCTCTCTCTCTCTCTCTCTCTCTTTCTTATTGACATAAGATAATTTTGAGAGATGGATTGGAGAGGGTGTTGATTGTATTTTTTTATTTGAAATGATGTTTTGAGATGTTAATCATGTTCTTGTGCAAGAGTCTATTATTTCTTCCTTTCTCCTACTAAGGATAGAGATAAATTTTCAGTCTCCGTAAGAATTTTTGTATGGTTCAAGATAAATTACTCTATAGTGTTGTATAATATTTCTTTCGTCTAGTTTTCTGATAGTAAATTGAGAAGATAGAAAAGGTTTCTGATTCTATTAAAAAACAAAGTGTTTAAAATTTGAAAGTAGGTTTGAATTAAATGGTCACTCCATGCAGGTGAAGCATTGTTTGTGGATGACATTCCTTCCCCTAAGGACTGCCTTCATGGGGCATTCGTTTTCAGCACAATGCCTTTGGCACGTGTAAAGGGCATTGAATTCAAGTCTGCTGCATCATCTCAACGAATGACTGCAGTTATTTCTGCTAAAGACATTCCAAGAGGAGGCAAGAACATAGGATCTACGTTTTTTGTAGAAGAAGAACCTTTATTTGCTGATGATCTTACTCAATACGCAGGTCAACCACTTAGTTTTCTGGTAATCTACTATTTCATTTCTCATTCCTCTAATATAGATGATGAGTTCATGCTTCCCTGTTGAGAAAATACACCATTTCTATAGATGCTTATTGCACACTACATATGCTAATTCTTGCAACCTTGAGGCTTTTGGTTGAAAGAAGAAAAAGTCGGAGAATTCTCTGCACAAGATTATATGTAGTTGGTTTTGAGGAACAAATGGCATACAAGTTGGTTATCCAAATATTTGGTATGATTCCAGTGTGAAATATGTGCACAGCAAAAAATTCCTTGTAATGATAATCCTAAACCTCATTGGTTGTCAACAAATAGATGGTTAAGTTGAAAAAATGGAAGAAAAAGAAAAGAACAGATCTCATTCAATGGAAAGAGGAAGAACAAGCGGCGACCACTTGATCTTCCAATCTGGTTAGAATATTTGTCAGGGGCCAAAGCTTTATGTGAAGCTGTACCCTTGGGGATGCCTTGATTTATATCTGTGTGTATTGCAAGTCCATTCCATTCCACCTTTCGAAAGCCATCAAGCCCAGGACTTCCACGAACACAACATTTTAGGCCATTCCTCATATAATTTTTCCTCCAGTGATTTTGGATATTTCCATTACTCTCTTTCATTTTCACTTTGACGGGAATGTGGTTCAGATTGCAGATACACAGAGATATGCCAACATGGCTGCTAAGCAAGCAGTTGTCACTTACGACACCAAAGGCCTTGAGCCACCTATTTTATCAGTAGAAGAGGCTGTTAGAAGATCCAGTTTTATTGAGGTTCCTTCTTCCCTTAGGCCAAAACAAATTGGTGATTTCGCAAAAGGAATGGCAGAAGCTGAGCATGCGATTCTCTCAGCAGAGGTACATATTCTCTTACCTTTCATCTCTTTGATGCCAAGGTCTAGAAGCTCAAAACTTGATTTAGTCTTGAGGAAATAGCTATCTATTGATTAAAAACTTGTATCAAGTACTCTTTTTCAAGTAAAAAAAAGCTGTAGTAATCTGCGTTCCTTGCTGCTTTAATTTTTAAATATTATTGGCTAAGTCCTGCTTGGAGACCCTTGTATCTTCAGTGCATGTATTCTTTCCTTTCTGATTGTAATATCCTGCCCCAAAAAGTCCCACATTGCTAGTTGCATTGGAAATTCCCTGGTACATAAGTGGTAGCCTTCCTCCTTATAGCATGAGGCCTTTTGGGAGCAACAGTGGGTTGGCTCGCCAATTGAAAGCCGTGCGGGTCGTATGTGAGGCCCAAAGCGGACAATATTATGCTAGCGGGACGAGTCGTTACAAATGGTATCAGAGCATGGTTTAACTCTCTGCCTGAGGGTGTGGGCTTAGTTGTTGTGTGTGTAGAGCCGAGGACGGCTTTGGTTTTAAGGGGAATAGATTGTAATATCCTGCCCCAAAAAGTCCCACATTGCTAGTTGTATTGGAAATTCCCTGGTATATAAGTGGTAGCGTTCCTCTTTCTAGCATGAGGCCTTTTGGGAGCAACAGTGGGTTGGCTCGCCAATTGAAAGCAGTGCGGGCCGTGTGTGAGGCCCAAAGCGGACAATATTATGTTAGCGGGACGGGTCGTTACACTGACACATTGATTCACAAAAATATTGAATAATCCAAAAATTGATGTTGGATGGAAGATAAAAGGAAGAAGGAAGAAGTCACTTCCTGTTTTTGCCATTTCAGAAAAATATTATTCCTGTTTGTGTGGCACCGTATACTTGGTGAAGATGGTTAATCATCTGTTTATATGTGATAATCAAATTAAATTCTATTTGGGGTCTATCCAAGCAGGTCCTCATAAAATTATTATGACTAAAACACCGCTTTGCTTTTGTTAACAAAACATGTACATACTTCTTGTGCTGGACATGCATTTATTATTTTAGTATTTTCAATTGACATGATAGTAGTATTGGAAGTTAGGCCTTTTGGAGGTGTAAAGCCGTACTACTTGAGCATGTGATAGGTTTTCTTGCTTTGGAACTCTCTCAAATGTTCTGTATTATCAGTCTTGTAATATCTCCTACTGCAGCCATGTCATTGACTGTTAACGCTAGAGGAGTCTGTTTGGACTTCTTTTGGTGTTTGCCTGTATATTGAAGGTAAACAGGTCTGGACTTAGGAGATGAGATAGTTTCGTGCCTGTGAATATTCTCAAATAGCAACTAGGTTTTTTCTAGACCTAGATTCACATTCTCAAAGATGTTGATGTCGAGCAACAACAATGCAATCCTAAACTTGAATTCAGTTTGTTACTGCTGCTCTTGTTGGTGATACAGAATTTTGGGTCATCCTCATGATTGTGGATTTTGAATCAACCCTTGATGTCTCAGTTGTGTGAACATATTCTTGCTCAAACCTGACCATAACTGGGGAGCTAATTTATTATGAAACAGGACTAATATATGCTTATTTTGGAATGTTCCACCGATATTTGTGGTTCTTTAATTCATAAATATTTGTCATCTTGTTATCCAATTTGCACTGCCTATCCCCTCCCCCCCTCCCCCCCCATGGGAACAGTTATATGCATGATTTTTTAGCAGAGATGCACGAAAAATGATGCTGGAAATTTTTGTACTCATCGTTTCCGCTGCCGCTTTCCTATCTCTCTGGGATCAGTTTTTTCAGTTTTCTTCCAGTTTACCCTGTCATGAACCGTTTCTTGTCTCACTCCACACTCTATCATGTCTTTATTTATCCTTTCGCTTCAAATTATTAAAGGTCCCCCTCTTCTTTCTGCATCTTCTACATATAACCTCCCAATTTTTCATATGGGGCTGCTTCTGCTCTTCTAAGGAATTCTTTTAAAGTAAATTACCAAATATCTACTAGCAGAGGATTGTGTAAGTGGTAATTGTTGTCCTAAAGCAAGCTTTTAGTTTTATCATCAAGTGTGCATCACCGAAGGAATAGGTTTTGTACCTAGTATGTACATGTTAGACTCAATTTTTGGTTATTCAGATTACATGGTGGGTACCTACTGGGTTTGCATTGCTTATCCTATTGAGCGTTTATCATGTAAAAAGTCTTCACAATGTCTGTCCTAATGTCTCAGCTGATGAGCAATGTCAAGGTTAACTAATTACATTTACAATCTAAATTCTTCAATTGAAGTTGGACTATGTCTTGATCCTAGTAAGTTTTGTGGCATGGTATACCCAAACAGAGTCCAGACAATACCACAGTCTTGTTAACTGAAACATATATATGATATATCTCACTTATACAAACTCGCGGCATAGCCTTTGAGACATGTGGTTGAAATATACGTAAGTATAGTTACCTGCGCATTTTACAGTGATGAAAGCTGCAACTCAATTGTTTGAAAAAACATAATTGAAGATTTATATGTTTTTACTATTTGTAGATCAAACTTGAGTCTCAACACTACTTCTATATGGAGACACAAACAGCACTTGCCATACCAGATGAAGACAATTGTGTAGTGGTCTATGCTTCAATTCAGTGCCCTGAGCGTGCACAAGGAGTAATTGCAAAGTGCCTTGGCATTCCTTACCATAATGTTCGTGTCATTACAAGGAGGGTTGGTGGTGGATTTGGTGGAAAAAACATGAGAGCAATGCCTGTGAGTATTTTCATTTTGCACAAGTTTAGAGTTTCCTTTTTTATTACTACTATTATTTTCGGCCTGCAATAATTTGACTCTACGTTGTTGAGCCTCAGAGCTCAGATATATGGAAAAAAATCATGAAGTTTTTGGTGTAAGCCTAGAATTTTTCTTGTGCTCATTGGATATAATTATTAAAGAAAATCTTCAAGTTTGCAAGATCCTTTGGTTCCTCTTAATCCAACTCACATGCCTTTATCATGCTGGCATTTTCTCTGCAGAATGAGAATTTTTTTCGTGAAAAAAAAAAGGTAAGAATCACAGTTGCATTTTCTGGTGAGTAACCCTAACTTTATGACATCACAAGAGGAATCTAATATGATTAGATAGTGTCAGCATAATCTAAGGTTTTTCTTTTCTCTTTTAAAGATTTTTTCTTAAACTGTTTAGTATGTTGAAGACGAATAAAACTGTGCTATAGCAAACACAAATCAATCACACAAAAAGCATATGAGATTATGTGGTTTGGTGGTGTACCTACGTCTATGGTGAGATGCAAGTAATTTCTCTATTTCCAAGAATAGGGTTACAATACTCTCTTCTTCACACCTCTCTCAATGCAGATGAATCTCGAAAGCAAAAAATCCCTCAAAGCTATAATATATTGATGGTTTTTGTTACAAGGTTACGAACACAATACAAGAATCCGACACAATATGGTCTACCTAGAAGTATAGCTGATTTCTGTACATAAGTGGTGACCTCATTTCATGATTTCCATGGAAAGAAATTCATTTACTGTTCTGAAACAATGTAGGATGTACTACACACTGGAAGAAATTATTCCAACCATTCATTTAGATCTGTTTGGTAACATTTTAAAACTACTTATCATTCAGAACAAGAAACCATTTTAAAACTGCTCATGCTTTCTTAGTCTCGAGCATCTAATGTCCATGGGAATTACCTGTTCTTGGGCTCTTGAGAGGGTCTTTATTATCTTCATGCCTTAAGAAATATTATCCTTCTAGTCACTATGAAACAGGTCCTACAAGCATGCTGATTGACTCAAAAATTGGTAGAATGTACATTTGGTATCTCAAACAGTTAGTGTGAGCTCGTTAATGGTGGTCCGTGTTATGGTCTTGCCGGAAGCAGCCATACTAATTGATTAGCAGAAAAAACAAAAAAAAAAAATCTTTTTCATTTCAACAAAAACCAACCAAGTGCCCAATTCAACAAAGCCACAAAAGTGCTGAGTCATTTGGTGTACTTCCCACCTGACCCCTTAAATTGAGATGTGGAGCTACATTCATTGCACATTTAGCAATACTCCAACTGCTAATATATTCTTGATGTTTACATATCAAAACTTAAATAATAAAAAGCAAAAAGCAAAAATGGTGAAGTTTCACACTAGTTCAATCTTAGCAAGTGATCAAACTCCAATCTGTAGTCATTCTTTAATTATTTGATATGAGACATCTTGGTTACTTGGATTCTTATCCACGGGGAAAATTTTGCCTTATATCTCTGTGGTAATTGGAAACTATCCCTTATTTATCTGAAATGAACAGAATCTGTGCCTTATTCTGCTCGCTTAGGTGTTTCTATTTTATTTTGTTTTTCTTCCTCAGATCTTTTTGTGGGCCAGTAGCTACTACAGTCCATATGATGATTTGTCACCATCTTATATGATGCTAGAATATTTTAATACTTTCACATTGACGAGTTTCAAATGCAAAGATAATTTTTGCAAGATTCAATGTTGGACATTGCAATTTCCATCTTAGAGGCACATATTTTGGTATTGCAAGATGCTCTAACCAAGCAACATTTTGCTGTCAACTCAAGAAGCTAAGTTATGAATGATCAGTTTTGTTTCTGTTATGCTTAGGTTGCAACTGCATGTGCACTAGCTGCACACAAGTTACGCCATCCTGTTCGAACTTACCTAGATCGTAGGACTGACATGATAATGACTGGTGGTCGGCATCCTATGAAAGTCAACTATACTGTGGGTTTTAAATCTGATGGGAAGATCACTGCTCTCCATGTTGACATATTAGTCGATGCCGGGATAGCTGAAGATGTAAGTCCAATCATCCCAGGAAACATTGTGGGAGCATTGAAAAAGTACAATTGGGGTGCGTTATCTTTTGACGTTAAGGTCTGCAGAACAAATTTCTCAAGCAAGTCTGCCATGCGGGGACCAGGAGAGGTACAAGGTGCTTATATTGCTGAAGCCATAATTGAGGACATTGCCTCATTTCTTCCTATGAATGCCAATTCTGTCAGAGAGAAGAACTTGCATACGTTTGAAAGCCTCAAGCTGTTTTATGTAGATAGTGCTGGAGACCCTGCTAAGTACACGATGCCATTGATCATAGATAAGTTGATTTCATCGTCAAGCTTTCATGACCGGACTGAAATGATTAAACAGTTCAACTGTTCTAACAAATGGAAGAAACGTGGAATCTGTTGGGTACCTGCTGTTTATGAAGTGAGGTTGAGACCTACACCTGGGAAGGTGAGTATTTTAAACGATGGTTCAATTGTTGTTGAAGTTGGAGGGATTGAAATAGGACAGGGACTGTGGACAAAAGTAAAACAGGTAACAGCATTTGCTCTTTCCTTGCTTTGGAATGATGGGAATCATGACCTTTTGGAAAGGATACGGGTTATTCAAGCAGATACCTTGAGTTTAATACAAGGAGGGATCACGGCAGAGAGCACCACATCTGAAACAAGTTGTGAAGCAGTGAGGCTGGCTTGCAATGTCTTGGTTGAAAGGCTTCTGCCACTCAAGCAAAGGTTACAAGAGAGAATGGGAGCACTTTCATGGGATACTCTAATAACTCAGGTAATAGTTCAAATTATACTAACCCCAAGGGGTTGGCTTGACGGTCAAGGCGCTCGCCTCATGAAGCGAGGTCTTGGGTTCGATTCACGCTCAACCCCAATGAAGGGCCACTCCCCGTAGAATTACCCGGTGTGTACAGATTGGAAGGTTTTCACATGCCCCGAAGGACTAGTCAGGTGAGACGCCTGGACACCTTTGGTCATAAAAAAAACAGTTCAAGTTGTACTTGATTTTTGGGATTTTTTGAATTGGGAATTAATCTTTAGAAATCACTGTCCTTTTATCATAGTTTGTCAGCCATTGGTCCAACTATTGGACCCATGTTATAGTTGTAAACCAAAATATATATGCTGCACAGAGTGCATCCTTTTTTGCTGAAACTTGCAACTAACTAGAGGAAGAAAACCACCTTTCGCAAACCCAAGATGGATTCTCGTGCTCACACATTTGTAGTATGATTGAGTGAAGGCTTACTTTGCACTGGGAATCACTATGGAAAGCTTGGGACATGGGATTTTGCAATGTTAAGCGTGATTAAATGTGTCCTCTTGAGTTCCTTTCTTATGATTTTGAATTATTTTTGTGGGTTGGCCATTTGAGATGTTCTGGGTAAGCCTAAATTCATCCAAAACTGCATCAGTATGTTACCATTACTCCTGAGTCCTGACACTGCAGTTGATTCAATGATGGGACTCATGGTTGGGGATAGTGCCTCCCTTTTCTAATGATAGTATGCATTAGAGAAGCTGCTTGTGACTCCATCTCTTCATTATTTAGTTAATCTTCCATGTACAGTATATACACGAATGGAAGAGATAGAAAGTATGCTTGAACTCTTGTAGGAATGATAAAAATGAAATGAGGATGACAATTCTAACCCCCTTTCTTTTTTGCAGGCAAATCTCCAAGCATTGAACTTATCATCAAGTACTTATTATGACCCTAGTTACGAGCGCTATCTAAATTTTGGTGCTTCTGTAAGCGAGGTGAACTAATGGCTCATCCCATTTTCTTTACCCATGTGTAAATATCTCAGTTTCTTTAACTGGCTTGACTTCGTAGGGGCTCCCAGTCCCTACTTAAAAAACTAATGTCACAGTTTTGTAAAGAAATGGAGTAAGAAAATTTATAATAAAGTTGCTGAGTCTGACTGATTGACCAATTTTCATGACTTAGAGAGTCCATAGGTGGTTACAAAAGATCTACTTTTGGATTGGAAAAGTACATAATTGCAGGGGAATCAACAGTCTGTCAGGCCAGCAGACCATATGGATGAGACTATTTTTTATTGATATTCTATTCATCTAGAGGTCCCCCAATGGACAAAATTGTTGCCAAGAAATATTACACTTGACAATCCAAGCTTCTGATAATTGTTAGCAAATGAGCAATCTATGTAATGTTAGTCAAAACCGTATTTATCAAGTGTGAGAATTCAACCAATCATTTGGGATCTCTATTCTCTTGACTAGCATTGTGAGTCCCAGTGCATGAAGTATTTGGAATTTGGGATTAGCAAAAGTTGGTCCCCATCTGCACAGAGTGATTGCCCAGATGAAAATCCTCATAATTTGAATTGGGGCGATTTTCATCAATGGTGATCTCACTTCTTGTATTAGGTTGAAGACGCTGACTCAATCCCCTCGTGAATATAATTTTTTCTGTGTGACATTCTGGGTGGTTGCAAGTTAGGGGTGTATTCTTCATCCAGCTGTCCACCTCAACAAAGGAGCCCCATTTGCAGATTTTACAACTTCAAATGAAACTTATGGCTGTCATATGGAAACTCTATGGTCAAGGTAAACTTGTGATTGAAGGGGATTCGGCAAATGCAATTAAATGGACCAAGGGACTTGGGCGTCCCCCTTGGAGATTAATTACCACGGTTAGAGAGATTAGAGCCTTGGTAACATGGCTTGATGTTTCATTCGTTTATATTGGCCATACAACGAATGGCATGGCCGACTACTTTGCTAAGCTGAGAGTTGATAACTGCGGCTACCCTTTTGATTGCATTTTGCTTTGGGGGTTGCTTGACAGCTGTTTTTTTGGGTTTTCTTGGATGTACATTATTTTGTATTCTTTTCTTTTGTTTCATTTTAAGGCCTATCACTTTTAGACCTTCCTTTTTGTTGATCTTGTACTATTTCTTTTATGAATGAATTACTTTTGTTACTGTTCAAAAAAAAAAGAAAGAAAGAAAGAAGAAACTTATGGCTCTCACAAAACTCTATTTGATCAATTCATCTATTTCGAAACTTTTATATTCTAAAATCTCTGTGAATTAAAGTTTCAGGAATTTAAATTCATCCACTTAATACTAAGCATGCAGTTTGGTTGTACCAGGTGGAGATTGATGTTCTTACAGGTGCTACCACAATCTTACGAACTGATATTATCTATGATTGTGGGCAGAGCTTAAACCCTGCTGTGGATATGGGACAGGTCAGACTGCATTTTCAACTGATTATTTGCAAACATAGACTGATACTATTTATGTAGTTTATCTTTATTTTCATTCTTGTCTTCTCTTTGGATGCACTCAATGGTTATTATCAGAGCCTATGTTATATACCTATCTATTCCTATATATTTATAGAGCATGGCCATTTGTAGGTACTGTTGACAGGCTAGTTATTGTAATGTGGTTAAAGCATTGCCTTTTGCATCTGTGTATCAATAAACATGATTCATATGTATGTATGATTGTAATTCCATGTGTAGTTCATCTGCAATTTGCATGTGACAAATGGATCGGAGGTATAATCATAGTGCTGTCGAGAAATTTATAAGAAAAAGAGTAAATGTTGAGAGTTATTAAGCAGGCACATACACATGATAAAAGTACTTGTGCAGGTGCATTATGCATGGAACCTTAATTCATGTGCTAACAGCCCAATTAGTACATTGTTTAAGGCACCTCCAACAGGTGGAGACATCATGGCATCAAGTTTGTGATAGTTATGGTTTCGGTCTTCCATCAATTTTTACACCTGGGGATGTAAAGATAACTGAAATGGAATTTGTGTGTGAGCCACAGACTGTTAACTGAGTTGAAAGTCGAGCAAGGTGTTATATCTGATGGTTGAAGGTGCATAACAAAAACATGTTTTGTACTTCATCCACTGGTGTGCATGGCCCTGCATGCATATTACATTTGCATGCATATTAGATTTGTGAAGTGTTGATGCTGACAAGCTATGTTAACAACAAACTCGCATCTGCACTTTGTTTCACTTGTGTTAGTATGAGTGTGCAAATGCTAAACCATTGTCGGGTGAGCTCATCTTGTATTTGCCCTTACCTAACAATTGGATCAAGCGATCCATGTGTCTACAATAGTGAAATGGCTCAAAAACCTCTCTAGAGGTCCATAGTGTATAATCAATAATTCAACATACATTCATGGTCAACTTGATATGTGGACATTGGAATTCTGGGCCATCATCAAACATTTGTTTTGTGTGGGACCTTGTATCGGTTGGCAAACCTCACTTCACAAGTACTTAAAATTTGACACCTAACTTTAACTTATCCAGATTGAAGGTGCCTTTATCCAAGGAGTTGGATTTTTCTTGCTTGAAAAATATGTCACAAATTCGGAGGGGCTGGTGCTTTCAGATGGAACATGGACATACAAGGTCCAACTGTTGACACAATCCCTAGAGAATTCAATGTCGAATTACTTAACAGTGGCCACCACCAAAAGCGTGTGCTATCCTCCAAAGGTATTATGCTTCCTTCCCCTTAGTTGTTTTTGTTGCTTGTCTGAATGTTGAGTATGAAATTTCCCTGTAAAGCTATACCCATGATGACAAGAGGCATCAGATATAGGGACACCAGGAGCATGGCATGCCCATGTATTTACGGATTCATGTTTTGATCAATTGTATACATAAATCTGATATTTAGAAAGGTCTAGTTTGGTGGTCTATGCAAATTGAGCAGTAAGAATTAATGGTCCACACTGGCTGTTGATACTGATCCACCATATCCATATAAAATTTCAGGATGTTGCATTGCTTCCAGCCAATGCAGTATTTAGTCTTTGGATACCTGAATTCTGAATACTAGTGAATGGTGATTTATTCTATGTATAAATTCTTTTATTGATAAATAGAAATGCATGGTCGGTGCATATTTATGACATATATTTGTGTGACAATAAAGTTTGAAATAACCATAGGAAAGGCTTTGTATAGGTGGTGGATCTTCTATTACCATATTACCATCCTATCAAGGTTGGACGTTCACTGAATTGAGCCCCACTTAACAATTGGATCTCCAAGAATTAGGATAGAAGTCTGAAAGAATTACTGAAACCTCAGAAATACAAAAGATGGCAGGAGACCATTTTTCTCGTAAAGGACTTGTAGGGATTCATTTGAAGGATACAGACCAAAATTGGCTTCAGGTTTATGTGAAATATGAAATCTCTTCTTGCAAGCAAACAGCTTCTAAAGATCTTCTTTGGCTTGTCCTCTTCTAAATTTCTAACACAAGTAGAAAGATATTGTATTTTATTGTCCTACCATAAAATGAAGGAAAAAGGAAAAGAAAAGAAAGAATCTATTCTATTATAGCCATGTAGATGGTAATTCAGCTTTGGCAATGTATGACATGCCAATTCTTGAAAGCTGGGGTACTGGTTTTTAGATGTTTATAGTGACCGGATGTTGCTTTTACTTGGTACATTTTCATTATCTCCATATCTTGGTTTTTCTTGGCTATAATAATTTATTTCTGTCTCGGGAGGTTTTGCAAAAGCGCCATGGTTATGATTTGCTTGATAAATTGATTCGTCTTGCCCAGCTTCCGGGGAGCCACCATTGCTTCTAGCTGCCTCAGTTCATTGTGCAATAAGAGAAGCTATCAGAGAGGCCAGGAAAGAGCTTCCATCTTGCAGTGGCTGTGATGGGTCGTCAGCTTTAAGCTTTCAGTTGGACGTCCCTGCAAGTATGCCTGTGGTCAAAGAACTCTGTGGCCTGGACAATGTAGAGAGGTACTTAGAAAACTTAGTTTCTTGTAAATAACATTGTTTTTCCTAGTTTGTTTTCATATATCATTGTGCTGTACTGAACAAAACGCTTCATAGTTTGCGGAAAATGGGCATGTAGACAGTTCATGTGTTTGAAAAATATGAGAATGCATACAGTACTTAATGTAATGTTATTGTGATGACTAAAGGGTGGAAGTAAGAAAAGCCTGGGTGGCCAGCCGGCCTTAGGTGTGTGGGCCTCATGTGGGGCCGGCGAAATGATGAATTTATACTTGAAAAGGGAGCACTTATACACACCCGGAAATCCTGCCTCTACACACCCGAATCTGAAATTTCGTAGCAAATTAACATTTTACCCCCGCATTTCCAATCATTCGAATGAATGCCCAGTTCATTTTTGACATTCATTCGAATGAATCCTCAAGTGGATTTTCAATTCATTCAAATGAATAAGCTGAACAGTAACACGGAATACTGCTCAGCCCCATTCATTCGAACGGAATACTGCTCAGCTCAGTCATTCGAATGAATGGATGATTCATTCGAATGAATAGTAATAAAATAACCTTCATTCCATCCATTCGAATGAACCGACCGTTCATTCGTTCATTCGAATGAACACGAATGAACGTTCTCATTCGAATGATTCATCACGAATGAATGTTCTTATTCGAATGATTCATATAAAGTACATTTATTTAAATTCTTTTAAAATTTTAAACTTATTTTTTAAGTACTGAATATTTCCAAAATTTCTCAAATTGAATATCTAAACTAATTACAATAACCTGATAAAAATACTTTAAGACTTTAAGGTCTTTTGAAACTCCTAAATATTTAAAACACAGTATTTTATAAATAAGGGTATCCCTAAGCTGTGTCGAAAACACATTTAGGAGTGTTAAAAGACCTTAAAGTCTTAAAGTATTTTTATCAGATTATCGTAATTAGTCCGGATATTCAATTTGAGAAATTTTGAAAATACACAGTGCTTAAAAATAACTGTCTATATTTTAAAACATAGACCATTATTTTTTAAGCACTGTGTATTTCTAAAATTTTCTCAAATTGAATATCCGTATTAATTACGATAACCTGATAAAAATACTTTAAGGTCTTTTGACACTTCTAAATATTTAAAACACATTATTTTACAAATAAGCGTATCCCTAGGCTGTGTCGAAAATACATTCAGGAGTGTCAAAAGACCTTAAAGTGTTAAAGTATTTTTATCAGATTATCGTAATTAGTCCGGATATTCAATTTTAGAAATACACAGTGCTTAAAAAATAATGGTCTATGTTTTAAAATATAGACAGTTATTTTTAAGCACTGTGTATTTTTAAAATTTCTCAAATTGAATATCCGGACTAATTACGATAATCTGATAAAAATACTTTAAGACTTAAAGGTCTTTTGACACTCCTAAATGTGTTTTCGACACAGCCTAAGGATACCCTTATTTGTAAAATACTGTGTTTTAAATATTTAAGAGTGTCAAAAGACCTTAAAGTCTAAAAGTATTTTTATGAGGTTATTTTAATTAGTTTAGATATTCAATTTGAAATTTTTTGGAAATACACAATGCTTAAAAAATAAGTTTAAAATTTTAAAAGAATTTAAATAAATGTACTGTATACTGTAAATCATGAATCATTCGAATAAGAACGTTCATTCATGTGTATACTGTAAATCATGAATCATTTGAATAAGAACGTTCATTCATGTGTATACTGTAAATCATGAATCATTCGAATAAGAACGTTCATTCATGTTCTTTCGAATGAACGGATCGTTCTGAACATTCATTCGAATGAACGGACCGTTTATTCGAATGAATGGATAGAATGAAGGTCATTTTATTATTATTCATTCGAATGAATGTCAAAATGAACTGGGCATTCATTCGAATTATTGGAAATGCAAGAGTAAAATGGTAATTTGTTACGAAATTTTAGATTCGGGTGTGTAGAGGCAGGATTTCTGGGTATGTATAAGTGCTCTCCTTAAAAAATGTTATCTTCTTTTTAAGATTTAGATCATACTGAAAGCGGTGTCTATATGTATCTTTGTCGTTAAATCGACCCTTTTTTTCCTAAATTTTAACATGATGTCATATCTTTCAAATTCACTAAATCAAATAGTAAAATACCTTTTTCAAAATTAGTGACAAAATTTCTTTTTTCTTTTAACTATGTTAATGAATTTCTTATATTTATTAATAAATAAGCTAGAGAAAAATCAGGGCCGGCAGGAATTGGTGGTGTCTTTCAGGACGATAAGGGTAGGTTTGCTAACTACTTTTTCAGAATCAATAGAATCAATGGAGTCAAATAGGCCGAACTAAGAGCAATTAGAAGAACACTTCAGGTCTAGTTTAGGTCTAGGGGTGGTATTTTCATTATCGAAGGTAATTCAACTAATACTATCGTCTGAGCTAGTAATAGGAAATTCTTCCCATGGAGATTGGTTTGTATTGCTAAGGACATCTGGAGATTATGCAATAAGAGTAACATCACTTTCACTTATACGCCTCGTTCACCAACTTGTATTGTAGACTTTTTGGCGAAAGTTCGTGTTCAGCCTCTAACATCGGCGTTGGTTTTTTTCCCTCCGGCCAACCTTAGGAGCTAGAGGGATCGGACCTTCACTGATATCAGTTTGGGGTTGATTTTTATTGTATCATTGATCTTCTTTTTATTTTTGTTATTTTTATTGCTTTTTCATATCTTGTTCTTATTCTTCATTTTGAGTACCTTTCCTTATTTTAATGAAATTTAGTGGTTGATGCTTAAAATTAAAAAAAAAAAAAAAAATGAGATATGCGGGTGGATCAAATCCTCTCAACTCACAAAGTCTAAATCTTTTTTTTTTTTCTAATTTTTAGTTATTTTTATACTATTGTTTCTTATTTGATTAATGTTTAGCGATGCATTTAAACAATGATTTAGTGAGAAGTCATATTAACAATTTAGAAACTAATTTGTATTTTGAATCATCTTAGCTTTTGATTTTTAAGATAAAATTTAATAATTATAAAAAAATTATCGAGCATAATCAATAGTAATGATGCATCTAAGTTAGTACTGGTCCTGAAATCTCATGGGCCTTAGGCGCAATGCATTGGTGGAGGCCCTAGGCCCTGAGAGCGGTGTAAGTGGGGGCTCTATAATCCATCGGTCACATTGGAGGTTCTAAGTGGTGGCCTAGTTGGCCTAAAGCGAGAGCCAGCCCTTATCTAAGTAGAAAATGATTAGAATTAAATTTAAAAAATAAAATAATAATAAATTAAATAGTTTAAATTTATGAGTAAGTGAATCCTCACAAAGCACCCCGGTTTTTGCTTGTTTGGTACCTTTTAAATCATCCAAATGTGAATGTATCTTACGTCCATTTCCTGCATGGATTTTCTAGGGACCACTCTAATATCACAAAATTAAGTGATCGTAGTTAATTTAAATTAAATAACTATAAATATTTAATTTTTTTAATATATTCACAATTTTTAAATTTAGTTTGAAAGGGTCAATAGATCCCAACAAATTTCATATTTTATTAAATTCAAAGTTAAGATAATGAGAACTTGAAACTCAGCCAGGTTGGATTTCGGTTTTCAATCTTGTAGTGGAAAGTTTCAATAATTTAAGAAAATTAATTTGAATACTAATATTTTTAATATAGGGCATTGTTTCTATTAGGGTTGAAATCGGTCCGGGTCGGGTCAGGTTTTTTAAAATCCAACCTGACCCGAGTTATTAATATATGGAACCCGATCCGACCTGAATTTTTGACCCGGGTATCTTGACCCGACTCGACCCGAATTATAACCCGACTCAACCTGAAACCCTACTCGACGCGCATTTTGGACCTACTTTAATCTACTTTTTACCAGGTCGGGTCGGGTTTGATCTGGTCGGGTCGGGTTAACTTAAAAATCTCTCAACCCAAATCGACCCGAATTCAATGCGGGTTTTTGACTTCTCAACCCAACCCGACCTGCTGACCCGACTTTCATATCCCGACCCACATGATTTTCGGGCCGGGTCATGCAGGTTCAGGCCAAAACCTGACCCGAGTTTCACCCCTAGTTTTTACTTTTTTATTGTGATAAATAAAAATAAAAATAAAAAATAAAAAAAGAATATTATTAATTTATTACAACAAAATGACTTCCACTTCTCTCTCAATATCATTATTGGCCTCCCTAAAGTGGCTCCACGTTAATGGGTATGATATGTAGTTTGAACCCTTTTTTTTTTATTTTCATTCTATTCTTATGATAAATTTAGTTTTTATAAATTATTAATGTATTATGCCTTATTTCACAATTTTCAAATAAATAAATATGTGAAACTTTATTCAACTCGTACCTACATATACTCTTAGGAATAAAAAATGTATTGCGTTGATACGGCCGCACGCTGTCTAAAGAATACAGACCCACTTCAAATTTTTAAGTCTTTCCGGTCAAATTTCTGTTATTTTACCGTTACATTTAATTCCCTCGTTTCGCGCGCATTCCGACTCTGAGCAAGGCCGCAGTCGTCTCTCTCTCCTCTCTATTTCATTCTTTTTTATGAGATTTTCGGATCTTAGGGTAGCAGCTTGCTTTTCTCTCTAGATCTTACCGTTTTCCCTTCTTTCTATTTTTCACTCTCTGAGCTTAAATTAAGGGCCCGCCATTTTTTTTTTATCATCTCTTCTTCTATGAAATAACCGGTCTCTTTTCATACTGGTTTTAAGGATTAATTCTACTCATGTATTTAACATGGTATTAGAGTGAGGGTACCACAGCATAGGTCTGATTCATAACTCCAATCTTGCTTGGAGGGGAGAGCCGAGTTTCTCTCGCCCTAGCACTAAGGGGGAGTGTTAGCAAAAGTCCGACATCGTCAGTGGACCTTTGAGTTTTGGAGAGTTAGAGTTTATAAGCACGTAGACACCCTCTCCTTTCAAATCGATGTTTATGGATGAGTTCTACTCATATGTTTAAGACCGTCACGGTAAAAGAGAAGGTGAGGGGGTGTGTCTATTGGGTTTAGGAAATAGGGAAGATGAGGGGGTGTGTGTATTGGGTCTAGGAAATATAATGAGGAAAAGAGAGTTTTCTTTGTTCAGAGAGACCATTTCTCTGGTGATTTTAATGAAAATAAAAATTTGATACAAACAATAGAAACCCAACATCATGACCGGCTGTAGAAACAACAAAAGTTTAGCACTGTATTGGCCATGGAAACCCAGCCTTTCTATTGTCTCCATCTAAACTCTTATTTCCATTGAAAATGAAAGAACTGTTATTTCACCAAGTGAAGAAAATCTCTCTTTTCCTTATTAAATTTTCTATTCTCTCGTTCCTCCTTTGAAAAATGGGTTCTTTAGAAGAAGATGAAAGGGAACCGTTTCAGAGCTCTTGACAAAGAACCCTTATTTCATGGAAGAAGAGGGAAGAATCTTGTTCTCTGTACTCTTCATTTTCAATCAGCTGGAAAATGGTAAACGGGCTCTAATGTTTCAGACGAAGTGCTGCAAGCAGTGTTTACTGTATATTTTCAAAATTTAGATAAAGGGAAACTAGTGGTTTCTGAAATACCATTACTGTTTCCTTCATAATTTTAAAACTCAGTTTCTGATACTGTATCAACTTTGCCCAAAAATTTCATATCAGTGACGCTTGTATCACACTTAACTCTCATAAATGTCCACCCAGCACATACACATGTAAAATGACTCTGTAGAAAAAGATTATGGTCTCATCTCCATTTTGTAATCTAGACTTGATAGCAACAATTTCTTGGAAATTTCTTCCCAAAGCACCTCTTAGTAACCTACTGGTCATAGATTTTTAGAATCAACAGAATGGGAAACCTATTTTAAACTTTAAAAACTTTGTTGAGTTCATTGCTGACAGAGGCATGGACTGGCTAGAAATTTCACTTTCAACTTTTTAAATCAATTGGCCCAACCAATGCAACATTGTTTACTCTCATATTGTGCATCGCCTTGTATGTTTTAATGAAGTAGTTAGTTTATCCTACATGATTTTAAAATTTAGTTTCACATACTATATCAATTCGGGCCAAAAATCTCATACCAGTCTTGTATTAATTCAAAAAAAATTATACATCAAGATCTCCAATATCTTTGCCAAATACCAAGATTGCAATCTACCAAGATTTGAGTAGATAAACTCCCAGGATCTCATTTTCAAGATCCCGTAGGTTAAAATCTCCAGATACTGTAATTAGGATTTTGTCTGGAATTTTGTTAAATACAAAGCATAGGCTTGTGATATACCTAGGTTATTTGTGGAAGAATATATAATGTTCGTTGATTGGGTAATATGCACATTTGAAATCTAAATAGCTATTTTTATGTTGCAGGTGGATGTGGAGCCTGTGTTGTTCTTCTTTCAAAGTACGACCCAGTAAAGGATTTAGTTGAAGAATTTACAGTGAGTTCATGCCTGACTCTGCTTTGCAGTATAAATGGTTGTTCGATTACAACAACTGAAGGCCTTGGAAACAGCAAAGATGGGTTCCATTCAATCCATCAGAGGTTTGCAGGTTTCCATGCTTCACAGTGTGGTTTCTGCACTCCTGGCATGTGCATGTCTCTCTTCTCATCACTTGTTAATGCTGATAAAATGGAGAGGCCTGACCCCCCACCAGGGTTTTCCAAGATTACAGTATCAGAAGCTGAGCAGGCTATTGCAGGCAATCTCTGTCGTTGTACTGGTTATCGACCCATTGTCGATGTATGCAAAAGTTTTGCTGCAGATGTCGACATCGAGGATCTGGGACTCAATACCTTCTGGAGTAAGGGAGAGAATGAAGATATACTTGCAAACAGATTACCTTTTATAACCGTGATGCTGTGTGCACATTTCCTGACTTCTTGAAAGATGAAATCAAATCATCCACGGACTGCCTCTTGAACCTGCCATCAAAGAATTCAGATGATATTAGGAGTGGAATTAAGGATTTGAGAGAGTGTCATTGGTACACTCCTGCAAGTGTTGAAGAGTTTCAGAATCTATTAAAATCTGAAGAATCTGAGAATGGAAAACAGATGAAAATAGTTGTTGGAAATACAAGTGCCGGTATTTACAGGGAATTAGATGATTATCACAAGTACATTGACATTAGCCATATCCATGAGCTTTTGGTAATTGAAAGGGATAGTGCAGGAGTCGAGATAGGAGCTGCTGTTTCAGTTTCTAAGGCTATTCAGACAATGATGGAAGGAGAAGGAAGCAAGTCACCCGTGTTCAGAAAGATTGAGGAACACATGGACAAAGTTGCATCACTGTTTGTCCGAAATACTGCTAGTTTGGGTGGTAATCTAGTCATGGCACAAAGACATCAGTTTCCTTCAGATATTGCTACCATTCTGGTTGCATCTGGTTCATCTATAAATATCTATTATGGATGTGAAAGAGAAAATCTTACATTGGAGGATTTTCTGGAGAGGCCTCCATGTGATCATAGAACTTTGGTTCTGAGCATTCGAATTCCGAACTGGAATCCAGAACCAGGAACTAGATTTCTGTTTGAGACATACAGGGCTTCTCCACGACCCCTTGGAAATGCAGTGGCTTATCTAAATGCTGCTTTCTTGGCTCAGGTGCCTTCTATTGTTGCAACATCAGAGAAAATTATCTTGGACAATCCACGATTGGCGTTTGGTGCATATGGGACTAAACATGCCATCCGGGCAACCATGGTTGAGCAATTTTTAAATGGTAAAGTTCTTACTGCAGCTGTTCTACTTGAAGCGATCCGAATACTGCGAGAAACTGTGGTACCTGAAGAAGGCATCTCAAGTCGTGCCTACAGATCAAGTTTAGCTGTTGGATTTATTTTTAATTTTCTAAGTCCCTTCATCAACGGCTTGACGGAACCTTCTGTGAATGATTTTCAGTTGAAGATAAATGATGTTGCCAGAAACAAAATTCCCAATGGCATTGTTAATGGATATCCTTATGCTTCAGCAAATGGGGATTATCCAAACGGCTTTCAGTGTGATGGATACAATGGTTCGGAGAAACAGGCTTTGCTCTTATCTGCAAAGCAAGTGATGGAATTTGACAAGGAGTATCATCCAGTTGGTGAACCTACCAAAAAAGTGGGGGCCGAGATCCAAGCTTCTGGTATGTTGCACATCTTTATCATTTCCTTGCAGTATTTGGGACTCAATATGAAGCTTGGTGCAAATTTGCAGTGTTACAATGTCACCAGAAAAAATGAAGCTAAATTTGGTACTACTGTTGGAATATATTACATGGATATTGATCTTAGAATGCTACTTACTGATCTTTACCGATCATTTTTTGAATATGTCGTGTCAACCTTTTGAAACTCAAAGTGATTCAGGCCCAGCTTGGTTGGCTCTGCTTGGTTAAAGTTGAGTCAGGACACCTTTTCCTCTCTCTCTCTCTCTCTCAAAATAACAGGAAATAAATTTGAGAGGAATTGAGTTAACTGGGTGTTAATTGTTTTTTTTCTAACTGAAATGGTAATGTGATTCAAGGTGTTAATCATACTTCTGCACTATAACTCTAGTATTCCTTTCTCTCTCCCACTAAGGTTAAGGATAACTTTTCAGTCATTGTAAAACTTTGAATCCTTTGAGATAAACCACTCTATTATGAAATGTAATATTTCTTTTCTCTAGTTTTCTGCTCGCAAACCCAGAAGATGGAGAAAGTTTCTGATTTCATTAAAAAACAAGTGCAGAAAAATATGAAAATAGGTTCTTTGAATAAAATGGTCACTTCATGCAGGTGAAGCATTGTTTGTGGATGACATTCCTTCACCCAAGGACTGCCTTCATGGTGCATTCATTTTCAGCTCAATGCCTTTGGCACGTCTAAAGGGCATCGAATTCAAGTCTGCAGCAGCATTTCAATGAATGACTGCAGTTATTTCTGCTAGAGACATTCCAAAAGGAGGAAAGAACATAGGCTCTAAATTTATTGCTGACGAACCTTTATTTGCTGATGATCTTACTCAATATGCAGGTCAACCGCTTGGTTTTGTGGTAATCTACTATTTCATTTCACATTCCTCTTTTCTAGATAATGAGTTCATGCTTTCCTTTTGAGAAACTATACCATTCATGTAGGTGCTTATTTCACATTACAGGTTCTCATTGCTGCAACTTGAAGTTGTTGGTTGAAAGAAAGTAAAAAATAATTATACAGAAGCATCACCCAAAATTATGTTTAGTTTGCTTTGGTTTTGATGAAAATTGCTCATATGTTGATTGTCCAAATTATCAATATGATTCGACTGTGGAATGTACAGAAAGGAGAAAATTCCTAGTTGGGAGAATCCCAACTCACATTTGGTTGCACACAAATGGAAGGTTAAGGAAAAAGAAGGAAAAACACAAGACCTGATTGCATTGAATGGAAAGAGAAAGAACAAGCATTTGACCACTTGATCTTCCAATCTGCTTAAGAGTCTTAGTCATGGGACAAAGCTTTATGTCTAATTGCCTTAATTTATAACTATGCAGACTGGAAGCCCATTCTCTACTCAACCGCAAACCACCTTCACAAAGCCGAAAAGCCATCGACTTCCATGTGGACCAATTAGGGTTTTATGTGCATGAAGCTTCCATAACAGGACCCATCATTGCAACGGAGGCATCAGTGATACCTGTGCTTCCCTTGTGCTAACTATAAACCTCAGCACATTGTGCAGATTTTGGGCCATGCCTCTGTATTTTCACTTTGCTTTCAGCATTTTGGATATCTTTAGGGATCTCTCTCTCTCTTTCTCTCTCTCTCTCTCTCTCTCTCTCTCTCTCTCTCCCTCTTATTTTCACAGCCAATTGAATGTAGTGCAGGTTGCAGATACACAGAGATATGCCAACTTTGCTGCTAACCAAGCAATTGTCAATTATGACACCGAAGGTCTTGAACCACCCATTTTATCAGTAGAAGAGGCTGTTAGAAGATCCAGTTTTATTGAGGCTCCGTTTCTTTTTAGGCCAAAAGAAACTGGTGATTTCGCAAAAGGAATGGCTGAAGCTGATCGCACAATTCTCTCAGCAGAGGTATCTTTTTTTTAATGACCAAGGTGTCTAGGCTTAATAGAGCATCTGACTAATCCTTTAGACATGTGCAAGCCTTCCTACACACACCAAGTACCTCTACGGGGAGTGGCCCTTTGGGATGGAGTGTAAATCGAACTTTGAAGTATCTAATAAGTGTTTCAGCTAAATTAAGCCCGCACCTAGACGTGCTCCTTGATACAAACTTGAGGCATGGCCTCTGAGACATACGATTGAAACTAATGTCAAGCACAATTACTTCTGCATTTAACAATGATGAAAACTGCAACTCAATCACCTGAGAAATGCCACTGAAGATTTGTGTGCTTTTATTATTTTCAGATCAAACTTGGGTCTCAACACTACTTCTATATGGAGACACAGACAGCACTTGCCATACCAGATGAAGACAATTGTGTGACGATCTATTCTTCAAGTCAGTGTCCTGAGAATGCACACGAAGTAATTGCAAATTGCCTTGGCATTCCCTATCATAATGTTCGTGTCATTACAAGGAGGGTTGGTGGTGGATTTGGTGGGAAAGCTAGTAAAGCAATGCCTGTGAGTATTTTCATTTAGCACAAGTTTTGACTGTTTAGCCTACACTACAATTTGAATCATGTTGAAGACTGATAACCCAACATATGGAAGAAAATTTTAAAGTTTTTGGTGTACGTGAGAAATTTTCTTGTCTTGGTTGGACAATTTTTGGATACAATAAGAAAGACAACCTTCAAATTCACAAGATTTATGGGTTTTGCCTGGTCCATGTCAAATGCCTTTTTTCTGATTTCTTTCTGCAGAATGAGATTTGGTTCTTGAAACTACTCTTTCATTCTTAGTCTCTGACACTCAATGCATGGAAATTAACACCTTAAGTTGAGATGTGGAGGTACATAAACATTAAATGCCCAATTATCGACAGTCCAAGTGCCAATGTCTTCTTGATTTTTAAATACCAAAAGATGGTGTAGTTTTACACAGGTTCAAACTTAGAGAGTAATCAAACTTCAATATCTTGACAGATTTTGTTTTTAATTAATTGATATGAGATATGTTGGCCACTTGAATTTTAACTACCTAGAAATTTATGCCTTATTTCTCTGTGATTATTGGAAATTATCTCTTATTTCTCTGAAATGAACAGAATGCGTGCCACATTCTACTCATCTAATTGTTTCTAATACCATCTTTCAGTAAAAAGAAGTGTATCTGCTGTATTTATCATTCATTCTTCCTCTTTCTCCATTTTATATTGTGATCTTATTTAGCGCACACTTGATACTGCATTAGTGCTACAACATTTTGATACTGCCACATTGTTGAGTTCCAAATGCAAAAATAGTTTTTGCCAAGATTGAAAGTTATGAATTATTTTCATTGTGTTTCTGTTATGCTTGGATTGCAGCTGCTTGTGCACTAGCTGCACATAAGTTATGCCGTCCTGTTCGAAGTTACCTTGATCGTAGGACTGATATGATAATGATCGGTGGGCGGCATCCATTGAAAATAAACTATACTGTGGGTTTTAAATCTGATGGGAAGGTCACTGCTCTCCATGTTGACATATTAGTCAATGCTGGGATAATTGGAGATACAAGCCCAATCATCCCAGCATGCATTGTGGCGGCATTGAAGAAGTACAATTGGGGGGCACTATCCTTTGACATCAAGCTCTGCAGGACAAATCTCTCAAGCAAATCTTCCATGCGTGGCCCTGGAGAGCTACAGGGTTCTTACATTGCTGAGGCCATAATTGAGCACATTGCCTCATTTCTTTCCATGAATGCCAATTCTGTCAGGCAGAAGAATTTGCATACGTTTGAAAGCCTCAGGCTCTTCTATGGAGACAGCGCCGAATCACCTGCTAACTATACAATGCCGTCGATCATAGATAAGTTGATTTTGTCATCAGGATTTAATAACAGAACTGAAATGATTAAACAGTTTAATGGTTCTAACAAATGGAGGAAACGTGGAATCTGTTGGGTACCTGCTGTTTACAAGGTTGTATTGAGACCTACACCTGGGAAAGTGAGTATTCTGAATGATGGCTCAATCATTGTTGAAGTTGGAGGGATCGAATTAGGGCAGGGGTTGTGGACAAAAGTAAAGCAAGTAACTGCATTTGCTCTTTCCCGGCTATGGCGTGATGGGAGTCCAGAGCTTTTGCGAAGGATAAGAGTAATTCAAGCGGATAGCCTGAGTTTAGTGCAAGGAGGGATCACAGGAGGTAGCACCACATCTGAACAAAGCTGTGAAGCAGTGAGGCTTGCTTGCAATGTCTTGGTTGAAAGGCTTATGCCTCTCAAGCAGAAATGGCAAGAGCAAATGGAAGAACTTTCATGGGATACTCTAATAGCCCAGGTACTAGTTCAAACAATGGTTGATTGTTTGGATTTGCTTGAATCCAAAAAATAAAAATATATGAATCCAGACATATATTTGAATTATCTGAATTAGTGTGTCTAACAAAATTAGGCTTGTATCTAAACTTGCACTCTGCACATTAGGCTTCAAGACTCATTGAGGCCTTCATTGCACCTTCACTGCTACGACTAACCCTTTTTGTTTTGCAGGCAAATATCCAAGCAGTGAACTTATCAGCAAGTACTCTCTATGTCCCTAGTTTCTATGGTTATCTAAATTTTGGTGCTGCTGTAAGTGAGGTGAGCATATGGCTTGTTCTTTTTTTAATGATGACAAGATAATTTTACAATTAAAGAAATCCAGAGTAAATTCTTCCCTCCTACAAGATATACACATTGCTTAATCCCATGAATTAGCCACTTTTGTGATCTTCTAACATGATGAAAAGAACATCCAAGTTGTTATTTGAACACCAGTTCACTTTGTCACTACCACATTGTGAATTGTCATGGCCCACCTATTAGGACTGGGTATCCATCCCAAAAGATTAGTCTGATAGGTGGAGTGACCCAAGCCCCACAAGTCCCTAGATCTCCCCCTTCACAACTAATGTGTGACTCATTCTCTGCCCAACAATCCCTCCCTTGAACGAGGCTCTCTGGAGGATAGAACGTCGTTGGCCATCCCGTCCAGCTAGGGGATCCCCTGAACCAACATGCATTGGCCTAGGGATATGGCTCCGATACCACTTGTTAAGACCTGGGTATCCAGCCCAAGAGACTAGCCTGTTAGGTGGAGTGACCCAACTTCTTTATAAATCCCTAGATCTCTCTCTAGACTTCCAATGTAGGACTCGTTCACAGCCCCAACACCACCATCGAACGATCATGTCTCCAATAAGTGATTATGTTTAAGCACTTCTAGAACTCATCATCAATTGAACAGTAGGAAAATGACTGATCGGGTTGAAGTTTGGGTTAGCAACAGTTTAAAAAAAAAACTGTAGATACTCATTTTTTTTAAATCTTACTGTCGGCCACAGATTCATCCACTTGATACTAAGCATGTAGTTTGGTTGTAGCAGGTGGAAATTGATGTTCTTACAGGTGCTACCACAATCTTGCGAACTGATATCATCTATGACTGTGGGCGGAGCCTAAACCCTGCTGTAGATATGGGACAGGTGAGATTACATTATTTGCTGATTATTTCTGGACAGAGTCTGGGACTGTTTATGTTGTTCATCTCTATTTTCTTCCTCTTCTCTTCTTATCTAGCTTTGAGTGATGGCTGCATTCAATGGTTATTCAGTGGCCCCATCATTTAGATCAAGTGGACCACATGCAACAATGATGAATGGCTGAAAAAAAAAACTCCCCAAAAATCCAGTCCATATTCAATCTACATTCATGGTCAACTTGATTTGTTGACCCATTAGGATTTTTGGCCAGTATCCTCAACACTTGTTACTGTGTATAGGATCCTGTGTGAGTTAGCCTGACTTCACAAACATAAATACTCGAATTTGTCACCTCACTTTTGTTAGGTTCTGTGGAGCCTGATTATTAGTCTGCACTACCGCAGGTCAATTTTATTGGAGGGCAATTTTGTAATTTTTGCATTGCACCTTTTGTAAACCCTAATCAGGGTAGTATCTAACGTCTCTTTTTCGTGTGAGAGAAGAGAGCGAAAACTATAATGAGGGTCTAAACCGTCTCTTCTTTGATTTCTTTCCTTTGAGCATATTGGATCTAGTTTGAACCCAATGACGTACCGAAAGGGAACCACGTAAATTTCTGTGTTCGATTTTCTCCTTTTTATTTTCTTTTTGATATTATTTCTTTCTGTGTAGTAGGAAAGGTGTTCTCTCTCAACAACTTTGAATTAACTTGTCCAGATTGAAGGTGCATTTGTCCAAGGAGTTGGATTTTTCTTGCTTGAACAATATGTCACAAATTCAGATGGACTGGTGCTTTCAGATGGAACATGGTCATACAAGGTCCCAACTGTTGACACAATCCCAAGAGAATTCAATGTTGAGTTACTTAACAGTGGCCACCACCAAAAGCGCTTTCTATCCTCCAAAGGTATATTGCTTGCTTCCTTCCCCTTGGCAATTTATTTCCTAAGAAACACCGATATGGGTATGCGTATAGGACACGACACGTATCTAATACGAGGATACGGCAAATTTTGAAAAATTAGGATACGGGTGCTACGGGATACGACAAATTAAAAAAAAATATTATTATTATTATTAATATATATATATATAAACAAAATAAATTCAGACATTTACAAAAAATATCATAAATTCTACTATGAGATAAAAAATATTAGAAAATTATATTTTTATATTTATAAAGAATACAATATATATATATATATATATATATATAGTAAACATTAGAAAAGATATATTTTATAAAGATTACACTATTTGAAAAGATATATATAATATGTTTAAAAAATATTTACAATATTACAGTATATAATATGTGAATGATTACTGAGGTTAAAAAAATAATACTGAAAAGATATATATTTTTTCCCCATTCTTGCTACCATATCCTTTGCCGTGTCCCGTGTTCCGCCATCCACCTTGTCCATCCGTGTCTGCTGCTGCTGCTGTATCCGTATTTAAAAAAATATTTTATTTAATTAAATACGTATCTGACATGTATTCGAGCCGTATCCGTGTCGGAAACGTATCCGACACGGATACTCAAATAGTTTTGGAGTATCCGTACTTCATAGTTTATTTCTATTTTTGGATTCTTTTCATGGTAGATAGAAATGCACAGTCGATGCATAATTATGGTATGAAATTGTGTGACAGTTAAAAATCAAAGGTTAAATTCTGTAGGTGGATCTTGTGTTGCTATATTACCATCTAATCACTGTTTTACAGTCACAGAAAGTGAGCCCCACTTCATTTTCCGATTTTGTAACAGTTTTTTCTTACCCCCACTTCATTTTCCGATTTTGTAACAGTTTTTTCTTACTGAGATCTTGAAGTTTTTTCACTGTAAGTAAGTATCCTAAGTTGAGAAAAATCAATTGAATCCCCAAGAGTTGGGGACCTGAAAAAAATAGTTGAAACCTCAGAAAGACAAAAATTATGACAGAAGATCATTTTTCTTGTAAAAGAGTTGGCAATCAACTCCTTTTATGGAGTCACAGAGGTTCATTTTTCTCCATCTTGAAGAATTCAATCCAAAAATGATTCGACAGTGTGTGATAATATGAGATTGCTTCTTCTTGCAAGCAAACAGCTCCTAAAAGTCCACTCTTGATTGAGCTATTCTAACAGCAATAAGTTGGAAGACTACTTTATGTCATTCTCCTTCCATAAATTACAGGAAAAAGAAAAAATCAAAAGCATCATTCTACTCATTTCCTTGTCGACCATTTAGAAAAAACATCTTTCTATAAAAATTTCTGTCGTAAAAATGGGACCACTGGCTGTAATTGTCCTTCTGAAAGCCATAAATATGATGCCTAGAATTATTCAGTGAGAGAGCCCTTAAGAAAAGGCCATATCATCTTAATGAGGCTCTATTAGGTTTTGTGGAGCTTGATCAATTAGAGATGTACTGTCAATCTAATCTGCACTATTGCAGGTAATTTTGTAGGAGGACTAATCAGAGTAGTATATATTGTTGTTGTTTTTTTTTTCTGAGAGGGTAGCGAAAACTGTAACGAATATAAGAGTCATCTCTCCTTCGATTTCTTGTCTTTTAACATAGTAGATCAGTGTTGAACCTGTGGACGTACCGAAAGGGAACCACGTAAATCTCTGTATCGCGGTTTGATTCTCTCTATTGATTTTCTTCCTTCTGTTTTCTTTTCGACATTGTTGTTTCTGTCTGGCCCTACCTTCAGTGAGTGAGGGAAAAAGAAGTTGCTTTCACCAAATTTGCATCATATTGGTGCCTATATCTAAATTGTTGTAATAACCCATTTCTATTTTGTTAAGATTTGCTTATAAATTGATCTTTCTTGCCCAGCTTCTGGGGAGCCACCATTGCTTCTAGCTGCCTCAGTTCAATGTGCCATAAGAGAATCCATTAGAGAGGCCAGGAAAGAGTTTCTGTCTTGCAATGGCTCTGATGGGTCGCCTCTAATATTTCAGCTAGACGTTCCTGCAACCATGCCTGTGGTCAAAGAACTCTGTGGCCTGGATAATGTAGAGAGGTACTTAGAAAGCTTAGTCTCTTGTCAATGACACTATTTTATTTATTTATTTTTCTATTTTTGTTTTCATATATCATTGTACTTCATAAAATTCTTCATAGACTGCACAAGTGGGCATGTTGACAGTTCATATTTTTGAAAATTAAACATGAGAATGCATATAGATTTGATGCAATATTTATTGCATTGATCAGTGTTTGAGCAAAATTATGAGCAGTCGAGAAATTTGACTAAATTTTTATAAAAAATCAAAAGAACTTGTCCACTCGGACAATAAAACCCTGTTGGGTCAAGCTGAGTCCACTCGGGCCGGCTCTAACCCAGCTCAAGATCGGCCTGAACTAGTTGTAAATGACACTAATGGGTTAGGCTCAGTTGCATTTTTTGAGCTTGTTTAATAAATAAGCAGATCATGCTATGAAGTAAAGTTTGTGAATGCTCATTGAGATCCTATATTTATATCATATATATATATATATTATTTTATTATATGAGATCCTATTTATATAATTTTATCTCCTACTTCACTCAAAAACAAAATCTCATTGAAATTTAAAATTGGACCTTCACACTTTGTTCAATTGAAATGTGAAATTGGACTTTAATATAGACTCAATTGGTCCAACTATGTTCATCAACAAACTTACACTTAAAGATAGACATGGTCTTCACAAAATCCCTTTTTATATTTTTTAATTAATTGTTGCATAATTTTCTTTGTTTTTAGATAATAATATGATAAAGTTGGACTAATTCTTCCAACTTACGAAATCTCATCTTAAAATCTTTTTTTTTTTTTAGCTATTTTTAAATAATTTTATATATATTTCTTACCAACATGTAAACAAACGAATGGTCAAGATTCATTTGATGATCACTTTTATCTCTTCTAATAATATCTTTTCTATAAAGTAAAGAGATTTAATTGGGCTATCCATCACGCACCATATGAATTTTGGAATTATTCACAAAATTTAGAAAGAAATAAATAACTGGTTCAAATTCAATATAAATTGACTTATTTGATAGTCCACACAAATCATAATTGATTAAAATTAATTAATTAATTGAAAGAATCATTTTTATCCAAATAGATCCACTGCATGGAGTCATGGACTATCAAATACGAGGAATCATCAGTAAGTTCAGTCTATTGGACCGTTTCAATTGCAAATCTCACAAAAATAAAATTTAAATAAATGGAAAGGAAATGCAAAAATAGATTAAAATAACAGTAAATCTATATATTTTTTTGAAAACTAAATCTATACTCACGAGTATGAAAATTAAGTTTTCTAAACTTTTCATGAGAAAATTCAGCTCTAAAGCTACACTAATTCAAATATAAAATAATTACATTTAAAAATAAATAAAATAATAAATAAAGAAACTGCAATGCTTCCAACTGCTCTCACTTACTCCGTTGAACTTCTCTTTTAAAAAGAATTAAAAAAATCAAAATCAACCTCGGCTGTATCGTCCCTAGTCCCTACCTTTGTAGTCTTACTGTTATTTATATTAAAAAATTACAACATTAGTGACATTTTACTTTTATGTTTGTTCCACATTTTTATTATTTTGTTTATCTCGCTATGGTCTTAAAAAAATCACGAAGCCCATTTAAATGAGATTAGAAATTATAATAATGGTGATAATAATCTTAAATAGATTAAATAAATTATTTTATGGTGATAATGATTGTTTATAATAAATTCATATGGGAAAAATAGGGGTATAGATTTTCAAATGGAGAATTTTTTTCATCTCACACGGAAATTCAATTTTTTTTTTAAAAAAAATTTATTTTACCCTTCCAACAAATACAAAAAGTGAAAAGGTAAAATGAGAATTTAAATTCCCATGCGAGATAAAATGATTCTTCAGTATGAGAATGTTTATCTAAAAATAATTGCACAAAATTATAAAAAAACAAATTTTCTTTTATCCGAGAAGAGTTTTGGTTGGAGTCGTAGTAAACTCTTAGGTCATTAATTAAATTTTTTTAGAGAAAAGCTTTTAATTAATAAAATCATTTTTTAAAAGGTATAAATTTAAATATTTTAAATTATTTTTAATACCTAACTTCTGTGGTAAAAAACGACGTCTGAGACAGATTAAAATTCACTTTGATTGAAAGGCCCCTGACCTTTAATGGTAAATTCCATTGTTTGACCTAGAAGAGAACACGTCATTTGGATTTTTAAATAGAAAAGTCTTTCTCGTAGACGTCATCAATGACGAAATTATTAGGCGGCTAATCTTTATTTATTTATTTATTCACGACCTAGAGTAGATAAAATGATTATATGTCTGAATACAGTTATTTCACTTTCAAAAATAAAAAATTATTAAATTATCTTAATTTTTAACTTTTAAATTTAAAAACAATTATTAAATAAGTGCTTGTATCTATTTTAATTGATCCAACAATAATAATACATTAAATAAATATTATAAAAGATGATCTAAATTTAAAATAAAATAATAATATTAGTCCTGAATAGACTAGGCATTTTGTAGTTTTATATTTTTTTTATCTATTAATTTTTATAATCTATTATTATATTTTAAATAAAAAATATATTTAATTATAACTTATTTAAGACATTTCAATGATTAAGTCCATTCAACTTTTAGACATGGATAAATTAATCTAACACTGTGGCCACACTTTCATTTAATCAAATTGTTTTTAACTATATTTTATTATTTAAGACATTTCAATGATTAAGTCCATTCAACTTTTACACATTAATAAATTTATCTAGCATCTAAGGCCATACTTTAATTTAATCAAATTGTTTTTAACTATATTTTATTTAAGTCCAAAACTTTCACCTAATTTATCAAGTTGAATCTATATAATTTGAGAACTTTAATATGCCAAAATTGAGTCCTAAATTCTCAATACTCATTTTTTAATTCAATAGTATATGACAGTTGATAAAGAGTTGTAATTATTCTAATTGAGAATTTTATATCATCAAATTAACTGATTGTAATTAAATTAAATTATAATAATTTAAAATTAAATATTTTTTCAATTGAATCACAATAACCGGTGTGTCAATCATGAGACTTTTTATATCGGTCGCACAAAATCTATTTAAGTCGTTTTCAAATATCAACGGATAATTTTCTTTTCCCTTGGTTCAAGTTCGTCGGTTCGTCGAGTCAAAGGAGTGGTTAGATTGGCAGGAAGACCCATTCAATAATAGTAGTCGCTTGCCGCCGTTGGTCGTCGCTCTAAAAGTTATAATATTATTCTTTTTTGTGTCGTTTTCTTTTGGATTTTCCTCCACCAAAGTCTTTGGAGCGAAATATTTTAGTGAGTTTCCTGTCTGAACATTCAATCTCTTGATGATTTTATATAAATAATAAGCAGAGAAGGAAGAGAGACGAGATTTTTCTGGGCTGAAGCTTTCATTAATGGAGGATGAGAAGAAGAAGAAGATGATGCAGAAGCTGGTATTTGCTGTAAATGGAGAGAGATTTGATCTCTCAATCCTCGATCCTTCAACTACTCTTCTTGAATTCCTCAGGACTAAAACCCGTTACACAGGAACCAAGCTTGGCTGTGGAGAAGGTTATTTTTCTTCTTCCTTTTATTTTTATTTATTGCTATTTTCTGGAAATATTATTAGATGGGTAGTCTTGGATTTTGATGATTTTGTAATTTTCTTTTCAAATGTTTATATATTTTTTAGGAATTTTTTATTGTGAACAAGACATTCCATACATCTAAAAACCTATTGTCAAATATAAAATTTAATTAACAAATATAAATGTCTAAAGGAAAAATATCCATTGAGAATTTGCTCATAAACAAAGTTAAAAATAAGTATTAAAGATATTCATTCAATATGAAACACATGAAAATGGAGTTAATAAACAATTTTCATTCAAAAAATTTATTTTACTAAATAAGACATACTTGACCTCCTCTAACACTCCTTTCCTCCTTCATACTCATTTTTAAAATAAAAATAAAGGAATTGTAATTATTTTAATTTTAAATTTTGATTTTAAGATGCCCCATTATATGTTCAAATCCATTAATTCATATAATATTTTACATAAAAGTTATAATTTTTTATATTTTGATCTTAGTGCACCTGCTCTTCTCTCTTTAGATCGTATCCTTTTCCGCTTTTCATCTCTCTCAATCGCGTCGTGTATGCTGTCAGTAACTCAGTAGTGGATCAACTTGAGTTATGAATGGTGTCTCTGACTCACTCTGACTCAATTGTTTCGTGTATGCTGCCAGTAGTGTACCAACTCGAGTGAAATGTGATTTATTAATGGGACACGTACTGTTGTCCTTTCTCCATGACCAAGGTGTTCAAGTGTACCAGAGTATTTGACTAATGGGCACGTGCAGACTATTTAATCTACACACTGAATAATTCTACAGTGGAGGACCTTTTAAGGTGAAGATGAGTCACACTTTGAGTTCGAGTAGAAATCAAACTCATGATTCATTTTTTAGACAAGTTCTTCGTCATCACTCCAACTCTTTAGGGTTGCAAATAGTATTCGCTTGATGCGCTTTATGATGGAGGTTGGCTTCCAACGAATCTCATATGAGAAGTATAGAGAGAGATCTAATAATTTATAAATGACTTGTGTCACTCCACTTCAGGGGTGTAAATATCGGCCGATACATATCGTATCGGCCGATATGTATCGGTTTTGAAGTAATGAATACCAGCCGATATATATCTTTATCAGCCGATATTCACAATATCGGCTGAAATATCGGCCGATATCGGTTGGAGAGAGAAAAATATCGGCCGATAACGATATAACGGTCGATATATCGGCCGAAAACGATTTTTAAACCCCTGCTCCACTTAACATGCTAGTATTTTGAGATGGATATCCAAATCATAATAAGTGGTATCAAAGACATGTCTCAGACTACCTTATATGGACTCAAGAGATCCCCATGCGGACGAGATGACTGGTCTCGTTTGAGGAGGGGGATTGTTGGGGCTGGTTATAGATGAGTCTCGCATCGGAAGTGTAAAGGGAGATTTAAATATTTATAAAGAACTTAGTTCACTCTACCTAATAACTGATCTTATTTTTCATTCATGTGTTCACTTAATTTTTTTATCAACTTTTTTTCTATAATAAGTTTATTTTTTAAAGTTTTTTAATAGCAAGTAATGGTAATTATTACATCAATTAATTGTTAGTTGTACTTAATTAAAAATTATAATTATTAAATGATACATGAGTCCGCATATAATGATCATGCTTATATAAGTGTTTGGAAGCTTGTTACATGTTTTTAGTGCTTTGAATTATCATAATATTCTATAAGCATTGATATAATAAGGACATAAATTATGAACCAACGTATAATCTAAGTCTAAGGTATCTCTTCCTTGATATCTTTAGGGGCCTTATCCAATCCATAGTGCTTGTGGTTGGTGTTAAATTCCGGATTTTTCCAATATCTTTAGGGGCCTTATCCAATCCATAGTGCTTGTGGTTGGTGTTAAATTCCGGATTTTTCCAATGAACACTGCAAAGTAGAGTCGGTGAATTTCCACAGTTAAAAAAATTGTATTTACATTATTTCAAATTTTAGCTCAGTTTTTTTATATTGAATCAATTTGGGCTAAAAAAATCTCATAGTTAATTTCAAACTCTTGTAAAATATTGTTCTAGAAAAAAAATCACAGGCTATCTTCAATTGCAATCTCAATTTGGTAGTAACATTTCTTGAATATTTTTACTAAAAGCACCTCATAATAATCTATTAGTTTATATTTTAAATTTGTATAATTGTGTATATTATTCTTAGGAATAATAACCTATTCTTCATAGACAATTTTAATATTTTTTTAATAATGTTTTTTAAGATGATTAAAATATTACAATATATTTTCCTTTTAAAACTTAATAAAGATATTAGTACATTTGGCACTTAAGTATTTAGATTAAAATTAATTTATTATTATTGCTATTATTTTTACACTTTCTTTTTATTTAATATAAACAGATAGTTTTATTTAAGTATAGAACACCTCGTGATCGTATAAGATACCCACACTTGTACTGTACCCATGCAATTTAGTATCAACAGAAGGAGAAACTTGTTTTGGAAACAAATCACAATTCAGCTTTCTTTTCCTCATTACCAATGTCTCTCTATCTCGTGTTGTCAGAAACACGGGTTTTAATATTGAAAAACCGATATAAATCACTGTTATGATTTCTCTTTTCTTTATTTTTTTTTTGTTTTCTTTTATATAAAAAATGAGAAAAAAAAAGATAAAAATAAAAAATTAAGGTGAGCATATTTTTTTTAAAAAAACAATGATTATTTTTATAGAGAATTATATCTTTGAAAATTCAAATTTCAATACGAATATAGAATATAGTATGTCCTAAATTTTAAAAAGGTAGTGATTTTTGCACCATCATTTTCTGTCGGATGTTTATTCTAATACAAGCAAAATTTGTTAAGAGACACGAGATGGAATGAAATTCCCATTTTACTCCTACCGGTATACCGTTCATCAAGTACCGGCTTACCAATATGCAGAACATATACATGTAGAGTGTCGTGTTATCAGTACACCGTTACTTGATGAACGGTATAAAATGAGAATTTTACTCCATCCCATGTCTCATAACATATTTTGCCCATGTTAGAATGGCTATCCTTTTCTCTCATTGGTCCACCCCCATTAAAAGGAAATTCCAATTTTGCCCTTAAGTCCCTCCTCCCCTCTCTTTTCCTCTTTTTCAAAAGCAAGGGAAAAATTAGAAATTTCTTTTAAGGGTGCACCATAAAAGAAAATGGTGGTGCAAAAATTGTATAAAAATTATAATAAAAACTTTAGAGAATTGGAAACCAACATGAGCAAACAACTAATGTGAAACTCATGTTCTCAAGTATCCTCTAATTACATTTATCTTCTATCATAATTCTTAATTTTTTTATTTAAAAAAAAATATAATTTCATAAAAATATTGAAATATTAGAAAAATTACAAACACCCAAAAAGCTACAGAAATCACACTAAGGGTTATTCATTTAATTCTAGAAACAATCGTATAATATTTCATTGATTTCTTTATGAAGAAACTCGAAAATAAGAAATATCTTAGAAAATCCAGCTTTTATTAATTTTTCAAAACAGCTTAGAAAATCACATGTACCATAAAATCTATGTCAATCACATTAACACATATCCATTGAAATTCTGAAGGAGTAAATATTATTTCATTAAATTATTTTCACAAAGAAAACCCTAATTTAAGATTATCTCAATTCATAAAATTAATGAAAATAATTCAAAATAGTCCAATTTTAGGAGAAAATTTCGACACGTGTGGGCCTATAACTTTATCCCTAATCAGTAGTCAGTGTAATTGACTATTCTAAATCTCAAAAGATGCAAATACGTGCAAAAGTAAGAGATTTTATGCCTTGGGAGGGTTTATCCTGTACCAGTGGATCTCCATCTCCAAACTCATTATTTAATCATGAACCTCCTCCTAATTTTTGCAAACCTTTTCACTAACATTAACTAATCTCTCCATCCTTCAATAACAACTAAACAACAAAATTTTACTTTTGAGTAGATTTTCTCTTAATTTCCAAAATCCAGAATGTCTAATACCAAAATGTTCCACTTGCCAAACATGTTTCTTAGATTATTGCAAAATTTACTTTCAGATACTCTAGTAATTTGGGCAAAAAATCTCACATTAATCTTTATCCAAATGCTTGATCCGCACTTGTATATATCTTTTTACATTCATCTTTTAATGAATGAATGCTAGAAATTAAAACATTCATTAATTTCTAAACACAAAGATATCTATTTGTACCTTTGCATAGGTCAAATGAAAAAGTATTTATTAGAAAATCTATAAAATTTATCACACTCCTCTAAATCTAAAAATCCACTTTGAAGTCATCCTAACTATGATGGACAGAGTAGGATCATTTCTCTTTATTTTATAAGATCTAAATAGATTTATTCTCAATTTCTCATTTACAGACTCTGAGGGTAAAACTACCGGATTCTGTAAGTAGGATTTTGGATGGATTTTATTTTTAATGTAGAGCATAGGTCTGAGATATATTTAGGTTATTTGTGGATCAATTTGGTATTGGTAATTGAGCAATACGATTGTACATTTCAAATTTAAGTAGCTGTTTTTCTGTTGCAGGTGGCTGTGGAGCCTGTGTTGTTGTTCTTGCGAAGTACAATCCAGTAAAGGATCTGGTTGAAGAATTTACAGTGAGTTCTTGCCTGACTCTTCTTTGCAGTATAAATGGTTGTTCAATTACAACAACTGAAGGCCTTGGAAACAGCAAAGATGGGTTCCATTCAATCCATCAGAGATTTGCAGGTTTCCATGCTTCACAGTGTGGTTTCTGTACTCCTGGAATGTGCATGTCTCTCTTCTCATCACTTGTTAATGCTGATAAAATGGAGAGGCCTGACCCCACTCCAGGGTTTTCCAAGATTACAGTATCAGAAGCTGAGCAGGTTATTTCAGGTAATCTCTGTCGTTGTACTGGTTATCGACCTATTGTCGATGTATGCAAGAGTTTTGCTGCAGATGTCGATATCGAGGATCTGGGTCTCAATTCCTTTTGGAGTAAGGGAGAGAATGCAGACATACTTGCAAACAGATTACCCTTTTATACTCCTGATGCTGTATGTACATTTCCTGACTTCTTGAAAGATGAAATCAAATCATCCATGGACTGCCTCTTGAACCTGCCACCAAAGAATTTAGATGATATTGGGAGTGGAAATGGGGATTTGAGAGAGTGCCATTGGTACACTCCTGCAAGTGTTGAAGAGCTTCAGAATCTATTAAAATCTGAAGAAGCTGATAATGGCAAACGGGTGAAATTGGTTGTTGGAAATACAAGTGCTGGCATTTACAAGGAACTTGATGATTATCACGAGTACATTAACATTAGTCATATTCCTGAGCTTTTGGTAATCCAAAGGGATACTGCAGGAGTTGAGATTGGAGCCGCTGTTTCGATTTCAAAGGCTATTCATACATTGATGGAAGGAGAAGGAAGTCAGTCACATGTGTTCAGAAAGATTGCTGAACACATGAATAAAGTTGCATCACCATTTGTCCGAAATACTGCAAGTTTGGGTGGTAATCTGGTCATGGCACAACAACATCAGTTTCCTTCAGATATTGCTACCATTCTTATTGCAGCTGGTTCCTCTCTAAATATACATACTGGCCATGAAAGAGTAAATCTTATGTTGGAGGATTTTCTGGAGAAGCCTCCATGTGATCATAGAACTTTGGTGTTAAGCATTCAAATTCCAAGCTGGAATCGAGAATCAGAAACTAAATTGCTCTTTGAGACATACAGAGCTGCTCCACGTCCCTTTGGAAATGCAGTGGCTTATCTTAATGCTGCTTTCTTAGCTCGGGTATCTTCTTCCATTGAAATGTCAGAGAATACTATCTTGGAAAATCCACGATTGGCATTTGGTGCATATGGGACTAAACATGCTACCCGTGCAACCATGGTGGAGAAATTTTTAAACGGTAAAGTTCTAACTGCAGCTGTGCTACTTGAAGCAATCCAAATACTGCGAGCAACTATAGTACCTGAAGAAGGCACCTCACATTACGCCTACAGATCTAGTTTGGCTGTTGGGTTTCTTTTTGATTTTCTGCGTCCATTCATCAAAGGCTTGATAGAACCTACTGTCAATGATCTGCAGTTGAAGATAAATGATGTTGTTGCTGGCAACGAAATTCCCAGTGGCAATGTTAATGGATATCCTAATGCTTCAACAGAGAAGGGTTTTCAAAATGGTGTTCACTGTGATGGATACAATGGTTCAGAGAAACAGGCTTTGCTCTTTTCTGCAAAGCAAGTGGTGGAATTCAGCAAAGAGTATCATCCAGTTGGTGAGCCTACCAAAAAAGTGGGAGCTGAGATCCAAGCTGCTGGTATTTTGCATAACCTCATGATCTTTTTCTCTTTGTATTTTGGACGTGACATGAAGCTTGGTGCACATTTTAAGCTTGCATACGCTTACTTTGTTGAAAGGGAGAAACAAGTCATTCTTGAATGTAATTCTAGAGATAGAACCATCATTTTAATTTTGCTTATTTTCACAGTATTCAATCATGCATAAACTTTTCTGTTTTCTAACACATAAGGACACACTGTCATACATTTCATGCTATGCATATATATGAACAGGGTATGTGTATGAACCCTAGATGCTTATTAGATGTGGTCTCAATTGATATGATTTTATCTTAAAATATGGTTGTTCTGCATCTGATTTGTCATGAACTTGGATCCTCATTGAACTCTTACCATCTTCATTCCTTAAATTTTGGCACAAGTAAGTTAAAAGCACCTGATTTTGGATGGATGGTACATGTGTAGAGGATTCCTTATCAGTGGCTTGTACTCTAGTTTATAAAAAACTGAATCATGGAATTACACCCTTCCTATAGATTAAGATATTCTCTGCTTGAAAAAGAAAAAGAAAAAAAGATTAACATATACTGATATATTCACTGCACTTCTGTTTGCTTTACTGCCCACCCCCCTCCCTCCCCCCCTCCCTCGCAGTGACTTGAAATCAATTTTTAGAGGAAATGGGTTAGACATGGCACTAATTGTAATGGTAATGTGATTCTAGGTGTTAATCATATTTTCAGAGTAGAGCTCTACTATTCCTTCCTTGTCCCACTAAGGTTAGGGATAATTTTTTAGTCTTCGTAAAACTCTTCGTATTATTTGAGAAAGATCACTCTATACTGAATATAATATTTCTTCCTTCTAATTTTCTGATAGCAAACCCAGATGGAAAAAAATTCTAATTTTATTCAAAAACAAGAAAATACAGAAATTTGAAAAAAGTTACTTTGAATAAAAAGGTCACTTCATGCAGGTGAAGCATTGTTTGTGGATGACATTCCTTCACCCAAGGACTGCGTTCATGGGGCATTCATTTTCAGCACAATGCCTGTGGCACGTGTGAAGGGCATTGAATTCAAGTCTGCAGCGGCATCTCAACGAATGATTGCAATTATTTCTGCTAAAGATATTCCAAAAGAAGGGAAGAATATTGGGTCCAAGTTTCTTTCAGAAGAAGAACCTTTATTTGCTGATGATCTAGCTCAATATGCGGGTCAAGCACTCGGTTTTGTGGTAATCTACTATTTCATTTCTCATCCCTCTGCTGTAGATTATGAGTTTGTGCTTCCCCATTGAGAAAATATGCCATTATTGTTGATGTTCATTTCAAACCACCGGTGCTCATTGCTGCAACCTTGAGATTGTTGGTTGAAAGAAGATAAAAATAATTATATAGAATTCATTACCAAGATTATGTTTAGTTTGCTTCGGTTTTTGAAGAACAAATGGCTTACATGTTTGTTGTCCAAATTTTCGGCGCCGGAGGGAACAGCAGCAAAAATTCCCTAGTTTGGAGAATCCTATGGTTAAGGGACAAAACAAAAACACAAGAACTGATGACCTTCGAGGGAAAGAAAAAGAACAGGCATTAACTATTTGATCTTCCAATTTGGTTAGAGTATTTGCCATGGGGGCAAAGCTCTATGCAAGAGTGCCTTGATTATAAATATGCTGACTGCTAGCCCATTTTCCTAGCAAACCGCAATCCACATTCAGAAAACCAACAAGCCTTTGACTTCCACGTGGAACAGGTAGGGTTTTATGCGCACGAGGCTTCCATGACAGGGCTCAACATCGCAATCTATGTATCACTGATATTTGGGCCTCACTTAACTGTATACCTGAGCAAATTGTGCATATTTTTAACCATGCCTCCTGTAACTTCACTTTACTTCCAGTGATTATGGATACTTTTAGTACTCTGTCTTTCTGTCTGTCTTTCTCTTTCTAATTTCCAGTCAATGAAATGTGGTTCAGATTGCAGATACACAGAGGTATGCCAACATGGCTGCTAAGCAAGCAATTGTCAATTATGACACAGAAGGTCTTGAACCACCGATTTTATCAGTGGAAGAGGCTGTTATAAGATCCAGTTTTTTTGAGGTCCCTTCTGTCTTTAGGCCAAAAGAAATTGGTGATTTTGCAAAAGGAATGGCTGAAGCTGATCATAAAATTCTCTCGGCAGAGGTACTTTTCAATAACCTTTCTTCTTTTTTATGCCAAGGTCTAGAAACTCAAAACTTGACTTAGACTTGAGGACATAACTATTTATTGACTCAGAACTTCTATCAAGTACTCTTTCTGAAGTAATTTAAAAAAAAAAACAGGGGTGGCTAGGTCCTGCTTGGATGCCCCTATTATCTTCAGTGCGTCAGTCCTTTATCACACAACTTAATTTTTAGAAATCTTATCCAAAATTTGATTTTGGATGGATAAAATAAAACTTAATTATTGAGGGAGATTCTGCTAATGCAATAGCCTGAGCTATGGGGAAGAGGAAGTAGACAGTTGTGCTCAGGTGCACACTTCTTTCAAGCATGTTAGGTGCATGGTGAATATAGTAGCGGATTTTCTGGCTGAAGTGGGGGATGGTCAGAGAGGTTTCTTTTGGCATTTTTTTTATGATATACTTGTATATTCATATAGCTCTCTTATTCTGTTTTTTTATTTTGGTTGCATTTGTACTTCAGTTTTGATTAACACAATTCAGCTGCTGCTTTCTGTGGCATGCCAAACTTGGTGGAAAAGTCTATGATATTGCTATTTGGGGTTCATCGAAATAGGTTCTTTCTTGGTGGAAATGGGTAATGCTATTTGGGGTCCTATCCAAAGAGGCCCTTATAAAAATTATTATGAATAAAACACAGCTTTGCTTCTATTAAAAGAATACGTACACATTTTTTGTGCTGGAGGGGCATTGATCATTTCAGTATTTTCAATTGAGATGACAGTAATATTGGATGGAGACCTTTTAATGTGTAATTCCATATTCCTTGGGCATGTAATAGGTTTTCCTGCTTTGAAACTCTCTTAAAAATTTCCATATTGTCATTATAATTTCTTCTACTGCAGCTGTGTGATTGACCAATGCTAATGCTAGGGTAACCTGTTTGGATTGTTGCTGGTGTTTCCCTGTTTATCGAAGGCTCTGAACTGGTTTGTACATGAGATTGATGCGTGTTTTTGAATATTCTCAAAAAACAGCCAGGTCATTTCTAGACTTAGATTTGCTTTCTTGAAAGTGTTGATGTCAAACAAAATCAGTTCGGCCCTAAACTTGAATTCAGCTTTTGGATCATCCCCACTATTGTGAGTTTTGATTCTAAGAGGAATCTGTATACCCATAGCCCTTGATATCTCTGTTGTATGAACCTGTCTTTCTCCCTGATGATATGGGGGCATTCTGGGGAACTGATTCCTGCTGATTTATAATGAAATGAAATATGCTTATTTTGGACTGTTCCATGCATATTATTGAGGTTCTTTAATTCGTGAATTTGGGTTTTCTTTTTTAACCTATTCACTCTGATTTTTCCCCTTTCGGGTAACAGTTCTACACATGGCTTTTGAGCAGAGATGCATGACAGTTGGTACTGGATTTTTTTTATAGTTATCATCATCGTTACCACTTTCTCATCCATTGCGATCATCCTTTTTAGTTCTTTCCAAATTTACCTATCATGAACTGTAATTTCTAGTGCTCCACAAATGTATCATGTCTTTCTTTATCCTCTCTCGATGTTTTTAAAGGTCTCCTCTTGTATTTTTGTATTTTCTGCATGCTACCTCCTTTTTTTTGTGTATTGGAGTTTCTTCTGGTCTTCTAATGATTTTCTAAGTAAATTACCAAATGTCTACTAGTCTACTAGTAGAGGATTGTGCAAGTGGTGTATTTCCCTAAAGCAAGCTATTTAGGGTTTGTTACTGAGCTTGCATCACCTGAGGAATAGGTTTGTACCTCTGCCCCTGAGTATGTACGCGTGAGACCCAAATTTTGGTTATCAGGAGTACATGGTGATTCCTACTTGTTTTACATTATGCATTCCATCATTGGTTTATCATGTAAAAAATCTTTAAATGCGACTATCCTAATCTGTCAGCTGATAAGAATTAGAAGGATAAAAATCAAATTGAAGGTCCAGATTATACCTTGACTTAAGTAACTTCTGGGCATAGTTTACCCATGTAGAGTCCAGATGATACAGATGTCTGGATAACTAAAACATAAAATCTCACTTATAACATAGCAGTCAAAGGTGTCCTTGGTTGTGACGAGTATAATAATCCTACTTTTAGTTTTTTGAAATAATTAATGAACGTTATAGTAACACTAAGTAATCTCTAGTAACACTTAATTGGGAACTCTTATCAATATAATATTATGCATGTATGTAATACTCACTTGCATACTGGGTTTAGAAGCTCAATTGCCACTGTATTCTGGTGCTTTGGATGAGCAGCACTGTATCTTGTTAACAATGATGCAATAAGGACACAAATCAATAATCTACACATATTTTCAAGTATCTAATAAGTGTGCTTAGCTAAATTAGGCTTGCACCTAGACGTGCACCTTGTGCCTTGGGCTTTAGGACCCTTGAGTTCCTTGATTGCACTTTTCTCATTGACTACTATGCTTTTAGAAACTCAAGGCACAGCCTCTGAAACATATGTCAAGCATAATGATTTCTGCATTTTACAGTGTTGAAAGCTGCAAGTCAATCATCTGAAAAATGCCACTGATGATTTATATGTTTTTATTATTTTCAGATCAAATTTGGGTCTCAATACTACTTTTATATGGAGACACAGACAGCACTTGCCATACCAGATGAAGACAATTGCGTGACAGTCTATTCTTCGATTCAGAATCCTGAGCTTGAACAAGGAATAATTGCAAATTGCCTTGGCATTCCCTATCATAACGTTCGTGTCATTACAAGGAGGGTTGGTGGTGGATTTGGTGGGAAAGCTGTTCGAGCAATGCCTGTGAGTATTTTCTTTTGGCAGAATTTTAGAGAAGGCTTTTTTTGGGAGGTGAAGGGGGAGGAAGGATTACAGTACATTTATTATTGAAGCCTCAGAGCCCAAATATGTGGCAGAAAATCTTATAGTTTTTGGTGTAGGCTTGGGATTTGCTTCTGTTCATTATTCAAATGATTCATAGGATAATTTTTTTATACAATTAGAAAGAAAACATTCAACTTCTCAAGATTTGTGGGTTCTGCCTAATCCAAGTCAGATGACTTCATCTTTATGGGATTCACTCTGCAGAATGAGATTTGATTCTTTCTGAAAAAAGGGAGAAAGAATCATAATTGCATTTTCTTATGAGTAACCATAACTTCGCAATATCGCAAGAGGAATCTGATGTGATTAGAGGATTTAAAAATAATCCTAATAATTTTTTTATTTTTTGGGATTTCTTTCTTAAGTTCTTTAGGATACCTAGAAGTAACTGATTTCCATAGATAAGTGGTAACCTGATTCGGTAAATGAATTGAAACTGAATGACTTTTTGGATTACTCTTTCCTTCAGAAGGCATTTGTTTATTGTCTTGAAACAATGCAGTGGATGTACTACAGTATTGACAGAAATTATTCCAACTGTTTCCTTAGATTTGTCTAGAAACATTCTTAAAACTACTCTTGCATTCTAGTCTCTAACACACAATTCATGTGAATTACACCCTGTTCTTCGGTCCTTGAGACAGCTTCATTTATCTTTTTGTCTTACAGAAACATCATCCTTCTAGTCTATGAAACAGTTTTCATAAGCAAGCTGATTGAACTGAAGCTTGGAGAGCGTACACTTGGATATCACATTCAGTGACTCTGAGCTTGTTTATGGTAGTCTCCATTTTGGTCTTGCCTGAAACAGCCATATGATCTGATTGGGAATATAAAAGGACAACCCTTCTAGCGTCATTCCACCTTATTTTGACAAAAACGAACCAAGCACCATTCAACTCGCTACAAAAGCATTGAATCATTTAGGTTACTCCCCACATTACCCCTTAAATTGAGATGTGAAGGTGCATGCAATTCACATTTAGTGATACTCCAAATGCTAATGTATTCTAGAATTTTACATATCAAAACTATTTAAGAGAGAGAGAGAGAGAGAGAGGAGATATCCAAAGATGGTAAAAAATTTGCCTAAGTTCAAACTTAGCGAGTAATCAAACTCTAATCTGTAGACATTTTCTCTTTTTCTTTTATTAATTGATATGGGATATGTTGGCTACTTGAATTTTAACTACTAGAAATTTTGGAATTCTCTCTTATTTCTATGAACCGAATATCTGCCAGATCCTGCTTAATTGTGTCTATTGTCCTATCTTTAAGTTTTTTCTTTTTTCTTAAAAGAGTGTTTCTGCTGTATTTGTCATTCATTATTTCTTAGATTAGGGTGGGACCGTAGCTGGTAGTCTCCATATAATGATTTGTCACCATTATATTCAGTGATCTGATTTAGGGCATGCTTGATGTTGCAATATTAATGCTACAATATTTTAATTCTGTCATATTGATGAGTTTCAAATGCAATGATATTTTTGCAAGATTCGGTGTTGAACATTTTGATTTCAAGCTTATAGCTTCATATTTTGGCATTGTTTGTTTGTCAACTGAAGAAGAAGCTAATTTATGAAGGATTTGTTGTGTTTCTATTATGCTTAGATTGCAACTGCATGTGCACTAGCTGCACACAAGTTACGCCGTCCTGTTCGAACTTACCTAGATCGTAGGACTGATATGATAATGATTGGTGGGCGGCATCCAATGAAAATAAACTATACTGTGGGTTTTAAATCTGATGGGAAGGTCACTGCTCTCCATGTTGACATATTAGTCAATGCTGGGATAACTGAAGATATAAGCCCACTCATGCCTCTATTAATTGTGGGATCATTGAAGAAGTACAATTGGGGGGCACTATCTTTTGACACTAAGGTCTGCAGGACAAATCTCTCAAGCAAATCTTCCATGCGGAGCCCAGGAGAGGTACAGGGTACTTTTATTGCTGAAGCCATAATTGAGCACATTGCTTCAACTCTTTCCTTGAAAGCTGATTCTGTCAGAGAGAAGAACATGCACACATTTGAAAGCCTCAAGCTCTTCTATGGAGATAGTGCCGAAGAACCTGATAGTTATACGATGCCTTCAGTCATAGATAAGTTGATTTCATCATCGAGCTTTCATCACAGAACTGAAATGATTAAGCAGTTCAATGGTTCTAACAAATGGAGGAAACGTGGAATCTCTTGGGTACCAGCTGTGTACCAAGTAGGGTTGAGACCTACACCTGGGAAAGTGAGTATTCTGAATGATGGTTCAATTGTTGTTGAAGTTGGAGGGATTGAATTAGGACAGGGGTTGTGGACAAAAGTAAAGCAAGTAACTGCTTTTGCTCTTTCACGGCTATGGGGTGATGGTCAAGACCTTTTGGGAAGGATACGAGTTATTCAAGCTGATAGCCTGAGTTTAGTCCAAGGAGGGATCACAGGAGGGAGCACCACATCTGAGACAAGTTGTGAAGCAGTACGGCTTGCATGCAATGTCTTGGTTGAAAGGCTTATGCCACTCAAGCAAAGTTTGCAAGAGCAAATGGCAGCACTTTCATGGGATACTCTAATATCCCAGGTAACAATTCCAGTAATGCTCAGTTTTTGGATTTGCTTGAATTAGGAATTGTTCTTTAGAAAGATACTGTCTCTTGATCATAGTTTTCCTATCATTTTCTATGGGACCCATTCGATAGTTGTAAAAGAACCAATACGTATGTACTTATGTACGTATATGTAAGTACATAGGATGTATGCAGGTGTTTATATATTTATATATGCACGTATGCATAGATAATCTGTGAATGCATGTAGAATTTGTCGATGTATTGGTGTATGTATACATCCATGCATGTATGTGTATACGCATGCATGCATGAATGTATCTAATATATTTATATGATGCCACAGAGATGGCATCTTTTTTTTTTTTCCTGAAATTTGCTTCTAAACAAGAGGAAGAAGTCCTCTTCGTGCAAACTCAAGGTGGTTTCTTCTGTCCATACATTTATACGAACTCTATCGAAGGCTTCCTTTGCTCGGGGATTTCTGTAAAAAGCTTGGGACATGAGATATTTGCAAGGGTAAGTGTGGTTCAACATGTTTTCATCCTCTTGAGTCCCTTTCTCCTCCTTTTGAATGGTTTCTGTAGGTTGGCCATTGGAGAAAGTCTGGGTAAGCCTAAATTCAACCTGAAATGCGGCATGACTAAGTTAATATTTGGCCCTGACAACACCATATTTATATAGTTATCATTTTGGGTCTTACAGTTGTTTTAAAGGTCTCTCCTGGTTGGGTCTAGTCCCTCCTTTTTGGATGTTAGTTTTATTATTAGCTGGTATATTTGTTAGGAAAGAATCCTTGTACAAATGCATGGAATAATGAAGGAGAAATGAGAAACAAGAAAGACTTCTCTAATACACACTAACCCTTTTTCTCTTGCAGGCAAAAATCCAAGCAGTGAACTTATCATCAAGTACTCTATATAACCCTGGTTACCAGAACTATCTAAATTTTGGTGCTGCTGTAACTGAGGTGAACTCGTTACTCATCCTTTTTTTGAAAGATCACAAAATATATTTATTATAAGAAGAGAAATTGCAAAACAGAAAATGTATAGCACCAAAGATGGATGTCACATCACTATAAAAGAAATCTGCACTGTAAATCCTTTCCTCCTATGAGAGTACACGTTACTTAATCCCACTGATAGATATAAGATATCCCTAGATAAACCACCATTTGCTAAACAATCAGCACACTATTTGCAATCTTCTAACATGATTAAAAGAGGCATCCAAGCTTCTTGAGATCTCCTTAATCTCCCTGTAAATTGCAATGAACTTCCATGTAGCTTTCTTCCATGGGTCTTCCCTTTGTTTACCCATGTGTGAATAGCAGCCAGCTTTGTTAACTGGCTTGGTTCAAAAGGGACTCCCGGTTACTTTTCAAAAACACTAATTTTATAGTCTAATAAAGAAATGGACTAGGAGGCAGGAATAATGAAATTGCTGAGTCAGTGATTGATTGGCCAATATTTTATGATCGAGCCCATATAAGATTACAAAAGATCTACTTTTGGATCAGAGTAGTAACATAATTGTGAGAGAATCAGCAGTCTTATGGACTAGCAGTTCATATGGCCAAGACTTGGGCCCATTTGGTTTTATGAATAAGTGAGAATAGGATGAAATGGGTCCAAGCCCATTCTCTCTCATTCCAAATTGGACGATATTTGATTTGATGTTATGAATCAAAGCATCCATGGGCAAAGCTTAATCTTCTAAAGTCCTCCAGTTCTGCTCCAACCAATGCCACATAATGGCTGAAGGGATGATTTTCTGTAAGGACTAGGTTTCTCTTTGGGAAAGGACCCGATTCCCAACTAGAGATGAGAGCCAGAATCAAAGAGGGAATCACCCAAACAAAGGAACATAAGGATAGGAAGTAGTAGTACGAAATAGGCAATACAAAAGGACAATCAATGAATAAATGATCAACTCATTCTTCATTCTTCTGACAAAGGTAGCAACATTAGGGGTCAACTTAACGTTATCCGTGGTTAGGATTTTGTTTAAGAAAACTCTATATAATCAATTAACCCATTCAAAACTGCATATACTCATTTCTGTATGTGAATTAAAATCTTACTACCGGCATCATCCCGCTTGATACTAAGAATGCAGTTTGGTTGTACCAGGTGGAGATTGATGTTCTCACAGGTGGTACCACAATATTGCGAACAGATATTGTCTATGATTGTGGCCGGAGCCTTAACCCTGCTGTAGATATGGGACAGGTCAGACTGCATTTTTAGCTGATTAATTGTGGACAGGGACAGGGATTGTTTATGTTGTTCATTTCTATTTTCTTTATATTCTCTTTGTCTGTATCTTTTGAGTGATGGCTGCATTCTATGGTTATTAAGTCTCAGTACCTAGGTTATATGCCTATTATTTCCTTTTTCCTTATAGGGCATACATGTATATGAGGGTATTTCTAAGGTATTGCTGACCAGTGAGTTATTGTAATGTGGTTAAAAGCATTGCATTTGCATCTGCCTAACAATAAACTTAATTCATGTGTATGTATGACTGTAATTGCAAGTACACTTCATTTGGGATTTGCATGCTACAAATGGATTGTATGTAGTCATGATGGAAATTTCAGTACTGTCATGAAGTCTATTCATCAGTATGCATGCCCCTACATGCTTGTTCAGTCTCTGACATTTTCATGTTGCCAAGCTAAGTTAGGTACAAACTCCCATGTGCACTTTGTTTCTGTAGGCCCATTGTGTATTTGCCCTTTACCCAACAGTTGGGGTCGAGTGTACCCCATGTAACAATAATGAATGGCTGAAAAACTTCTCCAAAGATCCCTTCTATATTCAATCTGCATTCATGATCAACCTGATGTGTCAGCCCATTAGAATTTTGGGCCAGTATTATCAACAGCTGTTACTGTGTATGGGGCCTCGTGTGGGTTCGCAAATCTCACTAATATAAATACTCAAATTTGAGACCTCACTTTGAGTTAACTTCTCCAGGTTGAAGGTGCCTTTGTCCAAGGAGTTGGTTTTTTCTTGCTTGAAGAATATGTCACAAATTCAGATGGACTAGTGCTTTCAGATGGAACATGGACATACAAGATTCCAACTGTTGACACAATCCCCAGAGAATTCAATGTTGAGTTACTTAACAGTGGCCATCACCAAAAGCGTATTCTATCCTCCAAAGGTGCTTCCTTCCCCTACATTGTTTTGTTTACTTGTCTGAATATTGACAAGTATGAAATTACTCTAAATTTGTGTTACAAGAAATAACCAAAGGTAAAATTCCATAATGGATCTTATGTTACTATATTATCATGGAATCATGGTTGGGCAGTCACTGTATGTGATTCCCACTTTATCTTCCCATTCCGTAACAGTCAATTTTTCTTACAGAAGTCTTGAAATTTTTTTCCACTTTCAAGAAGTATTCTAGGTTGAGAAAAATGAACTGTATTTCCAAGAATTAGGAACCTGAAAAAATGGTCGAAATCTCAGAAAGACAAAGTGATGGTCAGGAGAAATTTTCTTTAAAAGGGTTACTTCTGCCCACTGTGCATCATATGGTGCCTTTATGTAGATTTCTGTAATAATCTGTTTCTGTTTTGAGAAGTTCTGGAAGAACTTGCATTGTTATGATTTTCTTATAAATTCATCTTTCTTGCCCAGCTTCTGGCGAGCCACCATTGCTTCTAGCTGCCTCAGTTCATTGTGCCATAAGAGAAGCTATTAGAGAGGCCAGGAAAGAGTTTCTCTCTTGCAATGGCGGTGACGGGTCGTCTTTAACATTTCAGTTGGACGTCCCTGCAAATATGCCTGTGGTCAAAGAACTCTGTGGCCTGGACAATGTAGAGAAGTACTTAGAAAACTTAGTTTCTTGTAAGTAACACTGTTTTTTACTAGTTTGTTTTCATACAACACTGTACTGTACTGAACAAAATGCTTCATAGTATGCACTGCAGCAACTGGGCTTGTTCATATTTCTTCTGTTTGATAAAATATATGTATGGTACTTGAAGCAATCTTTTTGTTCAAAGTCTGCATCTTTTGGTGTTGAATTAAACAAACTACTAAGATCAGTCAATTGTACTTTCGTTTTAAATATAATATTTAAAACCTTGAGTGGAATTGCAGTATAATGAGAAACTGTATGGGCTACTAGTCATACATGCCAAAGATGCCTGTAATACTGGTGAAGGATTTTCAACTTTTCTCGAAAATTTCAAACCCATTATGGCATGCAAGGTAAAAATTAAAAAAGAAAAAAAAGAAAAAAGAAAAACCTTCTTTGATTAGCTTACGGGTTATTTGGATACAAGGATTTCTAACATCTATTTGAGATATTTCAGGTTTTTTTTTTCCATTTCTTTCATGAGATTTCCATCATATGCATGGCTCATGGAAAATCCGTGGAATAAGAGAATTTCTCTGTTCTGGGAATTCCTTTGATCCTTGGAAAGGTGGTATTTTTCTTTTCTTTTCTTTTTTTCCTCATTTTTTAAGAGAAGACAGAGGCATCTACTTTTTGTCTTTTGGGGGCCTCCCTTTATTCCAAGATTTCAAATTTTCAATGATTCAAAGCCAAAATTTCTTTGGTCCCAAGATGACTTAAATTCAATTCAAATCTCCAGTTGTCACTAAAATAAATAAAATACACCTGGAATCAAAGAAACCTTAAAATCTGGAATTACTTGAATACCAAGATCGAAGAAATACATACATAGATTCAACTATTCAAGTAGATTACAACTTCTCTTTAGTTGGCAGCTTTTGATGAGAATATTAGAAAAATTGTGTTGGATTATGAGTGACGGTAACGTATGAAAAGACTCTTGGAAAAACATTCAAGGTTGGCAAACTGATGCGAGAAAGAATGTATTAGTCTATTGATTTTTAGATTTTTAATTCCATTAGCTTATAACTATTTTTTATACTCATTGTAACTAGTAATTGCTTAAGAAAATATGAGGGGCATTTTCCCTTTCTCCTAAGTAATGATCATAGTGTGAGCCATGATGTAAATATGGGTTGACATGTATGGTATTACATTTAAGTGTAAAATGTAATCCCGAGAGGTTGGTTTGATAATAAAAAACCGTCTTTATTTGTGAGAAATTTTAGAATCAAGTCTTCCTAAGACAAAAAGGGTCATTCTCTATTGTTATGTGCCGAGCGTGTTCAGATTGGGGGTTTACATATGCCCAAAAGATTAGTTAGGTGTAGGGCTGAAATCGGGCCAGATCGGGTCGGATTTTTTAAAACCCAACTCGGTCTGAGTTACTAATATATGGAACCCGACCCGATCCGACCAGACTCGAATTTTTGGCCCAGACGTCTTGACCCGACCCAGCCCAAATTATAACTCGATTCAACCCAAAATCCGACCTGATCTGCATTTTGAACCTACTTTAGCCTACTTTTTATCGGGTCGGGTCTGGTTAACTTAAAAATCTATCAACCCAACCCGACTTGAATTCAATGCGGATTTCTGACTTCTCAACCCGACCCAATCCGCTGACCCAACTTTCATAACCCGATCCACATGATTTTCAGGTTGGGTCATGTGGGTTCGAGCCAAAACTCGACCCGAGTTTCACCCCTAGGCAGGTGGGACGCTTGACACATTGGTATTAAAAAAAAGTGTAAAATGTATTTGTCAATTATAAATATTTTTTCTTAAAATTTAACTATTTTAAGTTATTTTAATCTTTTTTTTTTTATTCTGAGAGAGAGGGTAGCGAAAACTGTAATGAAGGTAAGAGCCGTCTTTCCTTCGATTTCTTGTCTTTTAACATAGTGGATCGGTTTCTTCCTTCTGTTTTCTTTTTGACATTGTTGTTTCTGTGTAGCCCTACCTTCAGTGAGTGAGGGAAAAAGAAGTTGCTTTCACCAAATTTGCATCATATTGGTGCCTATATCTAAATTGTTGTAATAACCCATTTCTATTTTGTTAAGATTTGCTTATAAATTGATCTTTCTTGCCCAGCTTCTGGGGAGCCACCATTGCTTCTAGCTGCCTCAGTTCAATGTGCCATAAGAGAAGCCATTAGAGAGGCCAGGAAAGAGTTTCTGTCTTGCAATGGCTCTGATGGGTCGCCTCTAATATTTCAGTTAGACGTTCCTGCAACTATGCCTGTGGTCAAAGAACTCTGTGGCCTGGATAATGTAGAGAGGTACTTAGAAAGCTTAGTTTCTTGTCAATGACACTGTTCTTTTTTTTTTTTTTCCTATTTTTGAGTTCATATAATTCATTGTACTTCATAAAATTCTTCATAGACTGCACAAGTGGGCATTTTGACAGTTCATATTTTTGAAAATTAAACATGAGAATGCATATAGATTTGATGCAAATGTATTTTTCTTAAAAGGGTTCAATGCAATATTTATTGCATCGATCAGTGTTTGAGCGAAATTATGATCAGGACGATAAAATCCTGTTGAGTCAAGCTGAGTCAACTCGGGCTGGCTCTAACCCAGCTCAAGACCGGCCTGAACTAGTTGTAAATGACACTAATGGGTTAGGCTCAGTTGCATTTTTTGAGCTTGTTTAATAAATAAGCAAATCATGCTTTGAAGTAAAGTTTGTGAAAGCTCATTGAGATCCTATATTTATATCACATATAAATATATATTAATTATATATTATTATTTTATTATATTAGATCCTATTTATATAATTTTATCTCCTACTTCACTTAAAAACAAAATCTCATTGAAATTTAAAATTGGACCTTCACACTTTGTTCAATTGAAATGGTGAAATCGGGCCTTAATATAGACGCAATTGATCCAACTATGTTCATCAACAAACTTACACTTAAAGATAGACATGGTCTTTACAAAATCCCTTTTTATATTTTTTAATTAATTGTTGCATAATTTTTTTTGTCTTTAGATAATAATATGATAAAGTTGGACTAATTCTTCCAACTTATGAAATCTCATCTTAAAATCTTTTTTTTTTTTAGCTATTTTTAAATAATTTTATATATTTTTCTTATCAACATGTAAACAAGTCACTATTTTTTATGAACGAATGGTCAAGATTCATTTGATGATCACTTTTATCTCTTCTAATAATATCTTTTCTATAAAGTAAAGAGATTTAATTGGGCTATCCACCACGCACCATATGAATTTTGGAATTATTTACAAAATTTAGAAAGGAATAAATAACTGGTTCAAACTCAATATAAATCGACTTATTTGATAGTCCACACAAATCATAATTGATTAAAATTAATTAATTGAAAGAATCATTTTTATCCAAATAGATCTACTGCATGGAGTCATGGACTATCAAATACGAGTAAATCATCAGTAAGTTCAGTCTATTGGACCGTTTCAATTACAAATCTCACAAAAATAAAATTTAAATAAATGGAAAGCAAATGCAAAAATAGATTAAAATAACAGTAAATCTATATATTTTTTTGAAAATTAAAACTAAATCTATACTCACGAGTATGAAAATTAAGTTTTCTAAATTTTTCATGAGAACAATTTTCTTATCGAGTATCACTCTCATTTCTGATCAGGAGTTTAAAATTCGGTATCGGCCGATACAATATATCGACCGATATCTCATTATCGGCCGATATTTTTCTCTCTCTTAATTTTTTTTTTTTTAAAAAATTATTAATATCGGCCGATATCGGCTATATATATCGATCTTTAAAACCGATATCTCGACCCCTGTTTCTTACTTTTAATTATAACATTGTATAATGTATCTACATGAGTATAGCTCAATTAGTTGTCTCCCGCCTCAAGAAGTGGTAGGTTGCGGGTTCGAGCCCCATGACCTAACTTTGGTATATCTTAGAGGTGGTGGGCTCATCTGTGGAGGTTTTAATAGGACTCTGTCTGAATTTCAGACAAGTTAATCCAAAAAAAAAAAAAGACTCAACCCAAAGCTGACCCTACCCAACCCATTCCGAGGTCTACACTCAACTCAACAGTAATTACATCTGAATGAATAGTGGAACACACCAAATAAAAAACAATAATCATATTACTAGTAAAATTTTAAGGACGCTCATTATTCAAAATAAAGGTGTAAATTCAATTCATATGAAATTGAGATATATAATTAACTCCAAAAATTATTTGTAAATACTAATTGTAAACCAACAATGATAACACTGCCTTTAAAAGTTAGGATAATGGAAGCTTGTTGCAGACATCATAAGGTTCGTCAATCCACATAAAAATCTTGTTAAATCACTCATTTTCAAGTGTGAAAGTAAAATTTAAAGACCCAAAGTCCAAATTAATGAATAATAATCAGCTCTAGAGAGGTTGAGATGTCGATTTTCTCCTGGGAGACTTCACATCTGTTATGATCAGAGTCTCAGATAGTCGAGCATGAAAATGTATCACATATAACAATCAAATTCTTACGTGTTAAAATCATAAGGCTAAGTTCATAAAATGGGGATTAAGTTTTATCCATTCATTGTAGTTGTCATTGTCATCTAAAGTAATGAAAATTTAGGAAGACTCACCAAGTATATCTATTTAGGGAGGTTGGTCATTAAAATTTTATGTAGACTTTATATATTTTTGAATGAGATATGTAAAAATTTACAACGACAATGGTTAAGTCAAAATTGAATCTTATCTAATTATTTTAACATTGTGAAATTGATTTTTACAAGTCAGTGATTCCATCGCCCATCTTACAAAACCATGATAATTGGAAGGATGAGTTTTCTTTGAATTGTATCATCTACGAAAAATGTTAAAGTAACAGGAATCACAAAATAACACAAATTGTATTTTTTATAGATCAACATGCTCTATCGTTTTGAATACAGATTGTAATACCCAAAAATCAAAACTTAGGACCTAAAATCCATTTTTAGCTGTTAGATTTAGATCTACCAAATCAATGCTTGGATGACCATTAGTTCGAATTCATTTCTATAAAATGGCCAAAAAATTAAGTTTTGAACTTCTCTTTTCAAAAGAATTAAACAAATCAAAATCAACCTCGGCTGTATCGTCCCTAGTCCCTACCTTTGTAGTCATACTGTTATTTATATTAAAAAATTACAAACATTAGTGACATTTTACTTTTATGTTTGTTCCACATTTTTATTATTTTGTTTATCTCGCTATGGTCTTAAAAAAATCACGAAGCCCATTTAAATGAGATTAGAAATTATAATAATGATTTTAATATTCTCATGTGAGGTAAAATGAGAATTTAATTTCTCATGTGAGATAAAATGATTCTTCAGTGTGAGAAGGTTTATCCAAAAATAATTGCACAAAATTATAAAAAAACAAATTTTCTTTTATACGAGAAGAGTTTTGGTTGGAGTCACAGTAAGCTCTTAAGTGATAAATTATATTTTTTTAGAGAAAAGCCTTTAATTAATAAAATCATTTTTTAAAAGATATAAATTTAAATATTTTAAATTATTTCTAATACCTAACTTCTGTATGCCTTTAATTGTAAATTCCATTATTTGACGTAGTAGAGAACACGTCATTTGGATTTTTAAATAGAAAAGTCTTTCTCGTAGACGTCATCAATGACGAAATTATTAGGGGGCTAATCTTTATTTATTTATTTATTCACTACTAGAGTAGATAAAATGATTATATGTCTGAATACAGTTATTTCACTTTCAAAAATAAAAAATTTTTAAATTATCTTAATTTTTAACTTTTAAATTTAAAAACAATAATTAAATAAGTGCTTGTATCTATTTTAATTGATCCAACAATAATAATACATTAAATAAATATTATAAAAGATGATCTAAATTTAAAATAAAATAATAGCATTTTGTAGTTTTATATTTTCTTATGTATTAATTTTTATAATCTATTATTATATTTTAAATAAAAATTCATATTTAATTATAACTTATTTAAGACATTTCAATCAATGATTAAGTCCATTCAACTTTTTGACATGGATAAATTAATCTAACACTATGGCCACACTTTCATTAAATCAAATTGTTTTTAACTATATTTTATTATTTAAGACATTTCAATGATTAAGCCCATTCAACTTTTACAGATTAATAAATTTATCTAGCATCTAAGGCCACACTTTAATTTAATCAAATTGTTTTTAACTATATTTTATTTAAGTCCAAAACTTTCACCTAATTTATCAAGTTGAATCTATATAATTTGAGAACTTTAATATGCCAAAATTGAGTCCTAAATTCTCAATGCTCATTTTTTAGTTCAATAGTATATGACAGTTGATAAAGAGTTTTAATTATTCTAATTGAGAATTTTATTTCATCAAATTAAGAGATTATAATTTAATTAAATTATAATAATTTAAAAATTAAATATTTTTTCAATTGAATCACAATAACCGGTGTGTCAATCATGAGACTTTTTATATCGGTCGCATAAAATCTATTTAAGTCGTTTTCAAATATCAACGGATAATTTTCTTTTCCCTTGGTTCAAGTTCGTCGGCTCGTCGAGTCAAAGGAGTCGTTAGATTGGCAGGAAGACCCATTAAATAATAGTAGATTGCCACAGTTGGTCGTCGCTCTAAAAGTTATAATATTATTCTTTTTTGTGTCGTTTTCTTTTGGATTGGCCGCCTCCAAAGTCTTTGGAGCGAAATATTTTACTGAGTTTCCTGTCTGAACATTCAATGTCTTGATGATTTTATATAAATAATAAGCAGAGAAGGAAGAGAGACGAGATTTTTCTGTGTTGAAGCTTTCATTAATGGAGGATGAGAAGAAGAAGAAGATGATGCAGAAGCTGGTATTTGCTGTAAATGGAGAGAGATTTGATCTCTCAATCATCGATCCTTCAACTACTCTTCTTGAATTCCTCAGGACTAAAACCCGTTACACAGGAACCAAGCTTGGCTGTGGAGAAGGTTATTTTTCTTCTTCCTTTTATTTTTATTTATTGCTATTTTCTGGAAATATTATTAGATGGGTAGTCTTGGATTTTGATGATTTTCTAATTTTCTTTTCAAAGGTTTATCTATTTTTTAGGAATTTTTTATTGTGAACAAGACATTCCATACATCTAAAAACCTATTGTCAAATATAAAATTTAATTGACAAATATAAATGTCTAAAAGAAAAATATCCATTGAAAATTTGCTCATAAACAAAGTTAAAAATAAGTATTAAAGATATTCATTCAATATGAAACACATGAAAATGGAGTTAATAAACAATTTTCATTCAAAAAATTTATTTTACTAAATAAGACATACTTGGCCTCCTCTAACGCTCCTTTCCTCCTTCGTACTCATTTTTAAAATAAAAATAAAGGAATTGTAATTATTTTAATTTTAAAATTTGATTTTAAGATGCCCCATGAGATGTTCAAATCCATTAATTCATATAATATTTTATATAAAAGTTATAATTTTTTATATTTTCATCGTAGTGCACCTGCTCTTCTCTCTTTAGATCTTTTCCTTTTCCACTTTTCCTCTCTCTCAATCGCGTCTTGTATGCTCTCAGTAACTCAGTAGTGGATCAACTTGAGTTATGAATGGTGTCTCTGACTCACTCTGACTCAATCGTTTCGTGTATGCTGCCAGTAGTGTACCAACTCGAGTGAAAAGTGATTTATGAATGGGACACGTACTGTTGTCCTTTCTCCTTGACCAAGGTGTTCAAGTGTACGAGAGTATTTGACTAATGGGCACGTGCAAGCTATTTCATCTACGCACCGAATAATTCTACGGTGGAGGATCTTTTATGTTGCAGATGAGTCACACTTTAAGTTAGAGTAGAAATCGAATTCATGACTAATTTTTTAGACAAGTTCTTTATCATCACTTCAATTCTTTAGAGTTGTAAATAGTATTCATTTGATGTGTTTTATGATGGGTGTTGGCTTCTAAAGAGTCCCATATTAGAAGTATAGAGAGATCTAATGATTTATAAATGACTTGTATCACTCCACTTAATATGCTAGTCTTTTGGGATGGATATCCAAATCATAGCAAGTGATGTCAAAGACAGATCTCAGACCACTTCATATGAACTCAAAAAATCTCTAGGTGGACGAGATGGTTGATCTCGTTTGAGGATGGGAGAATTGTTGGTGCTAGCTGTAAATGAGTCTTACATTGAAAGTGTAAAGAGACATTTAGAGATTTATAAAGGACTTAGGTCACTTCACCTAAGAGACTAATCTTATTTTTCATTCATGTGTTCACTTAATTTTTTTATCAACTTTTTTTCTATAATGAGTTTATTTTTTAAAGTTTTTTAATAGCAAGTAATGGTTATTATTACATCAATCAATTGTTCGTTGTACTTAATTAAAAATTATAATTATTAAATGATACATGGGTCCGCATATACTGTTCATGCTTATATAAGTATTTGGAAGCTTGTTACATGTTTTTAGTGCTTTGAATTATCATAATATTCTATAAGCATTGATATAATAAGGATATAAAAAAAATTGAACCAACGTATAATCTAAGGTATCTCTTCCTTGATCTCTTGAGGCGTCTTATCCAATCCATAGTGCCTGTGGTTGGTATCAAATTCCGGATTTTTCCAATGAACACTACAAAGTAGAGTCGGTGGATTTTCACAGTTAAAAAAAAATTGTATTTACATTATTTCAAAATTCAAATAGACAGACACGAGTGGTTTCATAAATACCATTAGTGTTCCCCCCATAATTTTTGCTCTCAGTTTTTTATATTGAATCAATTTGGGCTAAAAATCTCATAGTTAATTTCAAACTCTTGTAAAATATTGTTCTAGAAAAAAAATCACAGGCTATCTTCAATTGCAATCTCAATTTGGTAGTAACATTTCTTGGATATTTTTACTAATCTATTAGTTATATTGTATAGATATTTTAAATTTGTGATATATTTATGTCGGACACTTGTAGAAATATGTACCTATTCTTCATAGACAATTTCAATATTTTTTAATAATGTTTTTTAAGATGATTAAAATATTACAATATATTTTCCTTTTAAAACTTAATAAAGATATTAGTACATTTGGCACCTAAGTATTTAGATTAAAATTAATTTATTATTATTGCTATTATTTTTACACTTTCTTTTTATTTAATATAAACAGATAATTTTATTTAAGTATAGAACACCTCGTGATCGTATAAGATACCCAGACTTGTACTGTACCCATGCAATTTAGTTTCAACAGAAGGAGAAACTTGTTTTGGTACTCTTCTGAAAACAAATCACAATTCAGCTTTGTTTTCCTCATTACCAATCTCTCTCTATCTCCGTGTTGTCAGAAACACGGGTTTTAATATTGATCAACCGATATAAATCATTGATATGATTTCCTTTTCTTTATTTTTTTTTTGTTTTCTTTATATAAAAAATGAGGAAAAAAAGATAAAAATAAAAAATTAAGGTGAGCATATTTAAAAAAAAAACAATGATTATTTTTATAGAGTATTGTATCTTTGAAAATTCAAATTTCAATAAGAATGTAGAATATAGTATGTCCTAAAATTTAAAAAGGTAGTGATTTTGCACCCTCGGACGTTTATTCTAATAAAAGTAAAATTTGTTAGGAGACACGAGATGGAATGAAATTCCCATTTTACTCCTACCGATGTACCGCTCATCAAGTACCGATTTACCAATATGCAGAACATATACATGTAGAGCGTCGTGTTATCGTTACACCGGTACTTGATAAGCGGTACAGCGGTAGAGATAAAATGAAAATTTTACTCCATCCCGTGTCTCATAACAAATTTTGCCCGTGTTAGAATGGTTATCATTTTCTCTCATTGGTGCACACTCATTAAAAGGAAATTCCAATTTTGCCCTTAAGTCCCACCTCCCCTCTCTTTTCCTCTTTTTCAAAAGTATGGGAAAATTTAGAAATTTCTTGTAAGGGTGCACCATGAGAGAAAATGGTGGTGCAAAAACGGTATAAAAATTATAATAAAAACTTTAGAGAATAGGAAACCAACGTGAGAAAACAACTAATGTGAAACTCATGTTCTCAAGTATCCTCTAATTACATGTATCTTCTATCATAATTCTTAATTTTTTTATTTAAAAAAAATATAATTTCATAAAAATATTGAAATATTAGAAAAATTACAAACAACCAAAAAGCTACAAAAATCACATTAAGGGTTGTTCATTTAATTCTAGAAACAATTGTATAATATTTCATTGATTTCTTTATGAAGAAACTCGAAAATAAGAAATATCTTAGAAAACCCAGTTTTTATTAATTTTTCAAGACAGCTTAGAAAATCACATGTACCCTAAAATCTATGTCAATCACATTAACACATATCCATTGAAATTCTGAAGGAGTAATTATTATTTCATTAAATTATTTTCACAAAGAAAACCCTAATTTAAGATTATCTCAGAGTCGAAATTCATAAAATTAATGAAAATAATTCAAAATAATCCAATTTTAGGAGAAAATTTCGACACGTGTGGGCCTATAACTTTATCCCTAATCAGTAGTCAGTGTAATTGACTATTCTAAATCTCCAAAGATGCAAATATGTACAAAAGTAAGAGATTTTATGCCTTGGGAGGGTTTATCCTGTACCAGTGGATCTCCATGTCCAAACTCATTATTTAATCATACACCTCCTCCTAATTTTTGCAAACCTTTTCACTCTAACATTAACTAATCTCTCTATCCTTCAATAATTACTAAACAACAAAATTTTCCTTTTGAGTAGATTTTCTCTTAATTTCCCAATTTCAGAATGTCTAATACCAAAATGTTCCACTTGCCAAACATGTTTCTTAGATTATTGCAAAATTTACTTTCAGATACTCTAGTAATTTGGGCAAAAAATCTCACATTAATCTTTATCCAAATGCTTGATCCGCACTTGTATATATCTTTTTACATTCATCTTTTAAAGAATGAATGCTAGAAATTAAAACATTCATTAATTTCTAAACACAAAGATAACTATTTGTACCTTTGCATAGGTCAAATGAAAAAGTATTTATTAGAAAATCTATAAAATTTATCACACTCCTCTAAATCTAAAAATCCACTTTGAAGTCATCCTAACTATGATGGACAGAGTAGGATCATTTCTCTTTATTTTATATGATATAAATTGTTACTATGAAACTGGGTCCATTTTCACCCTTTAATGTTATACATAAGTTGTAAAAAAAATTAATACATCAAGATCTCAAGCATCCTTTCCCAAACACTAAGATTTTAATTTACTAAAATTTAATGAGAATCTGACGACAATACCAAATGTCAGGATTTCAATCTATCAAGTTCTAAATAGATTTATTCCCAATTTCTCATTTACAGACTCTGAGGTTAAAACTACCGGATTCTGTAAGTAGGATTTTGGATGGATTTTATTTTTAATGTAGAGCATAGGTCTGAGATATATTTAGGTTATTTGTGGAGCAATTTGGTATTGTGATTGAGCAATATGATTGTACATTTCAAATTTAAGTAGCTGTTTTTCTGTTGCAGGTGGCTGTGGAGCCTGTGTTGTTCTTCTTGCGAAGTACAACCCAGTAAAGGATCTGGTTGAAGAATTTACAGTGAGTTCTTGCCTGACTCTTCTTTGCAGTATAAATGGTTGTTCAATTACAACAACTGAAGGCCTTGGAAACAGCAAAGATGGGTTCCATTCAATCCATCAGAGATTTGCAGGTTTCCATGCTTCACAGTGTGGTTTCTGTACTCCTGGAATGTGCATGTCTCTCTTCTCATCACTTGTTAATGCTGATAAAATGGAGAGGCCTGACCCTACTCCAGGGTTTTCCAAGATTACAGTATCAGAAGCTGAGCAGGTTATTTCAGGTAATCTCTGTCGTTGTACTGGTTATCGACCTATTGTCGATGTATGCAAGAGTTTTGCTGCAGATGTCGATATCGAGGATCTGGGTCTCAATTCCTTTTGGAGTAAGGGAGAGAATGCAGACATACTTGCAAACAGATTACCCTTTTATACTCCTGATGCTGTATGTACATTCCCTGACTTCTTGAAAGATGAAATCAAATCATCCATGGACTGCCTCTTGAACCTGCCACCAAAGAATTTAGATGATATTGGGAGTGGAAATGGGGATTTGAGAGAGTGCCATTGGTACACTCCTGCAAGTGTTAAAGAGCTTCAGAATCTATTAAAATCTGAAGAAGCTGATAATGGCAAACGGGTGAAATTGGTTGTTGGAAATACTAGTGCTGGCATTTACAAGGAACTTGATGATTATCACGAGTACATTAACATTAGTCATATTCCTGAGCTTTTGGTAATCCAAAGGGATACTGCAGGAGTTGAGATTGGAGCCGCTGTTTCGATTTCAAAGGCTATTCATACATTGATGGAAGGAGAAGGAAGTCAGTCACGTGTGTTCAGAAAGATTGCTGAACACATGAATAAAGTTGCATCACCATTTGTCCGAAATACTGCAAGTTTGGGTGGTAATCTGGTCATGGCACAACAGCATCAGTTTCCTTCAGATATTGCTACCATTCTTATTGCAGCTGGTTCCTCTCTAAATATACATACTGGCCATGAAAGAGTAAATCTTATGTTGGAGGATTTTCTGGAGAAGCCTCCATGTGACCATAGAACTTTGGTGTTAAGCATTCAAATTCCAAGCTGGAATCGAGAATCAGAAACTAAATTGCTCTTTGAGACATACAGGGCTGCTCCACGTCCCTTTGGAAATGCAGTGGCTTATCTTAATGCTGCTTTCTTAGCTCGGGTATCTTCTTCCATTGAAATGTCAGAGAATACTATCTTGGAAAATCCACGATTGGCATTTGGTGCACATGGGACTAAACATGCTACCCGTGCAACCATGGTGGAGAAATTTTTAAACGGTAAAGTTCTAACTGCAGCTGTGCTACTTGAAGCGATCCAAATACTGCGAGCAACTATAGTACCTGAAGAAGGCACCTCACATTACGCCTACAGATCTAGTTTGGCTGTTGGGTTTCTTTTTGATTTTCTGCGTCCATTCATCAAAGGCTTGATAGAACCTACTGTCAATGATCTGCAGTTGAAGATAAATGATGTTGTTGCTGGCAACGAAATTCCCAATGACAATGTTAATGGATATCCTAATGCTTCAACAGAGAAGGGTTTTCAAAATGGTGTTCACTGTGATGGATACAATGGTTCAGAGAAACAGGCTTTGCTCTTTTCTGCAAAGCAAGTGGTGGAATTCAGCAAAGAGTATCATCCAGTTGGTGAGCCTACCAAAAAAGTGGGAGCCGAGATCCAAGCTGCTGGTATTTTGCATAACCTCATGATCTTTTTCTCTTTGTATTTTGGACTTGACATGAAGCTTGGTGCACATTTTAGGCTTGCATACGCTTACTTTGTTGAAAGGGAGATACAAGTCATTGTTGAATTTAATTCTAGAGATAGAGCCATCATTTTAATTTTGCTTATTTTCACAGTATTCAATCATGCATAAACTTTTCTGTTTTCTAACACATAAGGACACGCTGTCATACATTTCATGCTATGCATATATATAAACAGGGTATGTGTATGAACCCTAGATGCTTATTAGATGTGGTCTCAATTGATATGATTTTATCTTAAAATATGGTTATTCTGCATCTGATTTGTCATGAACTTGGATCCTCATTGTCCCACTAAGGGTAGGGATAATTTTTCAGTCTTCGTAAAACTCTTTGTATTATTTGAGAAAGATCACTCTATACTGAATATAATATTTCTTCCTTCTAATTTTCTGATAGCAAACCCAGATGGAAAAAAATTCTAATTTTATTCAAAAACAAGAAAATACAGAAATTTGAAAAAAGTTATTTGAATAAAATGGTCACTTCATGCAGGTGAAGCATTGTATGTGGATGACATTCCTTCACCCAAGGACTGCGTTCATGGGGCATTCATTTTCAGCACAATGCCTGTGGCACGTGTGAAGGGCATTGAATTCAAGTCTGCAGCGGCATCTCAACGAATGATTGCAGTTATTTCTGCTAAAGATATTCCAAAAGAAGGGAAGAATATTGGGTCCAAGTTTCTTTCAGAAGAAGAACCTTTATTTGCTGATGATCTAGCTCAATATGCGGGTCAAGCACTTGGTTTTGTGGTAATCTACTATTTCATTTCTCATCCCTCTGCTGTAGATTATGAGTTTGTGCTTCCCCATTGAGAAAATATGCCATTATTGTTGATGTTCATTTCACACCACCGGTGCTCATTGCTGCAACCTTGAGATTGTTGGTTGAAAGAAGATAAAAATAATTATATAGAATTCATTACCAAGATTATGTTTAGTTTGCTTCGGTTTTGAAGAACAAATGGCTTACATGTTTGTTGTCCAAATTTTCGGCGCGGGAGGGAACAGCAACAAAGATTCCCTAGCTAGGAGAATCCTATGGTTAAGGGACAAAACAAAAACACAAGAACTGATGACCTTTCGAGGGAAAGAAAAAGAACAGGCATTAACTATTTGATCTTCCAATCTGGTTAGAGTATTTGCCATGGGGGAAAAGCTCTATGCAAGATTGCCTTGATTATAAATATCCTGACTGCTAGCCCATTTTCCTAGCAAACCGCAATCCACATTCAGAAAACCAACAAGCCTTTGACTTCCACGTGGAACAGGTAGGGTTTTATGCGCACGAGGCTTCCATGACAGGGCTCAACATCGCAATCTATGTATCACTGATATTTGGGCCTCACTTAACTGTATACCTGAGCAAATTGTGCATATTTTTAAGCATGCCTCCTGTAACTTCACTTTACTTCCAGTGATTATGGATACTTTTAGTACTCTGTCTTTCTGTCTGTCTTTCTCTTTCTAATTTCCAGTCAATGAAATGTGGTTCAGATTGCAGATACACAGAGGTATGCCAACATGGCTGCTAAGCAAGCAATTGTCAATTATGACACAGAAGGTCTTGAACCACCGATTTTATCAGTGGAAGAGGCTGTTATAAGATCCAGTTTTTTTGAGATCCCTTCTGTCTTTAGGCCAAAAGAAATTGGCGATTTTGCAAAAGGAATGGCTGAAGCTGATCATAAAATTCTCTCGGCAGAGGTACTTTTCAATAACCTTTCTTTTTTTTATGCCAAGGTCTAGAAACTCAAAGCTTGACTTAGACTTCAGGACATAACTATTTATTGACTCAGAACTTCTATCAAGTACTCTTTCTGAAGTAATTTAAAAAAAAAAAAAAACAGTAACATGCTTTTATGCTTATTTAGTTTTTCTCTACTAGTGGCTAGGTCCTGCTTGGATGCCCCTATTATCTTCAGTGCGTCAGTCCTTTATCACACAACTTAATTTTTAGAAATCTTATCCAAAATTTGATTTTGGATGGATAAAATAAAACTTAATTATTGAGGGAGACTCTGCTAATGCAATAGCCTGAGCAACGGGGAAGAGGAAGTAGACAGTTGTGCTCAGGTGCACACTTCTTTCAAGCATGTTAGGTGCATGGTGAATATAGTAGCGGATTTTCTGGCTGAAGTGGGGGATGGTCAGAGAGGTTTCTTTTGGCATTTTTTTTTATGATATACTGTATTCATATAGCTCTCTTATTCTGTTTTTTTTTTTTGGTTGCATTCGTACTTCAGTTTTGATTAACACAATTCAGCTGCTGCTTTCTGTGGCATGCCAAACTTGGTAGAAAAGTCTATGATATTGCTATTTGGGGTTCATCCAAATAGGTTCTTTCTTGGTGGAAATGGGTAATGCTCTTTGGGGTCCTATCCAAAGAGGCCCTTATAAAAATTGTTATGAATAAAACACAGCTTTGCTTCTATTAAAAGAATACGTACACATTTTTTGTGCTGGAGGGGCATTGATCATTTCAGTATTTTCAATTGAGATGACAGTAATATTGGATGGAGGCCTTTTAATGTGTAATTCCATATTCCTTGGGCATGTAATAGGTTTTCCTGCTTTGAACTGTCTTAAAAATTCCATATTGTCATTATAATTTCTTCTACTGCAGCTGTGTGATTGACCAATGCTAATGCTAGGGTAACCTGTTTGGATTGTTGCTGGTGTTTCCCTGTTTATCGAAGGCTCTGAACTGGTTTGTACATGAGATTGATGCATGTTTTTGAATATTCTCAAAAAACAGCCAGGTCATTTCTAGACTTAGATTTGCATTCTTGAAAGTGTTGATGTCAAACAAAATCAGTTCGGCCCTAAACTTGAATTCAGCTTTGGGATCATCCCCACTATTGTGAGATTTGATTCTAAGAGGAATCTGTATACCCATAGCCCTTGATATCTCTGTTGTATGAACCTGTCTTTCTCCCTGATGATATGGGGGCATTCTGGGGAACTGATTCCTGCTGATTTATAATGAAATGATACATGCTTATTTTGGACTGTTCCATGCATAGTATTGAGGTTCTTTAATTCGTGAATTTGGGTTTTCTTTTTTAACCAATTCACTCTGATTTTTCCCCTTTCGGATAACAGTTCTACACATGGCTTTTGAGCAGAGATGCATGACAATTGGTACTGGATTTTTTTTATAGTTATCATCATCATTACCACTTTCTCATCCATTTGCGATCAGCTTTTTTAGTTCTTTCCAAATTTACCTATCATGAACTGTAATTTCTAGTGCTCCACAAATGTATCATGTCTTTCTTTATCCTCTCTCGATGTTTTTAAAGGTCACCTCTTGTATTTTTGTATTTTCTGCATGTTACCTCCTTTTTTTTGTGTATTGGAGTTTCTTCTGGTCTTCTAATGATTTTCTAAGTAAATTACCAAATGTCTACTAGTCTACTAGTAGAGGATTGTGCAAGTGGTGATTTCCCTAAAGCAAGCTATTTAGGGTTTGTTACTGAGCTTGCATCACCTGAGGAATAGGTTTGTACCTCTGCCCCTGAGTATGTACGCGTGAGACCCAAATTTTGGTTGTCAGGAGTACACGGTGATTCCTACTTGTTTTACATTACGCATTCCATCATTGGTTTATCATGTAAAAAATCTTTAAATGCGACTATTCTAATCTGTCAGCTGATAAGAATGAGAAGGATAAAAATCAAATTGAAGGTCCAGATTATACCTTGACTTAAGTAACTTCTGGGCATAGTTTACCCATGTAGAGTCCAGATGATACAGATGTCTGGATAACTAAAACATAAAATCTCACTTATAACATAGCAGTCAAAGGTGTCCTTGGTTGTGATGAGTATAATAATCCTACTTTTAGTGTTTTGAAATAATTAATGAACGTTATAGTAACACTAAGTAATCTCTAGTAACACTTAATTGGGAACTCTTATCAATATATATTATGCATGTATATAATACTCACTTGCATACTGGGTTTAGAAGCTCAATTGCCATTGTATTCTGGTGCTTTGGATGAGCAGCACTGTATTTTGTTAACAATGATGCAATAAGGACACAAATCAATAATCTACACATATTTTGAAGTATCTAATAAGTGTGCTTAGCTAAATTAGGCTTGCACCTAGATGTGCACCTTGTGCCTTGGGCTTTAGGACCCTTGAGTTCCTTGATTGCACTTTTCTCATTGACTACTATGCTTTTAGAAACTCAAGGCACAGCCTCTGAAACATATGTCAAGCATAATGATTTCTGCATTTTACAGTGTTGAAAGCTGCAAGTCAATCATCTGAAAAATGCCACTGATGATTTATATGTTTTTATTATTTTCAGATCAAATTTGGGTCTCAATACTACTTTTATGGAGACACAGACAGCACTTGCCATACCAGATGAAGACAATTGCGTGACAGTCTATTCTTCGATTCAGAATCCTGAGCTTGAACAAGGAATAATTGCAAATTGCCTTGGCATTCCCTATCATAACGTTCGTGTCATTACAAGGAGGGTTGGTGGTGGATTTGGTGGGAAAGCTGTTCGAGCAATGCCTGTGAGTATTTTCTTTTGGTATTATTTTAGAGAAGGCTTTTTTTGGGAGGTGAAGGGGGAGGAAGGATTACAGTACATTTATTATTGAAGCCTCAGAGCCCAAATATGTGGCAGAAAATCTTATAGTTTTTGGTGTAAGGTTGGGATTTTCTTCTGTTCATTATTCAAAGGATTCATAGGATAATTTTTTGATACAATTAGAAAGAAAACATTCAACTTCTCAAGATTTGTGGGTTCTGCCTAATCCAAGTCAGATGACTTCATCTTTATGGGATTCACTCTGCAGAATGAGATTTGATTCTTTCTGAAAAAAGGGAGAAAGAATCATAATTGCATTTTCTTATGAGTAACCATAACTTTGCAAATCACAAGAGGAATCTGATGTGATTAGAGGATTTAAAAAAATCCTAATAATTTTTATTTTTATTTTTTGGGATTTCTTTCTTAAGTTCTTTAGGACACCTAGAAGTAACTGATTTCCATAGATAAGTGGTAACCTGATTCGGTAAATGAATTGAAACTGAATGACTTTTTGAATTACTCTGATTTCCTTCAGAAGGCATTTGTTTATTGTTTTGAAACAATGTAGTGGATGTACTACAGTATTGACAGAAATTATTCCAACTGTTTCCTTAGATTTGTCTAGAAACATTCTTATAACTACTCTTGCATTCTAGTCTCTTAACAACAATTCATGTGAATTACACCCTGTTCTTGGGTCCTTGAGACAGCTTCATTTATCTTTTTGTCTTACAGAAACATCATCCTTCTAGTCTATGAAACAGTTTTCATAAGCAAGCTGATTGAACTGAAGCTTGTAGAGCGTACACTTGGATATCACATTCAGTGACTCTGAGCTTGTTTATGGTAGTCTCCATTTTGGTCTTGCCTGAAACAGCCATATTATCTGATTGGGAATATAAAAGGAAAACCCTTCTAGCGTCATTTCACCTTATTTTGACAAAAATGAAACAAGCACCATTCAACTTCGCCACAAAAGCATTGAATCATTTAGGTTACTCCCCACATTACCCCTTAAATTGAGATGTGAAGGTGCATGAAATTCACATTTAGTGATACTCCAAATGCTAATGTATTCTAGAATTTTACATATCAAAACTATTTAAGAGAGAGAGAGAGAGAGAGAGAGGAGATATCCAAAGATGGTAAAAAATTTACCTAAGTTCAAACTTAGCGAGTAATCAAACTCTAATCTGTAGACATTTTCTCTTTTTCTTTTATTAATTGATATGGGATATGTTGGCTACTTGAATTTTAACTACTATAAATTTTGGAATTCTCTCTTATTTCTCTAAAATTTACAGAATATCTGCCAGATCCTACTTAATTGTGTCTATTGTCCTATCTTTAAGTTTTTTCTTTTTTCTTAAAAGAGTGTTTCTGCTGTATTTGTCATTCATTCTTTCTTAGATTAGGATGGGTCCGTAGCTAGTAGTCTCCATATGATGATTTGTCACCATTATATTCAGTGATCTGATTTAGGGCATGCTTGATGTTGCTATATTAATTCTACAATATTTTAATTCTGTCATATTGATGAGTTTCAAATGCAATGATATTTTTGCCAGATTCAGTGTTGAACATTTTGATTTCAAGCTTATAGCTTCATATTTTGGCATTGCAAGGATCCCTAACCATGCATTGTTTATTTGTCAACTGAAGAAGAAGCTAATTTATGAAGGATTTATTGTGTTTCTATTATGCTTAGATTGCAACTGCATGTGCACTAGCTGCACACAAGTTACGCCGTCCTGTTCGAACTTACCTAGATCGTAGGACTGATATGATAATGATTGGTGGGCGGCATCCAATGAAAATAAACTATACTGTGGGTTTTAAATCTGATGGGAAGGTCACTGCTCTCCATGTTGACATATTAGTCAATGCTGGGATAACTGAAGATATAAGCCCACTCATGCCTCTATTAATTGTGGGATCATTGAAGAAGTACAATTGGGGGGCACTATCTTTTGACACTAAGGTCTGCAGGACAAATCTCTCAAGCAAATCTTCCATGCGGAGCCCAGGAGAGGTACAGGGTACTTTTATTGCTGAAGCCATAATTGAGCACATTGCTTCAACTCTTTCCTTGAAAGCTGATTCTGTCAGAGAGAAGAACATGCACACATTTGAAAGCCTCAAGCTCTTCTATGGAGATAGTGCCGAAGAACCTGATAGTTATACGATGCCTTCAGTCATAGATAAGTTGATTTCATCATCGAGCTTTCATCACAGAACTGAAATGATTAAGCAGTTCAATGGTTCTAACAAATGGAGGAAACGTGGAATCTCTTGGGTACCGGCTGTGTACCTAGTAGGGTTGAAACCTACACCTGGGAAAGTGAGTATTCTGAATGATGGTTCAATTGTTGTTGAAGTTGGAGGGATTGAATTAGGACAGGGGTTGTGGACAAAAGTAAAGCAAGTAACTGCTTTTGCTCTTTCACGGCTATGGGGTGATGGTCAAGACCTTTTGGGAAGGATACGAGTTATTCAAGCTGATAGCCTGAGTTTAGTCCAAGGAGGCACCACATCAGGGAGCACCACATCTGAGGCAAGTTGTGAAGCAGTACGGCTTGCATGCAATGTCTTGGTTGAAAGGCTTATGCCACTCAAGCAAAGTTTGCAAGAGCAAATGGCAGCACTTTCATGGGATACTCTAATATCCCAGGTAACAATTCCAGTAATGCTCAGTTTTTGGATTTGCTTGAATTAGGAATTGTTCTTTAGAAAGATACTGTCTCTTGATCATAGTTTTCCTACCATTTTCTATGGGACCCATTCGATAGTTGTAAAAGAACCAATACGTATGTACTTATGTACGTATATGTAAGTACATAGGATGTATGCAGGTGTTTATATATTTATATATGCACGTATGCATGGATAATCTGTGAATGCATGTAGAATTTGTCGATGTATTGGTGTATGTATACATCCATGCATGTATGTGTATACGCATGCATGCATGAATGTATATAATATATTTATATGATGCCACAGAGATGGCGTCTTCTTCTTTTTCCTGACATTTGCTTCTAAACAAGAGGAAGAAGACCTCTTCGTGCAAACTCAAGGTGGTTTCTTCTGTCCATACATTTATACGAACTCTATCGAAGGCTTCCTTTGCTCGGGGATTTCTGTAAAAAGCTTGGGACATGAGATATTTGCAAGGGTAAGTGTGGTTCAACATGTTTTCATCCTCTTGAGTCCCTTTCTCCTCCTTTTGAATGGTTTCTGTGGGTTGGCCATTGGAGAAAGTCTGGGTAAGGCTAAATGCAACCTGAAATGCGGCATGACTATGTTAATATTTGCCCCTGACAACACCATATTTATATAGTTATCATTTTGGGTCTTACAGTTGTTTTAAAGGTCTCTCCTGGTTGGGTCTAGTCCCTCCTTTTTGGATGTTAGTTTTATTATTAGCTGGTATATTTGTTAGGAAAGATTCCTTGTACAAATGCATGGAATAATGAAGGAGAAATGAGAAACAAGAAAGACTTCTCTAATACACACTAACCCTTTTTCTCTTGCAGGCAAAAATCCAAGCAGTGAACTTATCATCAAGTACTCTATATAACCCTGGTTACCAGAACTATCTAAATTTTGGTGCTGCTGTAACTGAGGTGAACTCGTGACTCATCCTTTTTTTTGAAAGATCACAAAGTATTTTTATTATAAGAAGAGAAATTGCAAAACAGAAAATGTATAGCTCCAAAGATGGATGTCACATCACTATAAAAGAAATATGCACTGTAAATCCTCTCCTCCTATGAGAGTACACGTTACTTAATCCCACTGAAAGTTAATATATAAGATATCCCTAGATAAACCACCATTTTCTAAACAATCAGCACACTATTTGCAATCTTCTAACATGATTAAAAGAGGCATCCAAGCTTCTTGAGATCTCCTTAATCTCCCTGTAAATTGCAATGAACTTCCATGTAGCTTTCTTCCATGGGTCTTCCCTTTGTTTACCCATGTGTGAATAGCAGCCAGCTTTGTTAACTGGCTTGGCTCAAAAGGGACTCCCGGTTACTTTTCAAAAACACTAATTTTATAGTCTAATAAAGAAATGGACTAGGAGGCAGGAATAATGAAATTGTTGAGTCAGTGATTGATTGGCCAATATTTTATGATCGAGTCCATATAAGATTACAAAAGATCTACTTTTGGATCAGAGTAGTAACATAATTGTGAGAGAATCAGCAGTCTTATGGACTAGCAGTTCATATTGCCAAGACTTGGGCCCATTTGGTTTTATGAATAAGTGAGAATAGGATGAAATGGGTCCAAGCCCATTCTCTCTCATTCCAAATTGGACGATATTTGATTTGATGTTATGAATCAAAGCATCCATGGGCAAAGCTTAATCTTCTAAAGTCCTCCAGTTCTGCTCCAACCAATGCCACATAATGGCTGAAGGGATGATTTTCTGTAAGGACTAGGTTTCTCTTTTGGAAAGGACCCGATTCCCTACTAGAGATAAGAGCCAGAATCAAAGAGGGAATCACCCAAACAAAGGAACATAAGGATAGGAAGTAGTACGAAATAGGCAATACAAAAGGACAATCAATGAATAAATGATCAACTCATTCTTCATTCTTCTGACAAAGGTAGCAACGTTAGGGGTCAACTTAATGTTATCCGTGGTTAGGATTTTGTTTAAGAAAACTCTATATAATCAATTAACCCATTCAAAACTGCATATACTCATTTCTGTATGTGAATTAAAATCTTACTACCGGCATCATCCCGCTTGATACTAAGAATGCAGTTTGGTTGTACCAGGTGGAGATTGATGTTCTCACAGGTGGTACCACAATATTGCGAACAGATATTGTCTACGATTGTGGCCGGAGCCTTAACCCTGCTGTAGATATGGGACAGGTCAGACTGCATTTTTAGCTGATTAATTGTGGACAGGGACAGGGACAGGGATTGTTTATGTTGTTCATTTCTATTTTCTTTATCTTCTCTTTGTCTGTATCTTTTGAGTGATGGCTGCATTCTATGGTTATTCAGTCTCAGTACCTAGGTTATATGCCTATTATTTCCTTTCTCCTTATAGGGCATACATGTATATGAGGGTATTTCTAAGGTATTGCTGACCAGTGAGTTATTGTAATGTGGTTAAAAGCATTGCATTTGCATCTGCCTAACAATAAACTTAATTCATGTGTATGTATGACTGTAATTGCAAGTATACTTCATTTGGGATTTGCATGCTACAAATGGATTGTATGTAGTCATGATGGAAATTTCAGTACTGTCATGAAGTCTATTCATCAGTATGCATGGCCCTACATGCTTGTTCAGTCTGTGACATTTTCATATTGCCAAGCTAAGTTAGGTACAAACTCCCATGTGCACTTTGTTTCTGTAGGCCCATTGTGTATTTGCCCTTTACCCAACAGTTGGGGTCGAGCGTGCCACATGTAACAATAATGAATGGCTGAAAAACTTCTCCAAAGATCCCTTCTATATTCAATCTGCATTCATGATCAACCTGATGTGTCAGCCCATTAGAATTTTGGGCCAGTATTATCAACAGCTGTTACTGTGTATGGGGCCTCGTGTGGGTTCGCAAATCTCACTAATATAAATACTCAAATTTGAGACCTCACTTTGAGTTAACTTCTCCAGGTTGAAGGTGCCTTTGTCCAAGGAGTTGGTTTTTTCTTGCTTGAAGAATATGTCACAAATTCAGATGGACTAGTGCTTTCAGATGGAACATGGACATACAAGATTCCAACTGTTGACACAATCCCCAGAGAATTCAATGTTGAGTTACTTAACAGTGGCCACCACCAAAAGCGTATTCTATCCTCCAAAGGTGCTTCCTTCCCCTACATTGTTTTGTTTACTTGTCTGAATATTGACAAGTATGAAATAACCCTAAATTTGTGTTACAAGAAATAACCAAAGGTAAAATTCCGTAATGGATCTTATGTTACTATGTTATCATGGAATCATGGTTGGGCAGTCACTGTATGTGATTCCCACTTTATCTTCCCATTCCGTAACAGTTTTTTTCTTACAGAAGTCTTGAAATTTTTTTCCACTTTCAAGAAGTATTCTAGGTTGAGAAAAATGAACTGAATTTCCAAGAATTAGGAACCTGAAAAAATGGTCGAAATCTCGGAAAGACAAAGTGATGGCAGGAGAAATTTTCTTTAAAAGGGTTACTTGTGCCCACTGTGCATCATATGCTGCCTGTATGTAGATTTCTGTAATAATCTGTTTCTGTTTTGAGGAGTTCTGGAAGAACTTGCATTGTTATGATTTTCTTATAAATTCATCTTTCTTGCCCAGCTTCTGGCGAGCCACCATTGCTTCTAGCTGCCTCAGTTCATTGTGCCATAAGAGAAGCTATTAGAGAGGCCAGGAAAGAGTTTCTCTCTTGCAATGGCGGTGACGGGTCGTCTTTAACATTTCAGTTGGACGTCCCTGCAAATATGCCTGTGGTCAAAGAACTCTGTGGCCTGGACAATGTAGAGAAGTACTTAGAAAACTTAGTTTCTTGTAAGTAACACTGTTTTTACTAGTTTGTTTTCATACAACACTGTACTGTACTGAACAAAATGCTTCATAGTATGCACTGCAGCAACTGGGCTTGTTCATATTTCTTCTGTTTGATAAAATATATGTATGGTACTTGAAGCAATCTTTTTGTTCAAAGTCTGCATCTTTTGGTGTTGAATTAAACAAACTACTAAGATCAATCAATTGTACTTTCGTTTTAAATATAATATTTAAAACCTTGAGTGGAATTGCAGTATAATGAGAAACTGTATGGGCTACTAGTCATACATGCCAAAGATGCCTGTAATACTGGTGAAGGATTTTCAACTTTTCTCGAAAATTTCAAATCCATTATGGCATGCAAGGTAAAAAATTAAAAAAAAAAAAAAGAAAAAGAAAAAAGAAAAAAAACCCTTCTTTGATTAGCTTTCTGTTTTTTGGATACAAGGATTTCTAACATCTATTTGAGATATTTCAGGTTTTTTTTTTCCATTTCTTTCATGAGATTTCCATCATATGCATGGCTCATGGAAAATCCGTGGAATAAGAGAATTTCTCTGTTCTGGGAATTCCCTTGATCCTTGGAAAGGTGGTATTTTTCTTTTCTTTTCTTTTTTTCCTCATTTTTTAAGAGAAGACAGAGGCATCTACTTTTTGTCTTTTGGGGGCCTCCCTTTATTCCAAGATTTCAAATTTTCAATGATTCAAAGCCAAAATTTCTTTGGTCCCAAGATGACTTAAATTCAATTCAAATCTCCAGTTGTCACTAAAATAAATAAAATACACCTGGAATCAAAGAAACCTTAAAATCTGGAATTACTTGAATACCAAGATCGAAGAAATACATACATAGATTCAACTATTCAAGTAGATTACAACTTCTCTTTAGTTGGCAGCTTTTGATGAGAATATTAGAAAAATTGTGTTGGATTATGAGTGACGGTAACGTATGAAAAGACTCTTGGAAGAACATTCAAGGTTGGCAAACTGATGCGAGAAAGAATGTATTAGTCTATTGATTTTTAGATTTTTAATTCCATTAGCTTATAACTATTTTTTATACTCATTGTAACTAGTAATTGCTTAAGAAAATATGAGGGGCATTTTCCCTTTCTCCTAAGTAATGATCATAGTGTGAGCCATGTAAATATGGGTTGACATGTATGGTATTACATTTAAGTGTAAAATGTGATCCCGAGAGGTTGGTTTGATAATAAAAAACCGTCTTTATTTGTGAGAAATTTTAGAATCAAGTCTTCCTAAGACAAAAAGGGTCATTCTCTATTGTTATGTGCCGAGCGTGTTCAGATTGGGGGTTTACATATGCCCAAAAGATTAGTTAGGTGTAGGGCTGAAATCGGGCCAGATCGGGTCGGATTTTTTAAAACCCAACTCGGTCTGAGTTACTAATATATGGAACCCGACCCGACTCGAATTTTTGGCCCCGACGTCTGGACCCGACCTGACCGGTCCGAATTATAACTCGATTCAACCCGAAACCTGACCCGATCTGCATTTTGAACCTACTAGCCTACTTTTTACCGAGTAGGGTCGGGTCAACTTAAAAATCTATCAACCCAACCTGACTCGAATTCAATGTGGGTTTCTTTCAACCCTACCCAACCCGCTAACCCGACCCGCATGATTTTCAAGTTGGGTCATGCGGGTTCGGGCCAAAACCTGACCTGAGTTTCACCCCTAGGCAGGTGGGACGCTTGACACATTGGTCTTAAAAAAAAGTGTAAAATGTATTTGTCAATTATAAATATTTTTTCTTAAAATTTAACTATTTTAAGTTATTTTAATCTTTTTTTTTTAATTTTGGATTTAAGATAATTTAGAATTAGGGATTTTTTGTAAAAATAATTTTATGAAATAATATTTAGTCCCTCAAGTAATTGAGGAATTCAAATGAGATCTTTTAATGTGATTGATATATTCTATTTGTCATTTTTCAAGTTCTTTTTTAAAGATTGATGAGAGTCAAGTTTTCTAAGATAATTCTCATTTTAGAGTAGTCGTTTATAGAAAAACAGTAATGAAATGATACACAAATGTTTATAGATTTAAATGAAGAACCTTTAATATCATTGATATAGTTTTTAAGGTTTGTGTGATTTTTCTAATATTTTTATATTTTTATAAAATTAAGAATTTTTTACAATAAAAAAAAACTATGAATTGTAAAGATACATTTTACTGTAAGATATTATAAGAATTGCATATAAGGTATTTTCTGATATTGGTATCCTGTCTTCTAAATTTTTTAGACAATTTTTAGAATTTTAAGATATATTAATCAAACAAATTAATGAGTATTATATTTAATAAATTTTATATTTAAGTGTACGGGATAAATATTGCACACTGTGTCCAACAATGCAGGGGTGATCAACCCTTTATTTTTTTTTATTTTTTCATTTTTTATGAATACGTCGTAATGAACTTGCACAGCAGACATAGGACCAAGATTCAAAGGGTTATCTTATTCAGAGGGATGGCGGAGGATTATTTAAATAATTTTTTTATTATAATAACAATATTTTGAATTCTTCTCTTTCTTCAAAGGCATAATTTTGGCATTTTTTATGAAAAAAATTTATACTATAATAAAGCACCTTTCTTGTCGTGTGGGAACATTGGGAAGAAAGAAAAATCATGTGACAGGCACAAGGATGGAATCATTTCTTATTTGCTTACACTTAGATCTTAATAGAAGAATGCTAAGATTAATTATATCCAATGAGCTTTGATTAGGTCATTAGTTTGATTTTTTTACAGGTAAAAATCTCTCTATCCATATTCATCGAATTGGATTTGACTAATACACCAATCATTTAAAATTATTTAGTCATTAATTGTTGTACTTGACTTTAATCTCTATAATAAAAAAAATCTCATGCTACGTTATCTCTGGACAATGTCTTGTTTCACTGGAGAAATTATTAGTTTAGTATAAATTAAATGATTAATTTTAATTGAGTTTATATTTATATAGTCTATGTTCTAATTTAGTTGTCTGATATGTATTTTGAGAGTGTCACAAAATAGTTGTCTGATATACCATTTTGATTCTCTCTCTATCATATCTAATCTGATATGTTATGTTTTTGAGGGCCCTTCCTTAAACAATTCAAATTTTTAAAATGGGACGGAAGGAGTATTTTTCCTCGTCATATTAATTACTATTTAATGAATTAAATTTGTAACAAATTTGATTTCATTTCAAAGCATATTCTACATTTGATTAAACTTAAGTTATATGATCGGTAAAAAAAATTCATCATTTAAAATATATTTGAAATAATTTTTTTTTGAGCGGTGTTGGAAATTATTCAAGTTGAATTATGATATAATCTGTTTAAAGGGTAAGTTTGTCAAATAACTCACTATTATTATATATAATTAATCTTCTAAAAATGAATCACTGAGTTTACAACGAACTAATAAATAGATGGATTGAAATATCTTTTTCAATCATAAATAAGCTTAATTTATGTTAAATTTACAATCTTTTTAGAGATAATGATTGCATTAAAATATTTAGTCAATATTTTAATATAAACCCACCACAAAACCATTGAAAATATTTTTTGAACATGCATTAGAAAATGTTTGGTTAACAAAAAAATACCTAATTTATGTCCAAAATTGGGAAAATGTCTGCGGACTACAGATTATAGTGCTCCCACCTTCCTACCACGAGTCACACGATTCACTCGGCAGTCGCGCAGTTAATAATGCCAACAACGTGGATTTTCAGTTGCATTCACTCACGCGAGACTTTGTCCTTTATCGAGTTACTTAATTCTAATAACCTAATCATAAGTTGAGAGAATGAATTGGAATGGCACCGTCAGTTTTTGTATTTACTTTTATTTTAAAGACTTAATTACAAATTAAATTATTAAACAAATATTTATTTTAACATTTTATTCAAATTAAGGCCAAATTTAAATTAGTAAACTAATTAATGTGTTAAACTATTTGAACTTATCATAGTATAATTTTATTTATGAGTTTAATATAGATTTGTCGATTATAATAAAGCGATGTTTCAAAAGAATTGAAATATTTTACTAGTTGAGTTCAAATTTAAATTATTAAATTAATATTAAATTAAACTAATTTTAATATTTAAATAGTTAAAACTTAAAAAATAAATATTTAATTAAATAATAAATAATTGAACTTGAGTTTGTTTAGAAGTCAAATGGACCATACTTAATTGTATTTTAATATCTATAAAGTATAATCAAAGCTCCAATTTGAGCAATTGATAAATATTAGATTAAAATTCAATATTATTAAAAAAAATATTTTCAGCTAATGAAAGTGTCCTTGGAAATCCTTCTTAATTTTGATAAAAATAATTTTTTTCGTCAATAATAATAAGATTTTTTAATATCTTAAATTTATATATATTAAGATAATGTATTACTTAAACATTTTTTAAAATCCTCATTTCTCAATATAAATACAGGGCTTTTTCTTTTATCATATTTATTACCTTTGAGACTAGAAATCACCACTCTCTTCTCTCTCTCTCTGTTGCATAAATACCTTGGCTCTCCATTTCACTTAACTCAGTAACTCTCTCCTTCCAAGCTGCGAATTTCCAAGTTCAGAGCTCTAGGGTTTCATCTTCCCCTCCCTTCCTCTGTCTTCTGGTGTGAGTTTTCTTCTTTTTTCTCTTCTCAAGATTCTGCTGCTTCTGTCTCCGCTTTTCCTCACTTTCTTAGCTTGTTTTGATCCGTTTCTTGACGAGATTGGCTTTGATTTGATGAATGTAGGTGTTTTCAGCTACAATTTTACTCCAGAGAATATCTCTAATCTCTTTCCCATTTTGCTACTTGTTGGAGAAGAAACAGACGTTTTTTTTTTTTTTTTTATCTGAATTCTCGTTGAGTGTTGATGTTCAGTTGTGGGAATTTTTTCTATTCTTTCTTCCCTTAAGCTTAAACTCTTAATGCATCTCTGTTTTTGTAGCTTTTACAGTTTCTTTTTGCCGATTATATTATTAAAGAATGAGAAGAAATATTGGATCTGGGGTTGTCTAAATTTGGTCACTAATGCATGTGTATGCGGTTTCATATTTCAATAGCTTTTGAAAAGGGTGGTTTTCGGATTTTTTTATCTGATTGCTTGAACTTGAGACTGTTTTTTTTTTCTTTTTAATAAAGTAGTCTAAAATGTTCTGCTTCTTCTGTTTGTGTTACATAATTGCATTGCATATATCTTTTGAAAATGTGTTCCTCTTTTGTTTCTGGAAATGACGAGTTTTTATCAGTGATAGGTAAATCCGTTTCTGTTTTTAGCTAAGAAGGCTCATAAACTAGAAAGTACTTTTCTTTTCATATATTCGAGTAGATTTTTAGTTGTTCCTCGTCCTCTCAAAATATCTTTTGATAGCTCGCTCTTCAAATTTTTTGCGTGGTTTCAGCATTTGTCGCTGTTTTTCGTGCTTGGGGATAAGGGTTTGAAGGTTCAATCATCTCGCTCTCTTTACGTCCATTCAGTAGTAGAGATTCTTTTTGGTGTTTGGTTTTTTGCCCTGTTTCTCTGTAGATGATCCATGACTCCGGTACTGCTATGTTATAAGACTTACGAGGGATCAATGATGAGATCAATATCTTGTTTTTTTTTTTTTTTTTAAAAATTTTTTGTGTATGCCTGCTAGCTTTTTGTCTATATACGCCTTTTGATCCATCTATGCTTTTCGTGGTTTTTAATATCTTCTTCTTCATTTAATCTTGCTTCTTACAAAGAATCAAACTAAAATCATTGATCTGACTTGTTGCGTGACTACTCTCCTGTTGCACGTAATTCGTGTGTTATGCTCGTTAATTTTTTGCTGATTGATTTTATGTTGTGTCTGCAAGGGATCTACCCTTATAATTTCCATTTTTTTATGCTTTCTTCCTTGTGTTATTCTTATACCAAGTCGTTTTCTTCTTCTTTGATCTCTGTTTGGTTATTCTATGATTTTCAATCACAGGACAAGGGAGGGACAAATTTGGGAAGAGGACCCTGTGGGCAAGAGTCCAGATACAGTTGGCAAGTGCCTTTGCTGCACCGTTAAGGTTGTGGCTTTGAGCTGTGCTATTGTTTCAGAAAAGGGAATTCGAGGACCGGTTTAAGATGGCTACATTCAAATTCTATATGGTGGTTGTCCTATTTATATGCTTCTGGGCATCAACTGGAGAAGCAGTTGATTATATGAAATATAAGGATCCAAAACAGCCATTGATGGTTCGAATTAATGATCTAGTGAGCCGCATGACTCTAGAAGAAAAGATTGGTCAAATGACACAAATTGAGCGAGCAGTTGCATCTTCAGACATAATGAAAAAAAACTTTATAGGTAAGTCTTTACTGGCTTTTTCATTTGCATTTTCTGTCCCTTTGGTGTATTCATTGAATTAAAGGTTTTGATTTGCAGGTAGCATCTTGAGTGGTGGAGGGAGTGTACCAGCTCCCAAAGCCTCCCCTGAGACATGGGTTAATATGGTGAATGAGTTCCAGAAGGGCAGTCTCTCTACCCGTCTGGGTATTCCAATGATTTATGGAATTGATGCTGTTCATGGGAACAACAATGTCTACAATGCTACAATATTCCCTCACAATGTTGGGCTTGGAGCTACCAGGCAAGTGTAACCATTGTTTTAAAACAAAAACATATTCTTTTGCCATTGTTTTATGTATTTTCTTTTGACCATTTCCGTCAGAAACTGTTCTTGGTTAGTTTATGTAAATTGTATCAGTTGTAATAGAAATGGAACATTGATGCTCTAGTATTTGGAGTAGTGGATGATAAAACTGATAATTGACCCAATGTCAATTGCTTAGAATACTGTGTCAAACTCCAATAGTGTGAGATAATGGCTGTCTCAAATCAGCTTCCTCTTTGTTTTTTTCCCACTTAACGAAGAACCTGTAGACATTTGTTTGTCATTTATCAAAATCATTTTCTTTTGCTCTTTGGCTATGAAACTGATTTCGTCCTTTAAACAAACTTGGATTTTAGTTTGATCTCTTTTTTTTTTTCATTTTAATAGCTGCTCATTCATTCTAAAAGTGGACAGTAATTGATGATGATGTTTTGCCTTTTTTGAACTACTGTTTCTTTTTATGTATTTAGTCTCTTATGTGTTTATTTAATTTTTCATTTTCTAACAGAGATCCTGATCTCATGAAGAGGATTGGAGATGCAACTGCTCTTGAAGTTAGAGCAACAGGCATTCAATATGCTTTTGCTCCTTGTATTGCGGTAAAGAGCCAATCATTCCAATCAGTTTCTGTGTACTCTAAAATCTCCATGTCTTGATTGATATGAACATAGTCGACAGCTCTTTTTCTTCACAAAATTCTTGTTTGGTTCTTTACATAGGTCTGTCGAGATCCTAGGTGGGGTCGGTGCTATGAGAGCTACAGTGAAGACCCGAAGGTTGTGCAGGCCATGACAGAGATCATTCCTGGTTTACAGGGTGAAATACCTGCAAATTCTCTGAAGGGTGTTCCTTATGTTGCTGGAAAGTGAGAGCCTGAAACAAGTGCTTCAATTGAGAACTCATTTTCATTTTTTAATTTATTTGGAATTGGCATGTCAATGCAACAAGTATAGGTTCTCGGAAGAAACTGATTTTGTATTAAAAAAAGGTTTTGTTCTCTAGTTTCTTGCATTACACGTCTTCTTCTGTTGTAGGGTTTCTTTATATAGAAAATTCAGTTCTGCTATTAGATGTTATCTGTTGGATATTGTGTTGACCTTAAGGTTAGTCCAAGATGAAATTCAAGAGTTTTTCTTTGAGTTTGTCATAATCTTAGTCAATTTAGATGAAAAAGATGAATTCGTAAGCTCTAGTATGGAGAATTAAGAGGCTACATGTGGAAGGTACTGGGGAAAGGACCCCTTTAAAGACTTGGATTAATAGGGTTGAGGATATAATAGACTTTGAAGTGACAGTGAATATAATTTTGATAGGTAGAATGAAGATGTGGAACTCAAGAAGCAAATTCCATGTGAATGGGAAAACGGCTAAGGCGGTGGTACTGGTGATTCATTTGATTTTGTAGAGTTGGATCCAAATGATCTAAACAACGTAGGGTTTCATTTTCTTACATACTTTAAAGGGGCTTTTCGGTGTATGTCAAGACATTAATTCACTTTGTATTAGTGAAAATTCAAGTACCAACTTAATTTTTCTTTGGAATGTGATGTGGTCAAGTTTGATGCATTTGTGGCATATAATGCATACGTGGAAGAGCATTATATGCTATCAACTGTTATCTTCTTGTCGGTTCTCTATGCAATCAAATATTTGTTTTCTCAGGAGTTCTAGATTTCTTTAAAGCCCCAAACATTGAATGACCCAAATGCTTCACATTTTAATCCCAGAACAGTTTACTTAAGTGTACTCCTTTGATCTATAGGAACAAGGTTGCAGCTTGTGCCAAGCATTTTGTTGGTGATGGTGGCACCCACAATGGCATCGATGAGAACAATACTATCATTGATCGCAAAGGATTATTCAGCATTCACATGCCTCCATACTTCAATTCAGTTCTCAAAGGTGTCTCTACCGTCATGGTCTCTTACTCAAGCTGGAATGGAGAGAAGATGCATGCCAACCGTGATCTCGTCACTGGCTTCCTCAAGGATAAGCTTCGTTTTAGGGTAAGTCACTACTGGTATGAGTATCTCTTTTAGCTTGCAGGATATGGACTTGTTTGGTATATTTTGAATTGACATACAACTAATAGTTATCACTGTGACCTATCAATAGGGTTTTGTCATCTCGGATTGGCAAGGAATTGATAGGATTACATCTCCACCTAGTGCAAACTACTCATATTCTGTCCTTGCTGGAGTTAATGCTGGCATTGATATGGTTGGTTTCTATGTTCATTGTACAGCTTTCATGGATTTTAATATGTTCTACTTGATGTCAAATTTTGTGAAGGGAAAAAGAAAAGCTAGCTGTCTTTGTTGTGTTACTAAACTCAAAACCATTTTTAGTGTCAATGGGGCAGCTTTGGCCGGTGGAAAACACAGGGCAGCTTTGTCACCCAAGCAATTACCTTACAGAGTGAAGACTAACAGAGAAGAGCCTTGGCATTCAAAACCTTATTTTAGACATACACCACCTTCTTGTGCAACTTTGGCTTCACTGTCTTGTCAAGTTGTGCTCAGAAGCATAGTGAAATTTTGGAGTATCAATCTGCTATTACCACGATTCTCGTAATTTTCATATTCATCTGTCATTCTGTTGCAGGTCATGGTGCCATTTAATTATACTGACTTCATTGATGATTTGACTGCCCAAGTAAAGAATAATGTTATCCCGATGAGCCGAATTGACGATGCAGTGAGAAGGATTTTGCGAGTCAAGTTCACCATGGGTCTCTTTGAGAACCCCTTGGCTGACCTCAGCTTAGTTGATCAGCTTGGAAAGAAGGTTGGTTGATTCTATGATATTGTGCTAAAAAACCTCACCTTTTTTTTGTGTTTGTAAAGTTTGTCCTTGTTGATCGATTCATGGCCTGGTTTTGAACAGGAGCACAGGGAACTTGCCAGAGAAGCTGTCAGGAAGTCACTTGTGCTCTTGAAGAACGGGAAATCTGCTGCTGAGCAAATGCTGCCACTGCCAAAGAAAGCACCGAGGATTCTCGTTGCTGGAAGTCATGCCGACAACTTAGGTTACCAATGTGGTGGGTGGACGATTGAATGGCAAGGACTGAGTGGGAATGATCTCACCACTGGTATGTCGCTTTTAGTTCTGTTTGAAAGATGAGGAGAATCTGAGGTTTTTGTTAACAGAGATCAATCATCTGTAGTTGTAAATTTTTTATTCAGAAGAAAATATATGGCGTGACAACTTTTTTGCTCAGATTAAGAGCATCTTTAGCTAATCATTCAAAGGTAAAAAAAAAAGAGGACAGAAAAGGAAAAGCATCTTTAGCTGTAGTCTAGAAATTGCGATTTCCCTCATATCTGTTGTACCATTATTGCAAATTTTAATGTTATTTGGCCAGTTCTTCATTAAGTCATCAAAGTATCTTTCCTGCAAACAGGAACTACAATCTTGAAGGCCATTCAAGCTGCAGTAGACCCATCAACCAAAGTCGTGTTCAATGAGAATCCCGATTCAGACTTTGTCAAGGACAATGACTTCTCCTATGCTGTAGTTGTTGTGGGAGAGCAACCTTATACTGAGTCAGTAGGTGATAGCATGAATTTGACAATCTCTGACCCAGGTCCAAGCACAATCAAGAATGTATGCGGTGCCGTCAAATGTGTTGTTATTATCATCTCCGGCCGGCCTGTGGTGATCGAACCTTACGTCTCCACAATAGATGCTCTTGTTGCTGCCTGGCTTCCAGGCACTGAGGGCCAGGGTGTCACAGATGTACTCTTTGGTGACTATGGTTTCTCCGGCAAGCTCGCGAGGACATGGTTCAAGTCTGTCGATCAGCTCCCAATGAACGTTGGTGATGCACATTACGACCCGCTATATCCATTCGGCTTTGGTCTCGCAACAAAGCCATCGGTGGCTAGGTAGACATCTCGTCAAGTAACTAGTTGTTTAGACATTTCTTGTTCCATGAGTAGGTTTATATATTGAAATTTTCACTATTTTTTATGGCACAAATTGCCAAGATATAGAACACTTTTATGCTATCGCTTATTTGTGTATTTTTATTGTTAACGTTTCTAGGTTAAACTCAGCCGGTGTTGTGAGCAATGGAGGGGTATACCTTAACATGGTGTCTCTCTTTATAAGCTTGATTTTCAGTTGTATGTTATTATTCTGCACCTAACTCTTCTTTTCTTTAAATGTAATGTTGATTAGTTTTGATGTGAGAGATGTTGCTGAGCTTTATTTATTACCGGTTTCAGTTGTCTGTTTACTAGAGGTTAGTAGAAGGAATTCTTTATCAATTGAGTTTTTTTTTCCTTTATTAATTTCATATAATTAGAGCTGAAACTCGAGAGGTTTTGAGTTTGATTCACTCTCAAAACCCTAACCACTCCCTGTAGTTGTTTACTCGGTGTATGGGATTGGAGGCTTGCATATACTCTAAAGACTAGTTGTATTAAAATGTCTCTTGTCCAAATACAGGTGAGTTCTCTGGATACTTTGGTCAAAAAAAAAAAAAATTCAAATTCAAGCTGGTCGGGTTGAAATCGGGTTGGATTTCAATAAACTTAATCCAACTCATGTCAAAATTTATTAAACCCGACTCCATCCAAATTACTTAATCCTACTCGACATGAATTTCTGACTTGACTCAATCCAAGTGTTGTTTTAGCCTTAATCGGTACTGTTTTATAACTTGGTGCATTTTTGGCCCTCTTGTTTCTTTTGTCTAATTTTTGTCTTAAGTTTGTTTATCTATTTTTTTATTGCATTTAACAAGTGCTATGAAATGAGTTCCTTCGAAGAAGAGGAAAATCATTAGCATTGTGCAACTTAATCTCATCTAAGGGTCAGTTTTTTGTGTTTTATGCATCTCATTTTTCAACCGTGGAAAAAAAGTTATTTTTTCATAAAAGTATTCTAATAATATGGAAGTTTAGATGTTTTATTTCTGACAACCTTGCTTGTGTTGGTGACACTGTCCAGAGCAAATAGATACCTTCGAGTGTTTTAAAAAAAATAAAACCATTAAATTAAAAAAAGTCATTATTTTCAAACGTCTGAAAAACAATTGATAAAATAGAGCTAATTCAAATGAAACTTGATCCAACGGAGTGATCAACTTGAAATAGATAAATTATGGCTGAAATTTCATCCTAGTTTAAATTATCTACATTTTCAATAAACGCCAAAAAATCACAAAATATTAATATCAACCCATCAAAGACATAGATAAGTTTCAATTAATATTCTAATTCTCATTTCTCAGTCACTCAATCCAGACATGACCCCTATCCCACAACAAAAAACCAGTAACGAATTTCGATGAAAATCTAAAATATCAAGTGGAAATTTTCAATTAAAATAAAAAAATAAAGAATTTCTCAATAAGTCGATGAAAATGGGCTAAGCCTAAGAGATTAGCTTGTACGAGACTGAATCTTAGGTGGATGGTTGGTTGGTTCATTCAAAGTCTGTGATATGTAGCCATGCTATTCTTAGTTTTTTACAGGTACTGTAACCGGTCGCCTTCCTCTTTCTTCTCCTTTTTCCTTTCTATTATTCTCATTCGGTTTCCAAATTCCAAGAAGGTTGTTAGGGTCGGATGGGAGATTTATTATAAAATATAAATATTTGTAATGACTCTCAATTAGAGCAGGTCTGGACAAGATTTTGAGCTTGGTTTCTTCCAATTCCAACGTGAGTCCCTCTTCTGATTTAATTTAGTGCCTTGATTTGGTTTGATCCATTACGGTTTAATCACGTGAAAATTGTGGTGTGGGTCTATGATATTGGGCATGTCATTAGTTTATCGTTAAGAATCAATTTGAGATTTAAATAAAAATTTGGCGAGTTTGATTTTTCTAATCAGATCTCTAAACCCAAATCTGCATATGCATACATCTGAATTTGCATATCATGTTCCAAACTCAATTTTTTTTTTTTTTTTTTTTTTTACAATGAATTACTTATACTACATTTATATTTCTTTATTTATATCAATTGTATTTAAGCCATTTGGTTATGAATTATTAAATTCGGCTCTAGCCATATCTAAATCCGTATAATTAAATTAGATAAAATTCAGTTCGGATTTATGCCAAGATTTATAGAAATCAAAACTGATTTAATTAATAATTATTAAACTTCTGTAATATATAATTTTAATTCATAAAATAATACAAACAAACACATTTTAGTCCAAAATAAGCCTAAGCTTAGATAGGTTCACATATTTATTTCGAGTTTAAAATAGAACTCAAATCTTATCAATACAGATCAGTTTGACTTCAGGTTTGAACCAACTTAGCCAGCCAAGTTGGGTCTGATCCCTTTTATTACAATCTATGAGGAAATTCGAGTCAGCCCAAAACCTAACTCATTGCCCGAGTTGCAGCCATAGAGGTTCACGACCCATAACTCGGTCCATGACAGTTCCGATGACGTTTAACGGCAACTTGGTTATCGGAAGTTAAACTTTAGTCGATATATTAAATTATTTTAGATTTAAATTTTAATACGGCTAGGGGTTAAAATATCAGTAAATTTTTATCGGCTAATTTGTATTGTTTCTTCATGAGCCGATACATATTATGTCCCGATTCGGTTATTTATCAAGATTTCAATTCAGTATCGACTTTCTGTCAAGCCGTGTCAGTCAACGAAATTTTCAAATTTACTACGCTTTTATTTTCCTTTTGGAAAAACATCACTTAAAAAAAAAGGTTCAAGATGAAGCGTAATTGAAATGTATCAATAATTTTGACTCTGGCCCTTGATGTTTTTAATTGTTGTAATTACACTTAAACCTTTAAGAAAATATTAATGGTTTTTTTTTTTTCTTTTCGAACTTGCTTTCTTCTGAATTCTCTTGTTCATGTTTGATAAGTTGGATTATTTCGATGTTGCAGGAATTATCAAACATGGTGAAGTTTAAATTTGGTCTCTTGTTTCTCCTAGTCTTGTATTCCTCAGTAGCATTCAGCAATGCAGAGGAGAGCATGAAGTAAAGATCCAACACAGAAAATGGCAGTTCGGATCATAGATCTTATAAAACGGATGACTATTGCTGAAAAGATCGGTCAAATGACACAAATTGAACGTGCCAATGCAACCCAAGATGTTATGAAGAATTACTTCATAGGTAAATAAACATAAAGCTTAAAGTCGGTTTGCCTAACATTAACAAGAAATGAAATGAAATAAAATAGGATGAATGACAAGTAACTTGTGGTTCACTTTTCAACTTCTTACGATTGTAAGCATAAAAGTTGTGGGGTTGAGTCATTACATCTATTAATTTCTTGTCTTTGGGTTTACTTCTCCCTCATGTATTCACTCAAATAAAAATAACGACAATCGAACTTTGTAGGGAGTGTATTGAGTGGCGGAGGTAGTTCACCTGGTCCAAAAGCCTCACCTGAGGATTGGGTGAATATGGTGAATGACATTCAAAAGGGTGCTCTTTCAACCCGTCTTGCTATTCCTATGATCTACGGTATCGACGCCGTTCATGGCCATAACAATGTCTATAAAGCAACAATATTTCCTCACAATGTTGGGATCGGTGCAACTAGGTAAATTTTCAATGTTGCTTTGATCCACTTCAATATTTTGCAATCTTATATATAATTTTATGTTAGTTTATGATTCTAAAATTTCTGAAGTATATAAAAATCAACTTTAAATAGATAAAAGTAAATTACTATTAGTAATTTTAATTTTGATATGATTAAACCATCATAGGACTATGAATTTGGACAAATATAGTCTTGCTTTTATTTCTAATCTATATTTAACTTAAGCTAAAGTGTTAGCAAAACTCTGATTTATTGGTATTGTTTCAATCTTCTCTAACTTATCATGGACTTCTTTCTCTTTCAGGGATCCTCAACTTGTGAAGAGAATGGGTGCAGCGACTGCTCGTGAAATTAGAGCTACAGGAATCCCGTATAGTTTTGCCCCATGTATCGCGGTAAAAACCACACCCAATAATACATTTGTGATCAAAATGCACTCATCAAGGTTTTCATCTTAGCCAACCGTGAAAGAGATGATTTCTATAACTAGTATGATAGATTTCTTCTTCTTCTTTTATCCTAATCTTGTAGTAATTGATTTTTGTTGTTGTTGAGATTTTATAGGTCTGTAGAGATCCAAGATGGGGTAGATGCTACGAGAGCTACAGCGAAGATACGATGATTGTTCGAGAGATGACAGAACTTATCCCGGGTTTACAAGGAGATGTACCCAAAGCAGCCTTGGGCACTCCCTACGTCGCTCTCGGAAAGTAAGTTAATCATTAGATTGAATTAACCCTTCAGCTTCACACTCCTACTAAACTCTCCACGGATAATTCCACTACTCCTAAGACACATCAAAATTAGCGGGGCTTGAACCTGCAATCTTTCATTTCTTGAGGAGAGAGACAACCAATTAAACTGCATCCTTTCTTTGTTAAAAAAAAAAAAAAAATTGAATTGTGGTCAAATTCTTTGCAGGGATAAAGTAGCAGCATGTGCAAAGCATTATGTTGCTGATGGTGGCACACAAAAAGGCATCAATGAGAATAATACCATAATTGATCTTCATGGATTGATGAGAATCCACATGCCTCCTTACTATAATTCAATCATCAAAGGTGTTTCTACAATTATGGTTTCATACTCGAGTTGGAATGGAGAGAAAATGCATGCTAACCGTGCCCTTGTCACAAAATTCCTCAAGGACGAACTCAATTTCAGAGTAAGTTATCAGTGATTTATGCTCTTTTTGGGTCATAATTAAAAAAAAAAAAAGTTTAAAAAAAGAAGAATCAGATGAGTATTTTGAGTTTTTTTTTTTTTTTTTTTGGGATTTGATCAAATTTTTAGTTGATTTGGGTCTACAAACTCCAATAAATTTCTAATAAAAAATAAAGATTAAGAAAAACTTGTCAAGTAGATTACACTCTAGTTAAGTTCAGAGGTTCAAATTTTTTAAGAATTGAACTATTGTTTTCATGCATAGGGGAATAATTTTCTGAAAAAGTAATTATGTTTTAACTAAATATAGAAATACCCATTATGATATTTTAAAGGCCTTTATACTAATGAATATAGGCTGGTATATTTATCTAAGACTACAATATATTTTAAAGTAATGCAAAAATATTGTAATTAAAATGACATTTTATTTTTTTGGATTTTTCAGGGCTTTGTTATCTCAGATTGGCAGGGAATTGATAGAATTACGTCTCCTCCACATGAAAATTACACATATTCAATCTACGCTGCTATTGAAGCAGGACTTGACATGGTGAGACTCATAACCGTATCTTATTTTGTAGATAGTTGATTTTTAAAATATCGGTCGATGTATATCGAGAAATAAATATGATTCAGATATATCAATATATTGAGATATATTATGTCTATTCAATTTTATATCTAATATTGTGAAATTATAGTAAACCAACTAGAGGAGAGGAGACCATGCAAATACGAGCCTAGCCTGGCCAGTATTTTGGGCATTAGAATAGAATTTTGGGCCTACCTTTTTTCCAGTGGGCCCAAAATCTCAATACTGGCTCTTTTTCATTGACCTAAAAGTCCATACCAAAAGGGGCTGAACCTAAAATCCAATGGGCCATATGGTCCATATGAAATGTAATAAGTGTTTTAAGGCGTGATGAATCCATATGGGCCCCAACAAATCAAAATGTTCGGGTCTCGTAATTACCGGAGCCAAATATCTCAACTCACACACAAGACTTGAGATTTCTTAACAAAAAAAAAAAAAGAATTAATTTCTAGTTTCTTGATTCCGAGCAAACTCATCAGATTGATGAAATTGATTGTCATTCTTTTCTCCTGTTTTTCATTCTTTGGATTTGGAGGATTGCAGATTATGGTTCCGTACGACTACCCCGAGTTCATCAACAATTTAACAAGCCTAGTCAACTCAGGTGCCATCCCTATGTCTCGGATCGACGATGCAGTGAAGAGGATCTTACGAGTTAAATTTATGATGGGCTATTTGAGAACCCATTGGCTGATTTCAGTATGGCCAAGTATCTCGGAAGCCAGGTTGGTTAATCTTCATTATTCCACAATTATAACAGTACCCTGAGTCTGAGTCACAACTCGTGCATAACTCAGTGCTCAAACTTAGTAAACTGAGTTGGGTCATGCACCAGCACTACACACAACTTCAGGGCTTATACTCGACAATTGTCTCCAATGGAATCATGTTGAACAGGAACATAGAGAATTGGCAAGAGAAGCCGTGAGGAAATCACTTGTGCTATTGAAAAACGGCAAATCCGGTGATCAGCCACTGCTGCCCCTCCCCAAGAAGGCCCCAAAGATCCTCGTCGCCGGAACCCATGCCGACGACTTGGGATACCAATGTGGTGGTTGGACAATTCAGTGGCAAGGAGCCGTTGGCAACAACAACACAATTGGTATGTTTATTGTCTTTGACCCTTTCCTTTTAAGAAACTATGAAAATGTAATAAATGGTAGTAGGCATGCAACTTGGGATGGTCAAGTCCATATCTACTTCACAAGTTTTCATCTAATTAATAACCAAAATTATCTACTTATTTGCAGGAACTACGATCCTCAGCGCCATTAAAACGACTGTAGACCAGACCACCCAAGTTGTCTATGAAGAGAATCCTACTCCTGACTCCATCAAGGCAAATGACTATTCCTATGCCATTGTTGTCATCGGAGAGCCACCATATGCGGAAACTGCCGGTGACAACTTGAACCTTACAATTCCTGCACCCGGACCAACCACAATTGAGAACGTCTGCGGTGCTGTCAAATGTGTTGTCGTCTTAATCTCCGGCAGGCCTCTAGTTGTTCAACCCTACCTAGACAAGATGGATGCTTTCGTCGCCGCATGGCTTCCCGGAAGTGAAGGCCAAGGTGTTGCCGACGTTCTCTTTGGTGACTTTGGATTCACAGGCAAGCTACCTCGGACATGGTTCAAGACAGTTGATCAGCTTCCGATGAATGTTGGTGATAAGAACTATGACCCACTCTTCCCATTTGATTTCGGGCTCACCACAAATCCAACAAAATAGAGATCTCATCAGCCCATTTCAATCTCAATTTCAATGCGTCAATGAAAGACCCCTAACTCATGTTGTACCATATTTAAAAAGCTACTCAGGGTTTGGTGATTTCAAAATTAGAAATTCTTATAAATTTTATCCAGCCCAAAGGTGGCCATACCATCTAGAGATATAAATGGAGAATCAGAAATTAATTATCTTCATGAATTTCTTTTTGAATAAAATGATCCACAGTCGTGTGGCCTAATATATAAGAATATGCATGTTTGAAAAGTATTTTCAAGATGATGCTTCTCGGTAAAGAATCACGTCTGTTAGATTTACATTTAAAAAAGCCGTGATTTTCAATAGTCTCAAAATCAACCATCAAAATAAGATCATTTTCAGTTTTGAATGAATTTTTAATTCAATAGTGAGATCAACTTTAAATGAGTTCAGATTGAGTATGTATACAATTTACCGAGGATAGATGAGTGCGAGAAAGTGAGTGCGTGATTTGAAATCCTAATGGACCCCACGTGAGATCGCCAACAGTGAGTTAGGTGATTTTTTTTTATTATTTTGATTATTCTTCCATTACTGGGTACAATAGTCTCTTGTTACAAACAATCTAGATGTTAACATCCAGGACTTCTCGAGTGGATTTCGATTAGAGCTACTGGGCTCAAGTTCGACTATATCAGGTAGGCCCATTTCCAACATGAGAAAGTGACAACATGACCCAACAAGTCCAGGCCCTGGGCTGAGCATAATTGAGAAAGTGTTCCTCACAGTTGAATTTGTTGTCAACCTAACATCTGGCAGGCCTCTAGTTCAATAAAAATTGATAATCCAAAACAAATAATCTTTATTTTTATATTTTTTGATGAGTATAGGTCAGTGATTTTTAAAGTTTAAAATCAAAGGATACGTAACGAGGTGAAATTTCATACACAGCTTACTCATCTGGTCCACTTTATATCACATTTAGGTATTGAGCCCCAAGATTCATTTGATGGCATGTGTTGTTAGAGAGTCTTGATAGACAAGGTCTTGGTACATTTCAAATTTAAATCATTAGATTTTTTACCATTAAAATATAGGTTTATAAATTTCTTAAAACAAATTTTTGCTTAGATTTTGCAATCAAAATGTCTTTTTTTTTTTAGTTTCATTAAAAGTCACAAAATTTTAGAGATAAATTTTGAAGGCTTGAGATATAAATTGATGTAAGTTCTGATTGATTATATAGATTTCTTCTATCAAATGATTTTTAAGGCAACAATATTTAAAAGATTAAAATATTAAAGTGATAAAAATTGGAACCTAAAAAGATAGGCTTCTATAGTCCAATCAAAGAGAATTTTGATAAACCTAGTTTTAAAAAATGGATTGATCAATAAAGGTGATTTTCTAAGAGTTTTGATAAATTATATTTAGATTAAAAAAAATATAGTTTGATTGATCTAATTCAAAATGGGTTTTGAACTATAAAAAAAATAAAGGTGATTTTCTATGAAACTGATTTTTTAGATTTCACATTATTTTAAACAATCTTATTAATATTTAAAAATAAAAATGTATCTAATTAATTTTATTAAAATAATTTTAAATTATTATTATGGCCACGCATAACGTTTTAGAATAATGACTTAAATGGTTGGAACCAGCATTGTCAATACTTTAATCGGGTCAGCGAGTCCATATGGGCCATCTGCAGCCCATATAATTGTCATGGCCATTTGATTAAATGAATGGTTGAGGTAACAGTGTCAATATAATGAAACGTCATCCTCATGTAATTTGGAGAGTCCAAATCATTCCAACTAATCATCCTAATCATTTTCCTATTTTTATATATTTTGTTTTTATTTGAGAAAAGCATTAAAACTTTTTCATTTAATATAAGCTCCTCTGAACTTAATTCCATCAAATGCCAATAATTCAACTAAATAAACAATTGAGATAATAATTATATTTACTTTTTAAATAGGGCTGAAACTCAGGCGGATTGGGCCAAGTTTTAATAATCTAATTCAACCCATATAAAAAATTATTGAGCTCGACCCGACTCAACCCAAGTTGTTGACCTAACAATCGACCCGTTTTAGCCCAAAATTGGAGAAAAAAACAGCAGCAAGTCTTTTATATTTTCTGAAACTTAGGCCAGATCGAATTAATTTTAAATTTTTGAGCCCAACCCAACCCAAAATTTCATGCGTATTGTTTCCAACCTGGTTCAACCATAAATTTACAAATGCATAACCTAGACAGTAATTTCTCATGTCGGGTCATACAAGTCCCTACTTTTAAACAAGTGTGAGGAAATTGTATCTAATGATCCTTCCCACACACAAAAACCAGTATTATAACTTGTTTCTCTTTCTTAAAAGTTTTTTATTGAATTTTTATTGTCAACTTTATAGCCTTTTTCCAATCAATTTCTTCCACCTGTTCATAGCCCATTTCTATAATCAATTTTTCTAAACTTTTTAGATGTTTTCTCCAAATCAAGTTAAGCACTAAGTAAAAAAAAAATCATACAAAATTTCAAATTCTTGATGGGCCAAAAATTTCTCTCAATATTTCCACCAATTTTGAGCCCCATTTAATAATTTATAAAATAAATTATGGCTGAAATTTCATCCTAGTTTAAATTATCTACATTTTCAATAAACACCAAAAGAAAATATTAATATCAACCCATCAAAGATATGATAAATTTCAATTAATATTCTAATTCTCGCCCATATCCCACAATAAAAACAAGTAACAAATTTCGAAGAAAATCTAAAATTTGTAGGTATCTGCTCGTCCAAATCCAAAATATGAAAACTTTAAAATATCAAGTGAAAATTTTCAATTTAAATAAAAAATAAAGAATTTCTCAATGGGTCGATGAAAATGGGCTTGTACGAGACCAACAAAAATCTCTTACTCTTATCTTAGGTAAGTCTGTGACAAGTAATGATGTGGATCATGTTATTTTTACTAATTTAGAGGGCATAATAATTATATTATTTTTTATCAATTATTAACTTCCTTTAAGACAGGAGGCATACTCGACTGTTTTATCTAAATCTTACATTATTGAAATTAGAAGGAAATTACTTATTATTTCTCGTTTGTAAGATCTGATCTAATATGGAAATTACTTTTCCCATCATAGCAGCAACCTTCCAAATCCATACAAACACAGTCACGTTGTTGTCTGAACCCCTCTATAAATACTCTCTCCCTACTCTCTTCTCTTCACTTCTTCCTCTCTTCTTCTTCTCTCTCTCTCTCTCGCTCGCTCGACTTCTCCAAGACAAGGTACGTTCTTCTCAATCTTCTGCTGCACTGTTCTTCTTTCTTCTTCTGCTGCTGCTTATTTCTTCTTTCTTCTGCTTCTTCTTTTGCTTCTGCTTCTTCAATACGTTGAAAGTTAATGAGTATTTCACTCAAGTTTGATTAGGATTAAGTATGCTATATGTATGTTTGATTAGTAGTGCATCTGCATTCTTTTTTAATGAATGGACCCATCATGCCAAATAAATTTTCTTTGTTTGAGATAGGCCCAGATCTTGATATTAAACAGCGGAACAAATCAATATTTCAATCGTCGAAATTTCAAAAAAAAAAAAAAAAATCAGTCGATATATCTGATATCAGTCAATTTTTGTTACTGTGCCAGGCTCCGATGAACCCAGATCATAAATATGTTGGGTTGCAAATGGGCCTGGATCTTAACTTGTTTGAACTCTAGGCCCATTTATTTTAAATCCATGGCAGCCCTTTTCACTAGGGGTGATGAAAAAAAAAATCCGTTCTTATTTGTTGGGCCAAAGTATTCATAAGTGGAGATATAAATGGATCAGTTTGAGTCAAATCCAAGTACTGTAAGTATCAAATCCTAAATCAGAATTTATATGTTTGATATAGGATTCAAATCTGTCTGTAATATTCAGAAACTTGTATCCTGGTCCAAATATGGCAAATATGCATTTGATTCACAATCTAAATTTGGATTTAGATTTTCTCTTGGTTTTCTATACTATATTATTTATAATCTGTTGATATTATTTACATATCAACAATTCGGTTTGATGGGTTTTTAGATCCTGAAGTGAGTCCACATGTGAAAACAGTTATATAGGATAGGAAATGGGTGCTGCAGAAATCCTGCAAAAATCAACTGTAAATTCTGTTTTTACAGTAATTTTCCGCAGAAAAGATTCATCTACTGCAAACAAAGGTAACTAGTGTTTTCTGTAGAAAATCACCTGAAAAAACTGCGATAGTCGTTTTTTCTTAGAAAAAACATCTTTTAAAATGTTTGAGTAGTGGTTTAACTTGTTTACTTTCTTTTCAAACTATTTTCATTTGAATCGTCAACATATTTTTTTTTTTAATTCTCTATAACTAATGTTTTATAATATTATTTCGACGTCGCAGGAATTATCAAACATGGCAAAGTTTCAATTCGGTCTCTTGTTTCTTCTAGTCTTGTGTTGCTCAGCAGCATTTAGTGATGCAGAAGAGTACATGAAATACAAAGATCCGGCACAAAAGTTGGCGGTTCGGATGAGAGATCTTATGAAACGGATGACTTTAGCAGAAAAGATCGGTCAAATGACGCAAATTGAACGTGCCAATGCAACCCAAGATGTGATGAAGAATTACTTCATAGGTAAATAAACATGAAACTAACAGTCGGTTTACCTTGCATTAACAAGAAGTGAATGTGGTTCAGCTTTCAATTGTTTATGATTGTAAGCATAAAGGTTGCAGGCTTAAGTCATTACATTTACCAATTTCTTATCTTTGGGTCTACTTCTCATTTGTATTCACCTAAATAAAATTAACGGCAATCGAATTTTGTAGGGAGTGTATTGAGCGGCGGAGGTAGTACACCTCATCCGAATGCCTCAACTGAAGATTGGGTGAATATGGTGAATGAAATTCAAAAGGGAGCTCTTTCAACCCGTCTTGGGATTCCGATGATCTACGGTATTGACGCCGTTCATGGCCATAACAATGTCTATAAAGCAACAATATTTCCTCACAATGTTGGGATCGGTGCAACTAGGTAAATTTCCATTGCTGACTAAAATAACTTCTACATTCTGCATATATTTTTATAGTTCTAAAATGTCTAAAGTACATTAAAATCAGCTTTTGAACAGATAAAGGTAAATTACAATTACTGGTCTTGATAAGATTAACCATCTCAGGACTAATGAATTTGTAACTGATCTCATTTGGACAAATATAGTCTTGTTTTTATTTTTAATTTGTATTTACTTAAGCTGAAGAGTTAACAAAACCATGATTTATTGCCATTCTTTCAATCTTCTCCAACTTATCAAGGACTTCTTTTCTTTGTTAGGGATCCTCAACTGGTGAAGAGAATTGGTGCAGCAACTGCTCGTGAAATTAGAGCTACAGGAATCCCATATAGTTTCGCCCCATGTATCGCGGTAAAAATCCAAACCCAATAATACATTTGTGATCAAAATGCAATATGCCAGTTTTCAAGTTAGCCCACTCTTAACAAAAGATGATTTCTTAGATTTCTTCTTCTTCTTCTTCTTTTGTTCTAATATTCATGTTACTGATTTTCTTGGTGTTGAGATTGTGCAGGTGTGCAGAGATCCAAGATGGGGTAGATGTTATGAGAGCTACAGCGAAGATACGAAGATTGTTCGTGATATGACAGAACTTATCCCAGGTTTACAAGGAGATATGCCCAATGGAGCCTTGGGCACTCCCTACGTCACCCCTGGAAAGTAAGTTAACCATTAGAACCTTGATAGAATTTACATGTTTGCACTATAGATTTTATTCAATCTCAAAAGCAAAAAAGTCTTTTATTCGTATCTTGAAGAAAGTTTTAAATCCAACGGTTTCTATGATAGAACCTGAGCGCCCCTTGTATGGATTTAAAAGAAAAAGTTTTGAGTATACTGTAACACCATTATACTCACCCAATTCAATTCATGTTGGAATACAGTTTTGATTCTAACCCTTCATCTTCTTCTTAAGTGAAATAAAAAGTTTGAATTGTGGCTAAATTGTTTGCAGAGATAAGGTGGCAGCATGTGCAAAACACTATGTTGGTGATGGTGGCACACAGAAAGGAATCAATGAGAATAATACGATAATCGATCTCGATGGATTGATGAGAATCCACATGCCTCCTTACTATAATTCAATCATCAAAGGTGTTTCCTCCATTATGGTGTCATACTCGAGTTGGAACGGAGAGAAGATGCATGCCAACCGTGCCCTCGTCACAGGCTTCCTCAAGGACAAACTCAAGTTCAGGGTAAGTTAGGCACTGATTTATCTTCTGTTTTAGGGTCATAATTTAAAAAAAAAAAAAAAAACTCAAAAAGAAAAGAGGAAAAATCATTTTGAGTTTCTTGGATTTAATAAAAAAAAAAAATAGTTGATTGATACACCCTTCTTTCTTTTTTTTGAATTTTTCAGGGTTTTGTTATCTCAGATTGGCAGGGAATTGACAGAATCACATCCCCTCCACATGCAAATTATACATATTCAATCTATGCTGCTATTGAAGCAGGTCTTGACATGGTGAGACTCAAAATCATATCTTATTTTTTAGTTAATTGATTTAGAATATGGGTCGAGTCATATTAGGTTTTGAGAAGTATGATACCAATATTGTCAAAATATCAAATAAATTTCTAGTTTCTTGATTTCCAGAAAACTCATCAGATTGATGGAATTGAGTTTAGAACTTCAATTGTCATTCTTTTCTATTGTTTCTCATTCTTTGGATTTGGAGGTTGCAGATTATGGTTCCATACGACTTCCCCGAGTTCATCAACAATTTAACAAGCCTAGTCAACTCAGATGCCATCCCTATGTCTCGGATCGACGATGCAGTGAAGAGGATCTTACGAGTCAAATTTATGATGGGCCTATTTGAGAACCCATTGTCCGATTTCAGTATGACCAACTATCTTGGAAGCCAGGTTGGTTCATCTTCATTATTTCATGATAAAATATAGACACAAAATCCAATTGATTCAATTTTTTTTGAGTTTTCAAACAAAGATACTGAAATACTAAACAATTGTCTCCAATGGAATCATCTTAAACAGGAACATAGAGAATTGGCCAGGGAAGCCGTGAGGAAATCACTGGTCCTATTGAAAAATGGCAAATCCGCTGATCAGCCACTGCTGCCCCTCCCGAAGAAGGCTGGAAAGATCCTCATCGCCGGAACCCATGCCGACAACTTGGGATACCAATGTGGTGGTTGGACAATTCAGTGGCAAGGAGCCGTTGGCAACAACAACACAATTGGTATGTTTATTGTCTTTCATCCCTTTCCTTCTAAAAACTATTAAAAGGTAATAAATGATGGGATGGTGAAGTCAGCTTTTGTGCTTGCCTGAGCCTAGGCCTGAATTGATCTGATATGATAATATTCGAGCCAGTTCTGAATTACATTTGTAAGACCCAAGGCAGATTTCAAGCCCAAAATATACAAACGGGCTTATCTGTAGTCGGCCTTCTTGGGACTTAAAATATCTACTTTTGTACTATTTATATAAAAATATAAATTACATCTCATATAAATTTCATATTTATACACCATACTAATCAAAGACAATTATGTTTTATAAATTATAACTCAAATTAGAACTTTTTGGGCAAATTTTTGCTTCCATATGCTAGGCCTACCTCAATAGGAATTCAAACTTGGGCCTGAATTTTTTCATGTGGGCTCAGATTAGACTTAGCCCAAGTTGAATCGATAATGGTTGGGATTGCCTATGCCTAATCTGGCACAGAAGTAGCAATGATAATCAAAATAATGAGTACTTTACATCTTTCTCTATATTATACTCAGAATGTCAAGAAACAGTTCCCATAGAGCTGATGATATTGAATACTAAACAAGTTCAGAAAAGCCAATCATTTCAATCTAAATTAATTACCAAAATTATTTACTTATTTGCAGGAACCACAATCCTCAGCGCCATTAAAGCGACTGTAGACCAGACCACCCAAGTTGTCTATGAAGAGAATCCTACTCCTGACTCCATCAAGCCAAATGACTATTCCTATGCTATTGTTGTCGTCGGAGAGCCACCGTATGCCGAAACTGCCGGTGACAACTTGAACCTAACAATTCCTGCGTCTGGACTAAGCACAATTGAGAATGTCTGCAGTGCAGTCAAATGTGTTGTCGTCTTAATCTCCGGCAGGCCTCTTGTTGTTCAGCCCTACCTAAACAAGATGGATGCTTTCGTCGCTGCATGGCTTCCCGGAAGTGAAGGCCAAGGTGTTGCCGACGTTCTCTTTGGTGACTTTGGATTCACAGGCAAACTACCTCGGACATGGTTCAAGACCGTTGATCAGCTTCCGATGAATGTTGGCGATAAGAACTATGACCCACTCTTCCCATTTGATTTCGGGCTCACCACAAATCCAACAAAATAGAGAGATCTCGTCAACCCAATTTCAATTTACACATGTTGTGCCATATTTAACTAGTGTGTCTACTATTTTTTTTTGTTAATTCGAGTTAGTTAACTAGTCTATTGTTTATGAACTTACAATATTGATATACTAGATACATTTTTTTTGTTAATTAATGTCTTTAATTTGTTTAGTGTTGAATGCCAAATGATTTTATCCATTGATGATATCAAATTTTCATTAATTTGGCCATGGTTTTGAGTGAATGGTTGCCCATTTGGTCTTAAACTGATCAGTAGTTTGTGCACTCATGTGTAGAGAGGAAAACAAACTCGTATTCAATTAATTATAAAGCTCAAGACCTTCTGAGTACAAAGAATTGGCTAACAACTATATTATCTATGTTTAAAATCATTTTTTAAATATAATATATTCAAGCTGATCTTTCCACAATCTTGAATCAAATATGGAAGGCATATTTTGAAACAACTAAATCTCAAAAACCCACAAACTGCATAACAAAAAAATAAAATCTAAATAAAAAATCAATCAAGTTAAATTTTAATTAATTTAAAATATCTTTTGATATTTAAACTCTTAAAAATGTGATTGATTGATCCCATATTCCCATCAATGTCAATGAAGGTAATTCTATAGATCATATATTCAAAGAAAACATTTCTAATAAATCAATCACCACCTCGATTATAAGTTATTTTTCATTTTTGAAAATCTTAATAGTTCTACCATTATCTTAATTAATATCTTAGTACTATCATTGTTGCTGATGCTCCTCTTTTACAATAACTTTCAACCATAGTTAAGAATAATAGGTTAAAATAAAAGGTAAAAAAGCCATGCAACCACTGGAGCTTTTCTTCTAGCTCAGGCTTTCTATTAGAGCTCCTGGGCTCAAGTTCGACTACATCGTTCAGGACCATTGCACAGGATTACAAGTATACTTAAATTTACTGGTCCAATTCAGATTAAGAACTTCAGAACTATGATGTTCAAATCTGGGCTAAAAAAACTTTGGCTTATCTTCAGAGTTTTCTTGATGGCCTCTTAGAGCACCGACTAATCTTCACGACATATGGACGGGTGCCTTCGTCGCTGCATGGCTTCCAGGAACAGAAAGCCAAGATACCACCGATATTCTTTCTAGCGACTATGGATTCTCTGGGTCGACCAGCTCCCAATGAATGTCGGCAACCCACAATAAAACCGACTCTTCCCATTCTGACTTAAAACTCACAAGTAACTAGACAAATAGAGAGCTAATCAAGCAATTTTGATGCGTAAATTCCATAGTTAGAATGACCAAGTTTTCTTAATAGCCATTGATCACAAGGTTCGATTCTATTGTTCATGGAAGTATGGAATGGATTCTGCTACTAAGGTCATGAATCAAAACCCGGTTTTAAACTACCCACATGAAGGCAGAATGAGTGAAGATACAGATTTTCATTCCTCTGGCATAGAATGCTAGAGATGGTCATCAAGTGTAACGTTCCCATTTGATTACAGGCAGCTGATTAGTTTCAGAAACTTTGTTCTACTCACAGAATCCTATAAATGGTCATTTAAGTATATAAGGTTTCCTAATCTGCAATGTACAAGGTAAGTCTCCAAGACTTTATGGTAGTTGCAGGCCATAGAAAAGGATTGAGATGCAAACCATGAACTATCCAAGTTCAGGCATCACCTAATTCATATAGAGAGAAAAAGTGGAAAAGAGCCTGCAATTGACCCAATCTCAGATTCATCCCATTCACTTATGCATGTGATATGAGCAGCAGCTCGCAGATTAGTGCCTCGATTTTTCAGAGTACTATATTTCAAAAACAATTTATTCATGAACAATAACTATTATGTACTTTCTCACAGACTACACATGGAAAAGGGAAGAAACAAAAACAGAATCCAACAGTCTTAAGTAGGTCATCAAGCTGCATCAACATCACCTGCTGCTTCTTTGGGCTTTTCAGCCACATTGCTCTTGTTGACTTCTTCAACAAGTTGTAAGATATCTGCCTTTTTTGCCAAAAGGGATTCTATCTTGGTGTCGATCTTCTCTAGTGTCTGTTTCAGCTTCCCAATATCCTTGCTCTTGTTTTTCACATCAAGTTTCCTCTTCTCACCCTTCTCCTTCTTGTCTTTCCTTTTTTCCTTCCCATCATCCTCTTCATCATCCTTTGATTTCTCTTTTTCCTTCTTCTTATCTTCCTTACTCTTTCCTTTCACCTTCTTTATTTCCTCCTCCCCTTTCTCTCCTTGCTCCTCTTTTCTCCCCTCATCATTCAAGTCCTCTCCTTCAATTTTAATCTCTCTTGTAGTCACTTTTTCAGCTTTATCATCCTTGACCTTAGGTTCATCACTTTCTCTTTCCTCTAATTTCGCATCTTTGTCCTCCTCATCTATATCTTTCTTCTCATGCTCTCGGTCTTTATCTTTCTCATTGTTCTGCCTCTTTTGTCTCGAGTCCTCTTCTATCTCTTTTGATCTCCTATCCTCATCCTTCATTTTCTTCTTCTCTTTCTCTTTTTTACTTTCCACATCTTTATCCTTTTTCTTCTCTTTTTCTTTCTTTTTCTTTTCTTCCTTCATGTCTCCTGCCTTTTCCTCTGCCTCTCCATCTTTCTCTTTCTTATCTTTTTCCATTGACTTCCTATTTTTGTCCTTGTCTTTGAATGTTGTATCCTTCTTCTCTTTCTTCTTTTCCTTTGACTCTCCATCTTTATCCTTCTTATCTTTCTTCTTTTCCTTCAATTCTTCCTTGTCCTCCTCTGCCAATTCTCCATCCTTTACCCGTTTGTTTTTCTTCTTTTCCTTCAAATCTTCTTTGTCCTTCTTCTTTTCTTTTTTCTCCTCCTCTGCATCATCTTGCACCTCCTCTACCAATTCTCCATCCTTTACCTGTTTGTTTTTCTTCTTTTCCTTCAAATCTTCTTTGTCCTTCTTCTTCTTTTCTTTTTTCTCCTCCTCCGCATCATCTTTCACCTCCTCTACCAATTCTCCATCCTTTGCCTGTTTGTTTTTCTTCTTTTCCTTTGAATCTTCTTTGACCTTCTTCTCTTTTTTCTCCTCCTCTGCATCATCATCTTTCTCCTTTTCTTTCTTTTTTTTCTTAGAACCCTCATCTTTTTCCTTTTTCTTCTCTTTCTTCTTTTCCTTTGAATCTTCTTCATCCTCTTCCTTCAGCTTCTTCTCTTTCCCTTTCTCTTCCACAACTTCATCCTCCTCTTTTTTCTCTCCCTCATACTTCTTTTTCTTCTTGTCTTTTTCTATGTTTTTTTCATCTCCTTTAGCTTCACTCTCTTTTCCCTCTAACTCTCCATTTCTATCTTTATCTTCCTTCTTCTTCTTCTCTTTATCTTTCTTTTTCTCCTTTAGCTTACCATCTTCTTCCTTCTTCTTGTCTTTCTTTTTCTTATTTTCTGCTTCACCGTCATTAGATTTGGACTTCCCCATAGATTTAGTCTTCAATTCAAGTTCCATATCCTTCTTGTCTTCCTTATCTCCCTCAGGTTCCTTCTCTTTGTTCTTGATTTTGATATAAACCTCTTCTTTATCCACCTTCTCTCCTTTACTGGCAGCTTCAGATTTTTCCGCCATCAAAACAATTTTGAAAATGTATACCTTGTTATCACTTGATATGGCCCTGAAAACAACCACAAGAGAGACTCCTAAATGTAAAATTCAAAGTAGATAAAGATGCGACTAAGAAAATATATCAATAAAAATTTCAACATGATTCACTTTTCAACTGCCAAATCCCATGATGGGAAGATATGAGTAACTGAGAAATGAATTATGTGCCAGTTTTATATATGTGGTTGGTACTAAGTACTAAAAAGAAGTGCATGACCAACAGAACATAAGTTGTCGCCTTTCAAACAAATTTACTTCCATGTCTTGTATTGGGAACTTCCAATTAGAAAATCGACATCATCTTGGTGAAATGAATCACCCTTAGCAACTCAACTATGCTGTGCACCATTAGAATACGATTATGACAGCATAAACTGCCACAATGGAAAATCATATGAAGGGAGTACATGTAGCAATCTGCAATCTAAACCAATTTAACAGCCAAAAAAAGAAAGTAGCCAAATCATCAATGGTACTCCAAAAATTTCAAATACAAAACTGAACCATAACATGGCCAACAATAATCCCTAAGCATGTCAATCGAAACATAAGACTTTTAAAGAACCGTTATGAGCTAACCTTCAACCTCAACCTTGACACCTGAATAGTGTACCACACTTTCAGTACTGCAATGACAAATTCATTGGATGTTTAACAACAAAATCAAGGCTTTTACCACTGCATAAGGTAATGCTTTGAGAACTCGAACTTCTCTTTAATTCACCATACATTGATTTCTTATATGACAGATAAGAAAGAGGGCTCAAAGGATGTTAAATAACATTTAATGTGGTAATACATTTAATTCAGCAAGTAAATAAACTTATGTTATAGCTTGAATTCCTACTTCGCAGAATTCCAATTCCTTTTCTGTGTTTGGTGAATAGGACACTACGGAAAATTGGAAAGTATCAGGGAACTTGATGTGGCCATCACAAGCCCAACTCAATCAAGTCAAACCCATGAAGATCCAATTGAAGATGGGGAGGCCCAATTGGATGAAATTCTCTCCAATTCTATGCAGGAGTTGATGGAGGGAAGAGAGAGCCTCAAAAGAATCATAATCAACCCTCAAACATCAGGTTTGAAGCCCATTTAGATCAGACAACAACTAAGGCCTGTTTGGCATTGTTTTGGTACTCAAAAGCCCATGATTCAGGCCCATTTTCTGCCAACTCAGTGGGCATCCGAATTCCACATCAGATGCCACCTAAATGCTGAAATAGAAGCCACATGGGACGCCAACATGGTATGGGAATCTCACCAATACAGCAGGTTTGGGCGTTAGATCTGCTAGAGCCCAAAATAGAAGCCCAAATTAGCAACAAGCTTCTTGGGCTTGTGCTGCTGATTCTGGATTGGATTTGGTACGAAATTGGACCGGTTAAATGCAGCAATTATTCTGCATTGAACTTCATGGCTGAAATTCATGGCAGATAATCTTGGGCGTGAGAGCCAAGATTGGACTGATTTGGACCCGAGTTTGGGCCTGGTTTTGGGAAGGTTCAAGCTTGGCAAGAAACTTGAATCAATGGCTGAGATTGCAGGCTAGTTTCACCCATATATGCAACAGACAATAATTTATCTTTTTGTTTTTTTTTAGCATCCAGCCAATGGATGGACTTAGAATTAGCAATAAGCCCACCTGGGTAAGGCCTAGGCGTGCAAGCCCAGTTAGGACAGTAAGTTTGGATTTTCTTTGTTTTTTTCTTAGTTTTATAGTTGTGTTATAAGCCTATAAATACTAGGAAATTAGACCATTGTAAGCATACCAAGAAGTGAAAGAAAATTTGAAGCTTGAAGCTTTTTGGGTCTCTCCAAGTGTTGGTGAGTCTTGTTTGGTTCTTTTGAATTTTAATTTGTGTTTTGTGTTTGAATAAATTTTAATCCAAGTGTTGGTTTTATTTTGCATGGTGAATTAGAATGTTCATATCTTGCATTTTCCAATTGCTTGATTGAAATTTAATTCGACAACCAAATTGGATCCCAAGAAGGTTCGAATTGAATAAGCCGGATAAGAATAATTCCTGCATGCATATGGTTTATGAATTGCATTTAGTTTGAATCTAATTAATTGCATTAAATCATTGCATTCGAATTCCCAATTCCATGTTCGTTTTGAATTCTTAGAACACCTACTTGCATTGGTGAAATTGTTTATCAATTTATCCCGGTGAAATTAGAATCATCTCTTTCTTTCTTGAGTGAGAGTAAGACAGGGATTTTGGGGTCTTTATCATTGAGATCCTTGATTCAAATTGTATAATTCGGATCTAAAACTTATCCTTAAGTTGAAGGTCTAAGGAAGTATGTGAGATTTCAACACCTTCATCAGTTTGATTGTTAGATCTCTTACAGTTACAACTTTGGCCATCATCAGAACTGAAGCAAGGTTTCCACTGAATGTTGTCACTGAATTAGGCCCATTGATATCTATCATATGATACTCCACTGAAAATGTTTATCTATTAAGGGCCCAGCTCTGGCCCATTAATAGCCTATCAATCCTAACTTGAGGATGTCGTGCCAAGTCTACATTAAACAATAGTATACATCTCGGGCTTCGACATAAAGAGCATACTTTATGCTCTTATATTAATAAAAAACATCAAATCCGACATGCATTTTTCTGACTGATTAGTGACAAAATTTAACAAATAAGAGCTAAAGAAGAAGCAAAATAAAAATATTCATCGAGCATATAAAGTCAAACCAAAACATAATGAGCAAAAAAATTTAACTTCATACGATATACATGATAAAGATATCAAACCAGCACTCAAAAATCAAAATGCTAGGTCTAAACGAGGATCGCCAAGGTTCCATGCACAACCCCAGCACCATAAGTATTGCACTATTCAATCTCATTCTAGGGTGATCAAAATGGGAAAAGCATAGCAAGATTATACACTAAAATGACAAAACCTGTGGTCTGTTGGAATCTTTTACACAGAAAGGACTCGAGAGCTAGTTTTATTTCTGATTTGTCATCAAGACCCGAAACTTTTTTTTGGAAAAAGAAAGACCCAATTAGAGTTTTGTGCAAAGAGCAGATCTAGGCTTATTGCAATTCAACCATATGTAAAGCTGTATGATTCGCGGATATGGAAGCACGTTATGGCACAACAACAAAGAAGCAGACGACACGCACACACACAGAGCTATGGTTGTCCCATTGAGGACCATTTAACTTGAGACAGCAAAATTGGAAGCAGAAAATAGAATCCAGCAAAAATTCAACAATGAAAAGGTTTTGAATTAGTCAGGGTTTGTACTTGATCTTGGAGAATCCCATGTGAAATGATGAGTAGCAATGAATCCATTTCAGTTCTGCAAGATACAGCAGAGGGTACCTCTCAATGAAATGAAAAGTAAAGGATTTTTCGGTAGCCCAAGATCTTTAGTCTAGTTGGTGGGCTGGATTTCTTGAGTTGAATTAAAATTTTGCTGTTTCATAATTCCCACCCTAGAATTCTGTTAATGATGAAATAAATACTCTCAAGTAGGAAATCATGAAATCCCACAAATTCCAATTCAACGGGATTTACAAATTCTCATCTTAAAGTGCTATTTTGGAATTCAAAAAACTCGAACCACTTTACTTCTCACAAAAAAAGGAACGGAAGAAAGAAAAGCCTGAACCACTTTGCTTATGGAATCTCATATTCCAGCTAATAATTTGAAGTCCCCCCAAACATAGAATGGCTACTTCAAGAGCTCTTAAATTTCAAAATTGCCAGAATTTGCTAATTTCAAATTTTAAGGAATTATAAGTTCTTATAAAGTCTATTGGAATTTTTACCAAACAAACCAAAACTCAGTACAATTCTTTTATTTTTTTTCTCTGAAGTTTAAACTGGGTATATCCATGTCCTTAGAACTCCAATTCCACTATGATTTCAGGCTGCACTACCGGTCCTAAAGATGAAAGATTCCACACCAATCAGGCAGGAAATATTTTATAACAAAAACCAATTCATGAAAAAAAAATGACCAACTCAAATCCAAGAAGTAAAACCAATAAGAACTGAAATATATATATATATATATATATAAACAAGATTACAAAATCCTACAATCGAGTTTATATTGGAACGTAATTACAGTGGAAGTGATTCAGAATTCCATTCAAGAAACCCTTCAGACTCCAGCCTATGAAATGAAAAGGGGGAAGGCACAGTCAAGAAAAATATACAAAATTGGTGAATGGGCAGGTTCAGCTAAAAAGATGAAAATATATATTTATTTGACAAGTTAATCTTCCAAAAAAATATGGCTCGGCGTTTAGACACCGCAGGAATCTGTTACCAGACACCGAATTTCAGATTTTGAGTAAAAATTACGATTTTGCCCTTCCACGTGGAATCGACCGATTGAACAGATAGTTCATTTTCACTTCGATCGATAGATTCCTTCCGTGTAGAATCGTGCGATTGATTCCATGGGATCGTGCAATTGATCCCTCAAACACGAACGGAAGATAGGGTAAACATGAATCAATCGCACGATTTCATAAGCTAGCTAGAGGAATCGAATCAATCGCACGATTCTGTTTTGTAAAATAGAATCGACCGATTGAAGCATGCGATTGATTCAATTTCTCCAGCTAACACGAATGGAGAAAATCGAACGATTGAAACATGCGATTGATTCATGTTTAATCTACAGTAACGCTTGGTATATTATTTAAATAATAAAATTTCCTTTAAACTTTAAAGTTAGTTTTTAAGCACGGTGTATTTTCAAAATTTCTCAAATTGAATATCCAGACTTATTACGATAACCTGATAAAAATACTTTAAGGATTAAAGGTCTTTTGACACTCCCAAATGTGTTTTCGGCACAGCCGAGGGATACCCTTATTTGTAGAACACTCTGTTTTAAGATTTGAGAGTGTCAAGAGACCTTTAAGTCTTAAAGTATTTTTATCAGGTTATCAGAATTAGTCTGAATATTCAATTTGAGAAATTTTGAAAAGGCACAGTGCTTTAAAGGAAATTTTATTATTTAAATAATATACCATGTGTTACTGTAGATTAAACATGAATCAATCGCATGTTTCAATCGGTCGATTTTCTCCATTCGTGTTAGCTGGAGAAATTGAATCAATCGCATGTTTCAATCGGTCGATTCTGTGTTACAAAACAGAATCGTGCGATTGATTCGATTTCTCCAGTTAGCTTATGGAATCGTGCAATTGATTTATGTTTACCCTATCTTTTGTTCATGTTCGAAGGATCAATTGAACGATCCCATGGAATCAATTGCACGATTCTAGGCGGAAGGGATCGATCGATTGAAGTGAAAATGAACTCTCTGTTCAATGGGTCGATTCTACGCGGAAGGGCAGAATTGTAATTTCCACTCAAAATCTGAAATTCGTGTGTGATTACAAATTCCCTGTAGGATAACAGATTCCTGCAGTGTCTAAATGACGAGCCAAAAATATGTATGTTTATTTGACAAATTCCCAGCAGTAATCTTCGTACCTTCACATAAAAAATAATAATAGTAATAATAATTGCATAATTGATGAAACCGAAAAAAAAAAAACCAATTACGTCAAACGTAATAAATCTCAGACTAGCAATGCTGCCTTCATTTCAACCTGCTTTCTTCCAATCAAAAGTAAATAAAGCAGAAGAAAAGAAAATTCATGAAATACATTTCCAAGTTATCTATCTGAGACTCCCAGCTGATGAAAAATATCAAATGATCTTTGAATTCTTCCGTTTCCTAGAACAATCTCTGCATTTTAACCAATATTTTCCAACAAACAGAAGAACCTAAAATACAATATCAACTAAAAATTCATGAAAAAAGAGCAGATCCTTGAAAGATAGATGCATTCAGGGGTACTTGATAATTAATAAATGAATAAATAATAAATAAACAAGAAGAACAACAGTGCATTAATTGAAAAAAAAAAAAAAAGGAAGCAAGGAATCAAATCAAATTAACAGGAAAGAATTGCAAACCTTGATTTGGGTGTTCAAGAAATAATTGGTAGAATCGGATTCAAAGGCCTCTCCTGCTTCGTCTCCTCTCTGAGATTTGGAGATGTAGAAAGAAATGGGGAAAATAAGAAGTCTCTGCCACGCTGTAGACGCTCAAATATAATATAGAGACGCTGCCTTTAACCGCATGACACGTATATGATGTGGGGCCCATGTGGTGGCCTTTCCCTGCCAAGTGCCGACTCTAGAAGCGCTTTACGTGGCAGTCGGCGACGCGCTCTCTCTCGGATTGTAATTTTTTCTAGAGTCGGCAATTTTTTTTTCATTCAATCCGAGAGAGCGCGCTTCGCCGACTGCCACGTAAAATTATTTTTTAGAGATTTTGTGAATTTTGATTTCAGTTTAAAAATTTGGAATATTTTGCTGAAAATACTTTAGAAAATTTGTGAAATATTTTATGAAATTGGGACAAATGTCTCGTATGTTTCATAAGATTATCTTAAATTAAAAATTCAAATTTTTATCCATTCCACTCCTTTTTTTTAAATCCTTAAGAACATTGGATTTTTCAAGAAATCTTTACCCCTCTTTACATTTATGGAGCAAAAATATTTTAAAATATTTTTTAATTGATGAATATTATTTAATAATTACATTTTATAAAATTTTATTTTAATTTTTTATATTTTATGAATTTAATAAAAATTATTAATTCTCATAAAATTATTAATATGTCAGACTTTCCGTTATCTAACAAGATTTTTTCCTTAAGGGTAACTCCTGCAAAAGGATAACCCCTGCTCAGGGTAACACCGAATAATCCCTATAAAATTTACCCCTATCTAAACAAAGTGATATATATATATATATATATATGTGGATAGAGAGGTTTATATATATATATATATATCAATAATTAATTAAATACTTTAAAAGACTTCAATACCTTTGTCATTAAAAATAAATAAACTAAGTATCAACTTAGTTTTCCGATCTTTTGTTCTTGAAATAAAGTAAATAGCTACCATAATTCCTAAAGTTAAAATCCATATTAAATGGAGGTTAGGTGAATAACCTTTGATTTTCCATCAGCATTAGAATAAAATAAAAGAGATCCAGTACATATCTGGGTCATGCATCTCTCTTGTATGATCTATACCATGTAGATAAGTATTGAACTTTATTAGTGGTAATAAAATATCTTGAAGATAATTCACTTCCTTTTGATAGCATCTCTCAACTCTTTCGAGTGAAACTAGATATTTTGGACTTGGACCAAGTTTATATATTTCAATAATTTTTTACCTCATTTTCAGCATTAATATTTTTTAAAACTTTTAAAATGAATTTAGTCCTATTTTGAGTTTTTAAAATAAATTTAAGTCGAAGAGGGCAAAAATCTTGGCCATGCCCAGAATAAAGGTGTTTTATTAAAGGCTCCAATTCAGGTGGGGCAAGCTGGGTTTTGGGCTCATCCATGCCTGGGCCCTAATTGTAATTAAAGGCAGGGGTGAAAAAACATTCTGACCGAGATCTTGGCGTCTTGGGTGAGATCTTGGACCCATGAATATCGGTCGATATTTTTCTCTCTTTTTTTTTTTTGGTCCAAATCTCAGCAGTTGTATTGTATCGGTCGATACCAACGAGATCTCGGTCATACGGCCGAGATCTTGCTTATACGGCTGATACATCTCGTATAGATCGAGATATCTCGAGCGTCTAAAATCTGAGATATTGGCCGAGATTTGGACGCCTGAGACTGGGTTAAGTAGCTGTTTTATTAATATTTCAAAAATATTGCTATGCAACTTGAACTGTGGAGATTCATATTTTTATATTTTTATTGAAGATATTATGGTATTTATCTTTGATACTTGTAAAATGATGGGCCACCCATTTGAGTCATTTGGACAAATGCCTCTTTCATCATTTTTAAACATTATAATCATAGGCCCACTAGTGTAAAAATCTAAAATAGATTGTAAACTGGTTTGTCATTTTTCTTCTCCAAATTATCAACATATTATGATAAATTAAATTTATTGTAAATATTATTTCCCAAAAAAAATGAAATTATTGACACCAGTGTGAAATTCCTATATCATCTCAAATAACTGATCTATAATATATTTCGATATATATAAAAAAGAATGGTTATCTCATAAAAAAGTGAAAAAAAAAAAAAAAATCGTTTTCTCTGTTCTTTATTTTTTTATTAATAAAATTTTGAGAAAAAATATTTAAATTATATATTTTGGAAAATCTTTCGATATCATCATTAAAGTTCGGCACCAAATTATGATTCATTACGCGTGGAATCCACGGCATTCTTTGGTGGTTTCAGAAGAAGAAAAACTACACCAGTGCCATCCTTGTCAACGATATTAGGACCCTAATTAAGCGGGCAATAAACAATGATTATGAGATTTTATATTAATGATGGGGACCCTAAACCTTCTTAATTCTTATCATTATAGAGCTTTCCTAATCATCAAATAATATTTTAGTTTAACATCCTTTTTTCTAAATTATCCTAAGTAGAATGGCAAATTCGACTTGTCAATGGTCCTAAAAAACCAATGTTCTAGATTATCATATGCAGCATATGGTTGATTTTTATTTTGGGTAAATCTGATTGTTAATTATAGTATTATACCGCTAAAAAATAGAGATTTTTTCTTTTTTTATGATCAAGTGTTCAGCTTCTTAGAGCATTCGAGTGATCCCTGTGTCATGTGCAAGCTTCCCTACACACAGTGAGGGTATAAATATCGTCTCGGCCTAGATATCGGCCGATATCATTCTCTCTCCTATTTTTTTTAACATCTCAACTGTTATTTTTAATTTTTTCTAAATTAAAATAAAAATAAAAAATTGAAAAACTTGCCTGTTATTTGTTTAAAATTCTGGAAATTGAAAAAGAAAATATCGGTTGATATTTCTCTGATATGGACAAATATGGGGTGAGATATCGGTGGAGCCCATGACATAGATAATTTTTTTTTTTTAAATACAGATATCATAAATGTACGGTCGATACATATCATATCAACCGACATGCATCGGCCCATAAAGGCTGATACATATATATATCGGACGATATTTAAAATTATACACAAAGTGAGTAATTCTACATAGAGTGCCTTTTTGAGATAGAATAGGAATCGAACTCAGGACTCTGTCTCAAGTTCTTGACTAGAGTAGTTAATTAAATACTATGCAGCTATCACTAATTTTAAAATTTTAATGTTATCAATTAAAATCTTAATCGGTGCATATTGGCTGTGAATCTGAATGATTGAACTAATTCACTATTCGACAATGCTTGGATGAGATTCTTAGTTAAAAATGTAGGCTGAAAATTATATTTTGATCCCCATATTTTTTTTTCAACGAGTCATTTTAGCTAATTATGTATGATAAAATTGTGAGCCACCCCATTTATACGATTACGATGGCCCAATTAAGGATCATTTTGTATTTTACTATAAGGGTATTTTAGTAATTTTATTTAAAAGTATTTTATATTCATGTAATTGTAATGGAAAATGTATTTTTCTTTGAAGTTTGTTATGAGAGATGGAGAGTAAGGGTTAGTTTTATTATTTTTTATAAATCTTTATTTTATCTTAAATATAATTCCATCTTTATTACTATATATTTTATGCATAGATTGAATTATATTTTCATAATTTGATTAAAAAAGAAATAGATCTTTAGATTGGAAATCTTCACTTGAAAGTTGAAACCATCTATTTTACTTTAGATGACTTTACTCTCTATTGGTGTCACTGTGTGTAATGACTCAACTCCATCTAGCACAATATTGTTCATTTTAGATATCCATGCACCTGCACAACTTTAGATTGGTACGTGTGCATCACAGAAACATCTAAAACACGTTGTGTTTGAAATAGTTAGACGTCCACTTTAAAGCTTAAGTCTTGGACAACAGTCTAAATGTAGTAAGACTTTAAATTTTATTAGTTACGACGTATAAATTTAAGTCTGCGATATTTTAATAATCTACTAAAATGACATTGGGCTGACACCAGATCTAGCCTTGATTATAATTTATTTTAGCAAACTAACAACCATATTGTTTAACAAGTTCCAGTGGGAATGTTAGCTTCCACGACCATCAGGAAATTAATTTACTTCTTTTTTTCATTATTTTATGTATAATGAAATATTAAATAACTCCAGATCCCTAGCTTTTTAATGTTAATGAAATATGAAGCATAAATACAACCTTTTTTATTATCCTTCTATGTGCTGTGCTAGCTTGGATATGGTTGGAAGTGGGCCCTATAATTCTAATGCCGTTGTACAAAATAAAGCACTATAAAATTCAAACCACATGCACCCCACTAACCCGAAAATCCCACAACAGGCAATGAATATGTCGGCAAATAAAATAATATTAAGATATTAAATTCTAAACTTTTTAGTTTAATATTTTTTATTTAGAATTTATGTGTGAGAAATCATAAGATACTGAGTGCAAAATCTCCACGTGTAAGTCCATTATCCTTAAGACACACCAAAGTTAGACTATGGAAGCTTGAACCCTAACTTTCCTCGCTTTCTGAAACGATAGACAATCAATTCATCTACACCCATGTGTCTAAGATCAATATTTTCATCCCATATTAGAAATAAGATTAATTCTATAAATATATATAAATCTCTCAATCTATACGTATTGATTAAATCTACAAAGCTCATTATAATTAAATATAAATTGAACTCAAAATTTTACTTTATAAACTGGACATCTTAACCGTCAAGATCAATAATTTGACACCAATTGTATATTTCATATTATCAAACGAGTCATTTCTTCATCGGAAGTGTTGGTTATTTTTTTCATTATCCAATGTTGATATATTATATCAAAAGTTGTATTATGTTTATATTTACACTATACAAAGCTTTTGATAGTCTTCATTAAGTGCTAAGGGCTGCTTAGGTCTAAATGGGTCCAATCAACATGACCTCATTTGACCGCCGAATGCAGACTCTCGGCCGGGGATCATACATAATGCGTGCTCACGAGGATCGCGTGATGCCCCCAACGTCTTTCGCAAATGAGAGAGTTGAGAGGGGGCAAAAAGAAAAAAACAAGGGCTGTTTTCTGCAAGATATGAAGAATGAGGGTTTATTTCTAAATTTTGGTTTTTGAAAAATCATGTCTCATTTAGTAAAATTCTTACGTGTATTTCTTATTTAAAAAAATGGGTCTGATGACAATGAGTTATATTGATTATATTAAAATGAAAGAAAAACTCGAAATTAACTAAGACTCTAAATTTCAAATTATGTAAATCTTCTCATCATTTTTATGATTAGAAGAATGAGTAAAGTTGAAATATTTTATTATATCATTTAGAGGACCTTTACATTTGGTAATTTTTATATTGGAAAATTCTATTTCATTTGTTATAAAATATTTTAAACATGATAATAGTTATTAATTAGTCATTGAGATTCGAGAATTTAACTAATCCTTAAATAGCTAAGTTTTTAGAAAACAATCAAATCATTAGTGCACGCCAATCATCATCATGGGTTTCGATGGGTTTAAAATATCTGTGTGTACATTCAATCCTTATAAAAAATCAACTAGATAAAATGATTTCAATTATGAGATTGAATTTGATAAAATTGCACTATATCTATTATTGAATTTTGAGTCTATTAAAATCATCAATAAATGTTCAATTAAATTAATTTATATAAAAAAAATATAATCACACCTACATTTTATTTTTATATTTTACTCTATTTATATCACCTAATTTTATATTTTAATAATATATTTTAGAGTAATTTTTCTTAAACTAATTCTCCTTGAAGTTACCCTAAATTAGAAGTATACTGAAATTTCATGAAATTAAACGAATGGTACGGGAGTTATTTCAAAATATCCTTTTTCGTATGTAAGAAAAACTCGGATGTGGGATTCTGCCTTTCCTTTTTTCCGTCTCCCTTCTTCTCTACCATCTGCGACTGTCCCTTTTCTTCTTCCGTCAATCTTTCAATCTGTCTCTCTCTCTCTCTCTCTCAAAAACCCTACTTCTGGTTTTTCTCCCAGAAAAGTTAATCGAAATCCGGGAGAGATCCGTTTTCCTGTCACTTTTTCTCTTCGGTTTCGATCGCATATATTGCAGTTCAAGTTCTGATCAACATTTGATTGCTGCAGCGACGATGAACGACCTCCTTACGGTAAATTTCCGTTCTGAAAATATCTGTTTCTTACCCTTTCATTCGCTTTTTCCTCTTGAAGTCTATTTCGATATCGCCATGAAGAAATTCAACTAGATCTGAGCAAGTCGTAGTTCCTTTCGTGAAATCGGGACCTTTTTTTTTCTAGAGTTTTGAGTCATTGTTGCATCTTTTCTTAGTTTTTTGTGGTTATTTTCCACTGCGTTGGAATGTGCTGTTCTATATGTGACCATTTGATGCAGTAGTGCTTTGGGCGGTCAGGAATAGCTGGATCAATGATTTGATATTCATCTTTTACTGAGAAACTATTAATTGGTTTTATGCTAGTTTTTCTTCTTCAATATATATAAAATTACGCGTCTGTTTCACTTTTCTGTAGTATCAGCGAAATTCATGAATTCACGAAAAGATGAAAAGACGGCTGTTTATTATTATTATTCTTCTTATTTTTGCAATGAATTTTAATTTGCTCTCTTTTGAAAATGTTTAGGCCACTTTGAATGTGAGAAAAATAGGTGCTGAAGCCACTTATCTTAGTGTTGTAGTCAAATTATTTCTGCCACTAGTTTTCTCCATATCCACTTGTGTCGATTCAATATGAATATGAAATCTCGGTAAATTGAAAGTCGTGTTTCACCATTTGGAGATTCTCCACCTTCAAGTATTTCCTTCTCCCTTCTCCTAGTAGGGAAACCCCACTCTTCACTTTTTCCCACAACTAAGCATGATGATGATGTTCAAATAATATAGAACAAATGAATTTTGCTGCGTTCCCTAGTTTGCAAAAAAATCATGGAAAACAATGACCTTTTGAAAAAGAAGGGAAGTATTTTCTTGAAAAGTAACCTTTTTAACTACAAAATAGAAATGGTGTTTATTTTCTAGGAAACTATTTTCTTTCCATGTAGCCAAACATAGCCAATGGTACTTAGCCATTGCTTTCATCTTGAGACCTTTCTACCTTTTTTGTGTGTCTGTTGATTTCACCCATTTGCTGGGTATTCTTTCTTAAGTGCTCACTGTTTTGTACAGGATTCCTTTGAGATCCCTCGGGGTCAGGCTTCAAGAGATGGAGATATTGAATTAGGAATGCAAGCACCCACAAATGCAGGAGAGCTGGGCTTGGAAAATTTCTTTAAACAGGTTGCTCTTATTTATAAATCATATCCAGTCAATGCATATGAATTGTTCTGCAGGCATTTGTTATGCATGCATGCTTTATGCACCAGCAGATATATTGTTTTCTTTCTTATTGATTTACATTTTGATTGTTTACTAAATGTTCTATATATTTTTTAATTGCTAATTGTAATTGTATGTTTTTTTTTCTTTTTCTTTTTTTTGGAGTTTGCAGTTCAATTGTATTTTGATTATCATTATTTTGACTTTGTATCAGGTTCAAGAGATCGAGAAACAGATTGATAAACTTTCTAAGCTACAGAAGAAGCTCCAGGTACACTTTCATTTTCAAGTTTAAAGGATGGTCATTTATTTACTTAAATATACCAGGCAAAATTTGTCAATAAATCAAATCATGGCTGATACTGATTTCACTCTGATCTGACTTGGATTCAGTCCAAACAATAAATTCTGAACTCCTTAATAGAAAGTTGCATGGGACTCATCCTGATTTATTCCAGTTCAGTCTGATGTAGGTTAGTGATTCTTTTGCAAAGGCCCAAGTTGCAAAATGTGATTAATGTTGTCATGGATTGAAATAAGTTGGTTTTTCTTTTGAGAACTCTACATTATCATTTGGCCTTCATAGGTTCATATGAGATGATGAGGACCATTTTTCTTTCAAAACACTGCTTAAAACTAAAACATTCCACTGCAGAAGATCAAGATATCTTTATTTTTTGGGTTATATAGTTTAAAGCATATATGAATGCCTTGAATACCTTTTTTAAGTAAATTTTGACTATAAAGAAAAGGATTCCTCCTTAAAAAAAGAAGAAAGAGAAGGTGTAGAAACACGAACTGGTATATCACAAAGGTGGTCAAATTTTTCCTTAAAAAAGAAAGAAAAAAACTATAGCTACTGATAACATTTTAGTTTTCCTTACCCCCCTCCTCTCTCTTCTATCCTTTGAGGTCAATATTTTTAATGTCTTCAACATCATCATATGTCTGTATATAAGTTCTTGGTGTTCAGACCTTACCAACTTGTCGTGTTATATACCTCCAATGTTGCCTAACTCAAATCACACAATCATTTAAGTTCTTAGAATTATTAAATATGACCATTTGAATTAAATGACATAAATTTAATTTGAAGTGCCTTATATGAGCTTAGTGGTCAAAAGTGTGCCTAGGTACCTAGTTGTGTCCTTAGGTTCTGGGCTCCCCGTGAAAGGATTACATATAGTTTAGATTTAGTTTTGTTTCTGGACTAGCATATTATTTTCTTAATTTTGGTGCTATGTTGCAATGGAAAACCCTATTTATTATTGACCACTTGCAATATGCATGGAATCTTTGCTTTAAAAGACTTACAAACATATCATTCTAAAAAAGGACCTACAAACAAAAAAATCTCATAAAGCCTCTGTTTTTTTGGAAAGATCAAGCCTTGAATATAATTATTATGCATTATTGTTTGATCAATAAAAGACTTCTTTCAAAGATTGATGTACTATAGTGGTTTGCTTCTTAATGAATTTAGCTGCATTCTCCTGTCAGTCTGTTTCTCACTTGCTTATGACACATGCAGGATGCACATGAGGAATCCAAATCTATCACCAAGGCCTCTGCAATGAAAGGTAACTGCTCGCTGCTCATGCAAGGATTTTGATTTGTGTTTATGTTTTTTTTCCTTGCTTTGTTGGTGGTGGCACTTCCTTTTTTTATCTTTTTAGTTAGATAGAATGGTAAAAACCTGCCCTTTTCATTCCATCTTCTTCTTTAATAAACTTTAATCCTCATTCAAAAAAAAAGTGCTCATTTTTAGGTGTCAACAACAGAAGAAATCTTTTTTTTTTTTTCTATTTAATTTTAAGCTACATTTGTAGTATTTCCATATCTAATTTAGGCCGATTTCATGTCTTTAGTGGAACTGTATGTAGAACAGTTCTGATTTGGTGGATGGAGCACATGGCTGGACTATTGAAATGCATTTCTTCTTCTTCTTCTTCTTCTTCTTCTTTAAAGATGACGAAGTGACTCAACCTGTGAAATACAGTTTCTTCTTTCCAATGGTATTTTGTCATTCGACTATACAGTTTTCGTAAATCTGATCACAATTTTACTGGTTTCAGCAATTAAGCAGCGTATGGAGAAGGACGTTGATGAATCTGGGAAAATTGCACTTATAGCAAAATCGAAACTTGAAGCACTTGACAAAGATGTAATAATACCATTTATTCTTTCTCAATAAGCTGTTCATATCATTAATGAAATCATATTCTGAAATGTTTTCCCCTTGATCCAGAATTTAGCTAGTAGGCAGAAGCCTGGATGTGGAAAAGGATCAGGTGTGGATCGGTCCAGAACAGCAACAACTGTGTAAGCTATATTTCTTCCCTAACTTTGTGTCTTCATGCTTCTTTGTCACTGATGTCTGTGGAAGTATAACATAATGAGACACCATATTGGCACTTCAAAATACTGAAGCTTTTTTTCCTTTTTTTATTTTTTCATGTTACTAAAAAACCATGTGAACTAATATGTAGGCAAGTGGTGCCAAATATGCCCAACTACACTTTTCTTGAATGGCCAGGGAAAGGCTGTTCTCATTTCCCTAGTTTTAGAGGCTGCATGCATAGCAAACACATCTGTTATATGCATGACACCTACATATAATGCAGCTCTTTATCTGGCAACGCCTGTATAGATATTTGTGTATGTGGATTTTAGTCTAAAAAAGCTTATCTGGATGTTAGTGATTTTTTTGAGTTGCATAAATCAGAGACAACCAGGACACGTTCTTACAAGACAGCTTTTAACAATAGAATGTCTTTGTTACATATAATTTTATGAGTTCAGAAAATCTCAGTTAATTCACTTTTGAGTTACAGTGCACTGAAGAAGAAATTGAAAGAGAGGCTCGGTGAATTTCAGGTAATAAAAAAATCTCCATTGTGAAACAAAGAAAGGATTTATTTTTATTTTTATAATACTTAAAGTTATCTTGCAGACATTAAGGGAGGCTATCCAAGAAGAATATCGCGAGGTTATTGAGAGACGGGTTTTTACAGGTTCTTGATACTCTTATTAACTTAAAATTTCAGCAGTTTCTGTAGATTTTTGTTTTAGGCTCCTTCTTATCTTATTCATTTGTTTTTCCTTTTCTCGTATTTTTTTTCATGAGCAGTGACAGGAGCCAGGGCCGATGAAGAGGTGAGTTATCGTCTCAATTTTCCAGAAGTTCCCATATTTGTGGATACAGCTGATAATTAATGTGTGTGATTTGTCATTCTTTTCAGACAATTGACCGCTTGGTAGAGACGGGTGATGGTGAGCAGATCTTCAAGAAAGCAATTCAAGAACAAGGTCGTGGCCAGGTCTGTTTTTTCCTAGGCTACCTCTTTGGCTTTGGAATGAAAACTCATCTGAGACTCAAACTGGGCTTCAGTTGAATATAATCAAGTGAATGCAAATTTTAGCTTGTATCAAGGTAGTTCCAGGCAGTATTCCCGATTATTTTTTTTTCACTTGGCATGGTTAAACCAGCCATTCGTGTTTTACATACAACATTTTCTAGTTAAATTTGTCAGGTAATCCTGTGTGAACCTGGTTGCATAGTTACATGGAGAGGAAAGTGAGGAGGTTGGAAAATCAAGCCTCCTTATTTGCCACAGAAATAATTTTCGCATGAGGGCATATTGGAAAATCCCTAGCAGAAAGGACCGCTGATTTTGTACACCTGCTATTGATGGGTTTTCTTTTTACTGATTTGGTTTCATTGCAAACAATTAGAAGTTGTGGTCACAAGTCTTCCATGAAATCTGAATGATGTCCTCTGACATGTGTTCCATGTCTCAGTTGAAAATAATCTTAAACAATTGGAAGTTGTGGTCACAAGTCTTCCATGAAATCTGAATGATGTCCTCTGACATGTGTTCCATGTCTCAGTTGAAAATAATCTTTCATCTCAATTCCATAAATGAGCTTTAATGGTCTATTTCCATCTTAACAGAAACATTTAATTTTTCTCATTCTTTCTAGTTCCATGCCAATGTTTTGAACTACTTTATTCATAAAATTGTGGGAAAGGTGAAGTTCTAGATCATAGTTATAGGTTTTATGATTTAAACTGCTGGGATTTGAGTTCCTCTATTTTTTTTTTTTTAACATGAAATTACCGGTGACTTTCTCTAGCTTTTTAAATTAAGAAATTTTATCGAAAAGGTATTAAGATTTGGTGTCATTTTTGTTTAATCAATTTACATCAGTCATAACTCCACCGTGATACATGTCTTTCATTGGTTTGAACCTCAAATATCTGTCTATTTTTTATTAAATAAAAAGTAAATATGAAGTTTGAAAAAGGTAATTTTGATTCTTCTAATACGGTCTTTTCTTAAGAAACTTGATCAATGTCTTCATAATATGGACTGTTGCATTTGAATGAAATCATAAAGATTCAAGCCTGGAATTCTCAGATTCACAATTTTGTCTTATGATTCTTTGGAAAAGGTTTCAGATGTAAGATCCAAGTTTGCATATATTCGTGGGAGACTTGGTTAAGCCAAAACTCTCATTGGGCAGAATACCTCCTATGTTCATTCTGTGGGTCATTCTTTATCATTGACTCTGTTATTAGTCTCTTAGGAAGGAGAGGTGATGCAGAAAAAGTGACAGACTCAAGCCTGCTGGCTTATAGACAGTGGGCAGTTGCAATGGTGCTTTGGGTTGCTGTGACAATATTTTTTTAGTGAGACTTGAGACATAAGATCTTCATGACAATGTTACATATTGTCAATTGCACATTTTCCCCTATTCAGTGTACATCATCTTAGAGATACGTTTTGCATTTTATGCACCATATGGCATTTTTTTTTGGGAAAGGACCATATGACATTCTTTTGGATAATTTTGATTTATAATATTTACTTACTCATTTTAAAAATGTTGCATATTATAATAACAACTGAAAAAACTGTTTTGCGGTTTTCGTACTAAATCATTACTCGATCAGTGTTTTGGTGTTTCTGCTGCTGAGTGCTGAATTGAAGGATTGTTCCAGATTATGTATGTGTGTCAATTTTGGTTTACAGATAATGGATACACTTGCAGAAATCCATGAGCGACATGATGCAGTGAAAGATTTAGAGAAGAAGCTTCTTGACTTGCAGCAGGTATTTTATTTGGACCTTCTTCTTTTTTAAATCCTAGGAGATACACTTACATATGCATGGGGTACGGATATCATCATAAGTAGTTGATTTTGATACTCATGGATACTTGGTAGGCAGTGAAAAGGTACCATTTCCATTCCATAGGGGGAAAAAAGATCTGTTGTAATACCAGTAACTCACTATTTACTTTTAAACAGTGTTCTATTCTATTAGATATGATTAGCTTCAGTAATCCGCCCCCCCTACCAAAAGAAAAGAGAGTATATAAGTAGGTTCAGTATATCTAATGTCTTTGGCTCCTTGCTTTTTTGGAGAGGAGAAAAATCAGTCTGATCATCAGGAGAGTTTCCCTCCCTTTCTGCTCACAAGATGACGAGGAGCCTAATGCAGGCTAAACTCCTGGCAAATGTCTTATCCTGTAATCTGTTTTTATTTTTCTTCTTTTGGTTGGGGATGGGAGAGGAGGGGAGAGAAGGGAAAGGAATTCCTTCATGTCATAATGTCCATATCCTTGCCCATTCTTGGGGAAAAACAAGAATAATATCATCAGCCCTTTCCTCCCCTATTTGGCGTCATTTCTTGGGTACATGCAAAACTTGCTAATTCAACTCCATCGCTTCCAGAAATCTGCTTGGCTTTGTATCTTGTAAACCCAGTAAATATTTGGTTCAGTTGAATACTCAATGAGCCATACTGTTTCAGGTGTTGTTTCAAACTTGAGAAAACCCAATGTGGACTGACTAAACCTGAAAACATTTTGCCTTCCCATCTGTGGTTGCCATTCCCTAGACAATCAAAATGGATAAATAAATTATTTCAAAAAAAATAAAAGTTTGTCATAAAGTTTATGCTAATACAGTAATACATGTTTTGCCTTGCAGATATTCCTAGACATGTCAGTGTTGGTTGAGGCGCAAGGTGACATGCTGGATAACATTGAAGCACATGTATGTGTCCATACTTTACCATTACATATTCATTTATTTTTTGAATAATCATGAAGATTTTTTTATGAGAGAGAGAAGAACTAGAAGTACAACAACAAAGGAAACCTCCATATTACATCAAACAATCATTAATATCACCAATCCCCATCTCAGATCTTCCTACACTTTTTACCAAGAGTCTGCCACATTATTGCCTCCAGTCAAGAGTGAACAAGGAGCATATGCAATTATGCCTTGGGATGTCTCTTTCACATTGGCCAACCTCCAAGGATAAGAGGTACTGCTAGAACCATAGTCTAAAACTTGAAAAAAAAAAAAAAACACCTTGACCAATTCACCCAATTCAAGTCAACTTGATTGGATTTCAAGTTGAGCGAATAATGAAGATCTACCAATTTTTGTGAAAAACCAGGAAACTCCTTAACTGGGTTCTGAAAAAGTGAAAATCGAGGTGAAGTCTAATTTTTTAAACTGTGGCTAGTTGCCATATAATGACAACCAGTGAATATCCTTTGAAGATGATAGGAAAGCAAAATCCTAGTAACTGATTTCCATGACTAAATAAGAACACTCAAGACTTTGCACAATTGTTATCTGAAAGTCAACAGAAAAAAGCCACCACAATATGTTTCAAGTAAAATTGGCCAAGGCCTCCTACACCAGCCAACACAGGGTTTCCAAAAGAGCTCCCTTCCATTGAGGCCAGATGGTGCATGCTCCCCAAACTGCTGGCTGGCACCTCATTAATGACAAATACTAACCTTATGGAGCTCTTTCTATACATTTACTGGGGTGATGCAATGCTGAATCAGCATATTAAAGTCCATAACATTCTTTGGCTCACCATAGGCACAACACATATTTCAGTCCTTTGCCAAAGTCCACAAAAGCAAACAATAAATGCAAGGTGTTGTGACAACTTGCCTCTTGGTCTTACGACTAAGAACCAGACAGAGAAAAAATCTAAAATATTGAAGGCAGCATTCTGCGACCTGAAGCCAAGCAAAGTCTGCATACCATACTACTACTGTGTCTTGTAAAAATAGCTGGTTGACTGATTCTACATGTGATGACCGACACATTCACCAGGTGCTGCTTACTATTATGCTTCACTGTTGAGATTTTGTTTAGCAACATCACCTGAGTTGTGGGCTCGAATCATGTTAAAATTTCCAAAAGGGTAGAAAATAACATGCACAAAGCTTATTGGGATCAATACCGATAATGTTGGGAATGTCCTATAGTAGTGTATGAAATTTGGAGGTAGCATCGGAATTGGATGTATCCTTCCTTCGTGGTTTTCGTGCATTGTCCAATTTCCAATGGTTTGGATGTGAACCTGAATCCACTGAATTCTTTAGCCAATGTTGGTGCCCTAAAAGATGAATGGTAATAGCTTTTCTTGTCTGTTTCATAGTTTTTGGTGCTGTCATTGCCTCAGTGGATAATTGGCTCTTTTGTCCCTATTTGTTCTATGATAGTACAAAGGCTTCATTGATAATGATGATTGTTCAGTGTTACTTCCTAAATATGTCTTGTTACAGCGATGGAACAAGTTTGTGTTTTAGTGGGGTAAAATTTGCATTTTAAGGGTGGGTACGACTTCTCAAGTTACATTTCAGATAAAGACTAATCCTCAATAACTATGATACCCTAATTTCAAATCGAATGAGATTGATTTTCACCAAACTGGATTTGAACTCATCTTATGCATTATCTTTGGGTGAGATCCCATCAATTCAACTATGAATTATTGAGTTTCGAGTTGAATTCCATCCTGTCCACAAACTGCTGGTGATACTTTCAACATAACAATCTACCTCAGCAAGCAGGATGGACAATGTGGATTTTTACTCAACACTTGTCACAACTCAGATGGTTCTATTGGCTTGCCCCCATGATTTGAGATTTTGAGAGCCACCAAGTGGAGCACATCCAACATATTTTGCAAGACAAGCAACCTATTCTCATTGCATGGGATACAACACATTCATAAATTCAACATAACGTATTATTCCACTCCATTCACCCTAATACATAACATCTTCTGCCTGTTTCTGGAACATTTTATTCATTTGGTTTTATTGTTTTAGGTTGCAACTGCTGTCAACCATGTGCAATCTGGGACAGCAACTCTTCAAAAGGCGAAGAAACTGCAAAAGAGCTCTCGGAAATGGATGTGCATAGCAATTATCATCCTTCTCATTATTGTTGCGGTTATTGTGGTCGGCGTGCTTAAGCCCTGGAGCAAGAGCTCATAATTAGGGTACCATCTGTAACATAAGAACAACACAAGAACATGATTTTTTTTTTTACTTTTTCTTTTCTTTTTCTTGGCCACCCCCCACCCCCCACCACCCACACCCCCGCCCCCCCCATCCCCCGCGCCCCCCCCCTCTTTCTTCTTTGTTTTCCGGTCTGTGTCACATCTGTTTGTGATGATTGCATTTGATTTTGCTGTTTCGTTGGTCGTGCTTTATTCATTTTAAGTGCATATTCTGATATAAAGAGGCAATTCTTTTGGAACAAACTCGTTATACATGTTTGTTGCCTACACCAATTCATATGCATCTCATGTTTACTGAGTTTTAAATGTGGGATGAATTCCACGTTTTGGTCTTCACAGCTATTTTGGCTCATTTTGGATCAGGTATTTTATATTTTCCAAAAGATTTGATTTTTTTAATTTTTGGTCTGAGTTGGTATTTTAATTTTCCAAGTCAGTGCTGGTCAACTCAGGCTTCAAATATTTCCTTTGAATAAATTTAAATGGAGATTAAGTTATTTAATAGAACTAAATGATCAAAGACACCTATTTGATATTATTAACTTGGCTAATTTGACCAGAAGGCATGTTGATTGTTATTTTTTCGAAAAATACTTCAACTCAGAATTACATAGAATGATAGAAGTTTTTCGATTAAATATTGTTGAGTTGTTGAAGTGCGTTGATTCGATTTGGATCAAACTAAGGAGGATTGAAATTCGGGTTGGGTCAGGTCGAGTTTTAATAAATAAAATTCAACTAATGTCAAAAATTTATTGAACCTGACCCATATTATTCAACCCAACTAATCCAATTGCTGACTTGATTCAACTCAAGTGGTATTTTATAACTTGGTGTATGCGGGTTGAGTTGAGTTAATTTTAAATTTCTCAATCCAATCCGAGTCCAATTTCATATAAGTTTTTATGTTTCCAACTTGACCTGACCTGACATGAAATATACAAATACATAACTCAAACCCATTGAATTATTGGGTCGGGTCATATGGGTCGGGTTAAAATCTGATACTAGTTTCACCTCTGAAACCAAGTGTGGCTCACCTTTTGCATGGGGGCGTGAAATTAGAAACCTCCATCAAGTAGGTCGCAGTATAGATTCCCCAAGGCTGAAATTGGGTTGGGTCAGGTTTCTTTACAATCCAACTTGACCCAAGTTAATAAAATATGGAATCCGATCCGACTCAAATTCTATCCCAATTCAATCCGAATTCTGGCTCGACCTGCATTTTGAACCTATTTTAGCCGGGTCGAGTCGGGTTTGATCGGGTCAGGTCGGGTTAACTTGAAAATCCCTCAACCCGACTCCATCCGACCTAAATTTCATGCAGGTTTCTGTCTTCTCAACCTAACCTGATTCGCATGACCTGACCCGAGTTTCACCCCTAAGATTCCCGTACCAACAGTTCCTTTGGTCAAGTGTCACCATTCAAGTGATTCAACAACTGGGCTTCATTCTATAAATTCTAAACTAAAATCATCTATTAATTTAAAATTGGATTTAAATTTAAATTTGATAAACTTTATCTTTAAAAACTTGTTATAGACCTTTTGAGCTCCATAAGCTTGTGGACATGATATATAAAATTATTTTAATTACAAATATAAATTTATAATTAAAAATGTGCGCGAGCATATGGAGCTCACAATTCTTTAGAGACAATTACTGATTGAATTTTTTTTTTATAATAATGGTTTGAACTATTTGCCCAATCAAAGGATAATTTGCCTATAAAATTTCATCTCAATTGAACAAGAGAAGTTATGTTTTTAAAATTCTCAAAATTTCAATATAATGACAAAAAATTCAACATGTTAAATCAATAAGCTTTAAAAGTCAAATTAGTGTCCAATTGGATACCAGTGCAATTCATTAGATCTATTGTATCCTCACAATCTAAAATATACACTAAACTTGAATACAAACTCGTTTGCAGGTGACCTTGTTATATATATTCAAATATTGATATTTTATCATCAACTTTATTAACCAAAATGAAAATCTGATGACTCTACTAAACATTAGAATAATAATACATTAAAACGGAGAAAAAAAAATTCGTATGGAATCTTTTATGTCAAGATGTACCAAGATCTTTTAGCCCCTTGTATACATTGATATCATCCCTCCATTCACCAAGGACCTCTGATCTCAGCCTTTCATTCATCAATATCCAAGGGCTTGAAATACTTGCCATCCATGAGAAAAGTACCACGGGCAAGCCGGACCGCCCACACATCTTTAGGCTTCCTTGCCACTATTCTGCACAAAATTACTAACAACAGATGTAAAGCTTCTCTTGAAAATTGAAATCTATTTTATAAACCAAAATTGTAACTTGCCTCTTAAAATCTAGCAGTAAAACAGTCGGGTCTTACTATAATTTAAAAACTTTAATGTTAATGAGCGAGTCAATTATTTCTACCACGTTCTTGGAAAAGGTTAAAAAGAGAGTAAAACTTAGGGGTGAAACTTGGGTTGGGTTTTGGCCCGACCCGACTGACCCGACTCGAAAATAGTGTGGGCTGGGTTATAGAAATTGTAAACTCGGGTCGGGTTGGGTTAGGAAAAAAAAAACCCGACTGAAATTCGGGTCGGGTTGGGCTGAAGAATTTAAATTTCAACCCAACCCGAAAAAGCCCGACCTTGGAAAACCCGACTCGAATTCATAACTTAAATAAAACCCTACGCCCTTTCCACTTCCATTTCCCCTCTTTTGAAAATCGATATCTATCTCTTCCGCTTCCTCTTCCTCTTCCCCTCTTCCCCTCTTTCAAAAATCGGGCTAACTCAGGCTAAATCGGGCTAACTTGGGCTAACTCGGGTCGGGTCGGGTCAACTCTCAGGTTGAGAGTATTAGCAATTCGGGTCGGGTTGGGTTGACATACTCGGGTTTACAATTCGGGTCGGGTCGGGTTCAAAATTTTTTGACATGGGCAGGCCCGCCCGACCCGAGTTTCAGCCCTAGTAAAACTTATTCAATTTTGAGTGGGTAAATTTTAGACAGTGGCCCTTTATGATAGAGTGGGAATCAAACTCAGAGCTCCTGTTTCTTGAAGCTGATTCTTGGCTCTCACTCCAATCCCTTTGGATTTTGAAAATGTGGTTATGAATAGAGTCGTATTTTGTGCAACAAAAATCAATAAGAATGTATGACACCTATGGGCAAGATTTAATGTATAGTAATAACTTTAGTTGAGAAGAATTTTCTTCTGATAGAAGAGAAAATGAAGGAACATTGTCTTAAGACAGTCTGATTGTATTTTTGGGAACGAAAGGTTGCAAACTCAGCCTCCGATTTTGATTGTTCAATATATGTAATATAGAGCTGTATGACCCTCCATTGGTATGAAGCTGGAATTTTTAACTAGCATACAACCCCTTTATTGACTAAGCAGTAAGCAGTAAGCAGAAAGCCCATGTTAAAAAAATAAGAAGCTATTACCTTCCCACATCACCCTGCTTGACTAAGCCTGAGTTGGCCTTCAAACATGGTACAGAAGCTGCAATCTTCAATGTAGTAGGTGCCTCTACAACAATAACAGGAGACCCGACACGGAGACTCGAATTTCCAACCGGAATCTCTGATGACGATGACGATGATGGCGCAGACTCACATTTAATAATGAAAACTGGGTTTCGAACTCGAGGGACTAACAAGTTGGATTGCATGGTTGAAGGTGATGAAGCTTTGAAGATGAGTTTAGACAGTTGAGAGTCAGATAAAGGCAAGAAATGGAGGGAAGGATAAGAATTATAAGATGGCAAACTTGTGGCTCTAAGTTATGAAAGAAAGACATGCTAGCAAGGCTCTAATGTCGTTGCTTCTGCATGATAGCATCTTGTACCTGCCTAGCCATCTTTTGATCTCCACCGTTAATCTAGTAGGTCATGTTGTAGATTAGTCATATATGGATACTCCCATCGTATGGATACTTCCAGGGGTTTAAAATTCGGTATCGACCGATATTTTTCTCTTTCCTTTTTTTTTTTTATAACAAAAATGGCCGATATCGACCGATATTGTGATATCGGCCAATATAATACAGCCAAGATATCGGCCGATATTCGACCGGTACGATTCGTATCGGCCAATATTCAGACCCCTGGATACTTCCATGGACCATAAATAAGTTGTTTGGAGTGTGACAGTTGTTTTCCATCGTGTTTATGTTGAGAGGTTTCCTTGGTTCGTGGCCCATTCTATTTGGTGATCTCATCATTGAATTCAATCATCTCTCATATTTCTATGGCTTGTTCAGAAAAATTCCCACTTAGAAAGAGGGTAGAATCCAATGGTTCAATTTAAATGGCTCAGAAATGGCATGTAGTGGATTGGGTAATGATAGCAGATAACTATCAAATTATCTCAACCTTGATATCAAAAGAAGGAAGTTTAAAACATTTTTTTGAATTTTCATTCTCCAGTGTTAATCTGACTTTAAGGATTTGTTTTAGCCAAAAATCATCAAAATTATCTATAGCAATTTTTTTATCTATTAGAGATGCTAAATCCATAATGTGATAAATCATAATTCAAAGGGTTAGAGTGATGGTAGCCATCACTCATCTTACGAAGCGAGAGTCCTGAGTTGGATTCTCACTCTACTCCAAAGGACCACTCTCTATAAAATTACCCAGTGTGTAGGTAAAGAAACTTACACATGTCCTGAGATTCGTCAAGTGTTCTAAAAGACATAAACACCTTGGTCATGATAAAATAATATGATAAATCAAACTTAGTCTTTTGAAAGTAAAAAGAGAGATCAATTAAATGACATGTAAAAAAAGTACAAGTGAGTCTAGTATTTGCCCTTATTCATTTAATGCTTTTTTTAACATTTTTTTTAAATGTTAACTTAATAACTTCAACATTTTTACTCTGTCTTATTAAAACTTATATTTTCATCTGTTCCACGATCTTTCTAAGTTTTTAAACCCTTTAATTATAATCTTGCAATCATTTCATTCTTCTAACAAAACTGTGTAGGCTCTTCCATACACATTTCCAAACTATCACATCACAGGTGTTTTTCCCTACTCCTTTTGTGCATTGAAGTCAACTTTAACCCAAGCCCAATTTGAATTAATGGAAGTGCCTTCGCCAACCTTTTGTAGATTGTCTTCACAAGATGGTAACCTTTGATCGGTGGCGCTGATATGAACCATCAAAACTAAGATGATGGAGAAGAGAAGATAAAATTACTAGAAGGTTCGCCAACTGATCTGTGTATAAGTACATATTGTTATAACGCATCTAATACGACATATCATAGTCTGACAAGTGAAAATTTAATAAAATCAATTATTTTTATGATCGAAATATTCAGGCCTCTCAGAGTACTCGACTAATCTTTAAAACATATGTAAGCCTCCAAACCAGCCTCCAAACCACACACACAAGATAACTTTACAGAGAGTGGCTCTTTGAAATGAAGTGAAAATCAAATTTAAAATTTCCATTTTCTGAAGCGGGTTGCTGATGATCACTCTAACCCCTTTGAGTGAATAAACTGATGTGTGTCAATTGATACTCAGTGCCAAAACAAATACCTAAAGGATGCAAATTATATATTACTACGAGACCATGTCGATACAAGGCAAATTATAAAAACAAGTGAGTTGCACTAAGTGTCGCAAGATTGAACCACTAGATTTCATTTTCTCCACCTACCATCCAGTGCCCCCATAAATCCCAAAAATAAATTATAATAAAGCATATTTAGCATGGTCCAATAGCAAAAATATTTCGAATGTCAAACGACATTCCAATAATCTAAGAATTTAAGAATTTAAAAAGAGCCCCCTTTTTTAGGAGTTTCTACTAAATAGCACTTCTTGCTCTGATTTTTGGAGATATATAGAGAGTTCCTCTACTTCCAGTTGTTTTACTCCCAGTGAAATTTAATCCTGCCCCAAAAAGAAAGTACCAAAAATGGAGATTCCATAAATTTAGGAAAATTAGAATATATAAAACATGCATAATTAAGTATTTTGTGGATGTTTTCCAGCCTTCTATTGTTGTATCTCATACGTCTAACACTGCAAAGACACCTTGATACTTCTTTTCCATCCAGCCTTAAAAAAATATCCTCTTCCATTTTAAGTACATTTTAGTAGTAGCCCAACCAAGGCATGGCCCATTTTAGACCATTTACACATATAATAAATGGTTAGATCAAGGTGACATTTTTTAATGGAAACATCAAGTGGTTGTAGTAAGTGTATGAACGGTACACCCTCTTTTCTTGTAAAGGAACTTCAACAAAGAAAGTGAAAACGGGCCAATTCATAAAAAAATTCCCACCCAATTTCAAGAGTTACTGCCAAGATCAGGCCATTGCAAAAAGAATGAAAAATGATCAAAAAAGAAAAAGTGCAGCTTTAAACGGCCAAGGTACGAGTTTATCAAGAGAGGCTAATTGTTAATTAAAAGTTTAAGCCCGACATCATTTGCTGTTATAGATGAGAGATTACAGTTGATATGAGGATTTAAATAGAACTCTTCCATCCAATCAACATAGTAGTATTTTGAAACAAAAAGGAGGCTAGGGCAGAAAAGGAGGAGAGCTCTCCCTTCCTAGTTCTCCTATAGTAGAATGTTTTGGTACTACAAAAATTCTTAGAATGAGAATCCAACTCAAAACCCTTTGAGATTTGAAGAGAAGTTGCTGTTTGTAGTGCACAATACAATGGGTCTTAAGTAGTCAATTGCAAACATAATTCTCCCCATGTTAATGAAGATAAAATTACTGCGAGTCAAAATCACAAAGACTATAACAATCAAATTATAATACAAGTTTACCCATCTGATCATCATATCCCACCGCACTAGAATACTACTTAACAATGCCATTACAGTCAAGCCCATTTAGTAATTACTAGCCAAATATTAGATACTTGAAATGGAGAAGAGGGGAGAGAGGGGGGCCTAGATTTTTGCAACACACTATCACCACGTCAAAGTTATTTATCCCATCCATAGTAGTAGTTGTTGATGATGATAATTGAAATGATCATGGATGGCTTATCATGGTTTCTGAACCAGCTATTTACCAAAAAATAGTTCCGCTATTCATTTCTAAAACATAATCATATAATGTAGTGAAGTGGATTTCTCCCTTTAAATGGTCAGTTCTGTTTTAAGTGGCTAAAAACATCCACTGAGGGCTTTTTATCCCTTTAAATGGTCAGTCCACAACCCCTAGTTTGGATCTAGTGCGGCAGCTGAATCACATCCCATCACATGTCTCTGGTTGGAACTAAGCCAAGCACTTCTTGACACAATCATTCAGCCTAGAACCTCTTTTTACTGATATTGTACCTCAAATGCACAACCTTCATGCATCGTGGTTGCAATAGTAAGTGCATTCCAACCGTCCTACAAATGGTTCTTCTTGTATTTCCTTCTTTTAGAAATGGAGTAACTGCTGCTTTTTTAAATCATAAAATGGAAAAGAAATCGTCATTTATGAGAAAGTTTTCTTTCGAATTCAGCCAAAACCTGAATCTAACAGCTCAAATTCAAAGTTCACAGCAAGTAACCGTGAACTGGTTCACAGTTAGTGTTAAATATTATGATTTTCTTGTCATTCATTCCCCACATGCTTAGGGCTGTACTCATGAAAGAGGGAAAAAAATACATACATAAAACATACACACACATAACTATATGGAGAGAGAGAGAGAGAGAGTAACAAAATTTGTAGAAGCAATCACCTGGAAGCTAAACGAAGCTTCAATTTCTGGTACAGTCCATCCAATCAAGGCTGTCTACCCTCTACCCGACTGGAAGAATATGCTTTTGCATATGCTCAAAATTGTCTGAAACAACCCCAAACATCTGACATAAAGACGTAAAACAATTACAAACAGGCTACTTTTGATCATAATGAAATTATTATTATTATTCTTTCTTTTTTTTCCTTTTTTAAATTGGTAACTAGGAAGAACTAAACATGAAATGATATCACTAATGCTCCGCTGCTACAGGAAATGACAATAGCAGAGATCACACATTTGTATGTCGGAATGATTTCAATATGTGGTATTCAGTGATGATAACAAAGGTCATACAAAAATAATATTAATTTTAGTTGGATTTTCCTAATACTATAACAAGAACAATGGAATATTAAATACCTTCTGATGCCTCCAATTGTAAGTTCTCGAGGATGAGATTTGCAAAAATGTATAAAAGAACCGATTTAAGACATTAAATGGACTATTATTTGTATTGCAAAAAGTATAGGCTTACAAAAGCAAAATGCAATTCATAAGAAGTTTAAAAAGATGGGGATCCCACATCTCAACCTTGGGAGCCACCATAGCAGCTGGCCTTTTGGAGAGTAATTTGGTGAAGTTCAAATTCAAACTCCATGCAATGAATTCTGAATTCAAAATTCAATTGTGGTGCAATTAGTGATCTTAAATAGTCATACTCTGAATTCAAACTAAATTGGGTGCAATTAGTGTATGGATCTTAATTATTTTTAGTTTGAACTCATAATTGAATTTTGGTGCATGCACTCTCTTGGTTCTAATTATAGTCCACAAAAATGTGCCAACATACAAGTCCAAATCAAGTTTTATATACAAGTCTCACAATCACATTAAGATTGTTAGAAATGAAATTTGATTGAAGCTTTGAGCTCTCTTTGGTTGGTGATAACTAGCCCTTAAAATCTCTTTTTGCCATTGTCTGGAGCCTTTGGTGGGAACATAATAACAAGATCTTCAAAGATAATGTTGAGTCTAGTGTGTTTGTTTTAAGACGTGTTCTCACCAAGTGTGCATCATGGGCCATTTCCTACAGGAATTCAGGAGTACATCTATGACCGACATTTTGCATGCTTGGAAAGAATGTGTCGATCTTGTTTGAGCTAATAGTGTTTTGTGTTGTGGCATGGCTGTTGGCTTCTTTCTTGAGAGGTTTCTTTCCTATTTCTGTTTTCTTTTGACTTGTGTACTTACACCTTTGGTGCCTCTTTATCTATTAATATATGAGCCTTTTCAAAAAAGAAGAAAGATAACTAGCCCTTAAAAAGTGCTAACTCCTCCCAGTCCTTGGTGTCAACTCCAAAACAAAACCAAGATGACGACTCCTATGCGAGTTCTCTCTTCTGGCATTCTTTTCTCAATCCCATCATCTAGATCTAAACCCATCTTTAATTCAATCTGAACTTATACCAGAAAAACTCACCTAACCTTTTCGCACAGCTTCTTAACCCCTCAAAACCTTAACCGAAGTCCCATCTAAACCCCCAACCACCTGTTCTCCATTTTTTTTGGACTGCACCGCAGATCTTGCAGGCCATCATCCTGCATCACTTTGGATTCTACACAAGCTTCCCACCAAAACCAAGACCTATTTGATTGGCATGGCCAGACAAGTTTTAAAAATGCAAAAGTAGAACACTTGATTAGCATGGCTAATGTTTCAATAAGTATTTTGATCTTTTTGGTGGACTAGAATCAAATTCATTTGCATTAGGGAACATTAGCATGTATAAGACCTCATCATCATAGTAGCCACTCCCCATCTGTCTAGGATAGGCTTTTGAGTTCTAGTTATCAACTCTACCCTATCAAAGATCATATATTTCATTTCACGCCCCCCTCTCCCCCCAAGTCTATTATATATCATACCCTTTTTTTTTTTGAAAAAAACAATCCTTCTTTATCCCTTCAATCCAAAATTTTAACTAGCTTCTCCTTTATCTACTGGTAACCTTTCAATTTTTTTCTCCTTAATTTATGACTTGGGTCAATTTTAACAAAGTGTGCCATGTTACATGAAGCAGCTTTAAGTGATGACAACATTTTTGTAAATGAGTTTTTGGTAGTGAAATTTATGAAAATTACCATGTATTCATATGCACGGATATTTGTACATTTGCCGAAATGCATAGAAACAAACACTTATTTTTAACACATTTTATGCAGAAGTACATAGAAACCAAACTTCTTTAAAAATGGTGACCTGTTATTAGATAAGAAAAAATACAGAAAAGGTAAGCGTGGAAACCCAAACTTAAAGAAAAGAAAAGTATCCCAACAATAGCTTCTTGGAAAGACTAAGGTCTAGGAATTGGCTGATCTGGGACTATGCAGAAAAGAAAAATGGACACAATGCTCTTATCATGGATCTCATCCATTCAAGCAAGCTTCCAAGGGAACGGAGATCAGAGAAGAGACCATTGATGAGTGGAGAAAGAATCCCCTCACAACAAGGCCATTACAGGTGTCTAGCTTAGCTAGTTCTCTGCAACTGTAAGCATGCTCAGTTCACGGGCTCATGTCATCATGGTTGTGTGATATATAAGTAGAGCGCATATTTTCATCACAACTCTGATACAAGTAGAGGCCATATTTCCATGAATCAATGTGCATAAAAAAATGTGTAACAATGGATAAAAGTACCGATAATATGCAAGATTAAGCATGGTCAGTTCGCCAATGGACTCATGTCATCATGGTTCTGTGATATATAAGTAGAAGGAATATTTCCACCATAGCTCTGTGATACATGTAGAGGGCATATTTCCATGAATCTATGTGCATCAAAGACCGTATAGTCAGTTCACCAAGGGGCCCATGTCGTCATGGTTCTGTGATATATAAGTAGAGGGCATATTTCCATGAATCTATGTGCATCAAAAAACAGGTAAGAAATGGATATAGTACCAACAATATGCAAGATTAAGAAAGGTCCTAGCATAGTAGTCCCTTGAACAGTGACAAGAAAATCACCAGATAAACCAGGTGTTGATACATCTATTTTGGTCCCCTGATTCCACATTTGTTTTGTCTTAGTCATTTAGGGCAGTCAAATTTTTCATTCAACCAGTTTCAGGAGTACTGTGTAAACACCGTCTCCCAGTTTCCATGATGCATGAAAACTGTCATACTAAACAATGGGGAGAGCCAATATCAGTATGAAGTCTCCAGTGATTCTCTTCTCTCTTTTTGGTCAATGAAACCAAAAATAATAATAATGATGAGATACTTACAAGATCACAAATCTTTATACGGTTTGGTGAAGCTACAATCTGGGCAACAGCAGGCTTGACATCCCAACACAAACCAGTTGATTCCACGGTCCTCACCGCACAGCCCACCCTCAACAATCACTCTCCATACTTATGTAATGTCACCATGTCCTTCCGAAATGGCTCCAGGTATTACTAAACCTGGACGCCGAAAAGTTATGCCAATTAGGTCTTGGAGAAACATTTGAGTTTGAAGTTCCAGAGAGAACTCTGTGTTTCTTGGAGGGAGATTCAGAGCCTGAAATATGCCAACTAGCTGTTTGCCCATTTCTGCCTGGCATTGTCGGGGATATCCAGACATTCACTTTTCTTTTACCCTTCAGCTCTCCTCGATCATCACCACTCTGATCAGATTTCCCAGTAGTCATGAATTTTTTTGGACCATCTCTACAACTTTGTCTCATGAAAATAGAAGAAAAGCATGACAAATAAATGAGTTTTGACAGACTGATTGCACTATGCATGCAAATAATCAATTCCTTCATCAGTAGAACTGTTTCCTACCCCCCATCCACTCTTCTGGTGCAGTGAACTTACAGAAGACAATGATGGTTGAATAACAAGCAAGAGATTAATTTCAGATGACTTGTCTTACATAATTGGGCCAAAGCATCTAAAAGGTGGGCCCAGTTGATGCAGAACTTTCTCTCAAAATGGCACATTTTAGCATGTATATCTTGGAATGCATATGCAAATAGGTGCAGATTTGTGCTATGAGTGCTAGAATTCTTTGTCATCTACCTTCCTAGATTTTGTGCAACCCCTTGCAAAATGCCCTTCTTCTCCGCATCTGAAGCATAGAGTAGGTGATGAGACAGTACGTGCCTCATGACAAGCTTTTGCACATCCCTACATTAACATATTCATAAGCTCTTAGAAACATTAACCTTGGACAACAAATCATACAGACTTCAAAGCCTTTTAATAATTGGTAAAGACAACTTACTAAGCCAGTATGACCGGACAGACCACAGTTGTAACATGAAACTTCTCTAGGGCCGTCATCTACAACATTGGCACAACAAAGATGGCCAAAATTCTTGCAAACGTAGCACTGGATCTCCTGCAGAAAAGGAATATGCCAAACTAGATTTTGATACATTGTAATGCCAACTTCATCATTCCAAATCACTGCACGCTAAAGCAGGGCGGAAAAGGAGTAAGCAAAAGAATTTTTCTCTTAATACATACCTTGAGATCCTTAAGTGCATAGTCATTTTGACATGAGAACATATCATGCCCTAAATCTCCACATCTTAAGCAGATTTTAGAACTCTGAGAGCTCTCTTTTTGTTTATCTGGGCAATATTTAGCAATGTGGCCTCTCCTTTTGCAGATATAACAATCCTGCCCCTAAAAGATACAAACCAGTTCCATAATCAAATAGTAGAACACATGATAGAAACATAGGAGACCAATGGCATGCTTGTAACAAAATCTATTTCTTTCAGACAAGTCAATCATAACAAAAGATGTGGAGATAACCCAATCATGGCAAAATAATGATATAAAACCAATTATAGCAAAAATACAAGCCAAATTTAACACAAGTCTAATAATCGAGCTGAATGCTGATTCTGAACAACAAAGAAAAAACCACACATTGATAATCTTGAGAAATGGAAATTCCACCTTACAACAACTATGAACTAGCAAATCTGAAGCTCCAACATAATGCACTAGACCAAAACTCAAACTGCTGATCTTTCAATTTTTAAGACAGAATCTTTTGCAGAATATAAAGGTTTTCAGCATTTGATTGTGAGTTGAGGACTATGAATTAATAAATGTTGAATTAGTGTGTTCAGGATACCTGTGTGCATTGCTTGGCTTCATGCCCAAACTTCCCACATAGAAAGCATGGTTTCTTCCGCTTCTCCTCTGGACAATTCCAAATATTATGACCCTCCTCACCACAATTATTGCAAGTAGGTGGATTAAAATAACGATGCCCAACCTTAAAATAACAAAGAGCAAACAAACAACATTATAAGCCCTTGAGTGAGATTTTTAATTCTTGGAACAACATTCTGTAAGTTGAGGACCATGATTATGAATAATGAGTTCAGTATACCTGTGAGCATCGGTTGCTACCATGCCCAAACTTCCCACATACAGAGCATGGTTTCTTCTGCTTCTCCTCTGTACAATTCGCAATAGTATGGCCCTCCTTGCCACAATTATTGCATGTAGGTGGATCTAAATACCGATGCCCAGGCTTAATATAACAAAGCACAAACAAGCAACATTATAAGCCCTTCAGTGAGATTGTTAGTTCTTGGAAGAATGCCTTCAAAATTGAAATGGTTGTGGAGGATTAGGACCGTACTTACATTAAGCTTTTGCAAACAAAGGTTATTTGATGTTCGAATGGCCTCTGTAATTGTAGATTCGACTGACTCCAAAGGCTTGTCCACATTTACAACATTGTCAGCTACACCAATGACCTGGAAGAAAGCGTAAGGTCTTCAAAGTTTTGCATAAGAATTTGCAAGTTCAATATCACAATATGTCTGTAATTTTTAAAACAAGAACTTCATAAATTCTAAAAGATACTGAATTGATATAACTTTAGATTATTTTCAACCTTGCAAACTCAGCCACATCCATCCTTGAAGACCTGATTATCAATGTCGTCCACCTTCTCTACCATTCCTCCTAATGCCTACAAAGAATTCCAACTCCAAGCATGCAGTGGTATCCCATAGAGGCAGATTCATACCAAGACCATTGACAGCCCCAATACTTCTGTCTACTGATCAATTTGAAATAGAGGTCCTTGGCTTAAAGTCAAACCATCGCCCCTAATTTTGGTTCCCTAAATCTAGAGGAGGATCAGAGAAAGCCTTCTCAGTTCTCATCGAGATGCAAAAGCTGAACCCCCATCTTTCCTACACCCACAGTTTGACCTCTCTCTCTAGAATATCAGCCTTCCTAGTTTGACCTCTCTCTAGAATATCATCCTTTCTTCTTTTTTTTGAGCAGTAAGAGAGAAAAAAATTATTAAAAAGAGAAGAAAATACAAAAAAAGAAAAAGGAAAAAAAAAAAACAAGAGATAAAAGGTCTAAGAGACATAGACCCAACTAACAAGAAAGAAACAACAAAACAACAAGAGAACACATAAAACTAGAATATCATCCTCCTGGTAACTGGAAAGTGCCACAATTCGATCCACCAACACCGTTCTTTGCGAAAACTAGAATATCATCCTTCCTACCAATAGCAATAAAGGTCTAAGCCAAAAACTCCTTAGATTTGCTGGTAGATGCTTTGCCCAATCGCAGAGATTGAAGCCTATTCACCTATGCAATAACACACGCCTCTTCTTGAAAACTTCCCTTAACCTCACTGAAACCTTCTTCTCCCTTAACCAGAATCCCTTCCTGCCTGCTTCAGAGCTTTCCCGCCGGTTAGTTCACCCTCGCTTCCGGTCCGTATTCAGCAAAACTCATTTTCAAATTTTCCCTTCTACGATTTGCCATTAAAAAGCTACACTGTCCTTGTTGCTTGCCCCTCTGTTTTGAACCTGACAAACATGATCCTTTACGTCTCCCCAAGCTCCTGTCCACCGCCATATGATGGTCAAAGACCACCCCAACTGCCCCAAAGAAGCGAAACCACCTCCCAAGGCTCCATTCAGGAGCGTTCTCAATGAAGAGAGAGACATTATCTTCCCACCAAGCTCTCTTCATCGCCTCCCCTTGTTACTTGATGGGTTTCAGTTCTAGAGCCAAACAATAATTCTATGTACAATAAAGGTGGAAAATCGTTGTCCATGAAAATGTTGTTATTTTGATGGTTACTCACTGTTAGATATTTAGCTGCTAGTTTGTTTGTTAATAATCCCTATTTATCAGGGAACTTGGTTGTTGCTTGACCTATTCCGTAGGAGATTCCCATTTATCTAGGACTGTTAGAAGTGGGATAGGACTGTTAGAAGTGGGATATCTTGTTGCTGATTTCTCTGAATTGTTTGTTTCTTGTATGGCTATTTAAGCCAGACCTTAGTGTTAATGAAATAGATGATCATTCTCTCAATTACCTAACATTTGGTATCAAAGCTGGGGCAGGAGTTTGAGTATCAAGGAAGCAGCAGTCTTCTCACTTGCAGCAGCAAGATCAAATGGCTTCAGAGAACAACAGCTCTGTGCAACCAGCCATTCCTCACTTTGATGGTCACTACGATCATTGGAGCGTGCTGATGGAAAAAAATTTGAGATCCAAAGAGTACTGGGGTCTTGTGGAGAATGGCATTACTGAACCAGCAACAGGAACAACTCTGACTGATGCACAGACCAAGGTTCTGGAAGACCAGAAGTTGGAGGATTTGAAGGCAAAAACTTATCTGTTCCAGGCAATAGATCGTGCCATCCTGGAAACCATCCTCCAAAAGGATACAACTAAACAGATCTGGGACTCCTTGAAGAAAAAGTATCAAGGCACAGCAAGGGTGAAACGTGCACACCTTCAAGCTCTTCGCAAAGAGTTTGAGACTCTTCAAATGAAAGGAGGAGAGTCAGTCAATGATTATTTTGCAAGGACACTGACAATTGCAAATAAGATGCGTATTAATGGCGAGAAGATGGAAGATGTTGCTGTCATTGAGAAAATTGTTTGCTCAATGACTCCAAAATTTGACTATGTGGTATGTTCCATTGAAGAATCGAATGACATTGACAGTCTTTCGATTGATGAGTTGCAGAGCTCATTGCTAGTACATAAGCAGAGGATGACAAGTCAAGTGTTGAATGTTATCACTGTCACAAGCTTGGTCATTTCCGGTATGAATGCCCTGACAAAGAGAAGGAAACAAAGATGAATTTTGTTGAAACTGAAGAAGAGATGCTTTTGATGGCCTACATCGACATAAGGGAGACTCAATCAGGAGATACATGGTACCTAGACTCCGGCTGCAGCATTCACATGAGTGGTAACAAATTACCATTCTCTGAATTAGATGAAACTTTTAAAGAAAATATGAAGCTTGGAAACAACTCTAGCATCTGTGTCATGGGCAAAGGAAACATTAAAATTATGATGAATAATAGTATGCAGACTATTACTGGTGTGTTTTATGTTCCAGAATTAAAAAATAACCTGATCAGTCTTTGCCAGTTACAAGAAAAAGGCTTTGCCATTCTCATTCAAAAAGACTGCTGTCAAATTCATCATCCAGAAAAGGGGTTCATTGCACAAGTCAACATGACAGCAAATCGAATGTTTCCTCTGCACACCCAGACTCAACATGGTGATCAGACATGCTTCACATCAACGGTACAAGACACAACATGGCTGTGGCACTATCGATATGGGCACTTGAACTTCAATGGATTAAAAACCTTGCAACAGAAAAAGATGGTAAGGGGACTTCCTCAAATTCAGTCTCCTTCAAAAGTGTGTGAAGATTGCATCATTGGAAAGCAGCATCGTGATTCATTTCCTAAAGAGAGTACATGGAGAGCCACACAAACACTTCAGCTAGTCCATTCAGACATCTGTGGACCAATTAACCCAACATCAAATAGCAACAAAAGGTACTTCATTATCTTTACTGATGATAATAGTCGAAAAACAAGGGTTTATTTTTTGGTAGAAAAGTCTCAGGCCATTGTTGCATTCAAAAGATTTCAAGCTAAGGTTGAAAAAGAATCTGGCAATTCCATAAAAAAAATTCGTACTGATCGTGGCGGTGAATTCACCTCACATGAATTTACTAACTTGTGTGAGATGAATGGTATTCGTAGATTGCTTACAGCAGCTTACACACCACAGCAGAATGGCGTGGCAGAGAGGAAAAATCGTACTATTATGAATATGGTGCGAAGCATGTTGGCAAGGAAAAATATTCCAAAGATTTTTTGGCCAGAAACTGTAAATTGGAGTACTCATATTCTGAATAGAAGCCCCACACTTGCTGTGAAGAACATGACACCAGAGGAAGCATGGTCTAGTCACAAACCAACAGTTGATCACTTCAGAATATTTGGATGCTTGGCCTATGCACATGTACCCAATGAGAAGAGAAGCAAGCTTGATGACAAAGGAGTGAAATGCGTGTCACTTGGTGTGAGTGAAGAATCCAAGGCATATAGGTTGTACAATCCAACTACTCAGAAGATAATAATCAGTAGCGATGTTGTGTTTGATGAAGACAGTAACTGGAACTGGAGCAGTGCAAAAAATAAATCAATCTCATTTGATTTGGATGCTAATGATGAAAGCAGAACTGATCAGGAAGTGCAATCCCCTGGAGATACCCTGACAAATGTTCCAGCAAATGAGTCAACTGAGGATCAACCATCAAGCTCAGATGATCAACGGCTAAGAAAAAAACCTTTCTGGATGACAGACTATGTAAGTGGGGATGAATTATCTGATGATGATACCATTGCTCACCTTGCTTTGTTTGCAGACAGTGATCCTATAATCTTTAATGATGCTGTCAAAAATATAAAGTGGAAGAAAGCCATGGACGCAGAAATAGAAGCAATTGAGAAGAATGACACTTGGAAGTTAACTAATCTTCCAGAAGGAGAAAAGACCATTGGCGTTAAATGGATCTATAAAACAAAGTTGAATGAGAAGGGTGAAGTTGATAAATTCAAAGCTCGGCTGGTGGCTAAGGGATACACACAAGAGTATGGAGTCGATTATTCAGAAGTTTTTGCTCCTGTTGCAACGCATGACACTATTAGATTGGTGGTATCTTTGGCAGCACAAAATTCATGGCCCATTTACCAACTTGATGTGAAATCAGCATTTTTTTTACATGGTGAGTTACATGAGCAAGTCTTTATTGATCAACCTCCAGGTTACATGCAAAAGGAGAATGAACAGAAGGTTTACAGACTGAAAAAAGCTCTGTATGGACTGAAACAAGCGCCCCGGGCTTGGTACAGTCGTATAGATGCTTATTTCTCAAATGCTGGCTTCCAAAAGTGTCCTCATGAGCATACTTTGTTCGTCAAATCTGGAGAGGGAGGTAAACTTTTGATTGTTTGTTTGTATGTAGATGATTTGATATTCACAGGAAATGATGAAGCCATGTTTGTTGAGTTTAAAAGATCTATGATGGATGAGTTTGATATGACTGATCTAGGAAAGATGCGTTACTTTCTTGATATTGAAATAGTGCAATCACCCACTGGAATTTTCATTGGACAAAGACAAAAGAAGTATGCTCAGGGAGTTTTGGAAAGGTTTCGAATGTCTGATTGCAATCCAGTTCAGAATCCAATTGTTCCAGGTTTTAAACTTACAAGAGATGCTGAAGGAGTGAGAGTTGATAGCACTCATTACAAGCAAATAGTTGGTAGCCTAATGTACTTATCAGCCACTCGACCAGACATGATGTATGTGATCAGTCTCATCAGCAGGTTCATGGAGGCTCCAACTGAACTCCATCTTCAGACTGCAAAAAAGGTGCTTCGATACTTGAAAGGTACTACTAATTATGGTTCGTTTTACAAGACAGGGAGAGTGAGCAGTTAGTTGGATTCAGTGATAGTGATTTTGCTGGGGACTTGGAAGATAGAAAGAGTACATCAGGCCATGCTTTATATTAAGTACAGGAGTTGTTTCATGGTCCTCGAAGAAACAGCAGGTTGTCACTTTGTCCACTACTGAAGCGGAGTTCATAGCAGCTGCATCGTGTGCTTGTCAAGCTGTTTGGCTAAGAAGAATACTCGAAGAGTTACATTGCTATCAGGAAGGGTCCACACTGATTTTCTGTGATAACAGTTCAGCAATTAAACTCTCCAAAAATCCAGTGCTGCATGGAAGAAGCAAACACATAGATGTCAGGTTTCATTTTCTTCATGATCTTACAAAAGGAGTTGTTGAGCTGGTGCATTGTCAGAGTCAAGATCAAATTGCAGATATATTAACCAAGCCATTGAAGCTAGAAGCATTTGTGAAGCTGCGTGGTTTACTTGGAGTTTGTTCAGGCTCTTCTATAAACTTATTGCTTGAATAGCATTCAGTTTAAGAGAGGGTGTTAGATATTCAGCTGCTAGTTTCTTTGTTAATAATCCCTATTTATCAGGGAACTTGGTTGTTGCTTGACCTAGGAGATTCCCATTTATCTAGGACTGTTAGAAGTGGGATAGGACTGTTAGAAGTGGGATATCTTGTTGCTGATTTCTCTGAATTGTTTGTTTCTTGTATGGCTATTTAAGCCAGACCTTAGTGTTAATGAAATAGATGATCATTCTCTCAATTACCTAACACTCACATCGTAATATAATTATTTGCTCTGCATATGAGAGAGAGAGAGAGAGAGAGAGAGAGAGAGAGAGAAGAACAAAGCAAAACCCCAAATTCAAATACTCTATGGCCTCGGGGATGTCACCATCACCAAAATGATTTTCCCCATCTACATGGTGTCGGTTTTATGAATTTCCTGTGTTTGACTTTACCACTCAACTATATAAAAATCATGTTCTTTATCACTCCACGGTCTATCATTTCATTTCTTACCAGTTACCACAGCAGTTCAAATCCCCCATTTTCCAAATACCTTCCTACTCCTGACTCGTCATCCTTTTTCTAGGGTCATTTCTAGCCTTTAGTGTACACTTCCGCAGTCTCAAACAGCATTCTCTTATCTTTTCTACTCAGAAGTAAACTATTTTAGCTATTATCTCATTTTTAGAATTCAGAAACTGTGCTTTCTTGAAAAAGGAGCCACCTTTCACTAAAGCAGTGGAATTCTTTTTAATAAAAAAAAAAAAAAGTTGCACACTTTTCTCCAAAACATGAAACATAGTGCATAGATGACTAGTTTGTCTTTGTCTATTATTTCTAATTTTAATTTTATCATTGATAATAATTGCTAATTATTCTACACATTGGATCACATAAATATAGGCATTTGCATCCCACGATTTTTTTTCCTGAGAACAGATACATTGAGTACAAAAATAGTCTTACATATTTCTCTTCTCTCTTCTGATCGGTTCCTGTCAGCTTCTTCTTCTTCTTCTTTTGCTTCTTCTTCTTCTTCTTCTTATCTGGATCCCGTACCAAAGAATCTCCATCTTTAGTTGCAAATTCAGCATCATCCGACGATGACAACGTTGTGAGATCCACCACCGCATCTGATGGGAGGCTCTTCCACTCAGATTTTCTCAAATCCCTCTCCTTTTTCCTCATTTCCTCGCGTCTCCTCGCCTTTTCCACTATTCCGAGGATCAGGTCATCGTTTGCCTCTTCGCCGTCGCTACTGCTCAAGATCACAATCAATTTCCCCTCCTCCTCCAGCTCCATTTTCGCCTCCCTTTCCCGTCTTCTCCCCTTTCCGAAGAAGTGAGTAGAGAGAGAAAGAGATATCTGACAAAAAAAACCCTGAAAGGAAGGATGAAATGCAATCCCTGCCGAAGTGGGAAGATACTCTACGAGAAGACGAAGAAAACCGATAATAAGTGATTAAAAAATAACTTCGAGATTTTATTATTTCACATTATTTTTTTTTTTTATCCAATGTATATTTTCAAAAATTCTTAAATTGAATTTTCAAATTAATTATGATAATATGATAAAAATACTTTAAAATTTAAAGGCCTTCTGACACTCTTAAATATGTTCAACACAGCTTAGAGATACTCTTATGTAAAATATTATATTTTAAATATTTAAGAATGTCAAAAGACCTTAAAGTATTAAAATATATTTATCAAACTATCATAATTAGTCCGAATATTTAATTTGAGAAATTTTAAAAATACACAGCTGTCACGTTCCGATCCGAAGGGTGGGCATGGAACGCGACAATTTTTTTTTTTTTTAAAGGCTAAGCTAACATAAGCATTCTAATTGGGCCGGATCAACAGTTTGGCCCAAAGGTCACATATGATCCCAACATGTGGAGTCAAACATATACCATAAGTCTACCCAACAAATAGACATAATAACAACACAAAGCATGATCACATCATTGCAACCATTGAATTATCATTCAAAACATCATCATCAGAGTAACTACGGATAAATGGTAGTTTTCAATACATGACATTGACACAAACTAAATACCACACTCGTACTTTACAAAAACAAATGGTTCAAAAAACCATAAAGCAAATATCAGGATATTCCCTCAGTGGGAATCCTGAAACACCGCCGCAGCTTATCCACCCTAAGTTTGAAATATAGGGTTCTCCTCATCGGGTTCATCTCCTGAAAGGTGAGTAGGGTGAGCTAACTAGTCCAATTAAGGAAATATAACAATGCATTTTTAAAGTAAACAATAGGTTAGCAATAATCAATAGTTGCAATAATATCTCATGCTTGATAATAAAATTCACAATATCAAGTAAAGTCTCAACATCATTTCCATCATTTCATCAGTTTTTCATTACTGCTATCATCCAACGTAACGCCTGCCAATTAAACTGAGACCATTGTATTAAGTCCCGACACAATCAAAATACATCCTTACAAGTACATCTCCGGCTCTCCCATAGCCGATACTGACACCCTCAAGCCAGCAACTGTCGACACCCATGGTCCAGTAGACGTAAATCATTTCTCATATGGCCGATATTGGTTCAATAGTCAAGGGCACGTGGAAGCAGTCTTACACATTTCATATGATCAACATGATAGCATTTACCAGTATCATAAGCACTCTTACCATAGTACGTCAAGTCTAGGCACATGAGTGGGTTCATCAAATCTGAAACCACTCATTGCTCAATATCCATATCAAATAAACCTGTTTACATCAAGCTGCAAAGTTAAGTTCCCTCACCGTATGTGTGGTTTCGCGGTCTCTGTTTAAGAAATAAACAAGTGCACAATCAATATACATAACATTCATACACATACAAACAGTATTTCAAAATCCTACTTGTTTTCCAAAAAATATCCAAAGTATATGGAGTTGAGTCTCCTACTTAGTTTTATCCTTTTTAAATTATAATAATCCACAAGATATGATAAATAAAAAGGGTGCTCAGTCCAAAACTCATATTGTCTTCTGGGCATTGACCAGATTGACTTATTGAGTTAGGTCTGGATCCTAAGGTCACTTCTCGGTTGTCTTCTGGATAGGATCAGATCTGACATTTTGAGTAAGGCCTCGAGGTCACTCAGTGCCCGACAAATATAACGTCGGCCTGAAAGTGATATCACTCAGTGCCCGACCAATAGAGTCAGTTTGGAAGTGAATACAATAGTATATACACTATACTAATAAAAAAAAGGATTAGTACATTTTTTTTTTCAATAATCCAAAATAATATATATATATTTTTTTAATGGGTACTAACATCACAAGCATCAACATAATCCAACAAATTTTTTTTCCTTCACTGTCTGCAACAACAGACAGTGAACGGGCAACACTGCATGAAAAACGAATCCGGAAATAGTGGGTTTTCCAGATTCGATTTTCATATCTAGCCGATCCGATAGATTCCTCTGGGCGTCCTCTTTCCATAGGGAGAGGTTTGGAGCTTTGAAGCTCATTTGGCCAACCGATTTTAATAATGAAAGCTCACGGGTATAAGAAACCCATGGTTTTTCTTTAAACTTTGAAATAGTTTTTCTTCCTTAAAACTAAACCAAAATCAGTTTTTTATTTATTCTAAACCACCTAGAATTTGAAAAGGAATACAATGGTTACCTTCACTGGAGTTCGTGGGCTGAAAATCTGATTTTTTTTAAATCTTTCCCTCTAAGTTACGGTTGGCAAAAACAGGGAAGAACAGAGGTAAGAAAAGGGGCTGGTTTTCAGGCAGCTGAGACAGAGAGACTGAGAGAGAGAAGAGATGAAGTTTGAAGCGAGTTTGAGAGCTAGGCTGAGGGGCTCAATTTATAGAGAAATGGTAGGAGGAAGGGCCTGTTGCTTCATGCAGGCGCATGCAGCGTCCGTTGACGTTCCAAACAGTAACCTGTTTGGTTGCAGATCAATCCTCCTAAAGTTCTGGTTTTGAAAAAAGACCTCTGGTTTTAAGAAAAGCCTATTTTTAATTACAAACATGATTTTAAAAACTCAAAATCTTAATCCCACCATACAGATAAGTTGGGTTTTAAAAACTTTAATCACCATAAAAATTTTGGAATTTAAAACTCTCTAAAAACCATTTATTTAAATAAAAATCACAATTTAACACTATTTACTTAATTAAACAATGTTAAATAAAACAATTTAGAAACCTCATTTTGGGGTGTCAAAGAATAACTAGACCATTCTTAAAATGGTCTAACACAAAATACTAGTTTTAAATTTTATCTTATTTCCAAAATTATTTAAAATAATTATTTCTCCCTCTTGGGGTTTTGACGGGCGGTTTTAAATACCATTTTCTAAAAATAAAATTATTTTAAAATAAAAAATACAATTCCTTCATTAAGGACAATCATATCATCCAATAATAATCACATAATAACATAATTTATAAAATAATAATAATAAGCGGTAAATTTACCAAGTGCCCCTCCAGCTGGGCGAGTTGGATCACTGAGTCTTCGAGCTCAGATTGGATCACATTTGGGCTTATCTCAAAGCCCTAATCGTAATATTCGAGATTAACCGGTTAAAGAAAATTATTAAACTAAAACACGCCTAATATGGGGAAGGGTATTACAACAATGCTTAAAAAATAACTTTAAAATTTAAAATACACAGTAACGCACGTTACAGTTCACTCGATTCATTCTATTTATACGGGAATTCATTGGAATGAATCAAAATTTGGGAGATATGTATCCATTCGTTCGAATGAATGCCAAAATGAACCGAGAATTCGTTCGAACGAATGGGAACGCAGGGGCAAAATGGGAATTAACCACCTGCACCTGAAAATAGGTGTGTAGAGGCAGAAAAACTTAGTATCTAAACGCGGGGCCCTCAAGTAAGTATAACTGAGTTAATTTTCTAAGGTGTAAATTTTCAAAAGGGTGATCATCCTAAAACATAAAAACATGAATTTCTGTGAACTTCTCCTTTTATGAAAAAAAATAAAAAAAAAAATAAAAAATCAGTTTATTTTTGGGTGAATTGGTGTACTGGACGCACAGTCATTCAAAAATGGAAATTAAAAAAAATAATATATCGATGTTTCAATTTTTAAATGTTTGATTTTTTAATTTTTTCGTACGAATACATGAGAGTAAAGTAAAAAGTCTAAAAAATCCATCTCTCTTAAAAAACTTTTGATTAAAGATGGACACCCCTTTCAAAATATTTAAACAAATAACATTAATAGCTAATTGAAAATTCTACTGCTATTATTGATTTTGAGACTAATTTTATTTATATCTTCATGTCAACAATTATTTTTATTTATAAAAAATATAAATCTCAACTTATAATCAATTTCAGTCAATGTAAATCAAGTCACAAGAATTTAATAGCTTAATTATGTTAGTTTAGTGTGGTATTGAAAACTCTGACTTGACGTAATTAATTCATGAATTATTTAAATTAAATGACTATTTTTCTATTAATGATATGAACAAATATCGTCGTGAGTCGGTGGGTCCAACATTCTCCACCGTTTGATGCCTTCCTATTTGTGCAAGTTCTGCCGATTAATATCGTCGTGAGTCAAGTGCACCGATTTATAATAATTACTAGGGTTAACTCAGTCTGGCAAGTGATTCTGACTCACCTGCAAGGTACAGATTTTCCTCCGTTCTGATTTCTGCGCGCTCGCTCTCTCTCACTCTCTCCTGCGTTTTCTGTAGAAAGCGCTTCTTCTTCCACGTTTTCCAGAGAGAGAGAGAGAGGGGGAGAGGGGAAGAGAATGGCAGCACAGATACCGACGAGTTTCGGGCACGAGCTCAGGGCATGTCTTCGTTGCAGGCTCGTCAAGACCTACGATCAGGTCCTTCTTCTCCCACTTCTTCTTGATTTCTTCTTTTTCTTTTTCTTTTTCATTTCCCTTTGATTTCTAAGGTTTGGATTCAGGTTTTTGCTCCTTTTCGAGTACATATTTGTCACTCTTTACCGTTTTCGTTTTTTACTATTTAGGCTGGATTTTCTGTGTATTTTGCAAATTATAATCGATGTCTCTCTCTCTCTCTCTCGTGAGCAGGATGGAGTTAGGAAAAATGCTAATTTTATTTTTTGTTTTTGTATTTCTTTGTATCATCCTTTTTGCGTACCTTTTTTTTGCATACCCCTAATTTATAATATTCCAATAGAGCAAAGAATGATGATTTTATACTGTCAGAACTTTTTTCATCTCATGATCATTGACACAAACATCGCCACCACCACCTCTACCACCATCAGTCACAATCACCATTTTGAGTTCTACTTTGAAAATCTAGGAGCAGATACGTAGCTTTTAAGCTTAACCACTGTCACAAATATCTCCGTTTTATATTCACAAGTATCTTAATATTCTCGTCTTCAGTCTTCCCATGATATCTTCCAGTATTTTCAAACATAACAAGATATGAGAATGTTCAGATTATTCACATTAATATTGGAATGATATCTCGATATTTTCATGATGATTTTTTTACCTAAATTCCGTATATGTTTTAATTTTATGCATGTGAGCGTCATTTAAATGCATTTTAATATACTTTCTATTTTTAATTATTTTATTTTCCAATACATTTTTGCCAATGATATCCCGACAAAACTCTTTTTTTCTTCTTTGAAAATGTTCAGATATTATCTCCTGCCAACAGTATTGTCCATATATCCAGATCCTGATAAGAGTGTATTCGTTTAGTAAGGTTTTTTTTCTTTTTGATTTCTCTGAAGGTTTCCTTTTGTTTTGTTTTAGCTGTTTGGGAGTGTTTTCGTCTTTGGTCTGGGAGCTTGTTTCCCCCTCCTGTTTCTCGTGTACCTCTTCTTTTTGCCATGGCTTTTGCCCTTTTGATGAAGTTACCATTTAATAATAATAATAATAATAATAATAAATCATAACTGTATCTATATTTGATGCAGTGCTTTTGGCTATTTCATCAAATGCCCTTCATCTCAAGTATTTGTAGCTTTTGCTATATTTGTGTACTATGGATTGAACTTTTTTTTTGGGTTAGTGTGCATTCAACGCCAAATCTTCATGTGATGTTGTTTTGGGTATTATAAATACATATTTAAACCATGTGAAGAAACATTGATTTTCTTTTTATTTACACATTACTAGTTCTATCATTTCTTCTTTCCCTGTCCATCTCAACGCACATAAATTAGCTGACTTGTAGTTTGTTGTGTCATTTCTTTCTTGGCGAACATTTAGCACTGAGCAATGATGTGTATCTAGAGACATTAATTCTATTTATTTATGCTTAAATTGTGGCATTAAAATATTTTAGCTCAAGGAGAATATTTTTATTAAAATATTCAATGGAAGGTGGAGCTTCTGTGATTTTTTCATCTTTTGCTGTTTAGTCTAATATATTTAGGTGATTTTCCAATTCATCTTTGCTTCCTTGAAGTGAAGGTAGTTAACTTCTGTTCTCATTCCCTTTCCTTCTTGTTATTGGGTTTGGCATCTAGTGCTGGGTCAGGTCAGGTATCTCAGGAAATTTAAAGAGGAACCAGATCACAGTCTTCTTCCAATTTATGAATTAGAAAAGCAAATATTTCATTCACAATTTGGAGTGTATATCCAAATTGAACAACAACCCGAGACATTCTTATAGCGACGAAGCTCTGAATTGTCCAGATCAATCCATAAACCTGCGTAGATCCAAACTCGATTTTCTATTTTTCATGCAGATCTTTTATTTTCTAATGTTCTTATCTTTTTATGGTGATAACTCCTTGTTGGTAATCCAGTATGATGTTTCGGTCCACGACGGATTTCAAATCTCAAGAGTCCTTTTGATGTGTTTAGAGAGTTCTCAATCTCCATTTTGAATTATCAATGATTCTATGCTTCATGTTATAATAGAATTTCCCATTTTTTAGTGTTTTACACAAGATGAAAAAAAGTACCTCTCTGAAATATTTTGTTGTACACGTGAGAAATCCATTATTCATGAATTAGTGCAGTATTAACTGATTTATGTGGTTTTTATTTAATATTTATGACAAATCTTAGCTTTTTAATCTTTGTGATGGGGTGCAGTTCAGAGAATCAGGTTGTGAAAATTGCCCCTTTTTTAACATGGATAAGGATCATGAGATTGTTGTGGAATGCACCACCCCCAATTTCACTGGGTATGTTTTTCTCTACATTTCTTTCATCTCTTGTTGGTCATGTCCTATTAAGGTGTAAATAGTAAACAGTGCATGTGAGTCACACCTTTGTAACATGTGGTTTTCATTCAGTGGAAATGGATTTTCATTGTCTAAAATTTCTCATTCTTGGTATACGGCATCATATTTGCAAAAGAAAAAAAAATACTAAGTCAGTCATGCTATTGCTTCATATTCCCACTTTGGTTGTGTTATATGTTGATTGAACTGCATCTTCTGCTGCCTAATATTTATCTTGAGCCTGAGTTATTGCAATGCTTGTATAGCAAGAATCCAGTTCACTTTGTGTCGCTTTTTCCCATTCCAATTGAAATGGGTATGGAAAAGGATAATTGGAAAATTGAGAGCCTATCATATTGTGCAGGATAATTTCAGTCATGGATCCAACTAGAAGTTGGGCAGCTCGGTGGTTAAGAATTGGTAAGCTTTGAACTATCATAATATATAACGTTCTTGTCATTTTTTCTTTTTCCTTTTTTTTTTTGAAATTGGTGGTACAATTTAAGGTTAAAAGTCCTCACTGTTATTTTTCTGTTTTTTTTATTTGGTTGGTATCAGCTTAAAGGGTAATTTTCATTGCTTTTCCTATGATTCTTTCATGTCCTCATTTTCTAACCTTTGGTTTCCTTCCTATGTTGAAAACGAAGCATTTCTTCTTTCCCCTCAAAATTTCAAAAGGTTGCTACCGTATGATGTGATCTATGATTCATGGACGTGTATAACCTTATATATACGTACTGTGTTGGGAACAGGGATGACATAGCTGCAATTTTTTGTATGCTATAATAGGATGAGTTTTTTATTGTTGTCATTTGCATACACAATGACATGGAAATCGTGCAAGTGGGACACAAAAATAGGCTTCTTTTTGGCATGTTAATTTTCAACCTTGCCCAGTTGAAAATTGATTTGATGAGTTAGTGCGAGGGTCTGATTTTCCTCTGTGGATGGATTTAATCTCTCTAAAAATAGCAAAGAAGTGCTTCCAGCACTCAGTTCCTTTTACTGTGATGTGCTATTACTTTTGAGTATTTGTCTCTTTGTTTGAAACTGAGGAAGTAACGACTTCTTACATTTGTAAAAAGGATTTTCAATATAAGAGAATGCTTGGATAGGAGAGGGGCACACTATTGATATGGAAAAGGATAGGGATTTTACATGAAAAATGAAGTGTCTGACACTGACGTGTTGCCTACCTTGAAGTGTCACATATTGAAACTTGAGACAAGCTAAAATCGCTGCAAAATCATGTCATTCAACTCCTACTCCCACTAAAGATTCAGCTACACCATTTGCAATTCGCTATACATGTTTGAAGATGAGTTGTTGCTGAACTTTGCCACCTCCTCACCAAGTTACATTAGGCTCCATGGTTTCTCCTCCTCCCTCTTGTCGATGCAATCGGATTTGATGAATCTCCCTCAACAACTAACCTCCCCAAATGATTGTTCCTCCATATCATCAGCTTTTGCCGAATGATAAGTAACTCTGCCTCATTAGCAAGTTTGATGTCTACTAATGCTCAGAATAACATCTTCATTTTACTGTTATCATCATGCAACATGTCCCCAGGTCCATTTCATTTCATCTCTATCAACATGCACTCATAAACTAGTTGCTTAGAGCTTATCCTTAATTTTCTCTGCAATATTCAGCTTTCTAGTCATGGGACACTTTTAACACTAACTATTGCAGACTATGTAGACCAACCTTTTTTGACTGAATTTGTCTATTTTGATGACAAAAGCTATTCAACTTGCATGTTGGATGTAAAGTTTTCCATAACACCAATGCTTAAAAATAGAACCCCTAACAAATGGTGCAGGGTTCACTTTGGTCACTGTTTTGTCTAGCTACTGGATATGATCATGTTTTGTTGAAAATTGGTCATTTGACTCTTCACTATGCACTTTGCTCGAGCCAATGGTTCGACTATCACAAGTTATCTTGTTTAATTGCCACGTGGATTTTTTTGTAATTTTTTTCAGCTTTTAAAACAAATTTTTTTTTTTTTGGTATCTGACCAGAACATGATCCAAGTGAGTTGTTGATTTTTTAACAGGAAGATTTGTTCCTGGTTGTTACACTCTTGCTGTCTCAGAAGCTCTTAGAGAAGAATATCAGGTACTTTTTTTCCAAAAAAAAGTCTGTATCTCATTTTTGTTGGTGGTGTTAATAAGGGTTCAATGAGTGGTGATTGGGCTAGGGAAGGTTCTGTCAAGCAAGCTTTGTTCATTTGTTTTGGCTCAAATTTACTCCCAAGCTCCAAACACCTCAAGGAGTTTCTTGTTTAAAGCACCTCTAACTGGTGGAATTGGTGGTTGTTTCAATCCTTCTGAGGAGATGTTACATTCAATCTAGCTTGAGCTAATTATATGTTCGTTGAAAATTGCTAACCTAGTTAGGAGCCACAAAATATTGACCCAATTCCAACAATTGGAAACTAGGGAAAAAATGCCTAGATTGAGGCTCAATCATGTATTAATGAGAATGATTGTTAATCCCATACTTTAAATCCTTTTTTTTTTTGGTCTGACTATTTTGTTACTAGGCCATGGGATTAGAGAAGAGATTGGAGTAAAAAGCTGGCCTTGGATAGATAGGATTTGTGGTGTTGATGGTGATGGTGGTGATGATGATACCATGGCATCATGTCCTCGGTACAAATGGCAAGGCTTAACACTGGGGTTTAGGTCCATTAAATATGGTGGGTTGGCTTGCAAGTAGGGGTGGCAATGGGTTGGGTCAGGTTGGCTATAAGTAATATTAGAGTTTTTTTGCTTGACTTGACCCAACCTAACCTGTATTTTTTTATTGACCCAACACAACCTAACCTGCTTTTTTATTAAAAAAATTAAAAATAAAAAATGTTATAAAAAATATTATTCTTGATCGGGGAAGGGGCTGAGAGCCCATGATTCGATGATGCCAGCTAGCCCACATTTCGATCCGCTGCCCCTCCCTTTTCTTTCTCCCCTGACCGTGTAGGACACACTTCTTAAAGGCCCTAAGACGGTCCTTCACTGACTTGTGTGAGCCCTACACCGACCGCCCAAAGGCAAATGTTTCATATTCGGGCTGGTTTGCCCGATTAGGTTTTCGATCTCCCAGAGTTCAATAATTATTAAGAGAAATGTTTGTATTGGGAAACCTACTTTCTCATTTTTTGATCTTCAGTGACTGGGTTCTGCAGTGGAGCTTTCTTGCCCATGAGTTCTTTGTTCTTCCTTTAGTCCCTCTTGAAGTTTGACTCTATTAGCCCTTTGAAATTTAGAGGAACCAGCAAATCAAGGACTCTGTTCTCGGTTAGAAAAATGCATTCACTTAATCTATGTTGGTTTTGCTTACTTTCAAGACAACGAATGAAAGATGGTCGCAAGGTGGTTTTGCTTAGACTTTCAAGACAACGATGAAAGATGGTCGCAAGGTGGTGATGAATGGGAGATGGGTAAAAAGGAATACCCAGATGGTTTTTTAACTGTTGTGGTGATTTACCAACAACACTAATGGAGGAATGATTGTCTAAAAAATCAAATTGTTCAATCTTTTAAGAGAAATCAAGTATGTCTATATCACAAAGTTCTCAGGCAGTGGCAGATCAAGTGACATGATGTTCGTGAGGTTTACTTTATGGTGAAAGCTAATTTGCCATTGAAGCTCTGCAATGATTTCGAGAAAGGCAATAGACTTCTTGCAAATTGCCAAGTACGGAGTTGATGATATGTGTAGTAATGAAGTTCAGAATCTCAACTACCAATTGCAAGGTATCAAGCACTCATTGTTGAAGGATTGGTAAGTTAGTGGAGCTAATGAGAGGAACGAGCCAACTTACAGTGGGTCCAACAATCAGGCAATCACTTCATGAGGAACCAAGTTCTTAAATCCAATGGCGTTGATTGGGCAAAGGGAATTCGATTATGGAATTTGAGAAGAATGAAATGGAGAGTAAATAGAAGATGCCACTGAGGTCTGTAATGGACATTATAAGGTAGCATGGGGTGAGTTTGAGAATGTGTTGAGATGGTCTACATGACATCTAGAACACATGGAATTTTCTAAGGTAGGAGAATTAGTGACGAAGAAATCCTGCTGATATTCAAGAGTGGCATCCAAGAAGTGGTTGGATTATGGAGCTTGGAGAGGTGTCTAGTGTATTAAGTTTAAATTGTGCCATGAATCAATAGCCAAAAGTTGTTTCTTTGCCAGAGCGAAGTCGACAGGTGGGTGGTGCTTCCTCAGATCCAGTAAGCTTAACTTGGGCCAACATCAACAACCACCTGGGAGATAGAGAGGGATGGATTTGTCTTCCCTTTTTAATTCATTATTATTTTTCTGATTTTGTTTTGCTACTTATTTCTCCTCTTCTTCCTCATTTATTTTTATTTTAAATACATAATGTAAAAAATAACATTTGAACTAGTTGACCGAGTTTTGTCTTTAGAGTAAGTCAAAACTTGGCCAAGTCTTCAAGTTGACTCAACTCAATGAAAAATCAAGTTGAGTTGAATTTTTGAACCATGCTTGAATCTTTCTGTTCTCTCATGGATGGGCCTATATCTGAGAAAGGGCAGATTACTGTGGAAATTCTCCTTGGCCATAGCATAGGGTGTAGAAAGAGCTTCATAGAAGGATTTTCCAACACAAATCCTAGTCAAAGAATGCTCCAACTGGGAGTATCATTCCTCATGGTACAGTGGAGTCACACATTGAAGGAGCTGTTTGGACTGTTGGCAGTATGATGTATATAATCATTGGATTTCTATTATGTGGGAGGTTGACTTTGAGAAATAATTTTTTACACCCTCAATCTATTTCTATATGCGTGCTGGATACACCTTCTGTCTCATCGGGACTATTGCACTACGTTTGACAGAACAGTTTTTCAGCTTTCCTTTTATGGGTCCACTGCTCTTATGGACTCGACTCTTTTTAGTTTCCTCTTTTTTCTCTATTTTTTTTTAATAGCATTAACTAGTTCTTTCTTCAATTAGTTTCAGGGAATTGTAAAAAAATCCTAATTATACGTGCTACCATTTATTTGCAGAGTATTTGTGAAGAGAACAATGTGCAATATGTACCACCTAAGAATGCATGATCGTTGGCATGGATATCCATGTCGGATGTATGTCTGCTATGCAGAGGTATTACAAGCATATTGCTCACGACTCCATTTGCTTTATGCTGGCTTTTTGGGACATCTCTTTTTGTATATTGTCACAGCACCATTGGTAGTCTTTGCTGTTAAAAGAATATTGAGCTTGATATTTAATGATAGAACACTGAATGACATGGAACCTTTGTCTTGCATACAGTAATGTTGTTTTTCATGTTTGTTCATTAGATCCTTGTAGTTTTTTATAGAAAAACAGTGTTATTGCATCTTTTGCTAGGATTAGAAGCTTCTCTTTCCCTGAGATTGCTAGGATCAGTTGGTAGTTATGTGGGCATATATGTTTGGTCACGGAAAGCGGCATTTTAGGCTGAATGGTGACATGGAATTCTGCTGCAGACAAGGTTGATCGAAGTAGTACCTGGGACTGTGTTTGGATGAGAACTTCAAGTGGGAGGTTCTCTAAGGTAGGAGAACTTCTTCCCATCTTCTCTTCTCTTGGAGGACCATCTTCGCCTGAAGGCCCCACTTTCCCTTGAAGAATGTATCCTCACAGGAAAAGTTTCCTCCCTTCTCCCCGTCCAAATACAGCCCATGAAGTTGACAACAATGCTGGGGATTGTTCGATAATTTATCCTATTTAATTATGTGATTGTGTTTTTGGAAGATGGCCATTATCCTAGGAATTTTGTGGATGCAAATACAGTAAAAGAGCAAGCTTTGTTAAATGGGTACCCATGGCTTGGAATGTGCAGAGTAGTGGTTCTTTGAAATGGCACTTCTGAGACTTGATTCTAAAAAAATTGAGTTGCATCAGGCTGATGTGCAGTTAATTTGGATCTGCATTGGTTGAGATGGGTCTGACTCGGCCAACATATAAAACACGGGGACTCTGATGGCAGCTACATGGCCAACTCTGTGACACTCAAAATATTCACATTGTCGTCATCACCATTATAAGTCAGAATTCCACTCATCACTCATTTGAAACGCTCTCACTTGACTCAATTATCTGACAAGTGGATATTTCTCATGAGCCAACGATTTTTTTTCCACATTTTTTAAAAATATTTGTAATTTTCAATTTTGTTACTTTAAAACCACATTTGCATATCTAAATATCTGTTAAATAATGAAACAAGTACATAGAAATGAAGCCCATAATATTTTGGATTTTCTGTATTTTTCTGGAAAAAAAATCAGAGGAGAGAGAAGAGAAATGTATCAGACTTAACGGTCACTCATATCGGCTTAACCGGTTTTTTAATCCCAATTAAAAATTCTTACATTTTTCAATACTAAATCTACATTATCTCAGTTTGAAATTTCATATTGAGATACAACTAGAATTGACTTCGTTGGTAATGGTACAACAGAGACATTCATTACGGGAAATTTGGGTGCCTCCTAAGTTCCGACACTAAAGAAACATTAGCAAATGCGTAAAAAGACTGAATGAATGAGGTTAGACACCATTTTAAGTTATAATTACTAAATAAAATATTTTCCAAAAAGTCTACTGTCTAGTCTTTCAATTTTGCTCATATGCCAGTTGAGCTAAATGAGATTGAGTTGATTAGCATACAAACCAAGCTCAAGTTGTTCAGACTTGAACTGAGCTGGTTCGACTCATCTGTATCTTGTTGACATGTTTGATGTTTCTAACTCTAAGATGACAATGACTCACCCATATAGGTGTAGCTCAACCGATTGCCTCTTGCTTTAGGAAGTGGGAGGTTGCGGGTTCGAGCCCCCATGGCCTTAATCTTGGTGTGTCCTATGGGTAGTGGGTTCACTCATGGGGGTTTTACGCTGGGTATCCCTTGGTTTCCCACATGTGAATTAGAAAAAAGAAAAAGAAAAAAAAAAAGATGACAGTGCCTCTATTCTAATCTTCTTTTTGTAAGAGTGCAATACAGATTGGCTGAATTTGATTCAGATTAGGTTGGATTAGAATTTAATTTTCAATTTAAGATAAAAAATGAGTTGGCTAGGTTTAGGATATGGGTTGAAATCAACCTGACCCTGTCTGACTCATGTGTGTAGTTGTGTATACAATGTAGACTAATATGTTCTTTTGTGATATAAGTATTTAAAGAATTGATTTATGAATTATCAGCTTATTATATCTTTGTATTTATAATAATTAAAGTTTTGAGAGAATATTTCATAAGTTAATACATACAATTTATAATTAGACTATCTCCAAAAATAAATAGATTAAAAATAGATGTCACTAATTTTAATTTGCTAATTTACTCTTTGATTCAAATAAGTTTGTTTATGAAAGTGTGTTTTGGTTGACTAAATTATTATATAGATAAAAAAATTATCTTCCGATTCGAGACAAGAAAGCTGGAGTAGCTCAGTTGGTTAGAGCGTGTGGCTGTTAACCACAAGGTCGAAGGTTCAACCCCTTCTTCTAGCGTCGAATTGATTTCTTTTTTCCGTTTTCCTATTTTTTTTATAATTGTGTGGCTGATCAGACATGGAAAGAAAATCTCATACAATGATTCCTATCTTCCATTATTATAGTAATTTTTAAAAAATTCATAAAAATATTGAAAATTTACCCTACCGACATGCAAACTATATCAATCACATAAAACCATTTCAATTTAATCATATGACCATTCAACATTATTTCATTAAACTTTTTTTCTACTAAAACCTTAAAATAGAGATTACTTTATAGTAAAAAAATAAAGCACACTCATTGTCCATTGAGTAGAATTTTGAACTAAAATTTGACCCATATTACAGCCAATCTTGGTGATACATAACTATTCATCTATGTGCAATGTGAATCAGCTTAGGCTCCATATATCAGCCAAATCTTTAATTTTTTTAGTTTGTGTTGTTGCAAGTATATATTTTTGCCAAAATGGATGAAAATCTGAACCCAATTTTGGCTAATATCATTTCCTAGCCCACTTTTCATTATTATTGTCTTTCTCAAGAAATATCCCTGAGGTATTTTACCCAACAGGATTAATCCCCTTGGGCCTACACTGTCTAGGTCAAAAAGTCAGCCCAAGTATCAGCCAAAGATTGAAGACAGAACATGAGGAGCAAACCCACTTTTCATTATTATCAATATTTTGCAGATAAACTTGAAATTTGAGTATCAAAGCTCTAATATTGCGATAAACATTTGGATCTTTATATATTCTTGGGTTGGAACCATATTTAGAAACAAGGAAACAAGATTCCATCACCAAAAAATATTTAGTATCCTAGCATTGAGACGAATTCACCTAATTGGATCTTATATTCTTCTTTGGTTGGACCCGATCCACTTGATGAAGCCCATGATCCACATTGGTTGCTCTATTTACGAAGGATCTTTTCAAATGAAGAGAGAAGTCACTTTCATCTCCAACAGAGCAAGCAGAAAAAGGAAGCGGAGAATCTAAAACATGTTTCCACCAGAGTCAAGTTTGAATTCAAAAGAGTACAGTATCAGCCACTTAAAAAAAATTCGTCCGATTCAATTTATTTATTTTATTTTTTAAAGAAAAACAAATATCGATTGTGTATCCGGTCTATATTTATACTTTTTAATTTTTTTTAAAAACAGCAATTTTTATTTTTTTAAATGATTTTTTTCAAAAAAAAAAGGCCACCGAGATTTTCAAAAAAAAAAATTAAGATGAGAGAAAAAATCTCAGCTGATACGAAAATTCAACCGAAATCCCGGTTCAGAACTTTCTACCCATCTCCAGCAGAGCAAAAGCAAAAAAAGAAGCAGAGAATCTAAAACTTGTTTCCACCAGTCAAGTTTGAACTCAAAAGACCATCCATAAATATGGAAATGGCATGAACTTGTTGGTGACACCACCGTTTATCTTTAGCCCACTGAATCCTTCCCATTGAGTACTAACCATGAAACAGAGTATTGCTCGACATTTTCTTCATTATGAAGAAGGAAAGTGCTTGAGAGACCATGAGATCACCATTGAAATGGCTTTATCTTTGATGCCTGGATGTTTGTACATGTTCAACACATTCATATCAAATACCCATAACCATATCAGATCCCTTACTTAGGATTTTATTTTACGATTGTCATGAAAATGGCTATAAGAGATCTCACTTAGAAAATTTATGAGGCAGAATTTCTTAATATTAGAAGAACTTTAACTATAGAAGTGAGTTTTGGAGGAACTAAACTAGTTATCGAAAGTGATTCATTTAATGCCATCAAATGGATCAGGGGAGTGGAGCGCCTTCTATGGATTAATCATCTTAGAAAGTGATTTAAGTACTGCATAAAAAAACTAAGAGAAAAAAATCTATGCTTCAATTGATTATTCTAAGTATGTTTTGAAGGCCAAAATGATTCTCAGTATAAATTAAAACTGTCATTAATTCAATAGTCAGTATAAAATGAAATAGGGTCAAATTGGATAGGGATTCCTTGTTGATTGGTGGGTGGGTCCAAATCGGCCGGGCCGATATATCGGCCGATATTTTTCTCTCTTCTCCGATATCGGTATCTTTCTCTCTTCTCCGATATCGGAACCGTGAAAAACCATAAAAAACCGCAAAAAAACCGTGAAACCCTGAACCGTTGAAAATCGTGAAAAACCGCAAAAAACTGTGAAACCCTGAACCGTTGAAAACCGTAAAAAACCGTGAAAAATCGTGTAAAAACTGTATCGATGTTTTTTTAAAAAAATAATTAAATACCGATATTTATTAATATCGGCCGATATTCGGTATATACGGCCGATACATATCGTATCGTAAGATACTCGTTGTAAAATCTCCATGGATGAATCCACTACCCTTAGAGCACATTAAAGTTAGGTCATAGAGGCTCAAACCCGCAACTTCCCGTTTCCTTAAACGAAAGGCAACCATTTAAACTACACATTTATTAATGATAAATTATTTTGCGTCAAAGAATGAACAAGAAATGTCCAACAAAAATGACAAAAAGGTTTAGTTGGAAATTGGAATCTCCATCATTCACCTCATCGAGCTTGCCATTTTATGTTATGGGTCACTACCAAGTTGCATAGTTTCATCCAATTAAATTAAATATATGGCGTTGTATTCAAGAAATCAACTTAAGCAAAATCTTAACTCTATTCGATTGGGTTTGTCATGTTGTTCACAAAACGTCTAAAAGTCGAAATCATAGTTTAACAAAACAAACCGTTTATAATATAAAATTAAATACACATTTTTATTAGGGAGAATTTTTTCATCTCACACAGGAATTTAGATTTTTTTTAAATTTTCGTTTTACCCTTCAAACAAAAAAAAAAAGTGAAAGAGTAAAACTGAAGTAGTAGGGTAAAATAGACGTTAATTTACATATAGAAAATCGTGAGAAAATCGTGAGATACTCAGCGTAAAATCTCCATGGATGAACCCACTACCCTTAGGGCACATTAAAGTTAGGTCATAGAGGTTTAAACCCACAACTTCCCGTTTCCTTAAACGAAAGGCAACCAGTTAAACTACGCCTTCATTAATGATAAATTATTTTGCGACAAATAATTTGTCAAAGAATGAACAAGAAATGTCCAACAAAAATGACAAAAAGGTTTGGTTGGAAATTGGAATCTCCATCATTCACCTCATCGAGCTTGCCATTTTATGTTATGGGTCGCTACCAAGTTGCATAGTTTCATCCAATTAAATTAAATATATGGCGTTGTATTCAAGAAAGCAACCTAAGCAAAATCTTAACTCTATTCGATTGGGTTTGTCATGTTGTTCACAAAACGTCTAAAAGTCGAAATCATAGTTTAACAAAACAAACCGTTTATAATATAAAATTAAATACACTTTTTTATTCGGGAGAATTTTTTCATCTCACACAGGAATTTAGATTTTTTTTAAATTTTCGTTTTACCCTTCAAACAAAAAAAAGAAGTGAAAGAGTAAAACTGAAGTAGTAGGGTAAAATAGACGTTAATTTACGTATAGAAAATCGTGAGATACTCAGCGTAAAATCTCCATGGATGAACCCACTACCCTTAGGGCACATTAAAGTTAGGTCATAGAGGTTCAAACCCACAACTTCCCGTTTCCTTAAACAAAAGGCAACCAGTTAAACTACGCCTTTATTAATGATAAATTATTTTGCGACAAATAATTTGTCAAAGAATGAACAAGAAATGTCCAACAAAAATGACAAAAAGGTTTGGTTGGAAATTGGAATCTCCATCATTCACCTCATCGAGCTTGCCATTTTATGTTATGGGTCGCTACCAAGTTGCATAGTTTCATCCAATTAAATTAAACATATGGCGTTGTATTCAAGAGAAATCAACCTAAGCAAAAACTTAACTCTATTCGATTGGGTTTGTCATGTTGTTCACAAAGTCTAAAAGTCGAAATCATAGTTTAACAAAACAAACCGTTTATAATATAAAATTAAATACACATTTTTATTAGGGAGAATTTTTTCATCTCACACAGGAATTTAGATTTTTTTTTAATTTTCATTTTACCCTTCAAACTAAAAAAAAAAAAAAAAGCGAAAGGGTAAAACTGAAGTGGTAGGATAAAATAGAAATTTCATTCTCCCATGTGAGAACATTTACTCATAAAATTCAACAAGAACTCAGTGGTTAAAGTAATAGTCAAGAATAAAAGCTTTTAATATTTTTCAATTATTATTTTTTAAATACTAATAGCTATGAATTAAATTATATATACTAAAGAGAGAAACAAAAGAAGCTTCATCATTTTACCCTAAAAAAAAAATTGTGTATTATTTAACATATTTGTAATTCTTGTGGCCAAAAATTAACTATTAATAGAATGACCCAATTTGTTTGAAAAAATTGCATGTTGGCCTAACCTATATTTGAAATGAACCCCACTATGTTAGAAAGATAAATGGTATGTTTTTTCATTTCCAATCAACATAACTATATGCATTTTATGATGAAAAGTCTCAATAAAGAATTAGGTTTATCAAATAGATTTTATTTAAAATTTTGGCATCACTTGTATGAAAGCTGTTTGACATATACTAATAAACAAAATTATAGGGATTTTATGCAAAAAAATCTTATTAAAAGATTAGGTTTATTATGTTCAATTTTTTAATATAGAGTTTCAATCATATTATGATAGAACTATCTTTTAATCTAATATTCGATCATATACTAAAATATCCTAACAAATTTTTGAAAATAGACTAATTTAAAAAAAAAAAAAATGACAGTGACATTGGTGTTTTTCGCAATAAAGAACACCAAACTTGTTCTTTTGTTTACATGTTATCATGTCGTGAAAAGATATACAATATTTCTAATTATAAAAATTTAATGTCCCTATCGTGAAAGAATTTATAATTTTAAATTGAATAAATCAAATGATTTATAATGTGTGAATAAGAAGCTTATGATAAGCGAATTAGGATGACCTAAAATGAAAAACCTCATCCTATACCTCTACAAATCAAAATCTACTTTCTTGACTTTGTGATCAAGGTGTCTAAATCTCTCATAAAATCTGACTAATTCTCAAGAAATGTTTTTTTTAAGAATAACCCTGACTACATACTAAAATCTAAAGTGGAATTCCACGATTTTGTATCCTAAGTATAATATCCCACCATATAACATCATTTGCTCAGTTAAGATAATATTGTCCATTTAAGGAAAAGAAGTATTTGATGAATTTCAATAAATATTTTCATCTAATTACAATTTCATAAAATAAATTATTAAAATCAATGATTTAGTAAAATTAATATTTCAAGATTTAAAATTAAAATTTTAAAATTATTGTGAGATGCTGAATTCTTACCTATCCGCTGTCAGTTCTATTTTCTATAAATTCAATCGAAAATACATAATTCAATTGAAAATTAATAAGCATTTTTTACTAACTTAAGGAGGCTTAGTCAGCCTCCCAGAGTTCTCTATTTTTAAATATACAAGAAATTCTCCGCGGCATTTCCAACGGTCAGGACGATCCTCTCTGTCTCTATTTATCCTTCGTTTACGGCGCGCTCTCTCTCTCTCTCTCTCCTCCCGATTTCATTTTCTCCTTGTTTGGATGCCTAGAATTTTAAAAATTTCCAGTATTTTTAAATCTTATTGTGTTTGAATGGACCTGAAACTGGATTGTTGAAGTTCTGGGACTTGGATCTTTGTGGAATATGCGAACCAACTCTCCAAAATTTGCAAAGGCTTCAGGGATTTTAAACAACAATATAGCTTCTTCCCTGGTAATAAACTGCACCCAGATAGCACAATAAGTGTTTCCAGAAAAGAAGAATTCAAATTCCTGGAATATGTATCAACCAAACAGAACTTGATTTCTGGAGCTTGGTTTGGTCAGATTTTAGTATTTTACCTTTGATTTCCTCTTCTTTAACCTAAAGCAGATAGAAAACTAGTTGCTCGTATCATATTTGGAAGCCACTGAAGGTTGCGGTTGATAGGCGCCAAAATGGGAAAGAAATTTCTTGGGTTCTTCTGTTGTTTTCTTGGTAATTTTGTTTTAAATTTTGATTTTATCTTTGTTACTTTCAATTAGGCTTCTGAAATTTCTTGTATTTTTTTGCACTCAAGTTGTTGCTGTCGCTCAACTGGAAGCTGCCAGTACAGTGGATAGCTGTCCAGCCGCCAATCCTCCATCTCCGAAATTCACATGGGTGATTGAGAATTTCTCCAAATTAAACACTGAAAAGCACTACTCTGAGATTTTCTCATTTGGAGGTTTTAAATGGTAATACCAATTTCTTCACCTTGTTGACTAGTTTGTTGTGTGGGTTCTTTGATTTACTACAGTGTTTAGGGTCTGTTTGGATGTCACCTGAATTGCAATTTCCTTCTGTAGAATTGCTAGTTATGTGTTGGAATCGGATTTTGTTTGGATCTAGACAAGATCCTCATGTGCTTCGTATTGGTAGATTCGAATTTGGATTTGGATCTTGTCTGATTCTTTTGTGCAAGAACCAAATCTGCTCTGTCTCATATTGTCAAGCTTGGATTCGGATTCAAATATTTTTACAAAACTAAAAATCTTGGCATTCTCCTTGACAAAATGAAGACTAGATTAATATAATCAAGTGCATAGGGAAGCACCAAAAACCCCAAGATGGTTTATAAAAAGCTATAATTCAAGCGGTGGAATCCCATTATATCTCACTTGTGATACTATCTCTTAATTCAAAATTTGATGACAAGTATGGTAAGGACATGGGGTAAATATTGGAGTTTCTTCTTTGTATCACTTAACACACAAAATGTCAACAAAGTTGGCTTGGCTGTCAAAAACCTGCCTGAGATATAAGAGGTTTTGGGTTCAAGCCACTTTGATTCGGAAGTTTGCACATGCCCCAAGGATTAGTCAGGTGTTCTAAGAGGAAATTTTAGATTTTCCTATATCTATTAAAATCCCTACTCATCTGTTTGGTGTGCACATAAATCCGAAACATTATCAAGTGGGCTACATCTTTTCTGCTTTTGCCAGTCCAAAATCCTAAACAAGAATGTATATTCAAAAGGTTTAAAATGGTTGTGCCTCAGAACAGATCCACAAACATCTCTCATATCTGGTGGTTACATTATGTTGTGAACAGGCAAGTGATAATCTTTCCGAAAGGAAACAATGTAGATCATCTGTCAATTTACTTGAATGCTGCGGACTCGGAGACATTGCCATATGGATGGAGTATAAATGCAAAATTCAGCTTGTCTGTGATTAATCAGATTCATAACAAATACACAGTAACTAAAGGTATCTTCCATATCATTTCTTTCTCTCTTAATCACCAAAGTTAAATTGTAAAATTCTTTTGCTATTACACCCATGCTGCTTCCATTCAGAGATATGATTGAAATATTGCTTGGTTAGTTATAGCACTCGGGTAAAGATATCGGCTGATACGTATGTATCGGTCTATAGCTGCTGCATATGTGGTCCCTGAGTCTTGTGCAGTTCTAAATTATGATTCTATTTTGAAGTAAATATAGCAAGTGGGTCATTTTTCAATTGATTGCAAATATTGCTACATACAGCCTATATGGATCTGCTTTTATTGGACCAAATTTCTTTGTATACTCCATATTTCTGAAGCAGGTGATGAATGCAACTTCTTTTGACTTGTACAGAGACACAGCACCAATTTAGTGCACATGAAAGTGCTTTGGGTTTCGCATCTTTCATGCTTCTCAGAGAACTCTATGACCCTACTAGAGGGTTTGTTGTGAATGATACGTGTATAGTTGAAGCAATGTTGGTTTTCCATCTGGACTCCGATTACTGGGAGTATAGCTCAAAGAAAGATAGGGGCTATATCGGTCTTAAGCATCGAGTGGAAGCTACAAGTGCAGTGGAGAAGCTGCAAGTTGAGGATCCTCTGTCTTCAATATTCACATGGACGATTGAAAACTTCTCTAGATTAAACACTAAGAAGCATTATTCTGACATATTTTTGGCTGGTGATTATAAGTGGTACGTGAGCACTTGCTAATCCCTTTCACCTTATTGACTTGTTTGTTTGTGGTTTGGTTTATTGGATTTGTTATATTTATGACATTATCATACAATGCAGCTCAAGTCTTAAGAGTCTTATCCATTGAATGATGGTTGTCAGGTATTAAGATGCTGTGCCAATGTCTTGTATTCTATGTGATTCAGGCCTTATTGGACATTGGACCCCAATTGAGGAGGTTCATGGTGGGGGGGTCACAAGGAGGCAGTTTCCCCCTATCAATGGCCCCCTTGACCCAATTTGTATAAGAAATAAGGGGATTTTTGTAATTTTGTACCAAATGCCATCTATATATTATGTCTTTGAGGGATTTCCAAGGTTATGGGATTAACCTGTACAGAGAGAGAGGTGAGAAAGAGAGGGTTGTAACCTTATTCTTTAAGATCATGGATTTGCTCCCATCTCATCATGGACAGTCACACTGCTAAACAGCGTAAATCTTGTATGTTTTTTCTATAATTTCTTGTGTGTTTGTTACATGATGAGTTCTTTGTTTTCAAGATAGGAGTGGCACAAAAACTCAGCATTTTTCTACTGTCGCTCTGCCTTTCCCAGCCCAAATTAAAAAGCAGCATTGATACCCAGTGTTGCTAGAAAGTGTATCTCACATATATGACATTCTATATCCTTGTCATGCTAAACACAAAAGAATGGATAGTCAAAAATCTGTTTCATATTACAAGAAGTTAAAGTTGATTTCAACTTGAGATATATCCATAAACATTTCTCACATTGTTGCACTGTGTTGGGGGCAGGCGAATATTGATTTTTCCTAAAGGAAACAACGTCCAAGATCTGTCGATTTACTTGGATGTATCAGACTCAGCGAGTTTGCCATGTGGGTGGCATAGATATGCAAACTTCAGCTTGGCTGTGATCAATCAGATTGATAACAAATACACAGTAAGAAAAGGTATCCGCCGTCTCATTTTTCTCTTTTAGTTGCTGAAGCTCTATTACATAATCCATCTTCTACTTCATGCATATTATTTCATTCAGAAAACATGATTGCTAAATTTTTGCTCAGCTAATGCTATAGCTGATCATAGGTGGTCTTTCCAATCAATGCAGATTAGATCTTTTCTTATGGCATGTGAATTAGCTTAAATTTCTTTGGTACATGGAATTTTACTTTGTTTGCATAATTGCTAGTACTGCATGTAATTTCCACACAGATTGTGTTTATGTGAATGTACATTCCTCATTTATGGTCTCAATTGGTCTCATATTGTTCGTCTTTGTAGTGGATCATATTTTCTTTTCTAGAGAATTGGCTATTTGCTGCATGATTATGAATCAGGTGATTAATTCAACTGAGTTACACAGACACAGGACACCGATTCAATGCGTATGAAAGTGATTGGGGTTTTGCATCTTTCATGCCACTCGGCAAACTCTACGACCCTTCTAGAGGGTATATTGTGAATGACAAATGTATAATTGAAGCAAATGTATTCGCCCCTCGAGGTGTTGATTACCATACGAAAGACTCAAACAAGGAGAGAGGCTGTCTTAGTGTTAAAAATCAAGGAGATACCTTTCACATGAATACACCCTATGTTAGAAAGGTTTGGATCTTCAGTATCTTAATCTAATTCGTTCTGTATTTCTGTTCTATTTAAATAGAATCTATTTCATCAATCATGTCATGATAACTTCATCATGTACAGCCTTTTAAGGAACGGCAAGCTAGAATAGTTGAACAAACAGCTGCAGCAACTTATGAATCCACAATCACTACCACCAAAAATGAGCAGAATGCAAGGCTAGAAGTTGAGGTAGCTCAGGAATACACACTTCCATATGTTGTAACATGTCAAAGCATGGGCAGAATCAATGCTGTCATTGATGAAGATGATGAAGTTGGTTCCCACCAAGATGGCTCTTTTGTGAAGGGTATAAGCAAAATTGCTCCTCTACAGAGAGCCCCGAGCAGGATTATTGAGAATGAACCAAAACTGGACTCTGCATCAGAGCAAACCAGTCCTCATTCAGCTGCCAATATTCACTGGATGAAGAGAATTTATAGAAGATTTCTGGTTCCTGCTATGGACAAATTGGAGAAAGCTGCCGATGATGTTACTGATACATTGAAGTACAGTTACAGTTCCATTGCATCTGAATTCAGTAGATTGAGGTCTTCTTTGCTTGCAGAAAATAAGAAGTATCAGAATATGAATAAGATTGATGCAGCCCAAGTGATTCAAGTCCAATTCAGCAAACCATCCGATAAGCTCTCCGAGGAGTTCATACACAAGGGCACCGAGATGGAAATTTTGAAGTTGAAAAAGCAAAAAGTGACAGATGAATTCAATGCTGCCAATGAAAAGGTTTTGAACAAGACCAAGAAGGTGCAAGCTGCTAAATTAATGCTGCAACTGACTCGACTTGATCTTCAACTGGCGATTGCCAGGAGAGATCTTATTAAAGCCAAGGCGGGGGATGCAGCCTTCGTCGTGGATGAATTATCAGCCATGCCGAAGACCAATGCAGAAGAGTCTACAAGGTTTGAATCAGAATCTGCATTGGTAGTTGAACTTTTTGCTGCCAGTGAAAAGGTTTTAGCCAAGGCCAAGAAGGCCCAAGCTGCTACATTGTTCATGCATTGGGCTATGAATGATCTTCAACAAGCCACTGCTGAGAGAGATAGGATTGCAGCCAAGGCAAGGAATATTGCTTCTACTATGAATAATTTAGAGTCTACAAGGCTTGAATCCTAGTCGGTTTCGAGACATGTTTTCACGAAATGTGCATCGTGGGCCATTTCTCTCCAAGAATTCAAGACTATATCTATGACCGACATTTTGTGTACCTGGAAAGAATGTGTTGATCTTACACGAGCTAATAGTATTTTGTGCAATGGCCGAGCTATTTACTTCTTGTTGGGTGGCTTCTTCCCTAGTTCTGTTACTTGTTGTTTTTTTCCCTTCTCTCTTATATAAGCATCTCTGATGTCTTTTTATCTGTTAATTAATATATGAACCTTTTCAAAAAAAAAATGAAGTCGGAGAATCTCATGCCTGAAATGCTTGGAATTGTTAAAGCTCAAAATTGAAAATGTTGAAGCCTAATAAAATAGTTGAGTTTTAGAGAGATCTTCTTTTTTGTTTTTTATCTCTCCTACACATTTCTATCCACTTGTATGCGCATCTTATTGTTTTCCAAAAAAGTTTCAGATGAAGTTTTATTTTATCTCTACCAAATATTTTTACATAAACAGTAGATCAATGGAGTCATTTCTGTCACCCAATTTATGTACTGTGAATTTAAATTTTTAAACCAATCAATGAACTGAAAACCCTTTTTTCACTTCATCACTAAAGTTTGAGTATAATTTTTCAATCAAACTGATTTTTTTAACTACAATAATCTTTATTTGAACTCTGTAGATTGTCTTAAAAATAAGCCTTACATGCTAATTTGCAAGTAAGTTGTAAACCAAAACCTTTCACCTAGGGGTCAAAAAAAAGGCCCGGCCGATATGTATATCGGCCTCAATATCGGCCGATAAGTTTCTCTCTCCTCCGATATTTACATCTCTCTTTCCTCCGGTATTCAAAACCGCAAAAAGCCGTAAAAAAACCGTATCGGTTTTTGTTTTTTTTTTAAAAAAAAATTAATTAAATACCGATATTTATGTATATCGGCCGATATGGTAACCGATATTCTGGACCGAATATCAGCCATATCGGCCGATAATCTTTTTGTATGGCCGATACGATATGTATCGGCCGATATTTCAACCCCTGCTTTCACCTATAGTACATGAAGATATTACCTAATATTACTGAAAATAAATAATTAAAATTGTTTGGCTCGAGCTTTACAAGAAACACATCATAAAAATAGCATATTTTGAAATTCATCGTATGTCAAATCTTTCATCTCCATCGTCCACTTTAAAGAATCACATACTTGAAATTTCAAATCCCACAAATGAATGATGATGATCTAAGACGTAACTTTATTACTATTAGTCTTCCATAAAGATTTGTAACATAGCAGTAATTATATTGAGATTTAGATATTGATTCATATCAAAAGTTTGATATGTATGATGTTGGCTTCCATAATTAATTTAAATAGTTACCATCTTACGCTGATCATGTAACAGTCCGGCCCATAAAAAGGGCTTGGGGCTCGGCCCAGTAAGATATTGTCCGTTTTGGGCCCACACTCGCCGCACGGTTTTTGGATTGGACCTGGCCCAAGTCTGAGTCCAAAACGCGTCTTGCTAGAAGAGGAGGGGAAGACTACTTATAGACCCCCTCTCAAACTCTTCAACTTCCGATATGGGACCTTGGTTTACACCTCAAGCACACAAACACACTCCCACTCCACTCTCTTCACTTGGGCCTGGCCCTTAGTGGACTCGGCCGTCTAGGCCGGGTCAGGATCTCACAGATTATCTATCTATTATCTAGACAATTTGAATCTACAATATTTGTTCTTGTAATAATGAGCACTTACAAATTAATTATACAATATTGTCAACTAATGTCTTAATTTATATATTATTTAAGTCATATTTACCACTAACACTGAGATTAAATCCACAAGTTTAACCGATTTTTTAATCTAAGATTTTCGATTTTATATCAATAAATTTATTGACAAAATTTTGATAAATAGATGATATCACAAGCATGACATAGGGTTAAAATTTTGAAAAACTTAAAACTTCTTATTTATTATTTTTTAAACGGAACATGAAAAAAAAAAAAAGATCTACTAACTTTAAAATAATTTAATATATCAACTAATGTCTAAAAATCATCTGAAGTGTCGTGGAATGTTCAATGTACCTCTTTACAAATTATTATACATGTGTAATCATTTGAGATTTGATTAAAATCCAAATAGTTGGAAATTGTTTTTTCTTCAGTGAAATGATTAAGACCATTTATATGTGGAAGATGAATTGGATAATATTTTCCATTATCCCTTTTTGGGCCCATTAGATGTGACTCAACCACAAGAGTCATGGGCCGTGAACCTCTCTAGAGCTGCAACTCGGGCAGTGAGTTGGGTTTTGGGCCTAGTCAAATCTAGGGTTAGATTGTAATTAAAGGAACCAGACCCGAGTTAGTTCAGTTTGTTCAAATCTGAATTCAAACTGACATACATTCTTACTCATCGGTCTCTCCAACCTCAAATCTTTCTTCATCTTTCTGGTGTATAGGAGTCAAAATGAGTCAGGTCAGGTCCAGGACCCAGTGGGCTCAATAAAATCGATCTAGGCCCAATTTGGAAACATTGTTTGGTCTTTGGTGTCAGGGCCCGGGACCTGATTTGGTCATCTGGGTTGGTACTCATTGGGCAAAATATGTTCAAGATAAGTGATTTATTCTCAACAAAGATGACCAATGTTACATTTGGATGAAATTTCCACCCCAATCAGTTCAGATAAGTAGGTCTTTTTTATTTTTTATTTTCTTATTTTATATTAATGTTGTCAGAGGCACAAATTGTCAATGTAATAGATATGGGCGTCTAGGCAGTAATTAGAGGAGTCAAACAGTCAAGTTTAGGTTGAAAATCAAATTCAAATCACGTGTGGAAATAATCAAAATTTGTCTACTCGTCTATGTACTCAGAAGGAGAATTCACTTGATTCAATTTATTTGAGTTTTTTTTTAAGAACATGAATATCTTCACCCTACATTAAAAGTGAAATTAATCCCACAGATACACGAAATCACTAATAAATCTTGTGTATCAGTTAAGTTCGAGAGGAGTCAAACTCAATACCTCTAATCTAATCTTAGAAACTTAAACTAATTGAACTATTTGTACGAATTTCACTTCGTTATAAAAAACCAAACAGAATCGGCCGGCTCCACTAAGTTTATTTGAAACCAATGCATACTTTGGTTGAACTCGTTAGATATTAGAAACTTGATTCGTTTTCCAGTAAATCCAAAAGATTTGACAATATTATGTGAAATATTTAGAGTTTAGACTAACAAGTTTCTCCAAGGAGACTTTCCCTTAAATGAGTAAGGAGTTTTATAAAGTTGGGTTAATGAAAAGGTGACTACATAGATAGAGTTTATAAAGTTTTACCACAAATTTGGGTGTAGTTCAACTCGTTGTCTCCCACTTCAGAAAGCGGGAGATTGTATATTGGACCCCCCATGACCTAACCTTGGTGTGCCCTAGGGATAGTGGGCTTACTCGTAGAGATTTTACGCTGGATATCTCACGATTTTTCACATGTAAATTCAAAAAAAAATATATATATATATATATATGATGTAGAATTTAAAAAAAAAATCATCTGACAAAATAATGAAGGTGAAATGATGTATAAATCTTACTCGTATCATTTTCTTTATATTTCATCTAACCATGTGAGATCCTAAATTTATTAAAGAACAGTCTCAATGTCAAATCTTAATAGAGAGTCTTATTAGTACTTTCTAAAAATTCACTAGAGCTGAGTAGCTGACTGATCAATGTCTATCAAATCTACAAATTCAAGAACAAATGGTTGGCAAATTAGGGTTGTAAATGGGTTGGATCTGACTGAGAATGTTGGGCCCAATGGTACTGGACTGAGTAGTGTGATAATTTAAGTTATAAATATCAGCTAATATATTATATATTGAAGCTCCTAAATAATATCTTATCAGATGATATGAGCCAATCCTTTTACTTTCTTATATATTTTTATTTTTAAGAAACGGAAGATAATTTAATGGCCCAATAAAACATCGGATTTTATAACCTTTGTGAGAGTCCTATCTTAATAATTTATTTCTAAATTTAAAGTTAAAATATTGGATAAATGTTTTTCAATTTGACATTTGATCATTCTAACGAGTATCAATCTCAATTGAATTTGAATCTGGCAGGTGTAGTAGTACAAAGACCAAATGATCAATTTTTCCAATTTTTATTTGATTTTTTCATGTTTGTTATTTTAAGTAGTTCAGAAATTTTTATATACATCCAAAATACAATATTATTGTGTATTTTATTGAATTAGTTTCGAAAGAGTCATTTAATTCAATTTCTACACCGATAATAATTTGAAAAACTACAAAATATAATGCAAGAAGTCCTTTTTAGAGATAAAAATACCAATATAAAGCATTTATATGAGACTGGTCGAAAGGTAGTCCGTTGATATTTAGAATACACAAAGAATAATATAATAGTGCCATGTGAATATTTTTCAAATAAATATCATTATTATTGTCACTTAAAAAAGAGGTGGAGGGTCAAAGTGAATGACTCCGAATCTTTGAAGTCTCCTTTCGTACACAAAAGAAAAAAAAAAGGACTCAGTATTCAACTTCAACACTATAAAGAGAAATCACATTTTATTATTTACTCTTCTAAATAATTAGTGAGCCACCAAGAAAGACAAGATAGCCCGTTGTGGAATGATGATCAATAACATCAACTGTCCAATTCATATCAGAGTAGACTTGATAAGTAGGAGAAGAATCAGAAGGATAGAAAAGTTCACGATGTATGGTACCACGAATATATTCAAAACTTGTAACACATTCGTAAAAGAAAAAAAAAATGGTACATCTATAAATTGATTGACAACACGACCAACATAAGTAATATAAAGACGAGTGATAGGTGAAGTAATTCAATCTCTCTACCAATTATAGGAATCAAGTAGTGGTTCGACCAACAGTAAGTACTAAGTAGCAGTTTGACAGGTGTAGCAAGTGCTTCGCTAAGCTTTGGCAAATGGCCACCATATAAACTTTAATTTTTATTAAAATAAGATTTAGAAGTAAAGAAAGGCACACATTTCGATTAATGGAGAAAGAGATATTAATTAACATTTAACAGTGAAACTAAATCTTTCGTTACAGTATTACCCAATGTTTTTAATTAAAACCAATGAGAAGCGGAGAAGCTCCAAAGTCGTCTTAAAAAAGAAAAAGGAAAAGAAATGATTTAGTAGTCTGCAGGACTATCTCAACCCGTCCTTGCAGAATCATTAATCGGTTTTTTCTTTTTTCTTTTTAATTTATGTGTGGAAAATCGGGATACCCAGTGTCGAATCTGCAACCTCCCGCTTCCTGAAACAGGAGGTAACCAGTTGAGCTATACTCATGTGGGTTAATAAAATGGGTATATTAATACATAGATAAAAAGATTGATAACAAAATTCTTTAATTAAATATTAAAATTTATAAAAAATATGAAAATTCAACTGTTTATAATAGATAAATTTACAAATGTTCAAAATAAGAAGATTAAAATGATGAACTAAAGATCAAAATTTTCACATATGTTATCTTTATAATTATTTAATTTTCAAAAAATAATGTATCATCTATTAAAGAAGTTATTAGAATTTTTTATTAAATATTGTTTTTATGACCAAAGTATCCAGGCAGCATAGAGCATCCGACTAATATTCAGAACATGTGGAAGTCTCCCTATACACATATACTTGATAATTATATAGTAAGTGACTGTTTAAAGTGAAACTTAAAACTCTCATTTTCTAAGATGAATTTATGGCTATCACTCCAACCTTCTTAATTGCTTTTCATTAAACAGTTAACTTAAGAGTCTTTTGATTTTTTTTATTATTTTTGTATTATTAATGACAAGGGTCATTCTCATCTCTTATCATTTGAATGATAAAAATCATGCCCTATTAGTAGGGGATTTTTTAAGGAGTGAGTGAGTGGTTGATCATTCCTTTTTTAATCTGATATTTATAAAACGTATAGCCATTTGTTTCCAAGTCATCCACATGAAACCAATTGAAGCCTTGGCAATTTGGACCATCTGCAGTGGAGCCCACTGATGGATGGTAAAGATCTCATGACAATGGATATCATACACTGCAACTGAGGAACACCTTTTAGTCGTAAAAGAAAAGGCTACTTGAAAAAGAGAAGCAGAATGAGAAACGAAATGGAGAAAAATGAGTTTGATAAGTTGCAAGACTACCAAAGACACAGTAGTAAACGCGCCTTGTCTGTTGTGAGAAGAGGATGAAAATAAACCCACTTAAAACAGGAGGGCTGTAGATTTTTTTCTAAAATAAGGAGCAGCTCTTATCTATCAAATTTAAATTTTTAGAGTGTAAAGTTTTTAAATACACAGTAGATTTTTTTTTTGAATTTACTTGTGAAAAATCATAGAAAACTCAACGTAAAATCTCCACATGTGATACCCACATACACTTGAAAAATAAAACTAAAATAATCAGATGTCTCACTTAACTAATTTACACACACTTATAATATAATAGGGAGTAGCTCTTTTTATATTGAGAGAGACTCCATCTCAAATTTTTTTACAAACAATAGCAGGTTTTGACAATCAAATAAATCCCTCGCAGCATAGAAATATTATGTAAAAAACTAAAAATAAAGAATAATTGAGAAGGGTTTTATAAAAAACTAAAAATAAAGAATAATTGGCTAGGGCTTTATTTTGGGAGTTGAGATTGAGGTTGGCGAGGAGGGTTCTATATGGTGAAATCTAAGACCCTTTCTTTTTTCTTTCATTTGGCTTGAAATTGTGTAGATGAATGATTTTAATGTTTTATATGTGTTTGTACTTTGTCCTTTGTATTTTGTTTAAGTGGGTTTCTTGGAGGACACCCTTGAGAATGCTGAACTATGGACCAGGCAGACTCCTAAATGACGAACAATGACCCAGGTGGGCTCATGTTGGTTTGGTTTGGTGTCTGTTGTGCTAGTTGCCTGTTAAAAAAAAAAATAGGACTCTTCAAGGCCCAGGTCTAAGCCCATGAAAGCCCAACATTAAATAGATTTTGACAAAAACCCTAGCCCAACTAGATAAAACTTTAGGTTGATAGGCCTACATCATCTAGCTGTGAACTGTAGTTCATTTGGTTGCCTCCCGCCTCCTAAAAAGCGGGAGGTTATTATCCAACTAATAAATACATCTCAACTAATAAATACATTTTAGAGTTATTATCCATATCTATATTATATATTTTACTCTCATTAAGGAATATTTTGTTAGGTTCTTTGAAAAAACAAATTCTAACAAGAAAGTGGATTATGATGAAAGAGTTTTCAAAAATTGATTTGGTAAGAATTCATGCTCTGTATAAAATTTCCATGTATGTTTGACATTACCTTCCTTAATGAAAAAATGATTAATAAATAGTCACTTGTCAACCAACTTAATAAATATGTTAAAAAGTAGTATAAATTAGATTAGATCATTGCATGGGCTAAGTGGACATCCATTTAACTTTTGTCAAAAAAAAAAAAAGCTTTTAAAAGATTAACTTCTTAAAATTTGTACAAGTGAGTATAGAAAAAGAAAAAATCTTATATACTCTATGATGTGTCACACTTAGCATTTTCGATTACAATGGTAGTGATAATTATGAAGATTTTTTTAATCTTTTTAAGTGGTATGATAATATTATTATAGCATGCATGACTTACTACATTTTAGAATATTTATTTGTGCAAATAAATGTAATAATATATATTTTTAGGAGATTAATTGGTGCACCAACTCTTTGAACTTTAATGCACAAAAAATGAATGAAATACCTATTTTGTTCAAATAAATAGGAAGAGGAAAAGAGCAACAATTGATTTTATTTTTTTTAGTAAAATGAGTATTTCTGAAATGCCTTAGTCTATTTAGTACAATATTGTTAACTTTAGATTCACCTGTGAGACCTCCACGACTTTGCATAGAGCCCCACTCAAGGAGAACCCTTAAAACGAGTTGTGCCTGATGGGAAGCAGCATATTTTCTCTCTATAAGTGGGGCGCAATAACCTTAAAGCCCCCTATGAGGTAGGTATTACAATTTCACTTATTTTTTTGTGCATGAAGATTAAAAATGTTGGTGCGCCAATTACTTTTCATATTTTTATAACATACTATTTACACTATACGTTAGAGCTAAAATAAATCCAATAGATATATAAAATTATTGACAGACCTCGTGTATTAGATAAATCCAAAACTAATTGAATCGAAAGATTCTAATATTATTCTATAAATTTGATAGAATGTTGGGATTTGCAAATATGCATGGGAAGTTACATAGACACAACCTCAAAAGTACTACGAGATATGGGTACTCCATCGGACCACCGAATCAATATCGTCATGGAGGCACAGGCGCGAACGAGGAAACCTTTCACCAATTAGACCAAGTGCCTCCACTGTACTTTCGCTTGGGCCCCCTCTGCCTCTCTTCCTCTTCTTTGTTCTCCCTTCTTCCAACCTACACGATTTTACCAAATTGCCCTCCCTTCCCCAAATAAAACCTCGGGCATTTTTTTTTCAGTCTCTCTTCCATCGTTCCACCTCTCTCTCCACGCTTCGTCCATCGGACGGCTATCCTCTCTCCACACATGACTATGATGACTCCTCCGCCGTTGGATGTACGTTTACCAGATCTCTCCTCTTGTTACTCAGTATCGATTTAGAGAATGCTTCTTCTGTCTGCTTCTTTTTATCTTTTGCCCCCTTCTCTTTTCTCTTATTCTCCATTCCTAGGGTTTTGGTTTTCTCTTTGAATCGTGAATCGACTGCAATTCGAGTCCATCTCCATGCGGTTCGATTTCTAGGTTTTTTTTTTATTCGATAACTGGATATCCATTTCGTTAGATCTGAGCTCGGATTTCTCCTTCCCGTTTTTTGCAGCAGGAAGACGACGAGATGCTTGTTCCGCATTCAGATTTCGTTGAGGGTCCGCAGCCGATGGAAGGTACTGTTTAACCGATTCGAGCTTAGGTTGGATTCAGAGGAATGCGAAAGTTTTGATTTTTATCTGTATTGTTGTAGAATTATGGAGTGTTTGGGTTAATTTTGAGTTGTTAGGGTTATGAAATTGATTGAATTTTTGCACTTGGGGTTGCAGTTGTTGCACAACCAGAAGCACCCAGTACGGTGGAGAACCAGCCGGTTGAGGATCCTCCGTCCTCATCAAGATTCACATGGACAATTGAGAACTTCTCCAGGTTGAACACCAAGAAGCACTACTCTGAGATTTTTCTTGTCGGAGGTTATAAATGGTAATGTTGATTTCTCAGCCTTAATTTATTTTCTCGCTTGCCATTCCAGTTATCAGATTTGTCAGATTTGATTGGGTGCACTTGGATGTAGCCAAATCATGATTTTATTACGAAGAACAAGTGGTACTCCATTCCCTTGTGTTGGGTGTGGTATTGAAATCAAAATGGCATTAGTTGGCAACTGCTTTTATTTATTTATTATTAATTTTGAAACGTAAGTGCTGAACTACTACTCTGCCAAATAATCAAGAAACCTATACCATTCACTTAGAGCATCTTGGCAATGTGATATCCCACTTTCTGTGCCATGCATTCATGCTCGACATGCGGAAGAATGGATATCCAGAAGGTTTAATTGGATTGGACTTGCGATATGTCCAAAACATTCCCATTATATTTCTTGTATATATGTATACACACTATGCATACTACATACACATATACATATACATACATCCAAATAAATCCCTAATGTTGGATTCTTGCATTATATTGGGTACAGGCGAATACTAATTTTTCCAAAAGGAAACAATGTAGACCATCTGTCCATGTACCTGGATGTTGCGGACTCAGCAACTTTGCCATATGGATGGAGTAGATATGCACAGTTCAGCTTGGCTGTGATGAATCAGATTCATAACAAATATACAATAAGAAAAGGTATTTTCCTTGTCAATTATTTATTTTATTAGTTGCCAAATTCAATGTCAAATTGCATTTTATTCTACTTTAATGCTACATTGCTCAGTTAGGCATAGCTGCTTTGTATGTGTTCTCTGTGGTCTGTTCAGTTTTAAATTGTATTTCTTGTTGAGTAAATGATGGCATGTGGGGCTTTATTTGCTTGCATTCTCTTAGTTCGTAATGTCTCTTTGTTATAAACTCAAAACCATGGACAATATGTCAAAGTCAGGGCCATTTAGGGATTGATCTCTGCACTTCGCATATCCATCTTTTAGAATTTTCATTAGATTTTTAATTTTTCTGAAGCCTAGATTTGGTCTTTTGTTTATATAAGCATAAGTGCTGCATGCAGTTTCCTTGTGACTGCCTTTATCAATTGTAAGTGGCATATGCTGTATCCTAACTATCCACATAGATTCTGATGGCAACATACTACATGATATGTTTTGTGGATCACATATTATTCTAGGTTTGGTTTTTATTGCGTTCGCCTTTCGTTCCCATATGAAGAAATTTTGCTGGAAATTAGGTTCCGATTTTGAATTACAATTTGTAAGATTTGCATCATTGTTTTTCTTCCTCTCTTCTTCTTTTGATCAGTTGTAGCTTTTATATGTAATCACCTTTTTTTTTTTGGCATCAATTTATGGTTTGCCTTGTTATGAAATGGGGATTGTTACCGAGTTAGTTTGAATCTTGTCGAATATTCTTGTTATAAATAAAGAAAATTCAACAGCAAGAGTGAATCAATGCTATTATTCATTTACTTGTAATCAATGCTACAAATGGTTTCTATGTAGATTTGATTGTAAATGGGTATAATCAGGTTATTGCAAATGGTTCCTTTTCCTATGGATATTGGGTATTGTGCTTCATGTTTGTGATTCAGGTGTTGAATGTGTCTTCTTTGAGTTATGCAGACACACAGCACCAATTCAATGCGCGTGAAAGTGACTGGGGTTTCACATCTTTCATGCCTCTCAGTGAACTCTATGACCTCACTAGAGGGTATCTTGTGAATGATACATGTATAGTTGAAGCAGAGGTGGTTGTTCGTCGAGTCGTTGATTACTGGACGTACGACTCAAAGAAAGAGACAGGCTATGTTGGTCTTAAGAATCAAGGAGCTACATGTTACATGAACTCTCTTCTCCAGACTCTGTACCATATACCCTACTTTAGAAAGGTTAGGTTCTTTTTTCAGTGGCTCAGTATGACTTTCCTATGTTTCATTTCTTTTATTTATAAGGAAAGTCTTTTTCTTTGATAATGTAATCCAGGCTGTGTACCATATGCCAACGACAGAGAATGATATGCCATCGGGGAGCATTCCTCTAGCTTTACAGAGCTTGTTCTATAAGCTTCAGTATAGTGACAATAGTGTTGCTACAAAAGAGCTGACCAAATCATTTGGATGGGATACATATGATTCTTTCATGCAACATGATGTGCAAGAACTCAATAGGGTTCTCTGTGAAAAACTAGAAGATAAGATGAAGGTACTATATTTGTGTTTGAACTGAATCATTGGATTCTACTGTTTTGTTTTGGTCCTTGAAATTATTATGGTTCTAACATCTGATGTTATTGGCTCAGGGAACTGTTGTGGAGGGTACAATCCAACAATTATTTGAAGGGCATCATATGAACTACATTGAGTGCATAAATGTGGACTACAAGTCTACACGAAAGGAGTCATTTTATGGTATTATCATAAAGCTAAAGACATTTTCCAAGAAATGAATTGTCATCAACATCATATAACTACTTTTAATGTTCTTGGCAGATCTTCAGCTTGATGTGAAAGGCTGTCGGGATGTTTATGCTTCCTTTGATAAATATGTGGAGGTTGAACGCCTTGAAGGTGATAACAAGTATCATGCAGAGCAACATGGATTACAGGTCAGTTGTTTTTCGTATTGGTTAGCCTTGGAATCATTGATCGGTCGCTTCTCATGCATTGTGCCTTAATCTGTTATGGATTGCCAAATTGAAAATATTTACAGATTACAATCAAGATATTGGTTGTGTTGGTTAGGTGTTTGATCTCTCCATAAAGGTTAGATTTCAGGGTTTGAGTTTGAGAGAATGCTGTGCTGTTTATGGGAAAAAAGGTTCTTGGATGAGGACTTCTTAAGGTGGGTTACTATTGAAAGTAGTTCTCTTGGAGGCAGAGAACTTGAAAAGTAGAGTTCTACTGCTTTTTTAACTTTTTCCTGTTTGGTGGCAACTGGAGAACTTGTTGGTAAGAGAACTGGATTTGGAAGAGGGAGGAGCTACAACTGGTTAACTTTTCACTACCCTACCTTCTCTTGGAAATCCCAAGCTTTTACTAGGAGGGGAACTTGTTTCCTAAGAAAACGTGACTTCTCTAAATTCTAAACAAGGTAATAGCAGTCTAGAGGACATAAAGTTCTACACCCAACTCTACTTGTCCAAACACGATTATGGAATTCAGATGTCAAATTTCAAATTGGCTTAACTGTAACGAGTTTGTGGCAACATCTAGGCTGATGCTGCATTTAAGAAATATATATTTTTTCTTTTGGTGGTCTTGATCCTGCCACCTATCTGATTGTGAAAGGCAAGCCAATTCGATATGAATATTTTATTTTCCATTTATTTACTTTTGACAAATCTTTTATCTTTTATATATAACTCTTGATTGTTATGATTATCGTTTTTTCACTCTTATGATAAAGTTTGGATTTTTTATTTTACTTTATTTAACTGATTCTTGTAGAGGTTTCTAATTGAAAGTGGTATAATTTATCTATATTTCAGGATGCTAAGAAAGGTGTTCTTTTCATTGATTTCCCCCCTGTTTTGCAACTTCAGCTGAAACGATTTGAATATGATTTCATGCGAGATACAATGGTAAAGGTTAGTATTCAGCGGTCACCAAAACTCATCTACATTTGATATGTGTTTTGCATTTTGTGATATACGTCAATGTAGGAAAATGATCTCCTGAAAGCAATGCCATGTTTTCTTAAGTGAGTCCTTAGAGCTACTCTTGAGGGCCCTCTCTCTCTCTCTCTCTCTCTCAACACACACACACACACACACACACAGATACGCAGACTCTCATATAAATGGAAAAAGAGAGAAAGGATTTGTCTTGTGCGCTATCCACAATTCACCCTAAGATCTTCTCTCTCCCACTTGACTCTTTTGTTGTTGCTGGGGTGCAACTTGGCCCTGTGGATTTGCATTGTGGGCCAACGTAAGCCAAATTTGATTTATTTTGTCTTAACATACAAAGAAATCTCGAGCTAACCATAACCATGGTATGGCTCGTTTAAAATGGCAACTTGAGACTTTTATTTGGGGTGTTTTTTTTGGTTGTGGGTTGTTGTTAGTGAGTGTGTTGTGTGTGTGCGTGTTTTGGGGAGGTGGGGTGTCATGGGTTGGGATCGAGGTAGGCATGTGTGTTTCATTCTGTGTTGTGTGTGCACATGTGGGCTTTTTTTTGTTGTTGGTTTTCTTTAACTTGTTCACGGACTGGGCTTTGTGAAAAAAAGCCCGAGCTCGTTTATATAAAAAAAGACCGAGCCCGTCCGAAGCCCGTCGGGTTTTCAGAGTCAAAGCCTGAGCCGACCGTTTCAAGCATGTTTATTTGCGCCTGACACCTATTTTTTTTTTTTAAAGTTTATGTTTTGTACCTTGAAAATTTAACTTCACAGATTGAAAGTATACATAAATACCTATCACTAGTTAGAAATTCAGTCCAAAACACCATTTATAGCCACTTGATCTCGATAGTCAGAGTTGGTGGACGTCTTTGAAAAGATGCTTGATGATTTCGAACGTTAAAATCGAGTGGCTAGAAATTGATTTTTGGGATGGAATTTTAAAAGATTTTGTCTTTAATTCTTCTATCAATCTGTATAGTTATATTTTTAATTTATAAAACTAAAAAAAAAAAATTGTAAAAAATAAACTGGCCTAAAATCCCAACAACAAGCCTCAACGGGCTTTAGTTTTTTTTTTTTTTATAATTTTTTTAGAGAGAGGGGGGGGGGGGGGGTCGTCGTGTTCTGGTTGGGTCAACTTGAGGTGAGAGACATCTTGCACCAATGCTAAAAAATGCAAGATCATACAATGGAAGATATCTTGCTTGTTTCTTACATGTCCGTGCTTGAAAAAATGGGGGTCAATGTATCTCAGGCTAGGGGTCAGATTGGTAGGGTGACAGTTTGTGGGGGTGGTAAGAGAATGTCTTGGGTGTTGTGCAATGGATGGAAAGGATGCGCTAGGTGTGGCTATCAAGCTGCTAGTAGTATGCGTGAAGTTTTAATGCAATATGGTTCTTGGGGGTGTGGGTGTTATACCCAAAAAGACATACATACTCCACATTGCGATCACCATTTTTTGTCTCTGTTGCTTTTTTTTGGGGAATAATATTGTATAAAGATTACAAGCAATACTAGGAAACTTAGTGTCATGAGGGGTTGTATAAAATTGAAATGGCTAATTGCTTATATTCTCTTCTCATTAATTTTTTTTTGCTGTCTGTGTGTTGCCATTCATGTACTCAGGTTTTGTTAATAGATGTTTTCTATGGATTCACTGTACTTGTTTGATGGGGATGAGTGGAATAGGCAAATTGAAGAGAGAGCCTAACATACTCAATATTTTATCTACGTATTTATTTCTAGAGGAGCATGGTGGGCAAAATGTACACAAGCTAATAGAGTTGTGTGATAAAGAGTACCACATTACTTGAAGGGACAATGCTATAAAATAGTTATGAAATTTGTAATGCTCTATGGAGCAAAGTGTTGGGCAATGCAGAAAAGAAAAATAGACAAAGTTAGGGTGACAGGATGCATGCTATATTGGATGAGTGGATTGATGCTAAATGATAGAGTTTAAAAAATGACTGTAATAGGGAAAGTTTAGAAATAGCTCCAATAGGGGGAAATTGAAAGAAACTCGGTTGAGGTGGTTTGGTCACGTAATTATAAGACCTGAGATGACCCTAGTATGTAGAGTTGTTTGCAGGTACAAGGAGGGAATAGTTCACTGAAAACATGGAGGGATGAGATAAAAAAGACATGATAGAGAATGAAGTAACTTAATATTATAGTCCATGGTAGTGTCAAATGGAGAAGTAGAACTCTAAAGCCAACCCCAGATAGATGGGATTTTGGCATTTGATGATGGTGATATTTACTTCTGGGGGAGGCATGTTGGAGAGAATCTAGCAAAAGCTTCTAGATTTTTTCATTTTCCTTCAAAAGCAAACATGCCCTATATCTTTGTTCTATGTGTGTATGTATGTATACATACCTAGGTTCCCAAGGACGATGCCACCCATGGGTGACAAAACCTAAGTGGGGACTCAAAAGCAAACATGCCCTATATCTTTGTTCTATGTGTGTATGTATGTATACATACCTAGGTTCCCAAGGACGATGCCACCCATGGGTGACAAAACCTAAATGTGGTCCCCACTTACACCCCATACACCTTCATACCCTACCCTATCCTGTGAATTGGATCCCTATCCAATCTGAACCCATTCTAAGTTAATCTCACTGTTGGATTGAAATCCATACAAAATTGCCACTATTTTTACCATTGATTTTGGGCCCCTTGAAAATCATTACTTTTGAAATCCAATGGACCTGATTTTTTATGAGAAGTATCATTCTAAAAATACCTTTTGAGTCGACCCAAATCCCCACCCATGTGCTTTGTCGCTCACGCGAAATGTTGCGTGGCTGAACCTATACACACACACATTCATACATACGTATGTACATACTTACATGTAAAGCTAAGTTTATTGAAACGGGCACAAGAGGTTTACCAAAATAGTACAAAATGATCCTCCCATGCTTATGTGGTAAACGAGCTTGTGGGTGGTTTCTTGTATCTATGAGATTAGTCTCACCTTCAATGTGGGGTGGGGATGTCCATGTCATCTGAAAAAAGCACAAAATGACAAAGTACACCCAAAAGAAGCAAATACACCAGAGAAGCCTGCAAGGAAATAATAAAAAGGCTAACAAGAAACAAACAGTGGCAGAAATACACACAAAATCAACCAAAGAGACTAGCTGATGCTGATGTTTCTTTCAAGGCTTGAATAAGTCTGACTGTTGGATTCCATGAAACTCCTTGAAGGCAGAAGACCTAAAGATGCATTTAGCCTGCACTCCAAGGGCGATGGACTTGTGATCTTCATCTTTGTCCCGGAAGATGCAATTGTTCTTTTCCAACCAAAGATTCCAAATGACAGCAAAAAAAGGCGAGCCTCCTAGAATAGAAACCCTAGAGGTCCCATGAAAGAATGTCTGGGAGTATTATAGGTATGCCAAGGATTAAGGCATTACCCACTTCATATTGAGAAGCTTTAGGATGAAACTTCAAACCTCTAGAAAAAGAACACTGGAGAAGCTACTTGTTGATGTCTTCTGCAGCACCAAGGCAGAGAGGGCAGATACTGACCATAATGCAGAAACGAACTTGCCTTGAATATTTTGGAAGGGAAAACTATATATATTTTTTTGTTCAAAATAAAAGAAAAACACTTACCACTTCAAAAAACCCCCAAGATTCTTAATGTTTGAACCACCTCTCTCATTCACTGTTCTATGGAAAAAATGGAGTTCTCTGGATGTCTTAAGAAAGTGACTTATTGGATTCTAATGCATGTTGATGTGAAGTACGTGAAGCCCAAGTCTATGATGTCATTACCATCCTTTGGTTTATAGTTGCCAGGTTCTGAAACGGGTTCTGTAGAACATTTAAAAGGAGTGTGGTTGCGTGGCTTCCTTTCGTGCTGACTTTATGAACAAGGATTGAAGATTTTTATATTGGTCTGAAAAATTCCCATGTATTTTTTCTTCTTTTTAATATTATTATATTTCTCATATCTTTTTCTTTTTAGTTTTAGCATTGATCTGTTGTGTATTATTCACTTGTCTGTTTCTGGTTTGTGTGATAAAGCTTCTTCACGAAGCATGTCAAGTTCATTGATGGAGGATCTACAGGAAGGCAGTAGTGCTGGCATTTGATTTTTAGATTGTTTTAGGTTAAGGAAAATGTGTTATTTTTGTGAAGGTTTTTGCTTCGAATTTTTATGGTAGTTGTGAGGTCTCCAATAGCTCCATTGGAAGTACTACATGAGTGAGAACTCTTATGATTTTTTTCCTCATTGTTTGTCCTTGTAAATGCTGGACTGCTTGATTGCATGAAACAATCATTTGCTTGGCAACCTTTCTCTCAGATTATGTGGAAATTTAAGCCTTTCTTTACTACCAAATGTATCTACAATTTGTGTTCCTCCTCTCAGAGTAACAATCTAACTTATTTTTTTGCACGATATCTAACTCCCATGTGTGTGTTTTCATTACTTAGATAAATGACCGATATGAATTCCCTCTGCAATTAGACCTTGATAGAGACAATGGGAAATATCTTTCTCCTGATGCAGACAGAAGAGTTCGCAACCTTTACACTCTTCACAGGTACTAATCATTTGCAATGATTATCATTCCCTCATGTGGTTGACTCATTCTTTATATTCTTACTTTTTGATGATGTTGCATAATGAGTTTCTTGGTTTAATTGATTAGTCTGCATATGGCTAATAATTTGCCTTCCTCACATAAAAAATGCCCTTCATCTTTTGGTGGTGGGTGTGATTTACATTTTTTGTTGTTTGGTGCTTGTTTTCTGGTTCATCTGCACACACACACACACACACACACACACACACACATATATATATGCGCCTGAAATGTCACTTGGATAGAATTCATGATCACCTTGGATTCAGTTTAACAGATCTTCTATCACCAGGTGTCCTCATGTTCTGTGGGCAAGGAAAGTAAATGCAATTAAGTGGTGAATGTCACTAGGGAATTGATAGGGAAACTAGTGTTTTGATAACGAGGGATACTGGTGTACCCATCCGTCACTTCAATGGTGATAAGTGGACAAAAAGGACAAGCCTGTTGCCCCTTGTTATTAAAAACACCAGTGTCCCTATCAATTCCCATGTCACTATCTTTCAAAAAGAAAAAAGACAGATGAATATCACTGCAATTTGAATCATATGTGGGAAAGTGGTAATGCATCATTCATTGATGTACTTTTGAACCCTTGTCAGTTCAAATTTGAATTATTTAGTGCCATCTTCTGTTAGAAATTGACAAGAACCTGTAGTGCTGTTGGTAAATTCTCATCGTTACAATCAAAGGCTCGGGTTTGAATCATGTACCATTTTAAAAAAAGGAGTTGAAAAGCAACCATTTGAAAAAAGAAATATAACTTCTGTTGAAAAGAAATTGCAAATAAACTGGTTTTATTATTCAAATCATTGCCATGTCATAGAAAGTTTGAAAAGCTTTGGTTGTAGTGGTTTTACAACTCTGTATGTGTGAGCGCATGAGCACATGTGGGTGCCTGTGCGCGATACAGACACTAGGGAATTATAATGCTCAGAGCTCACAGATTCAATTTCAGTAGAGTTGCTTTTTGAATTTACTCTGAACATCTATTTTATCCATCCCTTTTTATATGGTTGTCATAGAAAATAACGTCACCAGGCAATCCTGATTGACTTGCAGCATGTAGAGATTAATACAGTCTCTTCTTCTACTTTGTTTTGCAGTGTTCTTGTCCATAGTGGCGGGGTACATGGAGGGCATTATTATGCTTTTATCAGGCCAACTCTTTCTGATCTGTGGTATGTCAGTTATTTGGGAAGTGTTCATACTTATTATTCTGCCAATATGCAGCTGCAATCAGTTGTTGCAGGGGATTACTAGGAATTGTACATTCTGGCTTTTGTAACTGGCACTAGCCTCTACCTTCTTACAAGTTTTATTTTTGAATGGTGATAATATTTATTAAGAAAGAGAGAGACAGTATACAACAGAAAAAACCGAGAAACAAGCCAAAACTGAGATAGGAAAGAAAGCACCTGGGATACATGACCAAGGTTACACCTAAGCTGGAACAAACTTATAACAAAGGACAGACCCTTTAGTAGCCTTTAAGATCCGCAGTCTTCAAAATCACCAATGTGATGCCCTGTCACACCTTGTTGCGGCTTTGGCTTCCTGAATTTGAAATGCTAGTCAACTATCATTCCCCTACTTGTCCAACAATGAGCCACTGAATTTTTTTTTACCAGAAAGGGGGTAACTGTAATTGGATTTTCATTTACTTTGTGGTCATTTTATCCTGATGTTAAAAGTTTCATTTGTTATAGATTGTATAAATTTGGAAATTGTCTTGCTCTTCTACGGGTGGATGGGTGTATGCTAGTGGCCTTTGCATGCTTGACAATCTTGTGTTAAAGCTTTTGTGATGGTATTGACCTGTAATCTATTTGTTGCCAGAAAGAATTTTAAATTACTAATCTGACAACATTCTGTTTTTAAGGTTCAAGTTCGATGATGAACGAGTTACAAAAGAAGATATGAAGAGGGCTTTAGAGGAACAATATGGTGGTGAAGAAGAGGTGAGGTTAACTATTTTGAATGCTCCTTAGTGTTACCATGATTATCCTTGAGTTCTGCCACCAACTTAATCTATGTGGTTTACTTTCTTTTGTATATATCCAACAGTTACCGCCAACTAATCCAGGGTTCAACAACACTCCATTTAAATTTACCAAATACTCAAATGCATACATGCTTGTGTATATCCGTGAGAGTGACAAGGAGAAAATAATTTGTAATGTGGATGAGAAGGACATTGCAGAGCACCTCAGGGTTTGTCTATGTTCTATGCATTTGATTGATTTTGCTTTGAATATGGCTATTCTGAGGAGGACTTGGCTGAGTATATTTTTTGTGTTTACCCAGACAAGGTTAAAGAAAGAACAGGAAGAAAAAGAACATAAGAAGAAGGAAAAAGCAGAAGCACATCTTTACACCATTATTAAGGTTTTGGCTTTGTCTGCACTTGGTTGTGACTATTGAGTAGCTTGTTGACATTCGTTCATTTTGAGAGTTCTTTTGTTAACATCCATGCTTCTGTTTTTCACTTTTTCATTACTGAGTCAATTTTTAAAATATGGCTAGGTTGCTCGAAGTGAAGATCTTGCAGAGCAGATTGGAAGGGATATATATTTTGATCTTGTGGATCACGATAAAGTTCGCAGTTTTCGTATACAAAAACAAATGCCTTTTAACATTTTCAAGGTGCATGTCTTTAGTTTATTGACATATATTTGTTGCTATGCTATTTTACATATCAGTATATCAATTTTAATATGTATCCAAGTTGATCATTTGATACAAAATTGCCAAGATGAGCCCTTTATACTAAAAGTATTTGTGACATATTGCTTTAAGATGGATGTGTAATGTTACAATAAAAGATGAATTGCACATGCCTTAGCTGTAGGTAGATGCACATGCCTGTGAAGTGCATCTATTATCTTGACTGCAAAATAAATCTACATGCAGCTACAGGCGCAGTTTCTATTTTTATCCACTGCTACACATACAGATGTACATTTCTTTGCTGTTTGGATCAATATGAGTTATATAATATTGTAACGTTCTTATGTTATTGGATGCCATATTTGATGGATTTTTGGATGTTGAGCTTGTGCTGATTTCTTGATGTTCCATATTGATGGATTTTTGGATGTTAAGCTTGTTCTCTGCTTCTTGATGTATGGTATTTATCTTATTATCAACTGGAAATATATTAATTTTATTATGTAGTTTGTACACCTTTCCTTTTGATGTTGGTTGTTTTCTAACTATGAATTCATCAACAGGAGGAAGTGGCGAAAGAATTTGGCATACCAGTGCAGTTCCAGCGCTTTTGGCTGTGGGCTAAGCGCCAAAACCATACATATCGTCCCAACAGGCCATTGACACATCAAGAGGAGTCTCAATCTGTAAATATCTTCCACTGTGACTTTCTTTGCATGTTATATGGGATTGCATTTTTGTTCTGATCATTGGCATTGTAACAAAAACGTGATGCTAAAATTGTCATGGCTTCCATGTCTTTGCTTTTACTTATGCAGTGGTACACCTAATATTGAAAACAATTTTAATTGATATTCAAGATTTGTTTTTTGGATATTAATATGTCCAAGGTTAGGATTTTCTACTCCTGTCTACTTGGGGGTTTTTTTAAAACTTGTGTTTACATGCATTGTGCAACAGATGAATTGGTAAATGTGCGTTGTACCAAAGCATTTAGATGGGTATTGTAGAAAAAAAGGTTGCAAGTGGAAATTGCTTTCTACTTTGAACGATCTGTTTTTTTGGAAATGATAAAATTAAGTAAAATGAACGGACCTACTTGGATATTATTATGTTCTGAGTTCTTTTTGGTGGAAAGGTTATGTTACTGATTTTTTTTGCAAAGGTTATGTTACTGTATTATTATATTGTATATTGCTCCCATAATGTATTCTGCTCTTTTGTATTTTTCTTTTATAAAATTTACAGTTAATGATAGAAAAGGTAAATGTGCTTGTATAGCAATTTAACTTGAATTTTAGCAATTGAATCTTGTTTTGTTCTATCATATATGTATAGATACATTATTTAATAACTCAATTCAACAAACTGATGGAGACATCTTCGAGTTTTATGATTGATTTCAGAGTGTTAAATGGATTTCTCATTTTATTGGATTCTGTGATGTAAAGAAAGATTGTGATGTATCACCATGTAATTTTGTTGAGGGTGGGGTAACTAGGAAGAATGCGTTGATCTCCCTTGAGTTCACTGCAGGGTTTTCGATGCAGGGTTTTCGACAGTCCAATGCCGTGTCCGTGGAAGTTTACTTTATCAGTTGTTTTTTATTATTATATATATGAACCATTTAAAAAAAAAACAAAAACTAGGATGCTTTGACATCCGAAGATCAACTAATTGAGTGGCTGACTTCTTAGCTCAGCATGGTGTATTGAGATTAGATTTATTCTTTGATTGTTCTCGATATTAGATTTAATGCATTGTTTGTTGTAATTTGTTTCCATCTCAGCTGCTAATCCTCTTTGTATTTGTTTTTTAGTGAACTAAAATCCTATGTTACCTGTTGGAAAAAAAGGAAGCTTTAACAAGGTGGGGAAACTAATCAGGTTTTCTGAATGGCCCTTTCTGTGCTTAAAGAGGAGGTCAAGGAATGGCATTTAAGATGGTTTGCGCTTAAATGGACAATCTTCTACAAAGAATTGATTTAAACATTATGAGGTGCTAGGAGAATTGAAACAAGAACAAAATTGTGAGAAGCAACATGATTGAATGTGGTCTAATAGAGAACATACCTCCAATAGAAAAGATTAATAACTCGGAAAACCATTCCCAGATACATTGTTAATGCTGCAATGTTGATGATGTTAGTGGTTGGAAGCAAGAGATTCTCTTTCTCCGTCTTTGACAAGTGTGGATATCTCTTAGCCATGTTCTAATAGGTTCTTGGCAGTGAGGTGACACATTGTTCTCCATGTGCATCGTGGGCCGCCTCTCTTCAGGAGTTCTGGAATATTTCTATGTTTGACATTTTGCGTGCATAGAAAGAATTTGTTGATTTATCCTGATCTCTTTTTATCTTCTATTGTTGTTGTTAGTTTGCCTTTCTTGTGGGAGGTTTCCTTCCAGCTTTTGTTTGTAATTTTAGTTGATTTCTTCTCTTTATTTCCACCTCTGGTGCTTTTATCTATTAATATATGAACCATTTCAAAAAAAGAAAAGAAAAAGAATTAGGTGTTTTTGTGATGTAGCCTGCTAAGAGGTGTCCCTCAAATTACAAGTCGAACACATGTTGAACAACCACTCAAAGCCAATTTCATTGTTCAATAACAAAATGTCCAAAATTTCTGTCACTACTGATTTGTTTCATTATTCGATAATTGTGAAAACCACTTATGACACAAATATCCAGTGAGATCACAACCCATTGAGAGAGAGTTTTCGTATTCACTGCACATGGTTAGAGTCTCAATTAAAGCAAATTTGCTAATATTAATTAGAGGTGTTATAAGAAAGAGGAATTCAAAAAAGAATAAGATAGAAAATTGAGTTTGCGAAAGGAAAGAGTTAATTGGAGAGGAATTGATATAGAGAAATAATGGGAAATATAATGGAAGTGGAAGAATACCTTAGTATGTCTGTGAGAATTCAGGATCCATTGATAAGAAACCATGTCCCATCTCCTCCCCAGTGGAAAAACGATTTTCAGTGAAAGAGGCATTAGAAAGTTCCGTTGCACTAAAAGTGGTTGAATTTGTAAAGAAAGGAAAGTTATACCATGTAACATGATCTTTGACCTCATTTTCCATGGTAAGCAATTTTTTGATGGAATTTGGAAATTTTCTATTGCTAACATTTTCTTTTGAACTAGTGCATTTGCAGTCATCCTAAACCAAGTCCCAATGATGTTGACTTGAAAGAATATGGACAACATGATGCTAAATGAATTATTTTAGAAATTGGATTGCTTCAATCAGGTTTCAATATAAGTATAATTTCAGCTGTGGTGCAAACCTCCATTTGAAGTAGTAATAGGAGGATTGCCTGAGATGTGTTGGATTATGAGAAGATTAAGGTAATTAGAAAATAGTCACTGGTAATAAGACCTGATAGTCTAAAAGTACTTCATTCTCAAGGAATGACTTCTTCTTTCCTAGTAAAACTCAATTAGAAAATGTATAACAATAATTGGTTTGCGATTAGTTCTTCTTCTTGCATTCTGTTTTTCTAAACCAGTTGGTGGGTTGCTTTGATATGATATGATTTGTTAGCCATTGTTTCCCAGTATGATCCTAATCAGTGCAGTTAGGCTAAGTTATTTTCTAGCAAATTTTGTTGTATGATGCTTCAAAGCTATTGTTGTTTTTAAACATTTCTTGGTACCTCTATTTGTTTTAAAGGTTTCTATTGGCCTTGAGAAAACGTCTTTTCGATCTGACAATCACTATATGTTTCATTTTAGGTTGGACAATTGAGGGAGGTTTCAAACAAGGCTCACAATGCAGAATTGAAATTGTTTCTTGAAGTAGAGCTTGGACCGGTAATTGTTGTTTTTATCAATTTTATGCAACGTGACAAACTATCACCTCAATATGGATATCCTGTTTATTTAGTTTGCAGAAGAATTATGTTGGTAACACACTTTCGAAAAAAAAAATTATGTTGATAGTTTTTTTTAGTAGTTTCATCACCAATTTAATGCCACTTGGCATATGATCTTTTCAGTATGGTGTTTCCAGTCCTTTTAATCGTGAATGAACATGTTGGTCATGCACATCCTTACCATGGAGATTTTCCCCCCAGTGGCAATACTGAATTTTTTGTTATGCAATTGATCTTGCAGGATTTACGTCCAATTCCACCTCCCGACAAAACTAAAGAAGATATACTGCTGTTCTTCAAGCTTTATGATCCTGTAAAAGAGGAGCTCCGGTATTGACCTTTTTCTTGTCTTGCCATGGCCTTAGTTAACTGTTTATGTGACTAACAATATTTTCCATCATTATGGCAGGTATGTAGGGAGACTCTTTGTCAAAGGTGGAGGTAAGCCAGCAGAAATTTTAACAAAATTAAGTGAACTGGCTGGCTTTTCTCGAAATGAAGAGATTGAACTCTACGAGGTAGTTATTTTTGTAATTTCTGTTCTTTGGATCTGCTTTTCTTCAGCCATTTTCAAGTAGTAGGCTCTGTTGTGTTATTGCCGGGTTCTCGTTTGTTGCTTTTAAGTGGCTTGAATAGTTTGGAGAAGCACCAACAAACTCCAGGAGAAAGGAAATGGAAATCATTGGGGAGTGGGAAATGTGAAGCACCAACGAACTCGAGGAGAAGCACCAACAAACTCGTTTGTTGCTTTTAAGTGGCTTCAATAGTTTGGAGAAGCACCAACAAACTCGAGGAGAAAGGAAATGGAAATCATTGGGGAGTGGGAAATGTGCTTAGAATTTTAATCATCAATTGTTAAGTGAGTTTTGAAATTCTCGTCTGTATGAGCCATATCTGACAATGTGGATCCGACTACAGTTGCTATGAGCTCGTGCCCTCATTGCTCGTCGTTAATTTTATCCCATGTAGCCTTCATATTGGTATCCAATACATCCCTGATATGGGCCATCTGATTTTGAATATTCCAATCTCTATCAGCTGATACATATGTACGAAGTAATTTTTAAACATGTAAATGCAAACATGATTTGATTGCTGAGTGGGAGGGAAGTTACCGCGAATAGAGGATTGGATGGTGAAGTAGAACTCACAAAATCGACTACAGAAGACTTTGATGTTGATGATGATAATGACGATGTCGATGATGACAATCTTTCAGAAAATGATGATGCTGCTGAAAATGATGTTTTCACTTATTAATAAAAAATGTTTCTTGGTATTTCACTAATATTTGTTGAAGGTGCTGGTTTTTGTGTGGTATGATAATCACTTAGTAGATTTTGATTCTCTGCAGTAGGTTAAGGATTAGTTTTATCTCCTATTTCAGAAACTTGTAAGTGGAATGAGATTCTACTATTCTCTTTTTTTTTTTTTGGAAACAATAATAGGAAAATATCATTAAAAGAAATGGAAAAGTACACAATAGTTAGATTGTATAAAAGACCTATACACCCAAATAGAATACAAAGAAAAACTAAAGACAATAACTCCCCAACATGTCTGCAACCGCAAGAAACCTTCCATATCCTCATGAATCCATTTCAGAAAAAAAAATATCCCACATGAATCAAATAATCATATAACCAAGCTAATTTCAAAAAATGAACAAGAGAATCTCCCCTCTCTACACCAGCTTTTGGCCAAGAAGTTTGCAACCCATTGCTAGAGTGTCTCACTTTCTTGAACTACACTTCAGGATCAGTTCCCAAGGAGGTCTCTTTCGGTTGCATTCAACAAGTCTCCCTCAATTATCAGACTGCCTAGACCATTACTTGTCCATAGGTCCGACGGTCTTCAAATCCCTAAAGTTCTGCCTCATTAGAGTCTCTTACTTCAACTGACTCTGAAAAGCAAAAAAGTATCTCCATAACTCTATTATGTACCACACCCCTCTAGCCCTGGTGGACCTAGTTTTCCTCTAGCTACCCTCTCGACATTAAATTTGAATCGACTCTCGCGGCGGAGTCCATGCATCCCTCCTAACTCTTTTAATGGTACCCTATTTTAGGCAACCTCACGCTATACAAATGAAAATCCTTTAACAATGTCCTTGATGCAGGCCTAGGTTCGAATTTGTGAAAATTCTCTCGTCAACTTGCAAAGTATGGTCTCTGAAAGACCAGCGGAGTCGATCACGGATTCGTAAAAGGATTCTGGCTTGGCAAGGAATTGCTCAAACAATATCCCAGCCGATTGCACAAGTTTCTCAGGAATTCAAATTAGTCTATGAATTTCTCTAAATTAAGCCTCTTCTAATTGATTAAGATTAAGAATAGTGGAAGCAAATTAAAAGAGATGATGTAAAATTCGAGTAAGGCACAACCTAATCTAAGAAAACCATGAAAGACTAATTGAATTAAAAAGTTAAACTGCTACTTGTAGAATAAAGTTGGTCCCAATCTAAGGACCTGGCTTTCACTGGAGGGCCGAAGACCGGTGTGAGAAACACCCAACTCCAAGAGTCTTCTTTTTCCAAAAAAATCCAATTGTGTATGAAATTCAACTACTACATGGTATTTATAGAGAAAAATATGAAAAAAGACCAAATTAGCCATGCCTATCTAAGAAACTCCTAAAGCAAGCAACCGACTTAAGATAGAATGTAGTCTAATTTTGACAATTCTAGCTCAACCCTACATCATGCCATGTGACTTATTGAATGACTAAGATTGAATCCTAAAAAAGCATACATAAAAATAGAAATCCTAAAAATATGGAGTTGTCCATGTGGAGAGAGTCCACTTGCAAAATTCATCCACGTCCTTTCTTTTCTCGGATTTGAAACTTAGGTCTACTTGCATCTCACTAAGTCAGTAAATGTTCGAAACTTCAAATCTTGAAAATTTCATAAAATACAAAGTTGTAGTCCTTGAAGTCTTCTTTCCAACTCAAAAAGAATCAATTTATTCGGATATCGAAGTGAAATGTTATGGCCAAAATGCTAAGACCGCGTCAAAACCTTCCTTCCCGTTCCTTCCTATTTCATTTTTCAATAATTATCTTCTCTAATTTGGAATTCCAAACGAAATTATCTTGCTAAATTTTCCCAATTTCTTCCTCCATTCTCTCTTTATAGGATTCATTCTGGTTTGTACACTTGTCACCCTATGAGAGACTGTAGAAGATTGGCTTTGAGGAGTGGGCTTCAATATGGATCATGCCTGTCTAAGGTATGGGCTTGGACTTAAAGGCTGATCTGGCTCACGACTACTAACATTGATGGATTTAACGGAGTCCAGTTGTGTGTCCTTAGATCAAAATAGTCCATGTAAGCCATGGGAATCTGCTCTGCTGGATCAAGGTCCACTGAAGATGAGTCCGAATGTGAATCATCTGCCTGATGGCCTCCATCAGTCCTTTAAATGTCATCACTAGGTTGGGTCAAACTCCAAGCTTAAATGTGTGCTTGTTATTCCTGATAAAACCATTTCTTGGTGACGCATAGTCTCTCTAGATAATACGTGTTTTTTTTTTTTTTAAAGTTAACTTCAATCAATGAAAAGGATAATATACAAGAGCCCAGAAATAGGCCAAAATTAGCCTACCAAAACAAAAGAACTAGCCCACCCCAAAACACAATCAATTGTTTACAATTTTCGAATCAAGAGACACCCCAAAATGAGCCAATTCATGGGCTGCCGAATTGCCTATCTAGGAACCCAAGCAACTTTAAGATGAAAAGAAGCAATAATATGACTAATCCTTTCAATTTTATCCAAACTCCTCCACGGACATTGGGAACCCAAAGCCCACCCAATCACAATCTGAGAGTCACCCTCTACTAAACTCCCATGAACTCCAACCACCTCCAATTTTTGGAGACTTGTCTACATTCTGATTTTTATGCTTTTGTCTTTTTTGTTTGCTCTTTTATGCTTTGTTACCTTAGTTGGGTTTTGTTCATCTTGGCCATAAACTCTTATTTGAAGTTATTAATCAATGATAGTTATTTGGTTACCTTTTCAGTAAAGAAAAACACATATATCAATTGGATAAAATGCAATATACTGTATGTACTTGCTTTGATATGGACTCCAACTGAAAACATGGGAAGTAACCCTACATCTTTATGTGGTTGCATGTAACATGAATTTTTCTTTTTTAAATAGACACATCAGCATAGGTCATGCACCATGTCACCTTGTTGCATTTATTCAATTTCTTCTTCTACTTGCTTTCCCTAATGAAGTCTTGATCAAGCATTTCATTTGCTTGTACTTATTTTAATTAATACAGAACTTGTACTTTCTGGCCATTCAGAAATGACTTCAACAGAATTTCTTACCTTTTTCTTTTGTGATGCCAGGAAATAAAGTTTGAACCAACTGTTATGTGTGAGCACATTGACAAAAAACTCACGTTTCGAGCTAGTCAGGTTATTTCTCAGATAACTCATTAATCTTGTTCTTCCTATATGTAGAGAAATTTTTAGTGAGAGACCTTTTACCTTGATATGCTCTCTTGGGCCTACATATGGTAGGGGGATGAGGGGATATAAGGGAACCCTTTCGACTGGTCAGTAAAAATTTGCAGCGATCCGAATCACCATAGTTGTGATTAGGGGCCTTTATTGTTTCGGTACTTGATATTACTACTCTACCCTTAAAAATAATTATTTTTATTATTGCTTTTTCCCCCCCTGTGCACATGTTCATCTGCTTGAGCAGGGTCTTTCCGTCGTCTTCTTGGATGGGTATGCGTGTGTTTCCTAACATGCCACCCTGGGGATACTTTTCAAAAAATTTGATGGCTTTTCGAAATTTAAGAACTGTTAATCACTTCCTATGCTGTCTATATCCCTTGACATGCAGAGTGTTAGTTTCTAATCAATTACTTGTCAATACTTAACTTTTCTGTTCCTTTTTTTAGCAGCTTGAGGATGGGGACATCATCTGTTTCCAGAAATCTCCAACTGAAAATACTATGGAGTGCCGCTATCCTGATGTGCCTTCATTTTTGGAATATGTTCATAACCGGCAGGTAATCCCTTTTTTTTTTGGAAGATTTTATGCAATAGCTGCTGGAGTTTGGAACCTTTTGGTACCAAGTAAACAACAAAGTGCAGCTCAATAGTAGTTGCTGGAGTTTAGAACATTTTGGTAGCAATTATACAACTAAGTGCTGCCTAGGTGTGCAGACATGTATGGAACTAGATATACAGTGCTATATGGTGTCATACTATGATATCTCTCAGATATTTTATTGTGTTTCATTTTTTTAATGTTGCTCAGAGCTTTGTTTGGTATGACATGGATACAAGGTCCCTTTTTTGAAATAAAAGGAAAATATTTATTTTATTAGGCACCCCATATAGACACTTGGTTTCTCTGCCTCTACATACCCGATTTCAAAAAATTGGGTGAAATTACCATTGTACCCCTCTGTGTTTTATCATCCGAACGAATTGTCAGTTCATTTTCAGTTCGTTCGGATGAATGAACTTATATAAGTTCATTCGTTCGAATGATCAATTTGGATATATCCTAAGAATAATATGTTCCTTTGATGAGTAAACAATGTGACATGGTAAATGTCAAAGAATGCTGGAGTAAATGTGGTGCACAATACACAATGGAGAGCTAGTTCTGGAGATACCAAGTATCAGTCGACAATTCTTCAGTAATTTTGGCAACTCCTGTAGTACAGGTTCTTAGTGTGCTATTTCAGATTTTGTCTTGAAAAAGGAAAGCAATGTCATATTTGTTGGCAGATCTCAAAGCAAAACAGCTGAATATGGGGATGCAGCGAAAACATGGGCCAAGTCTGAAGAGGACAAGCTTGAGGAAGTGAATGAGAAGACATATTAGATGATATGAATAATCTTTACCAAGATGGTCTTGGAACAAGAGAAAAAGGCTACCGCATGACTGCATAGAGAGCATTAATTGAAAGTGAGGATAGAAACCCCTGGATCTACCCATGTGCACACGGTTGCATCTGGACAAATACGTTAGTAATGATATGTGTTAACAAGAAAGATAGTTATTAATAATTGTTATTGTTATACCTTTCAAAAGAAATTGTTATCGTGCGTCAATGAGAAACCTCAAACTAAGGAACTGTCCATGGGATGTGAGTGGTGATATTCTTACACTGGTTTTGTGTTTATTAACCTCCATATATTATATTTGCTGCATGCCTTCATGTTGACCGTTTTTAGATCTAAAATTTTACCATTCATCGATATTTGTAGGTGGTCCATTTCCGATCTTTGGAGAAACCTAAGGAGGATGATTTCTGTCTAGAGTTGTAAGTTGTTCAGTTTCTACTTGAACTTTTCTCTCTCTTTTCCCTCTGATGTTTATATTTCTGATTCATATTCCTTTTGAAATTTCACCATGTGAATTTCAAGGTCAAAGCTTTTCACTTATGATGATGTGGTGGAAAGAGTTGCTCGGCAACTGGGTCTGGATGATCCATCAAAAATTAGGTTGACATCACACAACTGCTATTCTCAGCAGCCAAAGCCCCAGCCCATTAAGTACAGGGGTGTTGATCATTTGTCAGACATGCTTGTCCACTACAACCAGGTAACCCATCACATTATTTTTTGAAGGGTTTTGGAAATCCTTTTAGATTCCTTTATTGATTCGACTATCTAAAGCATTGAGTGTTATGAGACATTTCTTACGTATCCCTTCTATCACAGACTTCTGATATTTTGTACTATGAAGTACTGGACATTCCTCTGCCAGAGTTGCAAGGCTTGAAAACTTTGAAAGTTGCTTTTCATCATGCCACAAAAGAGGAAGTTAGTAGGCAGACCACATCTTATTCATCTCATCCAGTTGAAGGTTGTGCTATCCTTTGTCTCTCTTATTAGTTCTGTCTGTGTTTGTTTCTAGGTGGTAATTCACAGTATTAGATTACCCAAACAAAGCACCGTGGGAGATGTGATCAATGACTTGAAAACCAAGGTAGTTTCTGCTAGTTGTGCTCTTTTTTCCATGCTTCATCTTTTAATATGAATGCCGCTTTTACCCAGTCCACAAAAATCTGTGATGTATGCATATGACATGCTTGTCATTGTACTTGAATTTCCTTTTGAGTTCTGCTATGCGGATTACCTAGAAAAAGACTTCACTAACAAAATCCTGCTTCTTTAGGTTCAACTATCTCATCGTAATACAGAGCTATGATTTAATTTATGTCTTGATTTGGCAGGTTGAACTGTCCCATCCTAATGCAGAGCTACGATTGCTTGAGGTTTTCTACCACAAGATATACAAGGTATAGCCTAATGAATAATCTTAATAAAAAACTTCCGATTGGTGTATGTTAATTATGATTTCCGTCATGAATTTCTTGTACAAGTAATTAGGAAAACTTCAAATTGGTTGGGTGTAGCCATGTTAAGTTGGTATTTTTATTAGACAAAGATGCAGCTCTGTTTTGGTTGGCTTTCCAATTCACATTCTGTTTCTTGTTTTAACAAAATAGAGCCTCTAGTTTTGTCAAGGTGAACCCCTAAACATGCAATTTGAAAGATTGTTGCAATTTGTTATTAAAGGTCTTCAAGAATTCACAACTTGTAAATTTACCTCCCACCCCCCACAAAAAAAAAAAAAAATCCCTCTTTTCAAAGAGTACTACAGAACTTGCCAGAAAAACAGTAGAAATGAGAGTTCACAACTTTCTTTTTGTTACCCTTTTCTTATGAATAGTAGAAAAATGATCTGTTGAAGATGAAATTGTGACAAAACTGACTGTATAGAAGTATGCTGACAAGAATGCAGTAGTTTTGGCTAAGAAATTAGCTATGCAATTGTCTCTATCCTCTTGTTATTCATTGTTGTTTCACTGGTGACTTTGTTCATGCAGATTTTCCCACCCAGCGAAAAGATTGAGAACATAAATGATCAATACTGGACACTTCGTGCTGAGGAGGTGATTTTTTTTTTTTTCTCTCTAAATATATTTTTAGGGGTGCCCTTCAGCACATTTATTGCAGGTTGAGTACTGGTTTGTTTGCTCAGGGATTTTCTTGACATGCTTTACCATTAGCACGAGTTCAACATTTTGGCTGCCAAATTTTGTATGGCAGGCACCTTTCAATTTTTTATTTTTTTGTGTGGCAGGTCTGGTGGTAGTTGCATGTGGGGATTTATTTGATCAATATATTAGCAATGACTCAAACGTTAACATGATCAGTTGATCACATATGGATTTTAAGTCACCAAAGCCAATCATAGCAAAAATATGAAAAAAATTCAGTTTTGAAGAGTGACAATGCAATTCCTTGTTAGAGTGGGGCTCCATCAAGGATCTGCTTTAAGCCTATACCTATTTGCACTAATCATAGACGCTTTAACATCAAGAATCTAGGATGAAGTGCCATGGTGTATGCCTTTTGCAGAGGATATAGTATTGATTGAGATGAAAAACTCCTCAATGCAAGGTTAGAATCGTGGAGGAGAATAGAGAAAAATGGTTTGAAAATTAGAACTTAAACAAAATGGATGGAATGTGAATTTAGTGCTCAAATGAGGGCAACCCAGTAAAAAATGGAAATGACTTAATTGTAAATTGTGATAAGTTTAGATATTTAGGCCCTATGATAGAATCACAAGGAGGGTTCAACTTAAAGAATAGGTAGGCGTGTGTTGGGCAAAATGTAGACACGCTAGTGGGGTTCTGTGCGATAAAAGAATCTCCCTTCACTTAAAAGAATGATATTCTAAAATAGTTATTAGATTTGCAATGCTCTTTGGAGCATAGTGTTGGACAATGAAGATAAATTTGGACGGTTGAGATGCGTATGCTACGTTGGATGAGAGGATTAACTCTAAGGGGTAGAGTTAGAAATTAACACATTAGAGATAGTTTGAAAATTGCCTTGATAGATGACAACTTGATATAAATTTGTTTGAGGTGGATTTGTCATGTTAATAGAAGACCATGCACAGCCCTAGTGCATAGAGTGGCTTCATGTTGAAGGCACTAGAAGGCGACGCCGTCACTGAAAACATGGAGGGAATGGATAAAGGACATGATAGACTGATAATATGGTTTATGATAGGGTCAACTGGAGAAGAATTTTTAAATCTAACATTGGATAGATGGGATGTCGGTCTTTGATGATGGTGATGATGATGATTTCGGTTTTGAAGAGAACATGTAGCATAGTTGATGGTTCTCTGTTGCAAGTAGAGGTTACATCTTCATGTGACTACTTATCATTCATACAAGTAAATAAATTAATCATTTTAAATCCAACATTGGGTGGTGGTGACCAAATTTGTGATTTACTGATACCGTTTGCATCTGCACAGTGTATCACCATTAAGTCTATATTGATTATAGGGCATGTTAATTGAATCAAAGGATTGAAATCCAAAAATCTAACAGTTGAATGTTGTTTTATGGTTTTCTATAGATCATCTTGTGTGGGACAAATGCTGTGGTTGATGGCATGACATGGATCCAACATGTTGTATTGTGGTTGTCATATTATGCATGGCTTGTGGTGCTTGCATATTGTGTGCTTCGAGGGCTACATGTCTTGTTGAATGGAGTACATAAATGTGAATGCACGATATGGATTGGATGGCTGCTTAATTCTCGTCAGTTATATGCTATTCCAAGTAATGGCAAAGAAAGGGCATAGGAGCATCAACACCAGTTTCATTCTGGTTGTGTAGGCGTGAAACTCGGGTCGGGTTTTGACCCGACCCGCATGACCCGACCCGAGAAATCATGCGAGTCGGGTCAGCGGATTGGGTCGGGTTGAGAAGACAAAAACCCGCATTGAATTTGGGTCGGGTTAGGTTGAGGAATTTTCAAGTTAACTCAACCCAACTCGGCTAAAATTGGGCTATAATGGGTTCAAAATGCGGGTTGGGTTTTAAGAAACCCGACCCGACCCAATTTCAGCCCTATGGTTGTGCTAGCAACTCCAAATTTAAGTTTTTCGTTTCTATTTGTTTGAGCTTAGTTGTTCAAGAGCATTAAGGGGCTAATTAATCACTCTAGTGAAAATGGTCTCGGCAACTTGAAAAGCCATTGAGGGTGGCCAGCTTGAGCCCCCTGCCTGTGGGGAAGTTGAAAATGAACTTTGATTGTTAAAAATACTTGAAAGATAAAACTATACTTGTTTGTATACAATAGTAATACATTCGTATGTCATGTGCTCGGAAGCTCAGTTGCTAATGTATTCTGGTACTTTGGACGAGTAGTATAATATTATTGTTGCACCTAAGCATGTGCCACTCAGTCTGAGTTCAGAAGTTCACTTTAAAAAATTGTACTGTTTCTCCCTTTCATATATGATCTCTGTTGGATATCAAATCAACCAGTGTCATTAACCATGTATTAGGGATGTAAAAATGATTATAGGATTGATTGTGATATGCTCCTGCAATCAATGGCAATGCCTTTACATAGTATGGATGTGTACAATGAGGGGTATAAATGAACAATCATGGGTTTATATATCTGTGTATTTGAAATGACACTGAATTTTTGTCACCACAGATTCCAGAAGAAGAGAAAAACCTTGGTCCTCATGATCGCTTGATTCATGTGTACCACTTCACAAAAGATGCTGCTCAAAATCAGATGGTAAATATGGATTATAAATTTATTATTTAATGTTATTTCTATGCATGAATTCATGAATTGTGTTGAGCCTTAACTTGAATATGTAGTAATTTTACTTCAAATTTCAATTCCTGTTTGGTTTCAACAGCAAGTTCAGAACTTTGGGGAGCCTTTCTTCTTGGTCATTCATGAAGGTGAGACTTTGGCAGAGGTAAAAGTACGTATCCAGAAGAAATTGCAGGTTCCGGATGATGAGTTCTCCAAGGTTTGTTTTCACCACTTCAGATCCTCTTGCAATCTCCTTCTTCTTCCTCTTTACATTGCTACCTTTTTGTGATCTTGAATTAGTTCGATGGCCAAATCGATGGAAATGGTTTCACCTCGCTTACTGTTTTCTTGTTTGACATACAGCTTTCCCTCTCTCTCTTTCTCTCTCTCACACACACACAGTTTTGAGAGAGTGGAAATAGAGGAGAGGAAAGAGAACCGTGTGCTGTGCCAACATTTATTAAATTATGCTTCTTTGTAATGCCCTGTAGTACTACACCTATTTATTAAGTACAAATAAAACAGAATACATGTACAATTTCCTAATATTATGCTCCTATACAAGATCCAGACATTCTGGTAGACAACAAACCATAGAATAAACCAACTACGAGATAGATTGTGTAGATTGGGGTTCCACGGGCTTTTTATTGCCCACTACGAGGGAGATCGAAACTGGCCAGCATCTGTTCTTTGGCTGCAGATGGAGTCAGGATTTGTGGCAGAAGATACTGTGTACCCAATTTGGCCCAACATCTGCCGCATTGCGGTGGTCTCCTATCCTTCATGGACGGTTTTTCCGGGGGAACTTTCTGCTACTTGATAAAGTAATGCCCTGGAGTTTCAAAAATGCTGGAGCCATCTTGTCGGCATTTACATGTGTTAATGAGGTCTAAATACCTTACTCAGTCCAATTGTGACCTGTGAGAATACTACAATTTGATGGCACTAGATATTCAGTAACATATGTATGGTCATGTGGGTACAGAAAAAAAATAGTTACAATGTAAAGAAAGTCATCCCGGGGCATTTTTTGTTTAGTGGACAATTAGTGGTTGGGTTCATGAAATAGGTTTGGATGTGGCACTTGTAGTATATTATACAAAAAAAAAAAAAAAAACTCTCTTGTATGCATCACTGTTGGATGAGACTTCCTTATGGATAGATGAGCTTAATTAATGGTGAGGAACTAACTATACGTCCAACTCTGCTGTACTAACCCCTCAAAAAAAAACTAAAAAAAAAAACTGCTGTACTATGCTTTTATGTGTAATGGCTGTTCGATGACATATGGACCTTTCCTATCATTTTGGAAATGAAAAAACCATGTATTGCCGTGGATGAAGGAACATCCTTAAAACACAAACCTTCTTCATCACGTTTACTTAGCTGAGCATGTGATTCTAGAGCATTTAGGCAATGAAATCTGATTACTTGTATGTTTGTCCAGTGGAAATTTGCATTCATGTCACTTGGTCGCCCTGAGTACCTTCAAGACTCCGACATTGTGTCTACCCGTTTTCAGGTATATTCACTTTCATTTTTCCCCTTTGTGAATCATTATAGGGACTCACTAGTTCTCTTGATTCCTTATGTGATCCATTTGTCTGCAGAGAAGAGATGTTTATGGAGCTTGGGAGCAATATCTTGGTCTGGAGCACTCCGACACTGCTCCAAAAAGGGCTTATACAGCCAATCAGGTAATGTGCCACCTAGGTGCTCGTTAATTTTCATCAAATGGATTGCTTTGTATCTAATCCCTTTTGATGATCAGAATTTTTCAATGCTTAAAGAGAAGCCATTCTCTCTGACAAGTCAATTTATAGACAATTAGTTTCTATGTCTACTCTATAAGGCGATGTGAATAGATATACATGTTCTAGGATTTAATCTTTTGGAAGTCGAATCATGAGAGAGTGGCTAATAGGATAGCACCAGATCCTTGGAACAATGTTTTGTGTTATAAAATCCATAAAAATATGCAAGATTGTTCAAGGATCTGGTGCTATCCTACTGAATTATTACATCACAGTTGAAGGGAACCCTCGGATTCCCCAAAGCTTACATAACTTCAGTGACTACATATACTTTTTTTTTTGCAGAACCGTCACACATTCGAGAAGCCTGTGAAAATCTACAACTAGAAAATGGCAACAAAACATCTCTCTGCAACAGCATCAGCCTAACCAGATTTCTCGTTCCTGGCGGTGCTAATTATTGAAACAAAATTCTGCAGAAGATAAGAATATAAGGTGGTGGTAGGGAATTAATTTTGCTATGTATTCTTTCTCATGTTGGATGGGGAAAGTGAACTTTATCAAGTGTGTGCGCGTCTTTTTATGGATGACATCAGTCTTCTCGAGCCTTTCCCTCGCGCTCTCCTTTTTGTGAAGGTCCCTTGGGTGAGAGCTCACATTAACCTATCCTCTGTAATTTAGTCATGAGAAGGTTTTGGGCAAGGGATTTTATGTATACAGCGTACAGATAGTTGGGTGCTTCTTTTTGACATTTTTATTGAGTCGTGCTCAGGAGATTGGGGATTTGTAAATGGTTGGCGTCACTGGTTCTTGAGTCTCTAGGTCATTATTGAAAAAGAATACGATTACTGTATTGTAGCCTCTGCAGTTGTGCGATTGGCCTCATTAAGGCCTCTCTTGTTCTTGTCTACCATCTCTTATCAAGTAGAGTTGCTCTGGCTTTTGTGCATCAATTTACTCAAAAGGTTCTTGAGCTACTTTCTATCGTTTTAACGGATTTGTATCTATTGAGATCAAGACAATGAGTGGATGTGTACTTGCGACTTTGGCCATTTCGACATTATGCCAATTTTAAGTGTATCATCTGTATGTTTCTGAAGGGGAATTTTATTTCTTTTGATTTTGATTTGCTGTACGTTGTTCTTATTGCTTAATCCAAGGCTAGGCTTCTGTGGTGGTGGCTCATCTTCTCTGCCCGTTAATCAGGATTTGACATTGCCGATCATGGCTGCTATATACGGCTGTACGCAGGCCGGATTGAGGCCTGGTGAGTTCAGAAAGGATTAAAATCTTCCAAGAGGTGGAGCATGTTGCAGCAGTTTGGATTGATTGCTATCTGTGCCTCATATGGTAGCTGCACTCCTGGGTGGAATGTTTTGTAAATCCCACATTGATGGGATGGTTCATCAAATTATTCAATTGTTCGTCTTGTTAAAAGCGGTCACCACGTTTCTAACCCCAAGAAAACTCGGACAAGTTGGTTTGAGTTGATTTTTACGTTGAGTGCGCTAATGAGTTTATTCACTTTTCCTTTGAGTTCTGACTCATCAGGATTTTGAGTTAGTGCAAATGGAGTTCGGAAACATGAGGATCACAATTTGAGGGTTAGACATGCTACGAGTGAGTCCATTCATGGAGGTGGTCGGTAGTTTGGGTGGACGGGCTCAACCATTGAACATGCATGATGGGTCCCATCAAGTGGGTACAGGAGATTGTCGGCTAGATATTAATCAAGAAATGTTTGGTCATTTGCATAATTGAGGGGTAGTTCAAAAATTCTAAACGGTTGAATTTAATTTAAATTTTTTTTTTTTATCGTACTAAATTTAATATAAGGAGCCAATTAGAAATATAAATATACAAATTTGGCTCAGATGAATTGAATCTGACCTTGTCGAGTCATACTTAAGTTGTGTCAAAGCAGCAATCCCCCAACACCTCCATCCTTCCCTTCAACTAAAGAATTTGTGTACTGATTTTTACACCACCATTGACCATCCTTCCCTTCAACTAAAGAATTTGGGTAGTGATTTTTGCACCATCATTATTTCTCGTAGTACACTTAAAAAAAAAAGATCAGTTGGGTTGAAATTACAAAACACTAAATCATTTTTCACACACGGGCAAAATGGTCTACATGAAACTCCACTCGATATTACATTTAGTACGATAAAATTATTTAAAAAAATAAATAAATTCAACCATTTATAATTTTTATTTGATTTATCTTTATCATTAAATTGTATGATAAGTCAAAATATTGATTTAATGGTTCATTTTTAATATTAAAAAATTATATAATAACAAAATTCAATGACTCATTTTTTACAGTAGTATAAGTCTGGGACAATCCTTTTATTCATATATTTTTTGTAATCATCGGATAAGCTCACCACCTGATGTCGATCTAAAATTTTCAACACAGGCTTTTGCCAGAACTACCCCTTCAATTATCATTTGCATAATATAATGGTCCAATTAGAAATATAAATAGATTCACATGGCCTTAACTAGAAAAATAATTTTGTTATAAATTAAATCATTTAAGTCAAAATAAAAAATATATTGAGATTTAATTTTAGTTATTCATTTAGTATTATAAATTATGCTGTAATTATATCTACAATTTTCTAAATATCATTGGACCTATTCTTTAACGTGAAAATAAAAATTTAATAACAAGCACACTGAGTAAAATCCGACTATATCTGTCATTGTACTTCAAATTTGAATTTATAATGTCTGACATTATATATTTGTATTGATCACACAGAGTGAAATCACACTAGGTCTTTTAATTATAAAAATAAATCTATTTGGATATTTTAGTAATTTGTGAAAAATAATATGAATGTTGAAAGGTGTATCAAATTTATCATTTATTTTATTAATTTAGTTTGAGTCTTATTAAACACTCATTAAGATAGCAGTGTTTTATAGAGTGAAATGTAGAAAAAAAAAAAAAAAGTAACTAAAGAATGTACAGACAATAAAGATGTATGTGGTAAGATGACGAGTTTAGTTATATTAATGTTAAAATTAAAAACTCATATTAGAAAACCTTTAGTTTTGGGCACTTAAAATGATTTGTAATAAGGTAGAAAAGAAAAGTAAATTATAATTAATCACTTTTATAAAATAATAAATATATTTCATAACAAATAACAAATTTAAAAGTAAGGGATAACGTTAAGCAAGTAAATACAAGTTAAAAAATATGAAGTACTATTTGTTTAAAGATAATTAGTGTAAGAATAAAAAGGTCAGGAATAAATAAAGATTTTTAAATATAAATATATTTTTGTTATTTTTGTCAAAAATAATTCGTTGATTGGAGCATTTACGTACGAGTCATTGCCAAGAGAGAGTGGGTTCTTAGCTTCAGTACTCTCTCTCTCGCTCTCTTCAGTTCGATCTCGTGAGTTTGTGGGAATGAATTTTTCGAGCTGGTTTTTGCGCTTCAGTTCCTCTTCAAGGAATCTCTACTCATTTTTCCGATCCTCACGTCGTTCAAATCCATACCTCTCCCAGCTTCTTCTTCTCAAATCCAAAGACACCCAAAAACCGTTTTTTACATGGCCTAGCTCCACCTTCTTTCCTCTCGCTGTAGTTGCAGTTTCAGCTGGCACCCTCGCCCTACACCTTCAATCCGATCCATCCCTCTGCGATTCCTCTCTTGGCTACAGGTATCCTCATAATCACCCCTTTCTTCGAATTTCCATGCTTTTTTGTTTTTTGAATTCTTTAGTAGTCGTTTGGATTCAAATACTGATTCATCATCCTGAGTTCAAAATATGGCGAAATCTATTCACCAATTGGATTGGCTTACTTATAGTGTCTCCTCTTGCTCACTGTAAATGATAATTTTACAAACTTGCTAATAAATTAGACACAAATGGTTACTTAATTTATGCAATATTTGCTTTATTGGACTTTGGTGGTGACAGTGTTGTGGGAAAAGATAGGATTGAAGTCGTGGTTAAAGGTGCTCATAAGAAGGTCCCACAAGAGCTTATTGATGAATTGAAAGATTGTTTGTAAGGTAAATGTTCCTGATTTCCCTTATCCTCTCCTGAATTATCTTTGAATACGAACTTTTCAGGAAAAAAAACACTTTTGAGTGCAAATTTCCTTTTTACCCTTTTTTGACATATTGGTGATTTCTGGGGTCTGCAAGTCTTTAGTATCACGCAATGAACCTATAGCACAACTGCTCAAGACTTATGATTATAGAATCATAACTCTAGAGGTTCTGGGTTCAAGTCCCATGGGCGTCAGATAGGGCAGTCGGTCCATGGAAAGAATTTGCCAAATCAAAATATGAAAGCCTACCCCAGATCGATGGGATAGATGGCTAGATGATGATGATGACAATGAACATTTTAGCTTAAATAGTCGGTACCATAGCAGATTTTATTGTTTCTGCTGATGAACATCATCTGAACTTGGTTTTTTTCTTATAGGAAAACATGACATTGGATTATGAAGAAAGGTACTTCCATGGAAAGCCTCAAAACAGCTTTCATAAAGCTGTAAACATCCCAGATGTTGTTGTGTTCCCAAGGTCTGTTTCTTGATTGGAATCATTTTGCTTGGTATCATTAATATTGTATCAGCACTTGTGAGATGAAGGAATCGTGTTGCTTGGTATCATTATGAACTTTATATGTTAATGGAAATAACTGCACTGAAAGATTTTATACAATTTGTTCAGCTTTTTGTGTGGCACTGTGGCTTTTGTTGTATTCTTGTATTTTATGAAATCAGGTTTTATATTTTATTGCTGCAAAAATGACATGCATTTTTACATTTTATATCTTTCTTTGGGTTGAGTTTCTTGTCGCTTTGATATGCAGGTCAGAAGAAGAAGTGTCAAAGATAGTCATATCTTGTAACAAATATAAGGTTTGGTTCCTCTTATTCTTCAATCATATTTTTTTTTAAAAGGAAGTTGATGGTGTATCCTAGTTTGCCATTTTTCCCGATGCAGCATTTATTGAGTCATATTACTATCTCATCATTTATTGATGGTTGGTAATTGCTCATTGTTGCATCACTATCAAAGGTTGTGGGTGTGAGTCATATTACTATGTCATCATTGTCCAAGTGTTTGCGCGACCCTATCAAAGTCTTACCATCTCCTCTACTTCCCCACACAATGGACAGGAAAGGTCTGCATCAAGGGGGATAATTAAACTGTTAAAGTGTAGACAGACAACAATTATTTGCAATCAATAGAAAATATGCCAAATATTAATGGTATGGGATTCAATCTGGGAAATTGCTGGGGCACTTGGTCTGGGTAAACAAATCATGGCCCCAATTTGCACAATCTTGTGCCTCATTGAATAATCTGGTTCATCCTTTCACTGTATTTTTAACAAAAGTGCTTCTATGGGTTGTCCTTAACGGTAAAAACTTATTTGATTATGTTTCTTCTTGTAAGCAGGTTCCTCTTGTACCATATGGTGGTGCTACATCAATTGAAGGACACACCTTGGCTCCTCATGGGGGTGTGTGCATTGACATGTCATTGATGAAAGTACGTGATATCATTTCTGATGTAAATTTTCTTAGATGAATCTGAAATATGATTTTGGTTCTATACTCTTGTTTTTGAAAAGTAATTCATATCTTACTTGGCTATTTGTTATGGTTATCATATTTGGCAAATACACTTCTGGTACCATACTTTTTTCAATGATTTTAACCTTCATCTGAGGTCGAAGTCATGTCAATTTATATACAATCTTTTAGTTGAAGTTAGAAAAATCTATAACTGCCACCTTGCTGCACTTTTTCAAACCCTGGGAAAGGATAATAATGAACTTGTGCACTTTGGAGAAGATGAATTTTCCTTTAAAGAATTTGTATAAGTTTTAACCATCAGATGCAATAATAAGCCTTCATCTCTCATGCTTAAACCTTTTTCCAAGGAATAATGTATATTGACATCTAGTTCTTTCATGCCTTCAACTTGCACACCAATGCATTGTGGGACCCAGCTGACCCACTTTGGTTCCATTACCCCCCTCACACCCTACCCTACTCCGTGAATTGTACCCATTCCCAATTTGATTTCATTTTGAGTAACCTAGCCCATCCATTTGGTCCCATCAAGTTTGATTCATTTCCACCGTGGCACCATACTATAAAGTTTGATTTTTAGGCCCTTAAAAATATGGCTTTTGTAGGACAAGCTCTGATACTAAATCTAACGTAGGAGAAGTCAAAATATTGGAAACTTTAGATCTAAATGATAGATGGATGCTTATATGAGAATGCAAAATGTGTATGGTGAATCCTAAAATGACATGCAACCTATATCTATGATTCACTTAAGTTGTTAGAGAGAGAAATTAATATTAAACAAAAAATAAAACAAAAACTGAGGCAAATTCACATGTAATTAATCAATGAGATTCAAAAAGAAGAATGGTACCTACACATAAGTTCTCAAGGTTGTATTGCTAGTCTTCAATACAAAATCCCTTAAAAGACTAATTAAATTATACCAAACCTAATCTCCAAATCTCTTTTACCATTGGAATCACTTTCTAAGGAGACCTCTTTCTTCTGCAAGCCCATCTAATGGCATTCAATGTCTCTCTCTAGCACTAACTTGCCTTGATCATGCCTAGCCTAAAGATGTAACACCCTCTTTATTCCTAGCTGCTCTGCCTCGTTCAAGTCGAACACTCCAATAGGATCTAAGAAGTAGAACATAATTTCTTCCCTATTATTATGTACCAGTTGGACCTGGTTTATCCCCTTGCTGTCCCATCCACATTAAACTTAAATTAAGCCTCTAGTAAAGCAACCAACTTCTCTGTCACCCTTTTTTCAACTCTACAGCCAACAAATTGCCTCCCAAGACATACATAAATTAGATAGAGACAGGTCTCCAAAGTCCTTACTTGACAGTAGCAAACATTGCCTTGCATACTAAAAAATTTCCTCTATCCCTTTCCTCCTTATATTAAAAAATTATCAAATTCCTCTCCTTCCAAAAGGACCACATGACTATCGTCACATCGTTGCCCAAGCCACTTTCTTCCTATGAAGGACTAAAACCCCATTCCTCTGAGATTCCTTTTATAGGCTCATTTAAGACCCACAAGCACCCCATCAAGCTTATAAACCTCAACCACACTTCCCTTAAAACCTGACATCCGCTAAAAAGGTGATCAACACTTTCATCTGTATTGCTGCATAATATGCGTGATAAGTCTGCCCCTTCAAAAGCAATGCTCCTATACCTTGAATCACACCTGGTTAAAATCTTGCCTTTTAAAGAACACCGCAAGAACACTTGCATGTGAGGAGGTGCTTTTCCAGTCCAAACCTCACCAATGAGGTTTGACTCTGTCCTTAGACACCATCACCTGTCAAACCATAGCCTTAACTGAGTAACCCCTAGACGAATCCCCCATTCATATCCCATCATCTTCCTCCGTGGTGCCAACATTGTTGTGTTTGTCATAGGTGATTGATAGACTCAGTATGAGAACTTGAAATATCAATATCTTTGGTGTTGATTTTCTATTGTTTCTGGGTTTAAGAAGAAACATTTTCTTTTAGTGATATTCACATTTGTTTTTCTTTTTTATGTTCTGCAGAATATTAAATCATTGCATGTTGAGGACATGGATGTGGTTGTTGAGCCAGGGATTGGGTGGATGGAGCTTAATGATTTTTTAAAGCCTTACGGTCTTTTCTTTCCACTTGATCCAGGTTATCTAATTTAGTTATTGTATCATATATTATCTTCAGTTTTGACACTTCTTTTGAACTATATATTATAGGTTTGTAATAAATGTGATTGCAATGAACATCTTGTCTTGACTAGCTTTGCCTTGTCGTGTTGTAGCAGGAGAGTAAATCATCATCATCATCCTCATCAATAACTAAGCCTTATCACAATATTGCTAAATACCTGTATTGTTAAGCATGAAATTTGTAACATGTTGTTTATATAAAATTCGGTTTCTTAGGTTCAGCATGCAAGCATATGCACTTCTTTGCAAGAATGGTTGCATTGTTGCTGAAGGCCTGCAAGCTTCTAATAGCCATTGGCACAAATACTGTTTTAAATATTATTCATGGAAGGTGATATTGGGATCTTTCCAGATTGAGCTTTTCTTTTCAGGATATTATTTGGGAAAATGTTGCAGAAAACAAAATAATTTTGGAAAGTACAAATGGTACTGCAAACAGATATGGGAATGGTAAAAGGTACTCCAAAAGTCAAAATTATATTTGTCAAAAAAAAAAAAAACTTAAAATTATTTGTACATGAGGATTTTGAGCCTTGGTTGTTTCTTTTTTATTGAACATTACAAGTTTGGTGCATCCACATTCATTGCCATCATGGTAGGAGAGTGGTATGATTGCATTATCGGTCAGTGTGATTGCTCCCTCATAGTGCAGGTTTTGTTGAGTTTTCAATGCTTTTTAGCAAACAATAGTATATTGTGAAAAATTGCAATAAATTTTTTGGTGATATTTTGTAAATATTGGGATGTCTAAATAATAATATTGTTTAGCAATTCTACAAGTTACATAACCCTATTATGATGAAGAGAGAATGTCTCTAATTTTCTTCTGTCTTTAGTTTTAATTCATCCATTACCATTCCATTTTTCATTTTTCAAATGATGCTCAATCTGAAGTTTCTTGTCCATGATTCTGGCTTTTCAATATTTAGTAACAAGGGAACCTGCATGGGTAGCTCAATTGGTTCAACCTGTATGAGTGAGTTTCCATTAGTTCATCATCTCTTGTTAATTCTTAATGGAGTGATTTAAATACAAATTTATAAGTGAAAAAAATACCTAGTCATCATGCTTAATTTTTTTACTCAAACATTTTTCTTGTTCAATATACTGTTGTTTTCTTGTTATACACACATCAAATACCAGATATTTCAATTGAGAATTTTTATCGTTTTGGTTGAATGAGTAGGGCCTGGTGCAACAATTGGAGGCATGTGTGCTACTCGTTGCTCTGGATCTCTGGCTGTAAGGTATTGCCAACTGTCCTTTATAAAAATCCACTAAAATGAGATCTGCTAGTGTACTGGAAGCCTGTTCTATTTAACGACCCTTTAGACTGTTGTTGTGGATTTGAGTCACCATCTTACCTTAGATAATCTTCATCTAAAGGCATAAGACTTGGGCTTTCCCTGTCTCTTTCATGTATAGCCGATAAAAATGTCAAATTAGTAAGACTGTGTCTGAATTTCCCACACGTAAACCAAAAAAAAAAATGTCAAATTAGTGCTTTTGAGTCATTGACCATGTTAGGAGACAATTTTAGGTTTCTGTTGTCACATATAGAACTGTAGTTTGTTGGCTTCTTCTCTTCATGTTCTGTTTAAACTGTTGTAGTTTAAAAGGTTCGTCTTTTTAAATAGCACAAGTTATGATGTTTTCTGTTAATTGGATTTTATGATTTAGTCTTCAGTTTGTAGGTATGGAACTATGCGAGACAATGTCATCAACCTTAAGGTTTGTTAATTATGCCTCTGTTTTTGTTTTACTTTTCATATTTATTTTCAAATGCCATAATTTTCATAATTTATTAGGTGTTGAAAATTTTCTTTTCCTTGCAGGCTGTTCTAGCAAATGGCGATGTTATCAAGACAGGTTCTCGTGCACGGAAGAGTGCTGCAGGGTGTGTTTATTCCCCTTTCAATCTTAAGAAAATTCTGTCTAACCATATTCTGACTATATTATTGATGTAAATTGAAGTTTGACACCTATTTAAGTCTTACTGTGAATTTGACTAAGGATGATTCACCTCTGAGCCTTTTCTTTTGTTTAAACTTCTTGATTCCTGAAAATCCCTGCTCTTTTCAATAGGTTTACTACTATAGTGTAAGTTTCTCATATTGCATCTTTTGTCTTGTGATTAAACCATTATAAAAATAATTCCAGGCTCTTTTTCAAAAGTTTGTGTTTAGCAGGAAGAAGCTTTAGTTTTGTGAAATATTTAAAAATGGGTGTATTTTTAGATGGGGGTTCCATGATGCACTGTGTTGCCTGTGCTTCTTATTTGAGTCACTGATGGTTCTTCTGTTCATGGATGGTTCACACTGAAAACATGTTTCAGGCCTTCAATTAATTTTCTTCATATTATAGTAATTTCTTCGTAAAAATTGAGATAAAAGGACAAGCTTTCTTAAGTTGACATTAATTTTGTATATTTCTTTTTAGATATGATTTGACCCGGTTGATGATTGGAAGTGAGGGAACCTTGAGTGTGATAACAGAAGTGACTCTACGGCTTCAGAAACTTCCACAATACACTGTGGTACTTTCATTTCTTTTGTTATTCCTATTGGTCGAGGGAAATTTTTGTGTTCAATTCTTAAAAAAAATTAAACTATTTATGCAGTGTGCCTGCTGTATTTTATTTGGCTGAGTTGTTTGTGAATCAACAGCTTGAACCAATTTTTATGATCAAACTGAGAACCATGTGAAAGCATATAAACCTTTGTTATCAGTTTATATGGTTTGTTTAATTAGGCATTTGTTTATTTTTATAATGTGGTTCAAAAAGTGTTAATCATGATATGAATGGTTTAATAAGATAGTGAGTGCAACTCTTGATGGGCTAAAGTTGTGTACAAATCCAATTCATTGTTTTGGGTGGTAGGGTGTGTGACTTGTGTTTGTAGGTGGAGCTTTTATTTGTGCAACTCTTGATGGGCTAAAGTTGTGTACAAATCCAATTCATTGTTTTGGGTTGTAGGGTGTGTGACTTGTGTTTGTAGGTGGAGCTTTTATTTATTTATTATTGTATTTTTGGATGGAGAGAGAGAGAGAGAGAGAGAGAGAGAGAGAGAGAGAGAGAGAGAGAGTTGATGGCTATCATCATTGAATTATGTGTGGTCATAGGTAGGCTTTAGTTGCATTTGCATAATTTTTGTTATGATTATGAGACCCTGATTATACCTGTATGAATATGCTCACAATTGTGTTTATTGTTCCCTAAAACAATAATATCACAGGTTGCAATGTGCAATTTTCCAACGATCAAAGATGCAGCTGATGTTGCTATTGCTACAATGCTCTCTGGAATACAGGTATGGTGACAATGGTGGTGATGATAATTACTTTTCATCAATTTTAGCATCCCCCCCTGCCAAAAAAGAGAGGGGGTATTATAGTCCAACTTGGCTCTACTGCTAAAACTGATGCCTTTTTTGCTCTTTTTTTTTTTTCTTTTTCAAGGTTTTCTATTTTTGACTGGGCCTTTTATTTTAATTTTATGGATGTTGTTAATATATGTTTTTGTGTGTTTGACTTTCAATTCAGTTGTTTATATTTATGATTCATGTGAAATCTACAGCTTAGATTCTTGTTAAATCTGCTCCCCTTGATTTTAGGTGTCAAGGTGGAGCTCTTGGATGAGGTCCAATTAAAAGCCATCAATATTGCAAATGGAAAGAATTTGCCTGAAGTTCCATCCTTGATGTTTGAATTTATAGGAACAGGTAAATCATCATCCTTTTCTATTTGATTATTTACTGTTGTTGCCTATTGGTAATTTTTTGTCGTCCTTGTCAACACTGTTGCCTGAAGTTCCATCCTTGATGTTTGAATTTATTGGAACAGGTAAATCATCATCCTTTACTATTTGATTATTTACTGTTGTTTGCTATTGGTATTTTTTTGTCGTCCTTGTCAACACTGTTGCTTAGTCTAAATTTACACATTAGATTATGTCGTTCATTTGGTCAATTTACTAAGCCAATGTAAGCTGATATCAATGATTCAGGTCTTTGTTTTATCCTTTCACTCTACATATTGTTTCTTAGGTCTATTGTCACAAAGTATCAGTACTATATAGGACTCCTAGGGAAATCAGATGGATCATCTTTTATGCTGGATTAAGGGCATTGTAGATTCTCAAATTTAACATGCAAGACTTTAGCATCTGAGAGGCGTTTTTTAGATCTCTTACAGCTATATTCTATGGGAATTCATCATTTTGGACCTCAAGATTGGGACAAAAATCATTGACAAAAAACATTCATGCACTTTTGGAGATAAAGCTGCTAATGCCATCTTTTACTTTATGAAGCATTTTGTGCTGGAAATTACTATAAAAACATGGTATGCTCTTGTCTTAACTGATTATTGTTATTTAATGTGCCATTTGTCAGAAGCATATTCACGTGAACAAACATTACTCGTTCAGAAGATTGTTTCTGAGCACAATGGGTCTGATTTTGTTTTTGTGGAAGATGCTGAGGCTAAGAAGGAGCTTTGGAAGGTAACTGTGCTTAGGTTAATGCTAAGAAATTCTGTTCATTTTTCATCCAATTGACCTAATTTGGAGTTTCTTTTGCATGCAGATTAGGAAGGAAGCACTTTGGGCCTGCTTTGCGATGAAACCTGATTTTGAAGCACTGATTTCTGTTAGTTTGCCAAGGGTTCCCTTCCATTGAATTGTTCTTTTCCATTTTTTTAGTGCCTGCAATTTAATAAAATTAGTTAGGTTGAAACCAATGTTTTAAAATCTGAACTGCTAATGAAACTGTTCTCCCTCCCCTCCCTCCGTCCAATGTTCAATCCAATTAGTTTCAACCATTGGGTCAAACCATCCAGAACTGTAATGTAAGGTTAACATCTAATGACATGACAAATTATCTTATTAAAATAAAATGCCAAATATTAGCAAAAAATACAAATCACACAATAACCATTTTACCATGATAGAAATGGTGGAAAATGACATTGTCAAGGAGAAAGAGTAGAGAAAAAATAAGATAAAAAAGAATTAAAACATTTTTTAGCAAAACGAACCGACATAGGAATGGGACTGAGAAGTGGTCCAGGCTGAACTAAACAGTTCAGTTCAGTTCAGTTAAGTTTTTAATACACTAATCATAACTGGTCTTTCAAATAGCATAATAACCATGTAGAATAGCAAGAATCACGTGCTTCTTGTGAGTAACATTGATAAAAAAAATTAATAGTAGATAATTCTTTCACTATTTCACATATTTTTGCACAATTTTTTTTTTCTATTTTCAGGTACATACATAGAAAATGTGGCCAAGTCCTTCAAACTCATCAAATTCAATCGAAAAATTCTTTTTATATATTTTTCTTTCATTTTTGTACGAATTTCCTCCATTTTTAAATAGTAATCTGTTAACATTAGACCAAATACTTCTACTCACCAACTCCAATCTTAAAATCTCTTTTTCTATTTTTAGTCTATTCTTTTCAGTATTTTTTCAATACTAACTTGATAAGGATAGGTCAAATCTTTCAAATTCACCAAATCAAATCTTAAAATTCTTTTTTCTATTTTTTGCTATTTTTTTTGTTGAATTTTTCTTGTATTTTTGTTTGCCAACATGGAACCAGATCACAACCAGTCGATGAACGAACTGCCAAGATTCATTTGATGGTCACCCTGAACTGTCTCTTTTATATATAGATAAAGTTGGAATTTGCAAGTACCTGTACTTTGCATGAGAACTAGTGGTAATTCTCAGAAAATTGTTGTTGTATCACCTCACTTTAAAGTTGTGTCTATAGATATATATAGTATCCCCACCTTATATTGGAAGTGAGGCTAATCCTACCGATACATGAAACTATCTTCAAGCCTCATGGCCTCATGTATCAGATTAACCCGAGACCCCTAGTCTAATCCTAGAAGCTTAGACCAATTGAGTGGGCCCTAGGAGGTGCCCTTATCACTAACGCCTCACGGAAGGACTTCAAGAGTGGGCTGAAGCAGATGCTGACTATCGTACTCATCCCTTTACAATCTTCTCCGAAAGAAAACCCATGGCTTGCAACATCTAACGTCATGTAGTGGCATAAAGTTTTGATTATTCATGACTTAAGGATGTTAGAGACTTAGAGCTCTCAATATCCCTTTAATCATTTTAACCAGTATGGCTTAAACATATCTCTGTTTTGGATGTGTTTTCTGATCAAATTCCTTTTCTGCAGGATGTGTGTGTACCTTTATCACGGCTTGCAGAGTGCATATCTAAATCTAAGATAGAACTTGATGCATCTCCATTGGTGTGGTATGCTATTTGTTGGGCAATTCTTGTGCAAACAGATCATGTTATTGTATATCTAATGCTTACATTTTTTATGAACTTAGATGGCAAAGTTTGATGATGACTTTTTCTCTCTTAAGTCACCTTGTCTCATATGAGTGAGATTCTCATGTTGGTCTTCTCTTAATGTCTTTCCTCTCTCCAGTACAGTTATTGCTCATGCTGGTGATGGAAACTTCCATACAGTGATTCTATTTGATCCGAATGAGGAAGAACAGCGTAGGGAGGCTGCAAGACTTAACCATTTTATGGTCCACACTGCTTTGTCAACGGAAGGTACTGACGGTATCTTGGAACTTCTTGTTTAAGCAACTTCTACTGGTCCATGTCTTCCATTACCATTTATTGACATCAACTTGTTTGTCGGTGTCTATTTGATATAAAAATAAACTGCTCATTGGCTTATTTTCAGTAAGAATCATAAGTTAACATGAAGGATATGAAACTTAATAGTTTACTATTCTTTGAATAATTTGAGGGAAATACTTGGACATTTTAGTAGAATGTGAACAATTAAACTTCATGGTTTATTGTGCTCAATTCTTGAGAGATCCAAGCAATGTGCTGGGTATTTCTAGATGCCTATTGTTTTATCTTTAGTTTCTTAGTTTAAAAGCTTGAAACTTGGAATCGACTTACATCTCCATAAAAATTAAAAGGTTTTTGACCAAGTCTGACCAAGCTACTGTGTAATGCAGTAAATTTCTTCAACTCAGGACCAGGCCAGCCCCTGAGTTGGGTTGAGTTTGACGGAGTTTTTAAACTATGGTTTGTGCATTGCAAAACTTAGTGAATGTTCAGTTGACTTTTGGAGCTAAACCATCTGCTATCAATTTGAAGTATCTTGCTTTATCTTGATATTTGTTTGGAGTTGCACAGGCATGGTGCTTGCTTTGTTAATGTTCCTCCTTTGTTCACGGGACCCTTTGAGAGTAAAGTAGGATAGCTCATTCATCATTTGTTACTTCTATGAGGTCTGACATACTCTTTTAACCATATTGGGGACATGGCTCCGAGAAAATGGGAAACACTAGTCAGATGATTTTTGATGGTCAGAAAACTTGATTGTTGCTTTAATGAAATGTAGAGATAATTATAATCATAGGAAATTATGCGACACAAATTACCGCAAGGCATTATGTGTTTCTTGTCTTTCTTCCTTCTTCTGTGTTTTACAAACAGACGTTAATAGGAAGCTGTTCTTGGGAAAATTCATGTTTTTTATTTTAATACCAGGTTTCTTTTTTGAATTCCATTTTTTACACCAGTTTTAGCTGAACTTTTAAATGGGATAGTGTCTTCGATAATGATGATACTTCAAACACCTATCTTCGGTAGTGAATTTTATGCATGTTATCATTAGAGGATCCTAATTATGTTGTTCTATGCTTCTAGCAATGATATATGTTGATCAGCATGATTTTTCTTTTCAGATTTTTTTTCATGTAATGTTTTATATCACTGTCAATTTGTAAGTAGTGGTTTTTATCTTTCTAAAATGATATGAGAGACCTTTTTGGTCTCCTAAAGCAATTAACTTGTTTCTACCTCTCAAAAAATTAGAACTTGTTCCTAAGTTCTGCTGTTTATTTCTGAGCAGGAACATGTACGGGAGAACATGGTGTTGGTACTGGAAAAATGAAGGTGCGTAATTTCATACATGTTAAAATAAAAATAAAAGAAAAATCAATTGCTTCTGTTATGTCACCCCAAAAAAATTAGGCCAAAAATGCTAGCCCATCGTGCCTCTAGAAATATTTGATTGATCAAATGCATTCCGCTATAATATCCTCTCTCTCTCTCTCTCTCTCTCACCTAGATAAAACATTCTAATAATACAGCAGGATTTTATGAAATACCATTCCAGATCATTGATTGATTGTGAACAATTTTGTTGTACCATCCTTTGATTAATGATGCCTGTAAATGTTCTTGCACTGCAAGTTTAAGCAGTAATTTGGTACTCCTTGGTTATGTATAACTTATTGAAACAACCATGGGCCCCTTGATTTTCTAGAATGTTGTCACATTGATCGTGTGGCTCTTCTGCTGCTTGTAGTGGCTAAAAAAAAGAATAAAAACCTGAGATCATGGAGTCCTAACGAATGGCTGGTGGCCTACAATGCAATCCAGCAGCAGTCTAGAAATTAGACAGTGATCGTAAACTTTGCGGTCTTGGGGATGTTTAGAATACCCTTCCAGGGTGGGGCTCCAACAGAACTAGTGTCTATATCACCAAGCCATAGGCTCTAATGTATGGAAATGGGTGTCTGAGCAAATTATACATTTTTTCCTGAGACACATGGCTACTTATTTTCTTGTCTTGGTAAAGTTACACTAGATGTGGCATCAACAAGATACTAATGTTTCCATTCCATCATTTTTCTTTAGCCTTTTCCTCATTTAAAGAAGGCTTCAACTATTTGATTGAGCTTTCTCATTGCATGCTTGTGTTTTTCACCTTTTCTTCGACAAATTGTAGTATGTTATACTTTTTGTCTTTTCAGTACCTTGAAGAAGAACTTGGCATCGAGTCCTTGAGGACAATGAAAAGAATAAAGGCTGCCTTGGATCCCAACAACATCATGAACCCGGGAAAGCTCATTCCTCCTCATGTCTGTCTCTAAACTCGCGAATCTCTGTTTTCACTTCCCTTTAGAAATGTGAATGTAGCAACTCATAAGGTAAGAAAATCCAGTGTGAGAAACTGTAGAAAATCAGTTTATTTAACATGTCGTCATCATAGAAGTCTATCCTAGGGTTGGCTTCTCAAGTTCTATTTATAATATATGAATGAAAATGTTCAAGGAACAAAACTTGAATTTCTTTTTTGGCTTGGAACTCAAATTTATCTTGGGTTTGGGCTGTCAAAGCGTTTCATTTTCCATCTGGTATTTATCCTTTTTTTTTTGAAAGATGCATTTTTTTTCTTCTTATTACAACTTGATGAAACACATGATCCTATGCTCAACTTGATTTACCATTGCCTTTGGTAGTGATACCATCTGGTACATATGCTGTCCACCTTTGTTTCTGTTTGGCCCTGTCTAGATAAGGAGATTAGGATGCTGCAAAATGCTGTCCGACAACACCAGCTACTAAAATTTTATCCTGCAAATGGATAGTTTGAAGCAAGTTATAGCTAATTTTTCATGTCCTTTACCCACTGGCAGAATGTTTCTTCTTTTTTAAATTGCCTGATGTTTGGTCCTATTTCTTGAGATACCTTAAAGAGGCAAACTCTAGAAAAAGCTCAAGCAGGCTGTCCTCCCCGAGCTTCATGTGGAGCCCATTTGATGATAGATCTAAACTGTTAAAATTGTTATTTTCTCTAGATTTAGATCCTTCTTAGATTGATTTCCATTTAATGCATTATTACTATTGGACTGCACGTCACAGGGTTAAAGTATTTATTTAATGATTTTATTTCGATTTTCAAAAATCAAGAGTTAAAGATGATTCAATGGGTCTCATTTCACTGTTTGATTGTCTCTGTGATTAGCTATCTAACCATTTATTTGTTTTCATCAAACGATGGCTCTCACTCTTTGACATTCCATTTCAGGGCACTTGGGATTTTAAGCCTGGGTGTCTGTAGATCCTGTGTGTGTAAAAGCTCGTTAGAGTTTATTGAAGTACTATGCAAAACTCTCCAGGCATTTTCATTTTCTCAACTCACATAAAATGACTCACTCTGGTACTTAACAGTGTGTAGTAATTTTTGACAAAAATCATGGGTCTACCCAGTTTCTGATCAAACTCTTTTGACTCTGATTTAGCCCCACCTATACATCTTGGATGGTTAGATCTTGTTCTCTATTCTAAAAGTTGTATTCAGCATGCAGTGACAAATTCAAAATCGATTCTTCGGTGCCTATAAAAAAAAAAAAAAAAATTTGATCCTTCGGTGTGAATTGGTTCTCCAAAAATCCAACTGCTTTGGATTTAAAACATTTTATCATTCAATAAGATATCTTGTCTTTTTATATGGAAAAAAAACAAAACGAAAAGGTAGTATCCCAATTCAAAGCCAGAAACTCTACCCAGCTCATGTTTGATCTAAGGGCTTCGTTATGGATAAGGATTTCTAAAAAAGTTTTCCTTCACTTTTTTTTAATCTGTTTCTCAATTGTTGTTTTCCATGACAGGGAGAGTAAAAAATTGACTGTGGTAAAGAAAGATGTGAACAGGCTACAAAGCGTAGTTTGAAAATTTGTAAACAAATCGAGTGACTCACTGAGTCAATTCGACTGAATATTAGTGAGCTCTACTAAATTTTTTGAAATCAACTTGTAAAATGTCACCATCGGATTGTAATATTGTATGTGAAGTTTTGAGTTTTAAACGTTATAAAAAAGTGATGAGGACCAATAAAAGTTTGGACAATATTACATTGTAGAATGATAATGATGCTTAGCAATAAAGACCTCCTCCATGATTTTTTTATGAACTTGTTCAGACTCTCAGACCATTCAACTAATTCTCGGGATATGTTTAAGTATCTCTATTTACATACACCGGATAAATTTACGGAGAGGCCCTTTGAGATCGAGTTGGAATTGAATTAAAGACTCTTACTTTTTGAGGCAAGTTCTTGGCCATCACTTCAATTCCTTTGAATTTTGTAATCCAAAATATGTTAGATAGTGGAGAAAAAGAAAAGGAAAATATTTTTCTAAAAAGTTGAATAGAAAAGTGGAACTCACACATCAATTGCTGATAGATAAATTTTGAATGAAGGGCGAGGATCAAACTTGGGTGTTCCCAGTCCACAATCAAAGTCCTTCAGTTCAACAGCCTATTTCCACGAAACTAAAATGTCATTGTTCTTATGCATCCTATTTCCAAGCCCAGCATTTTCTTGGAAATATATTGTTGAAATTCACAATAAAATGGTTAGGACTTAAATTTAGACCGGCAATTATTACTTCTTGTACCTAATCCATCAAAGTCAGCAGCAACCTACCACGCGTTTCTCAGTAACCACTTTTCTTTGAAGCAGAATGTTTTTTTAAAAAATAATTTCTACCAATATATTAAATTTTTTTTTTTATGAATAGCAATCTAGGGATGGAAATTTGACCCTAAAGCCCGATACTTGGCCCGATAATTTCTTCCAATATATTTATTTTTTTATGAAAATAAACTTAATAGCTCGATTGTTGGGAAAACAAAAACCGTTTTGAAATTGCGCCAAGCATCACCTTATAAATGCTCCGGCTCTAAGCCCAATACTTGGTTAGAAATTTTAATATATATATATATATAGATTGAAAATATATTTAATGAGATACAAGTTTTTTTTTTTGCACACGTGGTAATTTTGACATCTAAGATCAAATAACTATAAATTGATTTTAAGACAAAAATTTAATCCACTTAAATAACATCTAAGTCTATTTTCAATCTCTATGATTGATTTTTAATAGGATAATAAACATTCAAAATAAGAGAACCAAACAGTACGATTTTCAATTCTTCTTTGACTTTGCAATGCTAAGGATATCTTAGCATGACTAATTAAAATCTGTGACATCATTATTTTACATTTTTCCGCTGTTCTGAACTTCTGATTCTTCAGTCAAGCGTATACAATAATTGCATTGAAGCATACAAAGAGATGAGTGGTAGAAATGTAGTGTTGGTTCTCTTTTTCTACTTTGAGTTGAGTTTGACATTTTTCCATGCAACTAGTGCTAGCTTTTCATCGCAATCTTTATTTGGAAACTACAGTGTCGGTCCGAAGAACCTGAGGGCCCCTAGACAAAACTGATAAGAGGGGTCCTACTGTAGAGACTCTAAAATTTCAGAGGACCCTACTTATTTTTTAGACCTGTTTTGAGGGTTTTAGTGTTAGCGTTATAAGTGGAAACAAAAAAAAATCGAACGGAAATAAATACACAGCACAACACAATAATTTTACGTGGTTCGACCCATCTAGCCTATGTCTACGGAGCGATAAAATATTCACTATAAAAGAGAGAAAAAATACATGTACAATATTAATGACTCCCTTCAGTCATGAACCCAAATCTGAAATCTTGAGCCCCTTCACCCTTGTATACAACACACCGACGTCACCTCTCAGTTGATGTGAGTATCTCTCATACTCAGAATAGTGAACCCAACTTCTGTGTTACTCCCTCTACGCTTCCTGCATTCTACGAGCAACTCCCGATATGCTTCTCAAATGTGAGCATCTCCGATGATGGTTTGTCCCACACACACACAGATCTGCACTTCTGCTCTGGTGAAGGGGCTTCTATTTCCATCCGCACTTCTGTTGGCTGCCACTCAAAGATCTGAAAACTCAGATCTGCAGCGGTACTACATTGTTGCTTCCGCCTCTCTTCGGCCGTCGAGCTGTCCTCCAGACAACATCAGATCTGCAGCTCACCGTTGCCTATGTATACAACCATCCATCAATGTCCAGCATCCATCTATCTCATGCTGAGACTTCCTTCATGGTGACCAACGAAGGGACACGGCCAAAAGGCTAAACTCCACTAACCCATCGCCTAGCATATATGCAACAGTCACCGTAGTTGGCTAGGCAAGTTGCCTTTCAATGTAATCTCCTACATATCCTATTAAGATATTACCCACGCTGGAGATTTTGTGTACCACATATTAATTGCTACGTAGATCTCTATCCTTTTTATTCTCTTGCCGTGTGAGAATCCCAAAATCTGGTGCCCAAATTTTCTCCACCAAAATCGTTGCTTTCACCGTGTCTCCCTCATGGAATTCGAGACATAGATGGCGGCTCCGGGAAACCATACCATAGCATCTAAATACCAAAGACCAATAATTGAGTTTGGCTCATTTTTTCAATCCATCGATGTCAAAAAAACGTCTTGCAATTACAGGAATTAAGCTATTAGCAATTTAGCACTCAATTTTCACTATAAAAATGATCATAGCCATCAGGAAAATAGAAAGATCTCTTTGTATGGCTCTGCAGAGAATCATGAACTTGAGAAAGTTCTTGCTTCTCTTATTCTTCTTCTTTAGAATCCACGTTTCTATGGCAATTGATACCATCTCTCCAGGTCAATCTCTCTCTGGAAACCAGACCATAATCTCCAAAGCAGGCAACTTTGAACTGGGTTTCTTCACCCCCGGACAATCTCGTAACTACTACATAGGCATTTGGTTCGAGAAAGACACTGGGAACGCCAGTTTGGGTAGCAAACAGAGAGAAACCCCTTCCAGACACCTCATCGGAACTCAAACTTGATTCAGATGGAAATCTAGTCCTTGTCAACCGATCCAACATCTTAATATGGTCATCTAATGCAGACTCCATATCCCCAAATTCCACTTTTGCAGTGTTACTAGACACTGGAAATCTTGTTTTGAGAGACGGGTCGAATTCATCTGTAGTGATCTGGCAGAGCTTTGATCACCCAACTGATACATGGCTTCCAGGAGGTTGGCTTAAATTGAATAAAATCACCGGGCTACGCCAACGTCTTATTTCGTGGAGAAATTTCGACGACCCAGCCCCTGGGACCTTCTCTCTTCAGATAGAACAAAATGGGACTGGCCAGTATTTCATGTTATGGAATGATTCTCAAAGGTATTGGAGAAGTGGGGTTTGGAATGGGCACATGTTCAGCTTACTCCCAGAAATGGCACCGAGAGGTACGGGTTATATGATTGACTTGTATAATTTCAGGTATAATTTCAGCTATGTTTCAAATGATAAGGAGAATTACTTCACTTTCTCTATTATAAATAGCTCCATCATTTCAAGAACTGTAATGGACATAACAGGGCAGCTCAAGTCATTCATGTGGTTAAAGGATGCCAAGAGGTGGATCCTGTTTTCGTCTCATCCGGGAGATCCGTGCGAGGTCTATGCTCTTTGTGGGGCTTTTGGTATCTGCAATGAGAACATTTCACCTTCTTGTTCCTGTTTGGAAGGTTTCCAACCACGTTTCTTGAAAGTTTGGAACATGAACGATTGGAGTGGTGGTTGTATAAGGGAGATGAGTTTGAACTGTGGTAGAAACAATAGCTTAGAAAGAGAAGCAGAAGATGTGTTCTTGAAAATTCCCAAAATGCGCTTGCCGGTAAATTCTCTGTCCTTGACTGTTGGAAACGCCGAAGAATGCAAATTAGCTTGCCTCAATATCTGCTCTTGTAATGCATATGCATACAGAGATGGGTGTTCGATATGGAGAGGAAATCTGTTGAATCTTCATCAACTGTCCAGTGGTAGTACTACAGGAGAAGACCTCTACCTCCGTCTTACCCCTGGTGCAATTTCTAGAAGCAAGAAACCTATGGTGAGTGGGACAATTCTAGGTGCTGTTTTGGGCATTGCTTCTATCTTGGGTATTGTTGTGGTGATCATTTGGAGATGCAGACAGAAAAAACAGATTGGTGTTCTGAAAGGAGACGAGTGTTCATTGGTGTCATTCAGGTACAGAGATTTACAGCACCTGACCAACAACTTCTCAGAGAAACTAGGTGCAGGAAGCTTTGGCTCTGTTTTTAAAGGGACTTGGCCTGATTCAAATGCCATAGCTGTGAAAAAGCTCGAAGGCCTAAGACAAGGAGAGAAGCAATTCCGATCGGAAGTGAGCACAATTGGGGTCATTCAACACATTAATCTAGTCCGCCTTCGTGGGTTCTGTTCCGAAAGTACTAAAAGATTGCTTGTTTATGACTACATGCCGAATGGCTCTTTAGATTCTCATCTGTTCCAAAAGGACTCGGTGACCCTAGATTGGAAAACAAGATACATCAAATTGCTCTTGGAACTGCTAGAGGATTAGCATATCTCCATGAAAAATGCAGAGATTGCATCATTCATTGCGACATCAAACCAGAAAACATACTTTTGGATGACAACTTTTGTCCTAAGGTTGCAGACTTTGGTTTGGCAAAGATTGTGGGTCGTGAATTTAGCCGTGTCTTGACAACTACGAGAGGAACCATAGGCTATCTTGCACCAGAATGGATTTTGGGTTTGGCTATAACGCCGAAAGTTGATGTATACAGCTATGGAATGATGCTTTTCGAAATTATATCAGGGAATAGAAATACAAAGCAATGTGAAGATGAGAACATGAGTTTCTTCCCCGTGTCGGCTGCAAGCAAAGTCAATCAAGGGGAGCTGCTTGGCTTATTAGATCACAGGTTGGAGGGATGTTGCAACATGGAAGAACTCGGTAGGTTGTGTAAAGTTGCTTGTTGGTGCATTCAAGATAATGAGGATTCGAGACCGTCAATGGGGCAGGTTGTTCAGATTCTGGAAGGAGTCTTAGGGGGTAAGTGTGCCTCCCGTTCCGGTGTTGCTTAAACGTCTTCTTGATCAGCACGATCCTGTGGTGTTCTCAGAGTAATTGCTTGATCAAAGCTATCCTCGGCCATAAAATAATGTTCCAAGTAGTTTTCAGTATAGCCTGATAGCAACCAACTTGGAGAACTGAAAATCATTTGGGACTAATAATAACTTCTGATGTGCAATTAAGTGTGTGAATCCAAAACCTAGAAGGTTTAATTGTAATCCTTGTTGTAGTTTGTCAATTCCAAACTTAGAAACTATTTCTGTAATCTTCTGTAGTTACCAAATGATTTGTGAAAGACATCCATGTTATTTGGGACTAATGACTTCTGATGTGCAATTAAGTGTATGAATACAAAACCCAGAAGGTTTAATTGTAATCCTTTTTGTAGTTTGTGAGTTCCAAACTCAGAAACTATTTCTGTAATCTTCTGTAGTTACCAAATGATTTGTGAAAGGCATCCATATCAGTCTATAAGACCATCCAACCATTTTCTCTCATTCTAGCAGAAGCTTTGAGATTTCACTGTTAAAAGGCTTTAACAGTGGGTGCAAACATTGTCTGTAAAATTATACTCTTAGGTCATTAACCAATTAGCAACATCTCACTCTCATGTGGGTCCCACTTAAGCCTATTCTGACTTAACAATGAGCTTATGTTTTGTAAGAAAAATGGGGTACAAGTAGGGTTGAAACTCGTTTCGGGTTTTGGCCCGACCTGCTTGACCCGACCCTAGAAATCATGTGCGTCGGGTCGAGAATTTTGGGTAAGCAGGTAAAAACCAACATGAAATTCAGGTTATGTCGGATTGAGAATTTTACAAGTTAATCTGACCCGGCTAAAATTAAACTAAAATGGGTTTAGAATGCGGATTAAGTCGGAATTCGAGTTGAATTGGGTTAGAATTTAGGTCGGGCCAGGTTGTGAAGTTCGGGTTGAAAATTCAGATCGAATCGTGTCGGAATCCATATATATCAACTCGGATTAAAACTCAACCCGAGTTGCAGCCCTACATACAAGGCAATTGGCATGTTGGCTTAAAGTGGCAAGAATAAGAACCAGCATTCCTCTGCAAAAGATAAATGCAAAGCAAGAAGAACCATCAAAGAAGAGAGCACAACCATTATATCTCTCTTCTTTTGATGGAAAAAAAAAAAAGTTTTCTTGACCTCTTTTTTTTTCTTTCTTTGGGATAAGGACATTATAGTTCATACACTTAATGTTGGTAAGTAATACAAAATAAATCTATTAATTCGCTTTTAATGCAGATGTTTTATAATTTATACTCAATATCGATTATCATACATTCTTCATCTTTTTAATCATTATTTCAACTTTTTTTCTCTTAATAGAAGCAACCGATAGAGAGAGGAAAATTAAACTTTTGTTTCAACAAATATTATCAACATTCAATATATAAGTTATCTTTGAGATATCACATGGGAATTAACGATAATACAAGTATGCAATGATTTCACTCAACTCCTTTTGGCCATTTTTCATGTGGTTACTTTCGATCGACTCAATCAGTGTGTGTGGATTGGACATGTTACATATACTCATCGGATTAATCTCACCTCTTATGGAAGGTGAAAATATCCATATTACCAAAAAAAAAATCTCTAGTAAATTGTGTTTTGAGATTTCACATGCTATAATGTGATCATCACTCTTCCTCTCCTAACATGTTAATGTCAAAGATATTTGTATCAAAAGCACAAAATGTGAAGTGTCAAAATCATTTTTTAGAAAACATTTTAAAATAGAATGATGATAAATAATAAATAGTATTTTATAAGATTAAAAATAATTTATTATTAGTCACTGTCGTTCCCGTCTGCATATTGCTGAATTGGAAGGTTTTAATATCTATCTATTATAGTCCAACTTGGCTCTAGTGCTAAAAGTGATTCCTTTTTTGCTTTTTTTTTTCTTTTCTTTTTTAAGGTTTTCTATTTTTGACTGGGCCTTTATTTTATTTTTATGGATGTTGTCAATGTATGTTTTTGTGTGTTTGACTTTCAATTCAGTTGTTTATTTTTATGATTCATGTGAAGGCTACAGCTTAGATTCTTGTTAAGTCTGCTCCCCTTGATTTTAGGTGTCAAGGGTGGAGCTCTTGGATGAGGTCCAATTAAAAGCCATCAATATTGCAAATGGAAAGAATTTGCCTGAAGTTCCATCCTTGATGTTTGAATTTATAGGAACAGGTAAATCATCATCTTTTACTATTTGATTATTTACTGTTGTTGCCTATTGGTAATTTTTTGTCGTCCTTGTCAACACTGTTGCCTGAAGTTCCATCCTTGATGTTTGAATTTATTGGAACAGGTAAATCATAATCCTTTACTATTTGATTATTTACTGTTGTTTGCTATTGGTATTTTTTTGTCGTCCTTGTCAACACTGTTGCTTAGTCTAAATTTACACATTAGATTATGTCGTTCATTTGGTCAATTTACTAAGCCAATGTAAGCTGATATCAATGATTCAGGTCTTTGTTTTATCCTTTCACTCTACATATTGTTTCTTAGGTCTATTGTCACAAAGTATCAGTACTATATAGGACTCCTAGGGAAATCAGATGGATCATCTTTTATGCTGGATTAAGGGCATTGTAGATTCTCAAATTTAACATGCAAGACTTTAGCATCTGAGAGGCGTTTTTTAGATCTCTTACAGCTATATTCTATGGGAATTCATCATTTTGGACCTCAAGATTGGGACAAAAATCATTGACAAAAAACATTCATGCACTTTCGGAGATAAATCTGCTAATGCCATCTTTTACTTTATGAAGCATTTTGTGCTGGAAATTACTATAAAAAACATGTTATGCTCTTGTCTTAACTGATTATTGTTATTTAATGTGCCATTTGTCAGAAGCATATTCACGTGAACAAACATTACTCGTTCAGAAGATTGTTTCTGAGCACAATGGGTCTGATTTTGTTTTTGTGGAAGATGCTGAGGCTAAGAAGGAGCTTTGGAAGGTAACTGTGCTTAGGTTAATGCTAAGAAATTCTGTTCATTTTTCATCCAATTGACCTAATTTGGAGTTTCTTTTGCATGCAGATTAGGAAGGAAGCACTTTGGGCCTGCTTTGCGATGAAACCTGATTTTGAAGCACTGATTTCTGTTAGTTTGCCAAGGGTTCCTCTTTCCATTGAATTGTTCTTTTCCATTTTTTTAGTGCCTGCAATTTAAAAAAATTAGTTAGGTTGAAACCAATGTTTTAAAACCTGAACTGCTAATGATACTGTTCTCCCTCCCCTCCCTCCCTCCAATGGTTCAATCCAATTAGTTTCAACCATTGGGTCAAACCATCCAGAACTGTAATGTAAGGTTAACATCTAATGACATGACAAACTATCTTATTAAAATAAAATGCCAAATATTAGCAAAAAATACAAATCACACAATAACCATTTTACCATGATAGAAATGGTAGAAAATGACATTGTCAAGGAGTAAGAGTAGAGAAAAAATAAGATAAAAAAGAATTAAAACATTTTTTAGCAAAACGAACCGACATAGGAATGGGACTGAGAAGTGGTCCAGGCTGAACTAAACAGTTCAGTTCAGTTCAGTTAAGTTTTTAATACATTAATCATAACTGGTCTTTCACATAGCATAATTACCATGTAGAATAGCAAGAATCACGTGCTTCTTGTGAGTAACATTGATAAAAAAAATTAATAGTAGGTAATTCTTTCATTATTTCACATATTTTTGCACAATTTTTTTTTTCTATTTTCAGATACATACATAGAAAATGTGGCCAAGTCCTTCAAACTCATCAAATTCAATCGAAAAATTCTTTTTATATATTTTTCTTTCATTTTTGTACGAATTTCCTCCATTTTTAAATAGTAATATGTTAACATTAGACCAAATACTTCTACTCACTAACTCCAATCTTAAAATCTCTTTTCCTATTTTTAGTCTATTCTTTTCAGTATTTTTTCAATACTAACTTGATAAGGATAGGTCAAATCTTTCAAATTCACCAAATCAAATCTTAAAATTCTTTTTTCTATTTTTTGTTGAATTTTTCTTGTATTTTGTTTGCCAACATGGAAGCAGATCACAACCAGTTGATAAGCAGATCACAACCAGTTGATGAATGAACTGCCAAGATTCATTTGATGGTCACCCTGAACTGTCTCTTTTATATATAGATAAAGTTGGAATTTGCAAGTACCTGTACTTCGCATGAGAACTAGTGGTAATTCTCAGGAAATTGTTGTTGTATCACCTCACTTTAAAGTTGTGTATATATATATATAGTATCCCGACCTTATATTGGAAGTGAGGCTAATCCTACCGATACATGAAACTATCTTCAAGTCTTGATATATATATATATATATATAGTATCCCGACCTTATATTGGAAGTGAGGCTAATCCTACCGATACATGAAACTATCTTCAAGTCTCATGGCCTCATATATCAGATTAACCTGAGACTCCTTGTCTAATCCTAAGAACTTAGACCAATTGAGCTACACATACAGGTTAACTCGAGTTTATTTTTTTAGTTAGTTAAATTTCAAATAATCCATGTAATAGAATACTATAAATATAATGTGAAAGTCCAATGGTCTGTGGAGTTTGGCTGTTATGTTGAAAGTTGATTTAAAGCTTGAAGTTTTTGAGGTTTTTTCCCCAAACACCTCTTAGAGATGGAAACTGTAGGGCCAAGAGTTAGGCTGCTTCCTTTCCATGAAGCATGAGATCTAGCACTAGGTAGGGCATGAGATCTAGCACTAGGTAGGGAATCTCAAATGAATGCTTTCTTGTTTCATCCTCGATCCTTCATTATATGTTACTGTTTTGATCCTTACATATATAGAGGGTTAGGACCTCCTGGCTCAACAGTGCCCAGTTGGCCTTGTGAAGCCCATATGGGTGGGGAGCTAGGGGGGTGGTGGGGTTGGTTTGAAAGGTATTTTCCAGATGATGCTTCTTTCAAAAGCCATGATTTTTAAAGATAAAAAAATCAACGGTAAAAATGGGCCAATTTTTAATTGATTTGAATCAAAAGGTGGGGATTCAATCCATGGAGTAGGGTAGGGTGTGAGTGAGTCCTAGGTGGGCCCCAAAATCCCAAAACGGATTTGTCGCCCAGGAGATCCTGAGTGTATGTATATAACATGAGTATCCCCATTCTACGTTGGAGGTGAGATTAATCTCACATACACTTGGAACCACCAGCCCAGGATGAGTCAAACTTTTGTTTTTATGTTAAAAGTTTGATTAAAAACTTTCCATGAAACATGAGATCTACCACTAGGTACGGAATCTCAAACGAATGCTTTCTTGTTTCATCCTTGATTCTTCATTATCTGTGGCTGTTTTAGTCCTTTTTCCAAAAAGGGGAAAATGGTAGCGGAAGGGGTGTTAAAGGTTTTGCATTGGAAACCCTTGATCTTTTGGTTGCAACCTTGTGAGGGACCCCTAGGTTGCATCAGAATGCCCTAGGAGGTGCCCTTATCACTAACGCCTCACGGAAGGACTTCAAGAGTGGCCTGAAGCAGATGCTGACTATTGTACTCATCCCTTTACAATCTTCTCCGAAAGAAAACCCATGGCTTGCAACATCTAACGTCACGTAGTGGCATAAAGTTTTGATTATTCATGACTTAAGGATGTTAGAGACTTAGAGCTCTCAATATCCCTTTAATCATTTTAACCAGTATGGCTTAAACATATCTCTGATTTGGATGTGTTTTCTGATCAAATTCCTTTTCTGCAGGATGTGTGTGTACCTTTATCACGGCTTGCAGAGTGCATATCTAAATCTAAGATAGAACTTGATGCATCTCCATTGGTGTGGTATGCTTTTTGTTGGGTGTGGTATGCTAATTGTTGGGCAATTCTTGTGCAAACAGATCATGTTATTGTATATCTAATGCATACATTTTTTATGAACTTAGATGGCAAAGTTTGATGATGACTTTTTCTCTATAAGTCACCTTGTCTCATATGAGTGAGATTCTCATGTTGGTCTTCTCTTAATGTCTTTCCTCTCTCCAGTACAGTTATTGCTCATGCTGGTGATGGAAACTTCCATACAGTGATTCTATTTGATCCGAATGAGGAAGAACAGCGTAGGAAGGCTGCAAGACTTAGCCATTTTATGGTCCACACTGCTTTGTCAATGGAAGGTACTGACAGTATCTTGGAACTTCTTGTTTAAGCAACTTCTACTGTTCCAAGTCTTCCATTACCATTTATTGACATCAACTTGTTTGTCGGTGCCTATTTGATATAAAAATAAACTGCTCATTGGCTTATTTTCAGTAAGAATCATAAGTTAACATGAAGGATATGAAACTTAATAGTTTACTATTCTTTGAATAATTTGAGGGAAATACTTGGACATTTTAGTAGAATGTGAACAATTAAACTTCATGGTTTATTGTGCTCAATTCTGAGAGATCCAAGCAATGTGCTGGGTATTTCTAGATGCCTATTGTTTTACCTTTAGTTTCTTAGTTTAAAAGCTTGAAACTTGGAATCAACTTACAAGTCCATAAAAATTAAAAGGTTTTTGACCAAGTCTGACCAAGCTACTGTGTAACGCAGTAAATTTCTTCAACTCAGGACCAGGCCAGCCCCTGAGTTGGGTTGAGTTTGACGGAGTTTTTAAACTATGGTTTGTGCATTGCAAAACTTAGTGAATGTTCAGTTGACTTTTGGAGCTAAACCATCTGCTATCAATTTGAAGTATCTTGCTTTATCTTGATATTTGTTTGGAGTTGCACATGCATGGTGCTTGCTTTGTTAATGTTCCTCCTTTGTTCACGGGACCCTTTGAGAGTAAAGTAGGATAGCTCATTCATCATTTGTTACTTCTATGAGGTCTGACATACTCTTTTAACCATATTGGGGACATGTCTCTGAGAAAATGGGAAACACTAGTCAGATGATTTTTGATGGTCAGAACACTTGATTGTTGCTTTAATGAAATGTAGAGATAATTATAATCATAGGAAATTATGCGACACAAATTACTGCAAGGCATCCTGGGTTTCTTGTCTTTCTTCCTTCTTCTGTGTTTTACAAACAGACGTTAATAGGAAGCTGTTCTTGGGAAAAATCATGTTTTTTATTTTAATACCAGGTTTCTTTTTTGAATTCCATTTTTTACACCAGTTTTAGCTGAACTTTTAAATGGGATAGTGTCTTCGATAATGATGATACTTCAAACACCTGTCTTCGGTAGTGAATTTTATGCATGTTATCATTAGAGGATCCTAATTATGTTGTTCTGTGCTTCTAGCAATGATATATGCTGATCAGCATGATTTTTCTTTTCAGATTTTTTTTCATGTAATGTTTTATATCACTGTCAATTTATAAGTAGTGGTTTTTATCTTTCTAAAATGATATGAGAAACCTTTTTGGTCTCCTAAAGCAATTAACTTGTTTCTACCATCAAAAAATTAGAACTTGTTCCTAAGTTCTGCTGTTTATTTCTGAACAGGAACATGTACGGGAGAACATGGTGTTGGTACTGGAAAAATGAAGGTGCGTAATTTCATACATGTTAAAATAAAAATAAAAGAAAAATCAATTGCTTCTGTTATGTCACCCCAAAAAAATTAGGCCAAAAATGCTAGCCCATCGTGCCTCTAGAAATATTTGATTGATCAAATGCATTCCGCTATAATATCCTCTCTCTCTCTCTCTCTCTCACCTAGATAAAACATTCTAATAATACAGCAGGATTTTATGAAATACCATTCCAGATCATTGATTGATTGTGAACAATTTTGTTGTACCATCCTTTGATTAATGATGCCTGTAAATGTTCTTGCACTGCAAGTTTAAGCAGTAATTTGGTACTCCTTGGTTATGTATAACTTATTGAAACAACCATGGGCCCCTTGATTTTCTAGAATGTTGTCACATTGATCGTGTGGCTCTTCTGCTGCTTGTAGTGCTAAAAAAAAGAATAAAAACCTGAGATCATGGAGTCCTAACGAATGGCTGGTGGCCTACAATGCAATCCAGCAGCAGTCTAGAAATTAGACAGTGATCGTAAACTTTGCGGTCTTGGGGATGTTTAGAATACCCTTCCAGGGTGGGGCTCCAACAGAACTAGTGTCTATATCACCAAGCCATAGGCTCTAATGTATGGAAATGGGTGTCTGAGCAAATTATACATTTTTTCCTGAGACACATGGCTACTTATTTTCTTGTCTTGGTAAAGTTACACTAGATGTGGCATCAACAAGATACTAATGTTTCCATTCCATCATTTTTCTTTAGCCTTTTCCTCATTTAAAGAAGGCTTCAACTATTTGATTGAGCTTTCTCATTGCATGCTTGTGTTTTTCACCTTTTCTTCGACAAATTGTAGTATGTTATACTTTTTGTCTTTTCAGTACCTTGAAGAAGAACTTGGCATCGAGTCCTTGAGGACAATGAAAAGAATAAAGGCTGCCTTGGATCCCAACAACATCATGAACCCGGGAAAGCTCATTCCTCCTCATGTCTGTCTCTAAACTCGTGAATCTCTGTTTTCACTTCCCTTTAGAAATGTGAATGTAGCAACTCATAAGGTAAGAAAATCCAGTGTGAGAAACTGTAGAAAATCAGTTTATTTAACATGTCATCATCATAGAAGTCTATCCTAGGGTTGGCTTCTCAAGTTCTATTTATAATATATGAATGAAAATGTTCAAGGAACAAAACTTGAATTTCTTTTTTGGCTTGGAACTCAAATTTATCTTGGGTTTGGGCTGTCAAAGCGTTTCATTTTCCATCTGGTATTTATCCTTTTTTTTTTGAAAGATGCATTTTTTTCTTCTTATTACAACTTGATGAAACACATGATCCTATGCTCAACTTGATTTACCATTGCCTTTGGTAGTGATACCATCTGGTACATATGCTGTCCACCTTTGTTTCTGTTTGGCCCTGTCCAGATAAGGAGATTAGGATGCTGCAAAATGCTGTCCGACAACACCAGCTACTAAAATTTTATCCTGCAAATGGATAGTTTGAAGCAAGTTATAGCTAATTTTTCATGTACTTTACCCACTGGCAGAATGTTTCTTCTTTTTTAAATTGCCTGAAGTTTGGTCCTATTTCTTGAGATACCTTAAAGAGGCAAACTCTAGAAAAAGCTCAAGCAGGTGTCCTCCCGAGCTTCATGTGGAGCCCATTTGATGATAGATCTAAACTGTTAAAATTGTTATTTTCTCTAGATTTAGATCCTTCTTAGATGATTTCCATTTAATGCATTATTACTATTGGACTGCACGTCACAGGGTTAAAGTATTTATTTAATGATTTTATTTCGATTTTCAAAAATCAAGAGTTAAAGATGATTCAATGGGTCTCATTTCACTGTTTGATTGTCTCTGTGATTAGCTATCTAACCATTTATTTGTTTTCATCAAACGATGGCTCTCACTCTTTGACATTCCATTTCAGGGCACTTGGGATTTTAAGCCTGGGTGTCTGTAGATCCTGTGTGTGTAAAAGCTCGTTAGAGTTTATTGAAGTACTATGCAAAACTCTCCAGGCATTTTCATTTTCTCAACTCACATAAAATGACTCACTCTGGTACTTAACAGTGTGTAGTAATTTTTGACAACAATCATGGGTCTACCCAGTTTCTGATCAAACTCTTTTGACTCTGATTTAGCCCCACCTATACATCTTGGATGGTTAGATCTTGTTCTCTATTCTAAAAGTTGTATTCAGCATGCAGTGACAAATTCAAAATCGATTCTTCGGTGCCTATAAAAAAAAAAAAAATTCGATCCTTCGGTGTGAATTGGTTCTCCAAAAAATCCAACTGCTTTGGATTTAAAACATTTTATCATTTAATAAGATATCTTGTCTTTTATATGGAAAAAAAACAAAACGAAAAGGTAGTATCCCAATTCAAAGCCAGAAACTCTACCCAGCTCATGTTTGATCTAAGGGCTTCGTTATGGATAAGGATTTCTAAAAAGTTTTCCTTCACTTTTTTTTAATCTGTTTCTCAATTGTTGTTTTCCATGACAGGGAGAGTAAAAAATTGACTGTGGTAAAGAAAGATGTGAACAGGCTATAAAGCGTAGTTTGAAAATTTGTAAACAAATCGAGTGACTCACTGAGTCAATTCGACTGAATATTAGTGAGCTCTACTAAATTTTTGAAATCAACTTGTAAAATGTCACCATCGGATTGTAATATTGTATGTGAAGTTTTGAGTTTTAAACGTTATAAAAAAGTGATGAGGACCAATAAAGGTTTGGACAATATTACATTGTAGAATGATAATGATGCTTACCAATAAAGACCTCCTCAATGATTTTTTTATGAACTTGTCCAGACACTCAGACCATTCAACTAATTCTCGGGATATGTTTAAGTATCTCTATTTACATACACCGGATAAATTTACGAAGAGGCCCTTTGGGATCAAGTTGGAATTTAACTAAGGACTCTCACTTTTTGAGGCAGATTTTTGGTTATCACTCAAATCCCTTTGAGTTTTGTAATGCAAAATATGTTAGATAGTGGAGAAAAAGAAAAGGAAAATATTTTTCTAATAAGTTGAATAGAAAAGTGGAACTCACACATCAATTGCTGATAGATAAATTTTGAATGAAGGGCGAGGATCAAACTTGGGTGTTCCCAGTCCACAATCAAAGTCCAGTCCACAATCAAAGTCCTTCAGTTCAACAGCCTATTTCCACGAAACTACAGTCTCATTGTCCATGCCCAGCATTTTCTTGGAAATATATTGTTGAAATTCAGAATAAAATGGTTAGGACTTAAATTTAGACCCGGCAATTATAACTTCTTTTACCTAATCCATCAAAGTCATCAGCAACCTACCACGCGTTTCTCAGTAACCACTTTTCTTGGAAGCAGAATGTTTTTAAAAAAAATAATTTCTACCAATATATTAATTTTTTTTTTTAATAGCAATCTAGGGATGGAAATTTGACGCTAAAAGCCCGACACTTGGCCCGATAATTTCTACCAATATATTTATTTTTTTATGAAAATAAACTTAATAGCTCGATTGTTGGAAAAAAAAACCATTTTAAAATTATGCCAAGCATGTCCATATAAATGCTCCGGCTCTAAGCCCAACACTTGGCTCAAAATTTTCATATATATATATGGTATATATAGAGATTGAAAATATATTTAAAGAGATACAAGTTTTTTTTATGCACACCTAGTAATTTTGACATCTAAGATCAAATAACTATAAATTGATTTTAAGACAAAAATGCGGCCTACTTACTTTTTAGACGTGTTTTGAGGGCTTTAGGCGGGCGGAGCCACCATAGCATCTAAATATACCAAAGACCAATAATTGAGTTTGGCTCATTTTTTCAATCCATCGATGTCAAAAAAACGTCTTGCAATTACAGGAATTAAGCTATTAGCAATTTAGCACTCGATTTTCACTATAACAATGATCATAGCCATCAGGAAAATAGAAAGATCTCTTTGTATGGCTCTGCAGAGAATCATGAACTTGAGAAAGTTCTTGCTTCTCTTATTCTTCTTCTTTAGAATCCACGTTTCTATGGCAATTGATACCATCTCTCCAGGTCAATCTCTCTCTGGAAACCAGACCATAATCTCCAAAGCAGGCAAATATGAACTGGGTTTCTTCACCCCCGGACAATCTCGTAACTACTACATAGGCATTTGGCTCGAGAAAGACACTGGGAGAACGCCAGTTTGGGTAGCAAACAGAGAGAAACCCCTTCCCGACACCTCATCGGAACTCAAACTTGATTCAGATGGCAATCTAGTCCTTGTCAACCGATCCAACATCTTAATATGGTCATCTAATGCAGACTCCATATCCTCAAATTCCACTCTTGCAGTGTTACTAGACACTGGAAATCTTGTTTTGAGAGACGGGTCGAATTCATCTGTAGTGATCTGGCAGAGCTTTGATCACCCAACTGATACACTTCTTCCAGGAGGTTGGCTTGGATTGAATAAAATCACCGGGCTACGCCAACGTCTTATTTCGTGGAGAAATTTCGACGACCCAGCCCCTGGGACCTTCTCTCTTCAAATAGAACAAAATGGGACTGACCAGTATTTCATGCTATGGAATGATTCTCAAAGGTATTGGAGAAGTGGGGTTTGGAATGGGCACATGTTCAGCTTAGAAACAGAATTCACACACAGAGGTACGGGTTTATTGTTTGACTTGTATAATTTCAGCTATGTTTCAAATGATAAGGAGAATTACTTCACTTTCTCTTTTAAAGATGACTCCATCATTACAAGATCTGTAATGGACATAACAGGGCAGCTCAACACATTCATGTGGTTAAAGGATGCCAAGAGGTGGAACCTGTTTTTCTCTCAACCGGGAGATCCGTGCGAGGTCTATGCTCTTTGTGGTGCTTTTGGTATCTGCAATGAGAACATTTCACCTTCTTGTTCCTGTTTGGAAGGTTTCCAACCACGTTTCTTGAAGGTTTGGAACATGAACGATTGGAGTGGTGGTTGTATAAGGGAGATGAGTTTGAACTGTGGTAGAAACAATAGCTTAGAAAGAGAAGCAGAAGATGTGTTCTTGAAAATTCCCAAAATGCGCTTGCCGGTAAATTCTCTGTCCTTGACTGTTGGAAACGCCGAAGAATGCAAATTAGCTTGCCTCAATATCTGCTCTTGTAATGCATATGCATACAGAGATGGGTGTTCGATATGGAGAGGAAATCTGTTGAATCTTCATCAACTGTCCAGTGGTAGTACTACAGGAGAAGACCTCTACCTCCGTCTTACCCCTGGTGCAATTTCTAGAAGCAAGGAAGGTATGGTGAGTGGGACAATTCTAGGTGCTGTTTTGGGCATTGCTTCTATCTTGGGTATTGTTGTGGTGATCATTTGGAGATGCAGACAGAAAAAACAGATTGGTGTTCTGAAAGGAGACGAGTGTTCATTGGTGTCATTCAGGTACAGAGATTTACAGCACCTGACCAACAACTTCTCAGAGAAACTAGGTGCAGGAAGCTTTGGCTCTGTTTTTAAAGGGACTTGGCCTGATTCAAATGCCATAGCTGTGAAAAAGCTCGAAGGCCTAAGACAAGGAGAGAAGCAATTCCGATCGGAAGTGAGCACAGTTGGGGTCATTCAACACATTAATCTAGTCCGCCTTCGTGGGTTCTGTTCCGAAGGTACTAAAAGATTGCTTGTTTATGACTACATGCCGAATGGCTCTTTAGATTCTCATCTGTTCCAAAAGGACTCGGTGATCCTAGACTGGAAAACAAGATATCAAATTGCTCTTGGAACTGCTAGAGGATTAGCATATCTCCATGAAAAATGCAGAGATTGCATCATTCATTGCGACATCAAACCAGAAAACATACTTTTGGATGACAACTTTTGTCCTAAGGTTGCAGACTTTGGTTTGGCAAAGCTTGTGGGTCGTGAATTTAGCCGTGTCTTGACAACTACGAGAGGAACCATAGGCTATCTCGCACCAGAATGGATTTTGGGCTTGGCTATAACGCCGAAAGCTGATGTATACAGCTATGGAATGATGCTTTTCGAAATTATATCAGGGAATAGAAATACAAAGCAATGTGAAGATGAGAACATGAGTTTCTTCCCCGTGTCGGCTGCAAGCAAAGTCAATCAAGGGGAGCTGCTTGGCTTATTAGATCATAGGTTGGAGGGATGTTGCAACATGGAAGAACTCGGTAGGTTGTGTAAAGTTGCTTGTTGGTGCATTCAAGATACTGAGGATTCGAGACCGTCAATGGGGCAGGTTGTTCAGATTCTGGAAGGAGTCTTAGCGGTAAGTGTGCCTCCCGTTCCGGTGTTGCTTAAACGTCTTCTTGATCAACACGATCCTGTGGTGTTCTGAAAGTAATCGCTTGATCAAAGCTATCCTCGGCCATAAAATAATGTTCCAGGTAGTTTTCAGCATAGACTGATAGCAACCAACTTGGAGAACTGAAAATCATTTGGGACTAATAATGACTTCTGATGTGCAATTAAGTTTGTGAATCCAAAACCTAGAAGGTTTAATTGTAATCCTTGTTGTAGTTTGTGAGTTCCAAACTTAGAAACTATTTCTGTAATCTTCTGTAGTTACCAAATGATTTGTGATGGACATCCATATCATTTGGGACTAATGACTTCTGATGTGCAATTAAGCGTATGAATATAAAACTCAAAAGGTTTAATTGTAATCCTTGTTGTAGTTTGTGAGTTCCAAACTCAGAAACTATTTCTGTAATCTTCTGTAGTTAGCCAAATGATTTGTGAAAGGCATCCATATGAGTTGATTCTTCGGTGCCTATAAAAAAAGAAAAAATCGATGCTTCGGTGTGAATTGGTTCTCCAAAAAATCCAACTGCTTTGGATTTAAAACTTTTTATCATTTAATAAGATATCTTGTCTTTTTATATGGGAAAAAAAAAAAAAAAAAACAAAACAAAAAGGTAGTATCCCAATTCAAAGCCAGAAACTCGACCCAGCTCATGTTTGATCCAAGGGCTTCGTTATGGATAAGGATTTCTAAAAAAGTTTTCCATCACTTTTTTTAATCTGTTTCTCAATTGTTGTTTTCCATGACAGGGAGTGTTAAAAATTGACTCTGGTAAAGAAAGATGTGAACAGGCTATAAAGCATAGTTTGAAAATTTGTAAACAAATCGAGTGACTCACTGAGTCAATTCGACTGAATATTAGTGAGCTCTACTAAATTTTTTGAAATCAACTTGTAAAATGTCACCATTGGATTGTTATATTGTATGTGAAGTTTTGAGTTTTAGACGTTATAAAAAAGCGATGAGGACCAAATGGTTAGGACTTAAATTTAGACCCGGCAATTAAAACTTCTTTTACGTAATCCATCAAAGTCAGCAGCAACCTACCACGCGTTTCTCAGTAATCACTTTTCTCGGAAGCAGAATGTTTTTTTAAAAAATAATTTCTACCAATATATTAATTTTTTTTTTTATGAATAGCAATCTAGGGATGAAAATTTGACCCTAAAAGCCTGACACTTGGCCCGATAACTTCTACCATTATATTTATTTTTTTATGAAAATAAACTTAATAGCTCGATTATTGAGAAAAAAAACCATTTTAAAATTGGGCCAAGCATGTCCATATAAATGCTCCGGTTCTAAGCCCAATACTTGACTCGAAATTTATATATATATATATATATATATATATATATTTCTTTTTTTTTGTTATATGGTATATATAGAGATTGAAAATATATTTAACGAGATACAAGTTTTTTTTACGCACACCTATTAATTTTGACATCTAAGATAAAATAGCTATAAATTGATTTTAAGACAAAAATGCGCCCTACTTACTTTTTAGATGTGTTTTGGGGCTTTAGACGGCGGCTCCGGAAAACCATTCCATAGCATCTAAATACCAAAGACCAATAATTGAGTTTGGCTCATTTTTTCAATCCATCGATGTCAAAAAAACGTCTTGCAGTTACAGGAATTAAGCTATTAGCAATTTAGCACTCAATTTTCACTATAAAAATGATCATAGCCATCAGGAAAATAGAAAGATCTCTTTGTATGCTCTGCAGAGAATCATGAACTTGAGAAAGTTCTTGCTTCTCTTATTCTTCTTCTTTAGAATCCACGTTTCTATGGCAATTGATACCATCTCTCCAGGTCAATCTCTCTCTGGAAACCAGACCATAATCTCCAAAGCAGGCAACTTTGAACTGGGCTTCTTCACCCCCGGACAATTTCGTAACTACTACATAGGCATTTGGCTCGAGAAAGACACTGGGAGAACGCCAGTTTGGGTAGCAAACAGAGAGAAACCCCTTCCCGACACCTCATCGGAACTCAAACTTGATTCAGATGGAAATCTAGTCCTTGTCAACCGATCCAACATCTTAATATGGTCATCTAATGCAGACTCCATATCCTCAAATTCCACTTTTGCAGTGTTACTAGACACTGGAAATCTTGTTTTGAGAGATGGGTCGAATTCATCTGTAGTGATCTGGCAGAGCTTTGATCACCCAACTGATACATGGCTTCCAGGAGGTTGGCTTGGATTGAATAAAATCACCGGGCTACGCCAACGTCTTATTTCGTGGAGAAATTTCGACGACCCAGCCCCTGGGACCTTCTCTTTTCAGATAGAACAAAATGGGACTGGCCAGTTTTTCATGTTATGGAATGATTCTCAAAGGTATTGGAGAAGTGGGGTTTGGAATGGGCACGTGTTCAGCTCAGTTCCAGGAAAGACACTGGGAGGTGTGATTGACTGGTATAATTTCAGCTATGTTTCAAATGATAAGGAGAATTACTTAACTTTCTCTATTAAAGATAGCTCCATCATTTCAAGAACTGTAATGGACATAACAGGGCAGGTCAAGACATTCATGTGGTTAAAGGATGCCAAGAGGTGGAACCTGTTTTTCTCTCAACCGGGAGATCCGTGCGAGGTCTATGCTCTTTGTGGTGCTTTTGGTATCTGCAATGAGAACATTTCACCTTCTTGTTCCTGTTTGGAAGGTTTCCAACCACGTTTCTTGAAAGTTTGGAACATGAACGATTGGAGCGGTGGTTGTATAAGGGAGATGAGTTTGAACTGTGGTAGAAACAATAGCTTAGAAAAAGTAGCAGAAGATGTGTTCTTGAAAATTCCCAAAATGCGCTTGCCGGTAAATTCTCTGTCCTTGACTGTTGGAAACGCCGAAGAATGCAAATTAGCTTGCCTCAATATCTGCTCTTGTAATGCATATGCATACAGAGATGGGTGTTCGATATGGAGAGGAAATCTGTTGAATCTTCATCAACTGTCCAGTGGTAGTACTACAGGAGAAGACCTCTACCTCCGTCTTACCCCAGGTGCAATTTCTAGAAGCAAGAAACGTATGGTGAGTGGGACAATTCTAGGTGCTGTTTTGGGCATTGCTTCTATCTTGGGTATTGTTGTGGTGATCATTTGGAGATGCAGACAGAAAAAACAGATTGGTGTTCTGAAAGGAGACGAGTGTTCATTGGTGTCATTCAGGTACAGAGATTTACAGCACCTGACCAACAACTTCTCAGAGAAACTAGGTGGAGGAAGTTTTGGCTCTGTTTTTAAAGGGACTTGGCCTGATTCAAATGCCATAGCTGTGAAAAAGCTGGAAGGCCTAAGACAAGGAGAGAAGCAATTCCGATCGGAAGTGAGCACAATTGGGGTCATTCAACACATTAATCTAGTCCGCCTTCGTGGGTTCTGTTCCGAAGGTACTAAAAGATTGCTTGTTTATGAGTACATGCCGAATGGCTCTTTAGATTCTCATCTGTTCCAAAAGGACTCGGTGATCCTAGACTGGAAAACAAGATATCAAATTGCTCTTGGAACTGCTAGAGGATTAGCATATCTCCATGAAAAATGCAGAGATTGCATCATTCATTGCGACATCAAACCAGAAAACATACTTTTGGATGACAACTTCTGTCCTAAGGTTGCAGACTTTGGTTTGGCAAAGCTTGTGGGTCGTGAATTTAGCCGTGTCTTGACAACTATGAGAGGAACCATAGGATATCTCGCACCAGAATGGATTTTGGGCTTGGCTATAACGCCGAAAGCTGATGTATACAGCTATGGAATGATGTGTTGAGTATTCAGCGGAAAAATCAATCAATAAAGCAATCACACAATCAATAACACGCAAATTTACGTGGTTCAGCTAAAAGCCTACGTCCACGGGGCAACACAGGGAAGAGATTTCATTATCACACCATAATGAGAGGTTACAATGTGGAGACTATATATATCACTCTCCCTTTCTTCACTTACTCTCCATATAAGGAGCAATTACATATATATATATAATGGAAGACTAAAACTCACTAGCTTACTAACTCAGTTATGGGCTAAAATAAATAGAACCATAAATACCAACTCAGTGATGGGCTGAGTTGGGCTGAGTTAAATCGAGCCACATATATCAACAATCTCCACCTTGGCGAGATTTGCAGGCCATCTCCTCCTCACCTCTCAACTATCTCCACCTTGGCATGAAAATCTCACGCCCAACAAACAAAATTGTGCTGCCTTCAAATGCACCCGAAGGTGCCACGCACCCGAAGGTGCCACGCACCCGAAGGTGCTCAAAGATGCAGGATGTTGATCAAGTCCAAACAATGCTTGAACTTGATCCCAGTTACCACCTTGGTCAGCATATCTGCAGGATTATCTGCAGTTCCAATCTTCTGAAGGAGAATAACACCTTCATTGACAACCTCTCGAATAAAATGGAAACGGACATCGATGTGCTTTGTTCGTGCATGATGAACCTGGTTCTTTGCTAAGTGAATAGCACTCTGACTATCACAATAGACATCCACGTGCTTCTGTATAAGACCCAAGTCCTCAAGCAACCCATGTAGCCAAATGGCCTCACGAACGGCCTCTGTCACTGCCATGTACTCTGCCTCAGTAGTAGAAAGAGCAACTGTAGACTGTAACGTAGACCTCCAACTCACTGGCCCTCTAGCAAGTGTAAACACATAGCCTGAAGTAGACCGGCGTTTATCCAAATCACCAGCATAGTCCGAATCCACATAACCAACCACATGTCGACCAAACTGATCATCCCGTTCAAACATTAAACCAACATCTACGGTACCCAAAATGTACCGTAAAATCCATTTCACTGCTTGCCAATGCATCTTTCCTGGATCATGCATATACCTGCTAACTATACTGACAGCCTGTGAAATGTCGGGCCTAGTACACACCATAGCATACATCAAGCTACCAACTGCACATGCATATGGAACCTGAGCCATGTACTCACGCTCCTTATCTGTGCGAGGAGACATCAAAGCACTAAGCTTAAAGTGATGGGCTAATGGTGTACTTACAGGTTTTGTATTTTTATCCAAACCAAAACGCTTAATACTTTCTTCAGATATTGTTTTTGTGACAAACACACTGTGCCCTTCACTCTATCTCTATCAATCTCCATACCAAGTATTTTCTTGGCTTCTCCAAGATCCTTCATCTCAAACTCATTTCTCAACTGAGTTTTCAATTTGTCAATCTCTAACTTGCTCTTACAGGCTATGAGCATGTCATCCACATATAAAAGCAAATAGATGAAGGAACCATCACGTAGCTTACGAAAATACACACAATGATCATAATGGCTTCTTGTGTACTGCTGCCCTATCATAAACCGATCAAATCGCTTGTACCACTGCCTTGGAGACTGTTTCAAACCATACAACGACTTTCTCAGTTTACAAACCAAATTTTCTTTTTCAGGAACCTTAAAACCATCAGGTTGAGACATATATCTCCTCATCCAAATCACCGTGTAAGAAAGCAGTTTTGACATCGAGTTGTGCTAACTCAAGATCAAACTGTGCAACTAAAGCTAGTAAAATACGAATAGAAGAGTGCTTAACAACTGGAGAAAAAATCTCATTGTAATCTATCCCTTCTTGTTGTGCATAGCCTTTAGCTACCAACCTAGCCTTGAATCTCACACTGTCTGTTCCTGTAGAACCCTCTTTCTTGGTGTATACCCACTTGCAACCAATTGCTTTCTTTCCCTTTGGAAGTTGTACCAACTCCCAAGTTTGATTCTTGTGAAGAGACTGCATCTCCTCACATTGCATCCTTCCATTCTACACTTTCTGAGTTTCTATAGCTTCTCTGTATGTAGACGGAATATCATCATCAACAACTGGAAGGCGTATGCCACCATGTCTGTGAACCGTGCAGGTTTTCTATCTCTTCTTGGTCTACTGACTGCAATGGAGTCTGGCTGCTGTGTAGACGCCTGAACTGGATCTGTAAACTGTGTCCTCACCAACTGAATCATCTGTGAGACTATTACGTGTCTGAACAGGTATCAATGAAGTTACTGGAGCCTCAAACTCCACCTGTTGTGGAACACCCTTGGTCTTGTTCTCCTTCTGATCAACCTTATGCTTATTATGAGTAAACATAACAGATTCATCAAAAGTAACATCCCTGCTTAGAATCAACTTCTTCGATGCAGGGCACCAAAGTCGAAACCCCTTCACACCACTACTAAAGCCTAAGAATATAGCTTTCTTGGCTCTAGGATCCAATTTGCTTTCTTTGACATGAAAATATGCTGGACAACCAAATACATGCAAAGAATCATAATCTGTAGCAGGTGCTCCAGACCATACCTCAATGGGTGTTTTACCCTCATTCGCAGCTGTAGGCAACCGATTGATGAGGTGAGAAGCATATGAGACTGCATCGGCCCAAAAAGCTTTGTCCAATCCAGCATTGGACAACATACACCGTACCTTCTCCAATAAAGTACGGTTCATTCGTTCTGCAACCCCATTTTGCTGCGGAGTGTCGCTGACTGTGAAATGTCGCACGATCCCCTCTGCATGACATATTTGCATGAACGGGTCTGACTTGTACTCACCACCATTGTCAGACCTGAGCCTTTTAATTTTTCTATCAGTCTGAGTCTCAATCATCTTTTTCCATTTCAGGAACACATCCAAGACTTCACTTTTGTGTTTCATGGGATACACCCACACTCGTCTAGAGAAGTCATCAACAAAAGAAACAAACCAATGCCTACCACTCAAAGATGCAACTCTGGTAGGTCCCCATACATCTGTATGAACATAGTCTAGTATTCCCTCAGTGCGATGAATAGCTGTGCCAAACTTGACTCTAGTCTGCTTGCCCAGAACACAATGTTCACAAAATCCAAGTTTGCAGGTCTTAGCACCTTTCAACAGTCCTTGCTTTACCAAACCTTGTAAAGCTTTCTCACCCGCATGACCCAAACGCATATGCCATAATTTTGTAGTATCAGAACCAACATCCTCTTTACTATCAGTGACTGTCGCTGCGCCACCTATAATAGTACTTCCATTCAAGAAATACAAATTGTTCTGTCGGGTACCTTTCATCACTACCAATGCACCCATGACAACCTTTAGAACTCCACCTTCCAAGATAATTTTAAAACCTTTGGATTCTAAAGCACCCAATGAAATGAGATTTTTCCTTAAATCTGGTACATATCGAACATCTGTCAACACTCTGATTGCTCCATCATGCAGTCTCAAACGGATTTTACCTATCCCTTTTGTTTTACAGGTATTATCATTACCCATAAAAACTGATCCACCATCCAACTCCTCAAAGCTGGAAAACCAGTCCCTGTTGGGACACATATGATAAGTGCAACCCGAATCTAAAATCCACTCCTCAGAATGGTATGGCAATGAGGAGTCAATCATTGCTAACTCAGTGTCATCATCTATAACATGAACAACATTTGCTGTTGGATTCTTGTTGTCATTTTTTTTCAATATTGGACAATCCTTTTTCCAATGCCATTTTTTTCGACAAAAGGCACACTCATCCTTAGCAAGATTTCTTCTATTAGATGATGTTGATGCTCCTCTCGTCTTTGAACGAGACTTGTACCGATTACCAAATTTCTTGTTTTGTGATCTGCCTCTAACTGTCAAAGCCTCTGACTTTGAGTATCGTTGGGCATGTTTGTCCTTTTTTCGATACTCATTATTGATCAATGCATTCACCACAAGTTCAAATTTAATCTCATTTTTCCCATACAATAGGGTGGTAGTCAGATGATCATACTGCTCAGGCAAGGAATTCAATAACAATATTGCCTTGTCTTCATCCAAAATTTCAACATCTAAATTTTGCAAATCAGCAAGAATTTTGTTATAAGCAGTTAAGTGATCAGTCATAGAAGTTCCTTCTTTGTAGTCGAAACGGAAGAGTCTTTTCTTGAGATAGAGACGATTCTCAACACTCTTGGTCATATACTTATCTTGTAACATCTCCCACAACTTCTTAGCTGAATTCTCCTTCATAACAAAATATTTCTGATCTTTGGCGAGACAAAGCCGAATGGTACCACACGCTTGGCGATTGATCTTCACCCAGTCTTTTTGCTCCATATCTGTTGGTTTCTCTTCCTCTAGAGCATATCCAACTCCTGATGATACAGGACATCCATAACTTCGCATTGCCACATGCCGAAGTTGTTTGTTCCATCAAACTTCTCCACCTCGAATTTTGCATTCGAAACCATAGTTCTTGATACAGTTGAAGACTTAGAGGTTGAAGGTTCAGGGACAATTTTTCTGACATCAGCTAAGCACTCAACAAACTGCACAAACAGTAATCTGCACAATGTAGCCCTGCACAAAACCTAGGGATCTACTACTGGCATCCAACCGATTACCCCTAACTCCTCACCACTTGGGTGGTTCAATCATACACATAGCAGAATAATGTGTAAAAAATAAATGACAGTGATGGAAAAGTAAGAGAAAAGAGAACTCAGCTGATCTCCTTTTTACAAACGCCACTGCTTAGCGCTCACTGTTGATTCCTCCAGAAACCCGATCCACACCGGTCACTGTGTAGATCTCACTGCCACGATCGTACAGGCGAAGACGGATCTCAATTCCGAGTCCTGGTGACTCCGGAAACTGCAAAACAAATCTGGACCGTTGATTTCCGCTCTGCAGGAGTACCTTAATCTGTAGTCCCTCGGCAATGGTGGTCTCGCGGGTGCACCTGAACTGGTGGTCCCGCGGGTGTACAGGAAATGATGGAGCTGCTGCGGACTACCTGAAATGGTAGTCCCTCGGGTGCGCAGAAAAAGCTGTGCTCTTGCGGACCACAGAAGAAGAGAAAAAAAATAAAAATAAAAAAAACAAACTTTCCCCTCTTCGTTTTTTTTTTTTTCACTAGAAACCAACGGCAGTCTTTCCCAAACCAACGGCAGTCGCCGCTGCTGTCTAGGATCTGCTCGGCTGCTGCCGATCTCGCCGCTGCTCGGCTGCTGCAGGCTGTTCTCCTCTCTTCAGCCGAGATCTGCTGCCTCTTTGGGAGTCGCCGGCTGAGGCTCGCCTCTGTTCTAACCTGCGAATCGCAAGCCCATCTTCTTCACCTGATTGCAGCTGATCTCATATTTGAATGGGTAGAGAAAAAAAAAAAAAAAAACTTCCGCCGCCACTGCTCGCAGCTCGGCTTACGTCCGCCGGCTGCTGCAACTTCTCTGCTCAGATCTCAGAAATCAGATCTGGGTTTTTTTTTTTTTTTTTTTTTCTCTCGATCGCCGCTGGATCTCAAATCTGGGTTTTGGTCTCCGTCGATCGCTGCTTGCCGTCGCTCGCCGCTGCTCGGCTACTGATCTCGCTGCTGCTGGTTCTCGGCCTGGCGGTGATTCCACCACCTGCAGCCGGTGCCTCTGCTCGCAGCGGAGATCTGCTGCTGCCTGGCCTCGATTCGCCGGCTGCTGCAGCCTCTAGTTCCACCGGCTGACTTCGAAACCGAGAAACCCCTGCGCTATGCACGGCTGTTCCACTACAGATCTGAGAAATCAGATCTGGTTTTTTTTTTTTTTTCCTTCTTCTTCCCGGATCGAGATCTGAAAAAAACAGAAAATGAGATCTGTGGTTTCTCCACCGGCTGCTCCTCTCGCTGCAGATCTGCTCACCTGCAGTTCCAAATCCCTCTCAGCCGACTGCTCGGCCTCTGTCCGCCGGCCGTTCTCAGATCTGCTCTGGCTGCCCTCTTTTTTTTTTTTTTTCGATCTCCGTTGATCGCTGCTCTCTGTTCCAGATCTGGCCACGGCAGGTCTGGCTGCCGATGCTTCTCAGTCTCAGATCTGAGCACCCAGCCTCTCTCGCCGCCGGCGATGGGTTTTTTTTTTTTTTTTTTTTTCAATCTGCTGTTCCGGCGTTCTCTGGCGGCGGGGATTCAGAAATCCCCTTTTGTTTGCCGTGGATTGAAGGGAACCTCCGGTGAATCACAGATCTGAGAAAAAAAAAATTCCAATGGAGCAATCTCCTCTTCAGCCGACGTTCTGTGTGATTTGCCCGAAAATCCCGAGAAAATCGAACTCGAGCTCTGATACCAATTGTTGAGTATTCAGCGGAAAAATCAATCAATAAAGCAATCACACAATCAATAACACGCAGATTTACGTGGTTCGGCTAAAAGCCTACGTCCACGGGCAACACAGGGAAGAGATTTCATTATCACACCATAATGAGAGGTTACAATGTGGAGACTATATATATCACTCTCCCTTTCTTCACTTACTCTCCATATAAGGAGCAATTACATATATATATAATGGAAGACTAAAACTCACTAGCTTACTAACTCAGTTATGGGCTAAAATAAATAGAACCATAAATACCAACTCAGTGATGGGCTGAGTTGGGCTGAGTTAAATCGAGCCACATATATCAACATGATGCTTTTCGAAATTATATCAGGGAATAGAAATACAAAGCAATGTGAAGATGAGAACATGAGTTTCTTCCCCGTGTCGGCTACAAGCAAAATCAATCAAGGGGAGCTGCTTGGTTTATTAGATCATAGGCTGGAGGGATGTTGCAACATGGAAGAACTCGGTAGGTTATGTAAAGCTGCTTGTTGGTGCATTCAAGATACTGAGGATTCGAGACCGTCAATGGGGCAGGTTGTTCAGATTCTGGAAGGAGTCTTAGCGGTAAGTGTGCCTCCCGTTCCGGCGTTGCTTAAACGTCTTCTTGATCAGCACGATCCTGTGGTGTTCTCAAAGTAATCGCTTGATCAAAGCTATCCTCGGCCATAAAATAATGTTCCAAGTAGTTTTCAGTGTAGCCTGATAGCAACCAACTTGAAGAACTGAAAATCATTTGGGACTAATAATGACTTCTGATGTGCAATTAAGTGTGTGAATCCAAAACCCAGAAGGTTTAATTGTAATCTTTGTTGTAGTTTGTGAGTTCCAAACTTAGAAACTATTTCTGTAATCTTCTGTAGTTACCAAATGATTTGTGAAAGGCATCCATATCAGTCTATAAGACCATCCAACCATTTTCTCTCGTTCTAGCAGGAGCTTTGAGATTTCACTGATAAAAAAGGCTTTAACAGTGGGTGCAAACATTGTCTGTAAATTATACTCTAGCCCATGTACCTATTAGCAACATCTCACTCTCATCTGGGTCCCACTTAAGCCTATTCTGACTTAACAATGAGCTTATGTTTTGTAAGAAAAATGGGGTACAAGTAGGGTTGCAACTTGGGTCAGGTTTTGGCCCGACCCGCTTGACCCGACCCGCTAAATCATATGGGTCGGGTCGAGAATTTTGGGTCAGTGGGTAAAAACCAACATGAAATTCAGGTCATGTCGGATTGAGAATTTTACAAGTTAACCCGACTCGGCTAAAATTAAACTAAAATGGGTTAAGAATGTGGATTGGGTCAGAATTCGAGTTGATTCGGATTAGAATTTAGGTCGGGCCAGGTTGTAAAGTTCGACTTGAAAATTCAAATCGAATTATGTTGAGATCCATATATATCAACTCGGATCAAAATTCAACCCAAGTTACAACCCTACGTACAAGGCAATTGACATATTGGCTTAAAGTGGAAAGAATAAGAACCAGCATTCCTTTGCAAAAGATAAATGCAAAGCAAGAAAAACCAACAAAGAAGAGAGCACAACCATTACATCTCTCTTCTTTTGATGGGGAAAAAAAAAAATAGTTTTCTTGACCTCTTTTTCTTTCTTTCTTTGGGACCATGTTTGTAATGTGACATTTACGCCTATGGCTTCCTTCCCCTTAATGGGATCTCAAAGGGATAAGGACATTATAGTTCACACGCTTTATGTTGGTAAGTATTACAAAATAAATCCATTAATTTGTTTTTAATGCAGATGTTTTATAATTTATATTCAATATCGATGATCATACGTTCTTCATCTTTTTAATCATTATTTCAACTTTTTTCTCTTAATAGAAGCAACCGATAGAGAGAAGAAAATTAAACTTTTGTTTCAATAGATATTATCAACATTCAATATATAAATTATCTTTGACATATCACATGACACCTTTTGGCCACTTTTCATGTGGTTACTTTCGGTCGACTCAACCAGTATGTGTAGATTGGACAGGTTACATATATTCGTCGGATTAATCTCACCTCTAATGTAAGGTGAAAATATCCATATTACTAAAAAAAAATCTCTATTAAATTGTGTTTTGAGATTTCACATCCTATAATGTGATCATCACTCTTCCTCTCTTAACATGTTAATGTCAAAGATATTTGTATAAAAAGCCCAAAATGTGAAGTGTCAAAATCATTTTTTTAGAAAACATTTTAAAATAGAATGATGATAAATAAATAAATAGTATTTTATAAGATTAAAAATAAATTATTATTAGTCTCTGTTGTTCCCGTCTGCATATTGCTGAATTGGTAGGTTTTAAAATCTATCTCAGGGGTTCAAAAATCGGGTCGGCCGATATATCGGTCGATATGCGATATGGAAGATATATCGGCCGATAATTTTATCTCTCATACCGATATCGGCATTTTCTCTCTCCTCCGATATCGGAACCGTGAAAAAACCGCAAAAAACCATGACGAATCATGACGAACTGTGAAAAACCGCAAAAAACCGTGAGCACCCGTGAGAACCGTAAACCCTAAACCGCCGGAAACCGCGAAAAACCGCAAAAAACCGTGTAAAAACCACGAAAAACCGTATCGGTGTTTTAAAAAAAAAAAAATTTAAATACCAATATTGTGACCGATATTTCGGACCGAATATTAGCCATATCGGCCGATATTACTTGGTTTAAAAAAACCAATATATATCGGCCGATATTTGAACCTTAGATCTATCTATCTGAGAGAGAGAAAAAAAAATTATTCACAGAATGTTAGGAATGTTAGGTATGAGATGTTGGAAGAGAAAAGGACATACTTTAAGAAATTATTTATTGTAAATTAATTTATTTATAAATTTAATGATTAATTTGTATTGACAAGATTTTAGATAGAGTGATTTTGTTTGAAATCTCAGTCTTTACATAAGATATGTGCAAAGTTTCTTCTTCAATAAACTATTCTTAATGTTATTTTAAAAGAAATAATATTTTAGTTATCCAAATAATTTGAGTTTAATTCATTCATAAATATATTTTGAAATGAGTTCAGATTGAATAAAAAATCAATTCATATAAAGGGAAAAAAATACATAAATACACTTTAGGTAAAAAAAATATCATTCTATTCACAACAAACTAGTTCGCAGTGGATAGTTTCTTAATAGACTTTCATGCCGATCAACACTTTACTATACACTTTTAACCTTCATTTTATGATTCAAAAATAGATAATAATACTCAAATTTCACCATTATTTCTTATAATGAATAAAGGTTTGTATGAAATTGTAAGTGTTTAAGATTTTTACAATATTTTTTAAAGACTATTATAATTTTTGTAGTATTTTTTTTAAAAAAATCAAGGTGTCCAGATATCTCACCTGAAGCTGAGTCAAGTGATTGACCGTTCAAGGTTAATTCTTGTAGTATATTGATCCTTGTATATAAAAAAAAAAAACTTTTTAAATTAATGCATGTTAAGAATCATTAATTCAAAATTTTAGTCATTTAATTTAAATTTATGAAATGAACTCTTGATTTATAAATAATATTATTTGTCCAATCAATTTTCTTTTATTTTTAATTTAATGGTTAAAAGTTTTGAATGACTAAATTTTTGTAAAGATCTAACTTAAAGAGGACAATCATTAAAACGATTTACTAAAATTAATATTCTCTGCAGATTTTTACATTCTTTATTAAAAAAAAAAAAATCAAACATGACAAACTAGACTCAATCCAGAGTCTAAGTTGTCGTTCCAAAGGCCGTCGTGGTTGCCGTGTCCGACAAACGCTCATGGGATTTTCAACCTTCACGACATTTTTTTTTCAACGACTACACGACCTCACGTAAATGTTGAATTTTAAGTATTAATTAAAATTTATTTTGGATCGTTATGTCGATGAGATTCATATCAAGTGATGTGTCAGATATTTTGATTAATAATTGATATATTTAATAATAAGAGGTATTTTTTTAGATTTTTGAAATTCAAAATTTTGACTTTAATGACAATTTAAAATTAAGTGCAAATAAGAAAGTCGTTAATTACTAACAAGCATCTAAGCATTTTGACAAAAGTTCCATGTAGAGCCTATTTTATAATTTATTTAACTCATTAAAGTTATTATTTTCTCATTTAAACTTAAATTCAATCCAAGCTTCTAAAACATTCATTTGAAGTATCTTCACTGTTAAATTAGTCATAATAAATAAAAATATTTATTTTAATAAATTTATTTTTAGTCTTAAAAATTATGAATTAATATGATTCAATAAATCTCATTTTTATAATTAAATAACTCACATCCATTTATATAATTTTTTGTAATAGGGTTTAGTGAAAAACTAATAAATACCCAATTGTCATTTGTATTTTTGAATGTCTAAAAACATTTTAATCATTTTTATTTAGTTAAAATCGTTTTTAAGTTTCAATTTATCAAGCAATAGTATTCTTATTCAATCTTACAAGAGACACTTATTCTAATAAATTGACAATCATCTACGTGCTTTTAACAAAGAAGGTTTTTATTAGCTTTTCTTAGTTAATGAGAAGGCCCATATTTCATCATTTTAAATCTTATAGTTAATCAAAAATCAATCATTGAGTAGTTTGCAAGAATTTTCAAAATAATTAAGCAATATTTAATTAACTGATGTTCATTTTATTTTGACTTCGAAAAGTTAGACTTCTGATTTTATAAATGTAAGCAATGATTCAAGAGTTAATAAATATAAATAACAAGATAGCATGGGTAATTACTTGAATTAAGTTTGAGGGCTTATTAGGAATTTTTAATCGAGTAAAATTAGATGTTTTAAATTGAATTAATGTTTTAAAAATATTTGTTAGATTAGTCACTAATAATTTTTGTTTTAATTACTTTTAAATAAGGTCTATTAATTGATAATTTTCCTTACATTTTCAGTTCCTCAATCAAAGTTTGAAGTAATTAGTTATCAAATGATTCATAATATCTAATTTTTTGACAACAGTGTCTAAAACATTGTATATATTGAAATTATAATTCAGACTAAAACTTAATTTTTAAGACATGCGACATTTTAATTCGACTAGTCTTGAGGATATGTGTGAGTCTCTCAATCCCACATACACCTGGTAAACAACTATAAGGAGTGGTCAAAAAAGACGTTGAACATAAATCGAACTCAAGACCCTCGTTCAGGAATTTCTTTCAATACATATGGATATATATTTAATATATAAAATAAAAGAATAAACAATGTATAAAATAAATAAGTCTAAACATCTAACGGACCTCAACAAGACCCAAACTCAGCCCAGTCTATTTATTTAGATCGGGCCAGAGCCGAACAAATAGGCGCTCGGCCCAATGCCCAAGTGGGGTCGTCGCGTCGTTAAATAAAAGAGGTCGTCTTAAATATCTTCATTACGTTGTCATTGGTCAGTTTTGAAGTTATGACTAATCACCCTACTCGGAACAGACGGCAACATTGTCTTTCTCCCTCTCTTGAAGAAGAGGGGGGTATGAAAAACAGATACGAGGAGCTGTGATTTCTAGGGTTTCAAACCACCCCCTGTTTCTCTCACCTTCTTCATTTTGCTCTGCTCTTCCCGCTTCCTCCTCGCGATTTGCAGCGGAGCGAGGAGGTATGCTCGTTTGCAGGTACGCAGATCCGAATTCTCCTCCAAATCTCCTCCATTTTTATACACATATCGCTTTTTTCCAACCTCTCTACCCTTCCAGTGCACTGTCTGAAGCGAATTCCCATGTTTTTTTCTTTAAACTTTTTTCGCGGGTTTCTTGTTTCAGCTGCGCATGGTGGAAAGTCTTGGTTTTCCACTCTGAATAAGGAGATTGTGTTGTTGGACAGTGGAGGTAGGTAGGTCTTTGTCCTTGAAGAGAATTCCTCGAAAGGAGGTTTAGGTTTTAAGTAGGGGCTGGAATTTTGGAATAAAAAATAAGTCTTGGGGTATTTTCTCCGTTCCTGTTAGATTTGCTGATCAGCATGTGAAGGGTATGTTGTTTCCGGAAAAGGATGAGATTTTTCAACTTCTGAGATTGTATTTCTGGAAATATCTCATACTTTTGATATCTAGGAGCAAAAAAGAAAGAGCCAAATTTGCAATCTTTCTTGGGTTCTGATTTGATGCCAGTGGCTGTTGTATGGATCTTAAATCACCCTCACCTTTGGGGGATTCTTTCAATTGCTGCAATTGTAGTTGCTGTTCTCCATCATGGGATCGTTCGTTGAAACGGAAGTTTGATAAATCCAAGGATAATCGTGGCCTCTCAGCCACTGGTTCTAATGGCTTGTCTGTTGCCCGTGTTGAGATTGAGAATGAATGCACCGCCTTGCGTGAGGCTCTCACCAGCCAGCAACAGACCCTGCAGCAGCTGTACACAGAATTGGAGGAGGAGAGGAATGCAGCAGCATCAGCTGCAAATGAAACGATGTCCATGATATTGAGGCTGCAGAGGGAAAAAGCTGAGGTTCAGATGGAGGCACGACAATTCAAACGGTTTGCCGATGAGAAGATTGCACATGACCAGGAGGAGCTGCTTGCACTAGAAGATTTGTTATATAAGAGGGAGCAGATAATCCAGTCGCTCACTTGCGAGATTCAAGCTTACAAGCATCGGCTAATGAGTTTTGGGTACACTGAAGCTGAGGCAGATGGCTTGGGAATTCAACTTGATTACCTCCCATTTGACTACCCTCCCCTGAGATGCAATGAGAATGAAACATTCATTTTACCAGATCTTGGAAATGATGCACCATCTGACCTTGACAGGTATGCATTAGAGGAGACTATTCATACACAGGAACAACTTCAGAATTTAGAGCATCGGATTTATCAGTTGGAGAGAGCTCCCTGTTTGAATGAGATGGCTGGGGAATACTCTACTACCAAGGACTTTATAGAGAAGACAACTGTAGTGCACTGTACTACAGAAACCCCAAAAGCATTTGGTGGTGGCAAGAAAATGGAAGGTTCCTCAAACATAGAGGACTTCTCATTCTCAAAGAAGGTGGATAATGTATCAGATGTAGGGGATGACATGGGTGGCAGGTTATGTATCATTGATTCTATACAAGGGGTGCCATACGATGGTGAAACAGAAACAAATAGTGGAATATGCAATGATTATCTATCCACACCTAAGGAGTCATTAGCAAGAGCTGAGATGGGGGAGACAGATATCAGAAAGCTTTACATGAGACTTCAGGCACTTGAGGCAGACAGGGAATCAATGAGGCAGGAGATAATTTCAATGAGGACTGATAAAACACAATTGATGTTGATGAAGGAAGTATCCCAACTGCTTTGCAAAAAAATGTCACCAGAGAAACAGGTTATCATGAAGAAACCATCCCTGTTTGGGAGCTTTTCGTTTATGTCCATACTGAAGGTACATAATACCTGATGCAATATTCCTTAACTTGTTCTGATTTGTGTTAAGTCATGCATTTCTTTGTTGGAACAATTTTTCTTCCCTGCATTTGTTCTCATTAAATATGCTTTTTGTGCCCCTTGCCAATCACCTTTATCTTTGTCTTTTCTTGCAACTTTGTTTTTATATGTTTGATTTTGCTGTTAACTTAAGTGCTATTGTTAATATGCAACAACATGGAAATAAATGTTTTCCTGCCTTTGCAATTAGATATTCTAGTTTTTTTTTTTCAATATTATTGAAAATTGTTCCAAATTAAACTTTCAATTCAGCAAAAAGTTCCCTGATTCATTTTTCTAGTGTTCTGGTTTACGACTAAACTACTAAAGTGGACCGTTCTGGCATTCTATTCCAAAAAGGTAGCGTGAAAATATAAAAATAGTAAAAAATTAAAATAATATTGAAAAAAAATATTAAAAATCATTTAACAATCTATGAGAAATGCCTAAAATCATTATTTGTTTTTGCTCCCTCCCTTGGTTGCCCACTAAATGTTTGCTTCACTACTTCAGTCAAATCTTCTTTGGGGCTTGAGATGTTACATCTTTTGGTCAAAATTTTGGTATTTGTAAATTATAAGGTTGTTTTTGTAAATAGCTACAAAATGAGCCAGACATAATAGGTGAGATCCATTTGGAATGGAAAAACTAGCAAATAAAATTGAACATCAACATCATCATCAAAACCACTAATTTCATCTATTTGGGGGTGGCTTTTTGAGTTATTCTCTTTCATTCCATCCCATCAAAAACCATACCCTCTGTTATCCTACAATTTATTAAATCATTCTTTACTCCTTCCAATTAAGATTTTAAAGATGTACCTCTCCTTGTACCTTCTACTTGTATTCTTTCAATTTTTCTCATAGGGTACATTTTTGGTCTCCTATGATGTGCCTAAAGTTGGCCTTTCGGTAGCTTGAATGAGAGGAATTGAATGAGGATGAATGCTGACATGGCACTCATTCTACAAAAAAGTTGTGTTTGGTCGCATGTGAAATAGCTAGGGTGGCTTGGGTAGAATGGGAAGAGAATGGCGTAGATCATTTATGTCCATTCTCATTCATGAGAATTGCTACCAAGCAAGGCCTAAACTTGAGCATGATTACAACTGGGACTTCAATGGGGGATTTAGATAAATTTGACAAATATAACAATGACAAAAATTAAGGTTTGAATTTTACCTATGATAATTAAATAATAAACATTTCAATATTTTAGTTAAATTTCAAATAGAAGAATTGAAAGGTTACAAGTAGCAGGTACTAGGAGAATGGAGAAGCTTAGTGAATTGGATTCATGGGGTAAAGAATGAGAAAATAGATTGTGGAGTGTTGAAGAATATGATTTTTGATAGGATAGAGTGGAAATGTAGACTCAAAAAGTTGACTCCAAATAGATGGAAAAATGGTTGTGATGATGATGCTGATTCAGATTTCAAATGAAAAAAAGGTGTGCAAACACTTAGCACCATGCAAAATAATGATAAGGTAGTACTAGAGTTTTTTTTTTTTCAAAAAAAAATAATAATAAGTAGAGGAAATCGTAGAGGAATCCATGAAGGTTTTATGAAGAATCCAACATGACGGTGTGTCCATCTCGGTATATTGCTTGTTTCAAACATGTGATGTAGATTAAGTATTTTAAAGTTGTCCTAGAGGTACCCCTGAAGAATTTGTGAAAAGTCTGACTTGTGGATGTGTTCATTCAGACATATCACCTGTTTCAAGCATTTAGCATTAGTGGTTGCATGTGGGTAAAGTAGTGCTCACTTGATGTTGGACATTTCATCTTATTGTATTTAGTGTCTATGTGCTTGTGTATATGTTTTTTATTTTATTTCTTTATTTAGATGTGGCAACCCGACCAGAACCCACAATATTTATGGTTACATCATTGAGCATTTGCAAACCATGCTATAGGTCCTTGCCCTTTTATGGAAGGTTCTTGTCTTTTTGTAGCTTACTGCAATCTAGGTTGACCACTAATCAATATACTGGCATAACCATTTTCTGAAATTACAGTCTTATAGTATGAATAATTTTATATCTTTTTTATGTTTTATTTTTTTTAAAAAAGCCATTCTTCTATCTCCCTCACTTAGCCTTGGTACATTTGTTTGTATTTATTTTTGCATGCTTTTTGAAACAGCTTTTCATTATGACTCCTCATGTTGTGTGGTTGCTCTCTACATAAGAATTGCTTCCTTGCTTATACTGATTTTCTTTCCTCATGTCATTATGTGTTGGCATTGTGCCAGTATCTGTAGGTGTTGAACTAAACTAAGGTTCATGATGTTGTCTGAGTCTATGTTGCATGAATTCTTGAAAGACCTGTCAGACACATCTTTGTGTTGGATTCTTCATTGATTCTACACAGTTCCTTTATGTACTATCTTAACATTTTTTCGAAGATGGACAAAATATTTCAGACCTCCTTCAAAATCTCACAGATCATTGAAGTGTTGCAATTGAGTGCATCTGAGCATGCTTTGCACCATTTGAAGTCCAATCTATGTTAGAGAGGATGCATTTAGGATGCACTATAATGCCGTATTGGTTCGCTGGAGTGGCTACAAGACTAGTGAGGGCCAGAGGACACACAATGTTCTGAAGTTTATGGGGGTTTCATTGTGGAAACATTTGGGAAGTGGGATTACAGTTATTATTCGAAAAACAAAAAGGAGTAGGAGTAGAGTTCAGACGATTTCCTTGAATCAGATGATTTAGCAACTAAGGAGACGGATTATTGCAGCTGAAGTGGAGGAGTTTTCTTAGATTGTCATTCTGTCATTTGGTGATGTGGCCTTATTAATTAACTGATATTTGTGAAATAGAGGATCTCATAAAATTTAACGCCATTTCCAGAAAAAAAATTACAAACCGAAGAATACTTGGAAGCTCCCAAGTAGAAGGTAAAAGGGTAGAGGGAGCATTAGAATTTAAACAGCACCATCAATGATGACAAGGCCTCTTTTGTTGTGTCCTAAGTATTGTGGCCATGCATCTGGGATCACTTTTGGTTCCAAATGAAGGTATTACATAGAATGGTCATGGTTTCTGTCATGAGAGGGAAGGGGAATGGTGATGAAGAACTTGATTAATGACTAAAGGTGGATGTGGTCATGTTGCAGGAAACCAAGCTCGCAATTGTGGTTGAGCTGATGCGATCATGATTTGGGGAATCCAAGCTCTTTTGGCGGTCTTAACGTTTATATAAAACAGGGAGCACTGTGCTGTCTTTGAATCTGAAAATGTTTTTGTAGAAGATACATTCAGAGGACAATTTTTTCTTCCTTGTCTGCTTGATTCTTCTAATAGTCAATCCTGGGGAGGCTTCTTGGCAGGAATTATATTATGCCTACTAGCAGTGGTGTGTATATTAGTGTTGAAGGGAGTTTCCAATTGGTGATTCTAAAGCCATCAGTGGATCATTGCATGATAGTTGGGAATCATCGTCCTCAAATTTGAACTTTCCTAGATGGCGGTCAATGAGTTACCAGTCAAGGTTTCTCGGCGATGTGTTATGGAATCCTTCCCTAATTTAGCTTTTATGGCACTCACTCGAGCAGTCATCATTGAGTGAGTAAACCTTTGATCCAATTTGGTCACCCCGTGGGCTAAGATGATCACCTTACAAGAACACAAACTTGATCATAGAGGATTGGGAGAGGATCATAAACAAGACTTGAACAATGACCACACATCTATATTATCAGCAAATATACTAAAGGTGGTTTGACCACTACAAGCTCCCACTCGCACTCTAGCTTGGAAGCTGCTCTCCACACATCGGAGCTTGGCTCTTTCTCAAGCTCGTCTACATATGACAACCTCACTTTTATTTGTACTTGAGGCCTTGGTTGCTAGATTCATTCCACACGAATGGAACCTTTTAACCCTTTTCTAGATTCTTCCTAGAATCTCCACACTACTATATACTTTCAAAGCCTTCTAGACTCTAATACACTCCACACAAGTCCACATTACTCTAGCACATTATAGACAACTCTTAAGAATTTATAAGACTTTACATAGCCCTAAACTCTTCTACATAACACTATAGTACTCTCCATCATTCTAGAGAACTCCACATGACTCTAGCACCTCGGACAACCTTCTTGAACCGTTTGGAACCTTACATATTCTTCTGGACTGCCTGGCACTTCTTGGGCAATTCTCAAGCATTTTGCTCTAGCCTCAGCCCCCTTGGCCTCATCCCCGCCCTAAAAAATTAAAAAAACAAGAGAGAGAGAGAGAGAGGAAATAGCACTACTTGGACTTCTCTCCAGAATAAGATCCTCATGATTGACAAGAAACAAAAACTGAGACCTGAATTAAACAACAGCCATATATATTCTCTAATTCCTTGGCAAAATGTGTCTAGCGCATTTACTATACCCCAAGCCTAAAGATCCTACTCCTACTCCATTACCCCCATCATCTATGTCACAATCCCCCCACATGAAAGGAAAACACTTCTCTCTTCCTGTCTCTATTAAAATTATTTTAGACCTTTGCTTCTTAGAAAATATTTTGGTTGGGTCAGATTGAACGACAGAGTAACATGAAATCTGGTTTGGATTGGGCTCACTTTTTGCTAAAACATCAGGTTGGGTTGGGTTAGGACTAAAGTCTGTTGTCACCATAGCCTACCTGACCCAACCCAATTGGATTCATTCTCACACCTAAAACCCAATGCCAATCAAACAAAGGAATTTCTTGTATACATCTAAAAGCATATTAATCAACGTTTGCTTCTGCTGTTTGACTTTAAAAAAAGAACCTTTTGATTGGTTCTTTACCCTGAAGGAGCTGAATAATGTAGTAAAACCATGATTTATGGGAGAAGCCCTCATAAACCATACTGTAAATCTATCACCCACCACATGTTTTAGGTACCCTAAATTTATATCAACTAATAATTGTGCAATTTGAGGTAGCCATTTTTAACATTTTGTCAGTGGGCCCCTCATATCCTTAAGACATGGTGTTATGGAAACCCTCTCAAAGATTAATATGACCTTTAACCACTCTGTGCTATCATATTTTCTCTACTACAAGCACTGGCATGACCTTTAACCCCTTGTTCTTATTTTAATTTTTTTTTGTTAATGTCATCTCTTTTGTTCATCTTTTTTTTCCAGTGTATTGTGTCGATCATCTGGAGGAGGAAACCGCACCGAAGCAAGTAAGCATAAAACATGATCCTCCCCAACCTCTCTCTCTCTCTCTCTGCATGCATAGAACTTGATAATAACGTCTTAAATGCTTGTCAGGTATATGTTCGAATCGAGCCAGAATTTGGGTTTATTGTTGCTTTTAGATAAATCCCCGTGTATGATGAGGCAGTGGAAGTTTCTACCAAGGGCTCCCATCTCCTGAGTGGTTTTCATAGACTAGTCTCAATCGCATACAGAAATGCATTCTTTTCTGGATTTTAGTTGTGCTTTTCATTGGGGAGCTCTTTTGTATTTAGCCCCATTTCTTCTTTTTGGTTGAGAAATGATTTTTTCCCTTGTTCATGTGGTTGATCAGTCAAGCATGGATAAATGGATAGATATAGTTGATGAATTCTCATTCCACTTGTAAAATGTAAATCCAAATATGTGCTTGCACAATGCTCATGTACATTGCAGTTCCCATACAGATGGAAAAATGACTTGAATTGATGGTGATTGGAGCCCTCAGAATCCTGCACATACCGACAGGTTTTTTAATCCATGGATGGTAGTGTTTCCAATTCAACGTGTAGAATTATAGGCTAAATTGGGTTTTCTCCTTTTTTTTGTTTTTTTTTTTTTAATACGTGGAAATCTGCCGACCTCACTTCATGGTGATCATAGGTAAAACTATGGATCCATGACACCACTCACAAGCACCATGAATCAGGTTAGACGCCCTAAGAGTTTGAGGGCTAGATCTCGCACACAAGATCAGAATATCCAACAACTCAAATCAGGGGTCTAATCATATCGGCTGAATATCGGCATTTTTTTGAAAAAAAAAAAAGAAGAGAATAATATCGGCCGATGCTGAATATTGAACTCTTGACTCAAACAAATAAATCGATGGGTAACAAATAAAGTAATGGGTTTTTTCCGTTACATTGTGACTAGTTTGTTCGGCACCAAGCTCTGAACTGTGCTGAGATTTCAGTGCTTGTTTTTGTTGCTTTATGTGCTGTTTATCAAAGGTTGAGATTAAAATGTTGGACAATATAGATTTGTCATTTCTTCAGGTGAGCGAGAAATATTACCTGGTGCTTTGATCATGTTGGCCATTTTTGTAGAGAGAACTTTTTAGTTAGAAATTGGCTCAAGTTTTCGTAGCAAACCAAAATATCCAGTTGAAAGAGACTCAAGTCTTTGTTTATTACAGTAATTTTAACACTTATGAAAACTTTGAAAATTTTATGTTGAGTGGATATAAAGGTAAAATTTTTGTATTTTTTATATTTTTTACAAATATGTTATTCAAATAGCACCATTTCACTTTAGAATATTAGAAATAGTCAAATCGGTATAGTTTCCCTTAATTTCCGAAGGCTATTGATTGCATGGTTTCAATCGATGGAAAAACTAAACAAGAGACTTTTTACTTCTACTGCAGCTAATGATTAGGTTTTCTAAATGAGCACTTACACAGGAGTTTAAAAATCGGTATTGGCCGATACGATACGTCGACCGATATATTGTTATCGGCCGATATATCGGTCGATATTTTTCCCTTTCCTCCTCATTTTTTTAAATATCGACTGATATCGGCCGATATCATATCGTATCGGCCGATATTCACACCTCTAAAATCGATATATATAGGTCGATATTCACACCTCTAAAACTGATATATATTGGCTGATACGATATGTATCAGTCGATATTTCGACCCTTGCTTACACACACTTGAAAATTCTGCCTCTACACACTCGAATCTGAATTTTTGTGATAAATTACTATTTTACCCCCGCATTTCTAATCATTCGAATCAATGTCCAGTTCATTTTGGCATTCATTCGAATGAATCCATTTTTATTCGAATGAATATCCAAGTGTAATTTCAATTCATTCGAATGAATAGGCTGAACAGTAAAATGGAATACTGCTCAGAATGAACCCATTCATTCGAATGATTTTAAATAATAAAATTTATTTTAAAACTTTAAAGTTACTTTTTGAGCAGTGTATTTTCAAAATTTCTCAAATTAAATATCCGGACTAATTACGATAATCTGATAAAAATACTTTAAGACTTTAAGGTCTTTTGACACTCTTAAATATTTAAAACACAGTATTTTACAAATAAGGGTATCCCTATGGTGTGCCGAAAATATATTTAGGAGTGTCAAAAGACCTTAAAATCTTAAAGTATATTTATCAGGTTATCGTAATTAGTCCGGATATTCAATTTGGGAAATTTTAGAAATACACAGTGCTTAAAAAATAACTGTCTATGTTTTAAAGAATACTTTATAGCATTAGGTTATTCTAATTAGTCCGGATATTCAATTTGAGAAATTTTAGAAATACACAGTGCTTAAAAAATAACTGTCTATGTTGCCGATGCTAAAAAATATTCTTTAAAACATAGATAGTTATTTATTTTTTAAGCACTGTGTATTTCTAAAATTTCTCAAATTGAATATCCATACTAATTATAATAACCTGATAAAAATACTTTAAAACTTTAAAGTCTTTTGACACTCCTAAATATTTAAAATACAGTATTTTACAAATAAGGGTATCAACAAATTGTGTATCCTTTATTTATGGTTTGTGTGCAATGATTTGTCATCATCAAAAAGGGGGAGATTGTTAACCCCAAGGTTTCAACCCAAGGATATATGGGTATTTTGATGACCACAAACCATTAAAGTGTGATATTTAATATTTCAAATGATGTTACTCAATGAGACAGGTATCACATTTACAAAGAAGAAAGAAGGGCAAGATCATTGAAGATCAATCTCTGAAGTTCAAATGGCAAATGATATAAGTATTGAAGATTGAAGATTGAAGATCAAACTTGTGTCCTCAGTTGTTGGTCATGAGTGTTAAGAATAAAATGTAAAGTTACTCAATTGTTGAACACCATGGCTCAAGTCACCCTCTAGTGGACCATAGGAAAACCAAGATTTATCTTATGCTTAAGTCCCCAAGACTATGTGTTTGAAATGACCAAAATGGAGCCAAAACTACACAAAACATCTTTAAGGTCATTTCAGTCGACTGAACTTGATGTTTCAGTCGACTGAATCAATGGATCAATAGGGAGACGAGATTTCAGTCGACTGAATCAATATTTCAGCCGACTGAAATGCCGTATTTTCACTGGGGAGTGTTTTCAGTCGACTGAATTGATGTTTCAGTCGACTGAAATGCTAGTTGTTCATAAACAGAAATTTCAGTCGACTGAAATTATGGTTCAGCCGACTGAAAATCGAAATGTTCATAACTTGCAGTTTTCAGTCGACTGAATTATCAGATTCAGCCGACTGAATTATTCACAGATAAACTGTTTGTAACTCGGGGCACTTTCAGTCGACTGAATACTCACTTCAGTCGACTGAATCGCGAAACGGTAATAATTTTTGAACATTAAATGCTCTCCCCAACGGCTCCTTGCTTCATTTAATGCTTGGCAACGGTTCTAAATATGACAAAATTATAAAACGAAGCTTCAATGAGTAAATGGGTTGTTGAATCACTTGAAATTAAGAGAAATCAATTGAAATCAAATCTCAAGCATACTCTAGCTCAAAACCCATCACTTGCAATCTTACCTTGAGCCATTTTCAGTTCAACTCTTTGAGCAACTCTTAGAAAACTAGATTTGTAAACATTTGAGAGTTACTCCTAAGCTTACATTGTAACCTTTTACATTTTCTTGAAAGATAAAGTTTGAGAAGGGTTGGTGTAACCCTTGTGAAGGAGAAGGGTGTCCTCACCTTCAAGCATTGTAATAGGTTTCTTCTCCACCCTTGAAGGAGAAGTTTAGTGCATTCAATCCTCAAGTGGTGTACTTGAGGCGAGGACGTAGGCAAGAACGCCGAACCTCGTAAAAATCTCGGGTTCAATCTCTCCATCTCTTCTCATCTCCTCTCTTTTATATTTTGGCATTTATTTACTACTGGTTTGCATCTTATTTTTCTTAAATTGTGAAATTAAAAGAAAACCCAAAAAGTTTGCATTGACCCAATTCACCCCCCCTCTAGGGTCAATTTCTGGGCAACACACTGTATATTTCTAAAATTTCTCAAATTGAATATCCGGACTAATTAGAATAACCTGATAAATATACTTTAAGACTTTAAGATCTTTTGACACTCCTAAATGTGTTTTCGACAAACCCTATATTTAAAATACTGTGTTTTAAATATTTAGGAGTATCAAAAGACCTTAAAGTCTTAAAGTATTTTTATCAGATTATCGTAATTAGTCCGAATATTTAATTTAAGAAATTTTGAAAATAAACACTGCTCAAAAAATAACTTTAAAATTTTAAAATAAATTTTATTATTTAAAATCATTCGAATGAATGGGCTCATTCATTCGAATGTTAGTTCATTCGAATGATTCATTTATGCCTCATTCATTCGAATGAATGGACTGAGCAATATCCCGTTTTAGTGTTCAGCCCATTCATTCGAATAAATTGAAATTACATTCGGGCATTCATTTGAATGAATGTCAAAATGAACTGGACATACATTCGAATTATTAGAAATGTGGAGGTAAAATGGTAATCTTTTATGAAAATTCAGATTCGGATATGTAGAGGCAGGATTTCTGGGTACCTGCAAGTGCTCCATTTTCTAAATTATCAATTTCTCTTTTTAATATCAGCCAAGAGAATCTCTTATTTTAAGTTTTCCTCATCTAAAGATTAGCAACATTAAGCCATTGAGGTTATTTGTATTTTGAGAAATGATTAAATGAGGTTGACCAGGTGATGAGTTATTATGAGGTTGAGTAATTACTAATTAGTTCTAAATCATTAATGAGAATTATTGACACTTATAGCCGTGCCAACCTCATCTAATTATTCTTATGGTACTTTTTCCACTCTATATATTGAAAATTAATAAAACGAAAAGAACCAATTTAACTAAAAATTAATAAAAGATCTTATATTGTCTAAAGATAACTTCAAATAGCGTTATTTAAAATATATAGTCTTTACTTTCAAAATTTTAAATTATTTATTAATTTTTAAAGTATTAAAATATATAAATATATATATTTTATAATTTTGTAAAATTATTAAATTCATTGTTGGATGGATTAAAGAGATGGGTATGATAAACTTTTAGTAATTTTTTAATCAAATTTTTCCCTTTGACGATCAACTGTAAATTTTATAGTTTTATAAAATTTAAAAATACAGATAAAAGCTATATTAAGATGGCAGGGTAGGATGGTTTCTCATTAATAGAAGTCTTCTCAGCCTTGCTGGAGCCATTTCTTTTCAAAAGCTTTCCGTCTCGGATTCTTCCATCCCTTGCCGACGAGTGAAAGAGAGAGGACCGAAATGTCTTTTTTGGTAAAGTTTCTGTTCCCGCCACCTCCGTCGACCTACCTCACGGCCATGTCCGTCATCAGCTTCGCTTCTCTTTCTTACAGTGGTCTATCAGAGGTGCGGGGCAAACATCTTCAGTACTCCAAGTTCTGGAACGTTGGAAACAAAGCAAAGGAGGGCACCAAGCTGTCCAGCCTCGCGGGCATGCTCATCTTATATACTCCCGCATTTCTCGCCGGCGCTGCCTCCTTCGCTCTCCCCTTCTCTCCTTCTCCCAGATTTCTCCTCCTCGCTTCGGCTCTCACCATCCATTTCCTCAAAAGGGTTCTTGAGGTAAGACATCGCATATACACCGTAACCATCTTGTATAGTCCTATTCTCCTTTTTCTATGGCGAATTCCGCGTCTAGATCTCGTACACACTGCACTTCTGTGCGATTCTTCTGTTTTGAGGCCTGGATTCAATCATCCGTTCATCGGGACCTTCTATTGATCGTAAATCTATCCCCAACCGTGGATTTGAACCGTTGGATCAATAGCCCCCGTAACTGGACGGTTAAGATAAGTTGTATTTTGACGACGCCATGCTTCTGCTTGTAGAATTGTCGCTTTCAAAATGAGTTCGGCTGCAGAGGTGACAGCTGTAACTTTATCAACTAAGGGAAAATGTATTTTTAATCTATTTAAATAAAACTTTAGTTTAAAAAATATTTCATGAATTTAATATGACTTTATGAAAATAGATCTATACAATGTTTTAAAAAAATAACTGATAATTAAATATTTTATGCCAGTTTGATTGGTCAGAGATATTATTATATCTAAAATTAAATTATTAAATGGAATAATGAAAAAGGATAGAGGAGAAAATAGAATAATAATTTTTAACAAACTAAGTTATTTTAATCAGACGATTATAAAAACAGATTCAATTTCAGTCCGGTTGAACTGCAAGTTTTTAGAATAGTGGAAGTGTAAGTTTGGCTGAAGCATTCAATAAGTATTAAATTATACATTGGAAGTATAAGTTTGATGGAAAATACATTTAGAAGTGGCAAAAGAACTTGAAGTATTAAAGTATTTTTATCACGTTATTGTAATTAATCCGGATATTTAATTTGAAATTTTTTTAAAAATACACCGTGCTTAAAAAATAACTTTAAAATTTTATCAGAGATTTTATTATTTAATATACTATGCGTTAATGTAGCGAATGGAAGATACACCATTATTTTTTAAGTACTGGATATTTTTAAAATTTCTCAAATTGAATATTCGAATTAGTTACGATAACCTAATAAAAGTACTTTAAGACTTCAAAGTCTTTTAACACTCCTAAATGTATTTTCGGTATAGCCTAGGGATACCCTTATTTATAAAACAATGTGTTTTAAGCATTTGGGAGTATCAAAAGACTTTAAAGTCTTAAAGTATTTTTATTCGATTATCGTAATTAGTTCGGATTAAAGTATTTTTATTCGATTATCGTAATTAGTTCGGATATTTAATTTGAGAAATTTTAAAAATATACAGTACTTAAAAAGTAACTTTAAAATTTTAAAGAAATCAATTCATTCCATCGATTCATTCGAATGAAAGGGTGAACAATAATGCGCGTTACTGTTCACTCGATTCATTCGAATGAATTAAATTTATACGGAGCGTTATTGTTCACTCGATTCATTCGAATGAATTAAATTTATACGGAGCATTCGTTCGAACGAATCAAAATTGTGAGGTATGCATGTATTTATTCGAACGAATGTCAAAATGAACTGAGCATTCGTTCGAACGAATGAAAATGCAGGGGCATCGTGGTAATTAGCCACCTACCTCCGGAATTGAGTTTGTAGAGGCAGAAATTCCAAGTGTGTAAAAATCGAGCCATAAAGAAGAGGTCATGAATTGATGTGTCCTTATTTTTATTATATAAATTGAAAATATAATCTAGATTGAAAGAAGACTTAAATACTGATCAATCTAATAAATTTTTATCTCAAAAATCATTTTTTAGTCACTCGACCTCAATCGTGAAAATCACCACGCATCATCTTTTAAGGACGTCTGTCAACTTCGAATGTGTGGATCAAGTGGTTAAGTATTGAGTTTAGAGTAAGCATGGGCACTTTTCTATTTTGCTTTTGATTGTTATTGATGATTAAAGGGGATAGGGATTGAAATGAGAAAGTGTCTATATCACACCACCCACTGTTTTATAGAAGTATCAATGCACATATCAAACTCTCCTAACCAGGACAGGATCTTCTTACGGGCATTTTGTATAACCCGACATAGGTTTTACTGTATTGTCCATTTTGTCCTTCGAATCGACTTGCCGAATCCTTTGCTGTAAGTGATTCGAAGGGTTCGGCGAGCCAATTCGAAAGGTAAAATGGACAATACAATAAAATATGTATCGGATTACACAAAATGTCCATGGAGGATCGCTACCCTAGATGTTAAATGTGAAGAAAGTGATTGGGAGAATGGTTGTTTTGATCACAAGGGAAGAAAAATTCTTGAGTACTTGCTGATGTACTTTTACTGGTAATATGAAATTATTGGGTGCTTGTGGATGTACATCCTTCTGTTAAAGCTGATTAGAAAGGGTGTCATTTATTAGGATATTTTATGGACTGGTTCAATTAGGCTTTCTAAGCGTCCATCTTAAGAAGGATTTCATGCTTCATATCTGTAGGGGAGCACTAACTCACATCTTATCAAATGAAAGAAGTTACTTGGATGCCATAAGTACCGTCTTTTAACTCTGTTTGAGGTTTACAATCATCAAATCTAAATACACAACATAGATGGTTGATGAGATAGGAGTGTTTCTAGTTTCAACTATCCATTTCACAGCCTTTGGTTAGAGGACGAGAGATCTCAGGGCTGAATTTGGCATTTGAGATATATAAGAGATCTCCTTCATTTGATGGGTCATTATATGTGTGATGTCTTCTTCGTATCAATACACAAAGGATTTTACCAAGGGTTTAATAATTGGCCTATATGGCTCAGCCTGTATTCTCTTAGAGCACCTAATTAATCCTTGAGGCATGTGCTAACCTCTCTATCGACACACATCAGGTAACAGAGTGACCTTTTTGTGTTGAGAATGAATTGAACCCAAGACCTCTCGCAACTCAGACGGATTCTTGACCGCCAAGTTGGCTCAGACTGTCTTCTCGGCTGGGACACAGGCATTTTCATTTCATTGCTGATGATCTTCAGCTGATTCACGACCGACTGGGCCAATATGACTTAAAACTTCATCCCTAAACAGGAGACTGAGTCCAATATTTAAAACCTTGATCCTTATCCTAGAAATATGCAAAGGAACTGTAGTCCCTCTCACATGGCATACATGGACTCTCTTAATATTCTAGGGTCTCTGTAGTTCTTTGAGTTCTCTCTAAGGGTGGAAAACACAATCCACTTGGTGGGCATCTTGTTTTCTTCCCTAAGTAAAATCATAGCATATAAGTATACCATCTGTAGCACCAAACCATATCTGCTGTTGCAATTTGAAATTTACTAAAATGGTAATCGAAAACTTGCAACTGTGTTAGGTCAGACCATTGATTTAATTTGCAAATTTTGGTTTCGTAGGTCGTGTTCATTCATAAATACAGTGGACGGATGATTCTTGACTCGACCCTTTTGATCTCACTGAGCTATTTCTCTGTTACTGCAAATGCCCTCTACGCACAGTATCTAGCAGAAGGAACCCCTGAGCCCGAGATCGATTTGAAACTTGCTGGAATTGCCCTGTTTTTGGTGGGAATTGCAGGTAACTTTTACCACCATTACCTTCTATCAAAGCTAAGGCAGAAAGATGACAAAGGGTACAAAATCCCAAAGGGTGGTCTCTTCAGCCAGGTGATATGTCCTCATTATCTTTTTGAAATTGTGGATTTTGTTGGAATCTCCTTTATCTCCCAAACAGTTTATGCACTCTGCTTCACTTTGGGCACCATTGGATACTTAATGGGAAGGAGCTATGCCACAAGGAAATGGTACCTCTCAAAATTCTCAAATTTCCCTAAGGAGGTGAAGGCCCTCATTCCTTTTGTTTTCTGATAACTGAAAGACATACAAGTCTTGTAATAAACCTTGGATGAACTGTTGAAGAATGTCTTTCTTTAAATGTAGGATCTGTCAAGTGTGCACAATAATGTTCATAAATACTTACCTTTTATCATTCCAAAAAATAATTTTCATATAAGGTTTATAGTCTATTTAAAAAAATGCTAAATACGGGTAAATTTTTGTACTGGGTGATATAGCTTTTAGTGATTATCTAGAAAAAAATAGGGTAAAAGTGGAGAGAAAATATTTAGAATGGAAAATTATCAATTTTTTCGTTAGGAGTGGATATCGAGTGCCTATTAGATAGAGTGACTCGAGTGTTTTATAAGTTTCTAAATCACTCCCTTCACAATCAATGTGGGACTGTTCGCTCTCTCAATAATCCCTCCTTCAAACGAGGCTCTCCGATGGATAAAATGACTTCGGTCATCTCGTCTTACTAGGGATCTCCTTGAGTGTACATGTGTTCATTTGGAGATACAACTTGGATACCATTTGTTACTTTGATAGGACTGGGTATCTTTTTTTTTTCTAATAAATTAATACGGATTGTGAGACCATATTGAAGTAATGGAATTTATTATTTTAGTTTAAAGTAACATGAAATGTATTTCATAACATGGCATGTACTGAACCATAGAGTCGCATCATGTCTATTAGCATATAATCTATAGTATTTACAGACCAAAATTGGAAAAAAAAAACCATATCTAATTCATTTGAGGACAAAAAAACATTTCCAAGTCATAAAGTTTAGAATTTAAGGTTACTATTTCGAATTAAAGATGAGTATACTTTTTTTAAAATTAAAAAAAAAAATCCATCTATAATTGAGTTTTTGAGTTTTACACTTTCATTTATTATATAAAAGACTATTCCTCACTTTTTTTTTGAATTTTTTTTTTCTAGATACAAGTCTTTAAAAGTCTTACCATTCTCATAACTATCATCAATTGTCTCGGAAAATATTAAAAACCTTATCCTATCAAATATGCTCATCACTTGAACAACATCACAAATAATCGGATAATGTTTATGTATTTTTGTATATAAGAAAGTGGAGAAGAAAGCCAAATTATTTTTTATTTTTTTTACAGGAAAGTGATTTTTTTTAAATGATCATTTAAATAGAAAACCCTACTAAATTATTGAAATATTTTATTGAAAATACTTCAAAAATTGCAAATTTGAGTCAGTACATCTACAAATTTTAAATGGGTCAAATGCATGTCTAAACATACTCTTTTTAGACTAAATTATTCGTACAATTTTTTTAAAATCACAAATGCAACCACACAAATTTCGAAAGAGTATATTAATTTTGCAAGAGTGTCATTTGCATGATTACACTTGTGATTATTAAAAAGTAGTGTAAATAAATTAGTTTTAAAAAAAAATCTGAATAGGTGAACGAAATACTTTAATCTAATTTCAGAATTTATAAATATATTGATCCGAATGTGCAAATTTTGAGATATTTTTAATAAAATATTCTTAAATTATTTTAATTAAAATTAAACTTTTAATGGAAGACACCTAGATTGGCAAATGTAGCCAAAATAAATAATAATGGATACTGACACCAGGTAAAGAATGGAAAAGAAAGGTCGATTCAGATTTCTGCACTTGTCCAGTGGGTGCAAAACTCTTCCATGCATTCAACTCTCTCTCCTTAGAGGAGATTCGATTACTGCAAGAAAGATTGCAAAGCTATCTGACCAATGATAAGACTGAACCACATAGTGAAAACAACAAGACATTACTCTACCATATATTCATGACTTTAACCATTTAGAGTGTCCAGTTCGATGAACGGATGAATGAGTTAATTCATTAAAAAATAAATTGATTTCTTAGGATGAAATGGGGTAAAATGATAAGTTTACTAAAATCTATAACTCCTAAAAAATAATACTTGTATTAAGATTAGTACCCTAGATTTATCTTTTGCCTAATAATTTGCATAAATTCTATATTTTTTTATTTACATGTGAAAAACTGTAGGAAATTCAGTGTAAAATTTTCACGGGTGATATTCACTACCTTTAGGGCACATCAGGTGAGGTCATAGAGGTTCGAACTTAACACATTTTACTTCATGAGATGGAAGATTACTCGTTGAACTATACTCATGTGAGCCAAATTCTATCTTATTTCTAAAAGTTACTTTCATTTATTTTATTTATTTAATATCAATATATGGATTTGTACATATTTCAAAGATTAATCAAGTGTGCTAACAGAAGTTTATATTGATTTTTCATTAAAGAATTATTTTTTCTAATATTAAAATAAATGGGGATTCCAAGAGACTTTTAAACCAACATGCAATCCATATTGATGCCTTTATACGTTTTTACTCAAGAACAAAGGACGAAAAATGTTAAACAAATTAAGGGTCAAATACTGACTGAAATAATCATTCTCGTATGTGTACACTTTATTATTCTACATATTTGCATATAAAATGTATTATGATAAATTTGTTGAAAATATCTTTGTTCAAATATATAGTTCATTAAAATCATTTTGATTAAATTAATTAAAAGTTGTTTTTAAGCTTTTCAAAATTTGATCTATTTAAAAAAATTAAATTTTAAAACTTTTGGTTTTAAAAATATGAGATCAAAGTAAATTTTTGTAAGTTACATTATATAAAAAAGTCTTTTCTAATGAATCTATCAACGTTTTATTTGATGGACCTTATGTCTCAATGTGCAAATGATCGAAAATTCTCTAATTGGAGGCATTGGAATTAGAGGAGATGATTTCAAATTTAAAATATTTTAATTGAAATGTGATTTATTTTTGAAAATCCTCCTCTAATAAGGATAAATCAGCTGTCGCTTGCTAGGGCAAAAATTATTAGAATTTTTTTATAATTAAGATGTTGAGACATCTTAAAACAACTGACTAATCATCGGGATATGTGCAAGCCTCCTTATATATATACACACCAGGTAACTCTACTATGAGTGGCCCTTTAGGGTGGACTGAGAATAAAACTCAAGACTCTCATTTATTGAGATGGATTCTTGACCTTCGCTTCAACCCCTTTAAATAAAAAATATTAGAATTTAATGATCAAAATAGAAGTTCCCATTTTAAATATTGAATGGTTAACAACTTAACATTGTTGAATTGAACTTGATTGTATTAATTTCTGTTTTTAATTGTAATGAAATTATGGTAGAAATCTGATGGAAAATGGGATCGAGATTTCATTTCTAGAATAAATCAAGCTCCTAACTTTTGTTTCAGTTGGCTAACATCAATTGAAAATATTCATTATTCAACTTAGTTTAAAGTAGAATTCAAAATAGAAAAATGATAATCATAACATAATTTGTTTAATTCAAATGGGTGTAGCTGAACTTGTTACCGTTTAATTCAAATGGGTGTAGGTGAACTTGTTACCACCTGCTTCAAGAAGCAGAAGGTTGCGGATTCGAGCCTCCATGACCTAATATTGATGTGCTCTAAGGGCAGCGACAGGGCTGCAGCTCGGGTCGGACAGGTCAAGTTTTAATAAACCCAACCCTAACTCATGTCACAACATATTAAATCCGATCCGATCTGACCCGACCCGACCCAAATTTGTAATACCCTCAACCCGATCCGACCCGACCTGACCCCGTTGCAGCCCTAGGTCCAGATGTCCACTGTACTAAGGCTGAGATGTCAACAGATGAAATGAGTAGATGAGCACGTGGAAGAGAAAGGGAACAGTAAAAATGATAGTCCAAAATTTGAAATCTAGGCGCGACTTATAGACACCCGGATTTTCGGCCTCTATACACCCAATTTCAAATTTTTTCTAATACCCTGCCCTAGATTAGGCGTGTTTTAGCTCGTTAAGTTTGTTTAACCGGTTAATCTCAGAGATTTTGGTTAGGGCTTCGAGGAAAGCCCAGGTTTGGCCCAATCTGAGCCCGAAAACTCAGTGATTCAGCTCGTCGAGCTGGAGGGGCATTTTGGTAATTTACCACTTGTTGTGTATATTTTTATAAATATTGTTGATATGTGAATATTATTGGTGAATAATGTTCTCCTTAATGAAGGATTTACATTTCTGATTCTAAAATAAAATTATTTTCAGAAAATAATATTTAAATATCGCCCGTCTAAACCCCGAAAAGGAATTTTAATTATTTTAAATAATTTCGGGAACAAGATAAATTCAGAAAAAGGTAACTGGTGGTAGACCATTTTAAGAATGGTCTAGTTATTTCATTTCATCTCAAAATGATGTTTCTAAATTGTTTATTTTAACAATTCTTTATTTAAGTAAATAGTGTAAATTTATGGTTTTTATTTAAATAACTGATTTTTAATAAGAGATAAAATCTGAAATTTTTATGGTAACTAAGATTTTCAAAACCCAACCTATCTGTAATGTTGGATCAAAACTTTTGAGCTTTTAAAAACATGTTTTAGTTAAAAATCAGGTTTTTATTAAAATTAGGGGCTTTTTACAAAATTGGAAAATCGGAGGGCTGATTTGCAAATAGCAGAAAATATCCTGTGGTTACTGTAGCAGCGTCTCAGCCACCGCAGGCGCATGCGCTGCTGCTCTCCGATTTCCGGCCTGTCGTCCCGTCCCATCACCGGATTTTCCGGCCAAAAGCCTATAAAATCGGCTCAATCTTCGGTTTTAACTCCCCGCTTCTCTTCTCCCTTCTCTCAGTTTTTCTCAGCCAAAACCCGGCCGAGATTTCAGTTTTTCAGTAACAGTACCTTAGAGGAAAAAAAATTCAAAAATCCGAATTTCAGCCCAGAAACTCAATCCAAGGGAACCACTGCATTCCCCTTTCAATTTCAATCAGTTTTGAATCAAAAAATTTTGAATTTGGCTCTGATTTCAGTGAGAAAAACGATTTTAAAAATTTAGGAAAAATTTTAGGGTTTCTCGTATCAGTGAGCTTCCGGTGTTAAGATCGGATGGCTCACTGAGTTTCAAATCTTCAAACCTCTCCCTATGGAAAGAGGACTCCCGGAGGAATCCATCGGACCGGTCAGATATAAAAATCGAGTCCAGAAAATAGCCCTTTTGCCATTTTCGATTTTACTGTTCACGGCCGCCGTTCACTGTCTCTTACAGACAGTGAACGGGGAAGAAGAAAAAAAAATATATTATTTTATAAAAAAAAAAAATATTTTTATTTGATATTATGGTTGCTCATGTTTTTAAATGTTGGTTCCCATCGAAGAAAAAAAACGAATAAATAATTAAATAATTAAATATTATTATTTTATTCAAAAAAAAAAATATTTTTATTTGAGATTATAGTTGCTTATGATTTTAAATGTTGGTTCCCATTGAAGAAAAAAAAAAGAATAAATAATTAAATATTATTATTTTATTCAAAAAAAAAAATCTTTTGTTAGATTATGTGATGTGATGTTTAGTACCCCTTTTTGTTAATTAAAATTGTACTAACCCTCTTCTCTTATTATTTATAGTGTAAATACTATTTTATCCGCTTTCAGTCCGACACTAGTTGGGAACTGAGTAATTCACTTTCAGGCCGGCACTATAGTCGGGCACTGGGTGACCTCGAGGCCTACTCAAAATGTCAGCTCTGGTCCTATCCAGAAGACAACCGAGAAGTGACCCGAGGATCTAGACCTCACTCAATAAGTCGATCTAATCAATGCCCAGAAGACAATATGAGTTTGGACTGAGCCCCTTTTATTATTATATTCTTATCTTGTGGATAATTTAAAAATGATAGAAACCAAGTATGAGACTCAATTCCATATACCTCGGATATTTTGTGGGAAAACGTGAGATTTCAAAATACTACTCGTGTATATGTATTTGATCTGTATATTGATTGTGCACTTGTGTGTTGTTTGAACAAAGACCGAGTAAACCACACATAACGGTGAGGGAACTTAACTCTACAGATTTTGTAAACAGGTGTTATATTGAGCAATGAGTGGTTTCGATTTTGATGAACTCACTCATGTGCCTATACATGATGCACTAGAGTAAGAGTGCTGTGATGATTATGGTATTACGATGTTGATCGTATGTGTATGCTGACTTGAGAGTGTCAGTATTGGCTACGTTTAAGAGCCGAAGATGTACTTGTAAGGATGTATTTTGACTGTGTCGGGACTTAATACTGGTCTCAGTGTAGTCGGCAGGCGTTACGGTGGATAATGACAGTGGTTTAATGATGTTGACATATTATTTTGAGATTATGCTTATTGTTATCAAGCATGTGATATTGAACTGTTGCTAACATGTTTTATATTTACTTAATTTGCATTGTTAATTATCCTTCACTGGGTTACTAGCTCACACCACTCACCTTTCAGGCGATGAACCCGAGGAGGAGGACCCTCTCTTTCAGGCTTAAGGCGATTAAGTTAAAGCAGTGTTTTGGGATTCCCCCAGAGAGGAATGCCCTAATGTTTCCCTGTTGGTTCTTGGAACCATTGTCCTTTTTTTTGTACCGGATGTGGTACTTAATTTATGTTGAATTAATGTAATCGGCTATTTTGCCTTTTGAGACAATGCTTTTGAATGATGAATCAATGATTAATTTTCTTATGCTTTTGTATTAATCAATGTTGGATTTGATTTAAGAATGTTATGTTATGTTGTTATTATGTCTTAGTTTTTGGGAAGCTTATGGTACATGTTTGAGTCCACTTAACGGGCTAATGTGTAACCGTTGGGCCTAACTGTTGATCCGGCCCAGTAAGAATACTTGTGGTTCAGTTTATCTTTCAAAAAAAAAAATCAGTCGCATTCCGGACCCACCGGTCGGGTCGGGGCGTGACATTTTTCAGGTCAAATTACCATTATACTCTCGGGTTTTTATTCATCCGAATGAACTGCCAGTTTATTCGGCATTCGTTCGAATGAATGTCGAAGTGTAAATTTAGTTCATTTGAACGAATGAAAAAAACAATATTCCCTATTCATTCGATTCATCCGAACGAATGCCGAAATGTAAATTTAGTTCATTCGAACGAATGAAAAGAACAGTATTCCCTATTCATTCGTTCGAATGAATGGATGGTTCATTCGAACTACTTCATCCTACAGTAATGCATAGTATATTATTTAAATAATAAAATTTCCTTTAAAACTTTAAAGTTATATTTTAAGCACTGTGTATTTTTAAAATTTCTCAAATTGAATATCCGAACTAATTACGATAACCTGATAAAAATACTTTAAAACTTTAAGGTCTTTTGACACTCCCAAATGCTTAAAAGACAGTGTTTTACAAACAAAGGTATCCCTAGGCTGTGCCGAAAATACATTTGGGAGTGTCAAAAGACCTTGAAGTCTTAAAGTATTTTTATCAGGTTATCGTAATTAGTCTGGATATTCAAATTGAGAAATTTTAGAAATATACAGTGTTTAAAAAATAACGGTCTATGTTGCAGCTGCTACATTAATGCACAGTGGATTAGTTAAATAATAAAATCTCCTTTAAAACTTTAAAATTTTAAAGTTATTTTTTAATCACTGTGTATTTCTAAAATTTTTCAAATTGAATATCTAAACTAGTTACGATAACCTGATAAAAATACTTTAAGACTTAAAGGTCTTTTGACACTCTCAAATATGTTTTCGACACAGCTGAGGGATACCTTTATTTCTAAAATACTGTGTTTTAAACATTTGGAAGTGTCAGAAGACGTTAAAGTCTTAAAGTATTTTTATCAGATTATCGTAATTAATTCGAATATTTAATTTGATTTTTTTTGAAAATACAAAGTGTTTAAAAAATAACTTTAAAATTTTAAAAAAAAATTTATTATTTAAACACTATATATTACTGTAGTACAAAGTGTTCGAATAAATCATCCTTCATTTGAACGAATGAGCATGGAATACTATTCTATCTATTCATTTAAATAAATATTAAATAAAAGTAAAAATATAAAAATATAATAATAATTTGATCTGGAAATCTGAAATCACGAGTGTGTAAAGAATGTCGGTAAGTCGCGCCGAAATTTAGCTGCCTCCCGATTTGATGAAATTTAGCTGCCTCACGATTTGATTGGATTTGCTTTTTCAGATGCCGTCCAACCCTTAATGACCTTACTCCATTTTTCTCCGTCACCTGTCACCTATCTTGTCACCTTTCCTTTCTTTCTCTTTCCCACTAACTTTCTTCCACACATCTCTTATTCCACGTGTCTTCTCCCCTCATCCTACTCACACGTGCTGATGTAACCTTTCAAAAACACCACTCTGCCCTTTCTTTCTTTTACTGTCAGTCTAATTCACAATCAGAGTACAGGATTTGCTGTCCCATTTTCAAATAACTCTAAACCGGAAAAGATATGTAAGAGGAGATAGAAGGTTGAAGGAGAGACAGAAACGAAAATCGGCGGAAGTAAGAAATGGACATGCAAACGGCGAAGAGGAATAGGAGAAAATAAAAGAGATATGTTAAAGGAAAAATTACCTCATTAACCGTCACAAAATGAGCACAAATGGATATTTTTCTTTGAATTTCATTTGCACTTTTATTAAGGGAAGGTTTCCCATTCTTCAAAAGACTCAAGATATGTTTTTTGCCTTTGCCTTTGTATATATGAGAAAGAAAGATAATGAGATAGATAGAGAGATTAGGGTTGGATAGAGGGTTTTATACTAAGTTAAGAAATTTAGGTCAGATCGAGTCGGGTTGAAATTTAAAGACTTCGCTCAATTCGATTCGAATTTTGTTCAGATTTTTCTTTTCTCAATTCAATCCTACAATTCGACTCTTATAATCCAACCTGCATGATTTCTCAAGTCAAATCATACCTATTGAGTTAAAACTCAACTCCGGCCCTAAGTAGTGTAGTCACTTGTGAGATTTTATACTCAATTTTTCACCTTTTTATCAGACGCAAATTCAAAAAATATATATTAATATAATTTGATGGGATAGCTGACAAGTCCTTCCATTAATATCATACTAAAGATAGACACTGAAGTATATGAGATCTACTTTTCGTTACTTTATTGATTAAGTTAATATTTTTGCTTAGATAAACACTCTTCGTGTCATCCAATCCCACGTCAGCATTCGACTCAATAGAGTAAATGGATGAACAATTCTTCCATAAGTGACTCTCATAAAATGTTTTGGAAGATTTTATGAGTGTAGAGATTTGTAGAAGTTGATTTATAAGATTAAGCCAGAATGTTTTTAGACCATTGGATGATCGCCCTGTGGGACAATCTTAGCTATTAATTCCCAATCCTTGTAGACCCACATATTGACCGGTGGGGAGCACACCCAACCACAATAATTTTGACAAAATTTCAAAATATATAGATGGCCTAAGAAAAGTAGCAAACATAAATCCATTTCTTGTTTAAACAAGACTCATTGGAAAAAAAGAGGAAAAAAAAATATATATATGGACCAAAATGGAAGATTGAAGCATCTTGTCAATTCTCTCTTTACATGTGTGTATCACTTTAGATTTTGTGACACTACTGGATCCACGGTTAGACAAATGAGAGATGTAATAAACTTTATACATTTTCTAATAAAAAAACTTGTTATTTGATCCATTTAATGATATGTCAAATTGCTTCTTGCGTTTAGAAATTAATTAATAGTTTAGAATTTTAGGAGGTATACTCCACATATCAAATGAAAACATTTATTGTCATATTTATTATTAGGATGACAGCGTAGGATCATTCCCTCCAAACTAAGATGTGCTATAGTCATGGATTTCTCTCTTATTATACTTTTTTCAGCCTTTTTGTCCGAGAGCTAATTAAATAATTCTTTTTTAAATTTAAAAAGACAAAAGTACACATTAATATAGTACTTTTAAATAAGACCAAAATTTTTAGTTATAGTCATCATAAAATTCATCCCCGGCTTGGAGGTCAATCCTTTCTATTAGGGAGCTTGTGAAAAGGTACAACCTCTGCATCATTGGTAATGGAAACTCCATCAAATTCTGGTTGGATCCTTAGCTCATGCCTGAATTCATTCTCTTGGACCGCTTTGGTGCCAAGCCCATGTACGATCTCGGCTATCGTTTGGACTGCACTGTGAACTCCTTCATCGATAACAATGGCTGGAATCTCCCTCCTGCTCTCTCTTCCATTTGGAGTTTGATATCTGTTGTCTCCATCCCTTTCTACCCTTGTGTAGATGAGATTTATTGGACAGCCAGTGACAATGGCCGTTCGATTGCGTCCGCAATGCATTCTTCTTTTAATGAGATGGAGGCCCCTCTCTGGGTGGACCATATCTGGTTCTCTGGTTGCTTGAATCGGCACTCAACTCTAGCCTGGTTTTTCCTTAATAATGCACTGAAAACTAAGTCCTTGTTGAACTGGTTTGGCCTGATCCGTTACACTACATGTGTGTTGTGTTGTTCTAATGTTGAGACGCACAACCATCTCCTTCAGTGTAATTATTCTAGGAATATCTGGAGCTTGGTTCTTCGAAAGTTCAACTTCTCTTCTACTGATGATATCCTAGTTGACTCTACCTCGCTGATTCAACTTTCCAACAATCGTCTCGAAAAGTTGGCGGCTAATCTGGTATTTCCGGCTTTGATCTGGCATATCTGGAATGAAAGAAATGCTAGAATTTTCAAAAATTCTCAATGAAACCATGAGCTAATCGGTTCTAGGATTATTCATGACATCAAGAATCGCATCTTCTTCTTGTGTTCGAATGATGACCTTTTGAATCTGAGCGACCTCTTCTCGGCTGCTTGGGAGATGCCTCCACCTACTCCGGCTCTTCTGAAGCCTCCTAACCACCTCGTGTTGTCATCCCTAATCATGGCTTCCTCTTGATTGCTGGGTTTGACACTCCTGATGGTACCATCTTCAGTGCGTTATATGAGAGAAGGGATTCCAACCTGGTTGGTGTCACCAGACTTCCTGCCACTGGGCCTGTTTCGACGCCAATGATCATGAATTTCACCCAAAAAATCCTGCTTTTACTACATCAGTTGGGCTATTCTATCTGTTGTTTGTACCTCTGTGATGAATTCGTCTTGCTGATAAGTAATTTGAAAGTTCATAATTAGGCCATTCATAGCCATGTTTGTGCTATCAAGGCTTTCCTGAATTTGTTTGGTCCTGATGGCCCAATGGCGATACTTTGATTAGCCGCTTGAGGAATCTGCTAAATGCTGGGGACTTAGAATTTTTTTTTAAGTTTCAATTTAACTGTTGGGTCTCCTGAATCCTCTGTTTTGTTCTCCTTGCCTCTTTGGGGCTGTTTTTTTTTGTTGCCTTTTGCCTGACCGGGCTGTGGGCTTATGTACATATTTTGGACTTTCGCGTGAATGAATTCTTACCCATCATTCAAAAAAAAAAAAATTAGCCTTTTCCATCTTATTGGAATGAAAATACTCTCTAATTGCCTTACGGATCACACCCTGTATGGACAACTTACTAGTGGCAACATAGAATTTCAGCGTTTCTCTAGTTAGAAAAAGAACTTAAATCACTTAAAATGTTGTAGTTTCTGTCTTGCGCTTCTTCATCTCTTCCACCACCTTCCTCATGGCTAGATCAGGATCATCCCCAAAACCCATGAAAACCTCTGCAATTTCAGCTGGGGTCATTTGAATGTTTGGCAAGATCTCTTCGACGTCGTTCATGAAATCGTGATCGTCGATGTCGAGGTAGTTCTTGACTAGAGTCTTGAATGCCATGAACTGGCAGTAAGATAAATGGATCTGCTTATCCATCCTTCCAGGCCTCAACAATGCAGGGTCCAGATTTTCCTTGTGGTTGGTAGTAAAAACCATCATCCTCTCTTCTCCACATGAAGACCAAAGCCCATCAACAAAATTTAGCACCCCAGATAGACTGAGCTTCTCCTTCACCTGCTTTGGCTTCCAACTCACTCCTTTGCCTTCTATCTCCTCCTCTTTGTCTTTTGTTCCTCTGTTCCTGTCTGAAAGATCTAAGGTGCAATCAATGTCTTCAACAACTATCAAAGACCTGTTAGAGAATGAGGATAAGGAGTGGAACATATGGTAGAAACTGACTTAGTAGAGAAACAGTCAACTTTTTCTGAGACAAATTGCCCCCAAATACTAAGACTGTGCAAATAGAAAGCGACTAAAAATAGGAAACCCATACAAGAAAACAAAAAAAAAAAACTTTAAATAAAATCAAAATATTATTTTCAAGCTAAGTATTCCTGAATTTCGGGAGAGAAGAAGTCCAAGAAGCGCTCAGCAAAGACACGTCTAGAAACTGACTCATCTGACTCAGCCATGTCCTTGAAGACTCTGTTTACGATTGGGATTCTCATACCTATATATGACAGTCATATGTTGAATCACAACTGGAAATTCTAAAATGTAATCTTGAATGCATTAAAATGATCAAACTCGGATCCCCTCGTTGAGTAGCATTGGAGAAATCATGATACCACCACCAAGTGGACTCAGTTAAAAGAAGGATGTGAATTTTTAGCATATTTCGTATATTAGGATTGGTATTAATTTCAAAAGATTAGTCTGTGTTACGTAGAGTGACTCAATTCTTTTATAAATCTCTAAATCTCTATCTATACTTTCAACGTGGAACTCATTCGCAGCAGCTCCAACAATCCCTCTCTCGAATGAGGCCAACTATCTTGTTCGTCTGAGAGATGTACTAAGTCCACATAAGGTAGCCTATACCTAAGACTGATATCACTTGTTAGGACTGGGTATCCATCCCAAAGTATTAATATGTTAGATGGAGTGTCCTAAATTCTTTATAAATCCCTAAATCTCTCTCTCTACACTTTCAATATGAGACTCATTTTGAACAGCATATAATTAAAACGACAACCACTTTTCAACATGATTAAAATGACAAAAACACTTTTATCATTATATAAGTGATTTTCCATTTTAGTTGGACCGCACAGTCGCTAGTGCTGGTGAAGCAGAGGACCTTTGATTTAAAATAAATGCAAAAATATAGACGAAAATGAGAAGGAAATCTTCTGAAAACTCTGATATCTAGAAGCTTTTTATCTATTTGTAGACCTGGCCCGGTAGCAAAAGGAGATTTCAAATGAAAATATAATATACGTTTTCAAATCACACCCTTTGAAAGTTTAATTCTAATTATTATAATTAAAATAAATTTGTATTTTTCGAAAAATATCAAACAAGACCTGCTTGAAGTTGACATCAAAAGCTTCCTCAGCTGCAAGTTGCTGTCGACGGCCATCAGCTCCAAGTCATACACATCATAACGCAGGAAGTTTGCAATAGCAGCGATCAAACTGGTTTTTCCGGTGCCCGGAGGTCCGTACAACAAGTACCCACGTTTCCAACTCTTCCCAACTCTTTTGTAGTAATCCTTCTTCTTCACAAACATGGATAGATCTCCTTTAATCTCTTCCTTGAGAACTGGATCAATGGCCAAAGTCTCGAACGTTGAAGGATGTGAAAACGGCACCGACGTCCATAGAGGTCCACCTCCATAGTCCTTTCTGTTGGTGTAGAGGTGCTTCTCTCTGGTGTTGAAGCGGATGATGGAGGCCTCTTCGATGATGTGGGGAATGTAAAGAGATTGCACTAGTTGGCGATGCTTTGAATGGAAGGTGAGATTCAAGTAAGGGATTCTTTCAATCCTTCCAGTTGATTCAAGTGTTCCTGAAATTAAAAAATATAGTCTTGCTAAGCTACCAATTGATTTACTAATAATAAAATCGTTGTCAGTTCTAGGGCTCAAACTCAGGCGGACCCATGTCAAAACTCATTGAACCCAACTCAAGTGTTGTTTTATACCTTAGTTCACTCAGGTCGAGTTGAATTATGTTTCTCAACCCAACTACCCGAATTTCTTGCCGCTTTTTTTTCAACTCGACCAGACCTGAAATATACAAATGCATAATCCAAACCCACTGATTTCTCGGGTTGGGTCATGTGCCCATGTTTCACCCCTAGTAGTTCTATATCGGCAATGGCAAGTAACTACATGGATACAGAGTAAGTTTACCTCACAATCACTTTCTCTTTAGTAAAATGATAATGAACATTCATATGTTTTGCCCTCGATTGTTTCCCCCAAAGATTGAACATCATAATTAATAACTACAAACATTCAGTTGAAATTTGTAGAAATTGGATAGATGAAATTTGAATCCCAAATCAGATCATTTAAGCCTAATAATTTCAAATTTGGAAATTTTGATTGCTACAGTAATGTTTTTCTTCCCTAAAGAAAGCTACTTTGATAATTTGCTACAGCAAGAAGGGTTTCTTCCCTAAAGAAAGAAAAAAAAAGATAGAAATCTAATTTTTATCTTCTCAATACCTGGAGACCAAGTGATGTTGATTCCTTGAAATCTATCTTCAATGGTCTGTCCATCAGCCAACGTGTAAGTGCATTGGTTGGAGTTTATGGATTTGAAGAGGTGTAATTTGTGAGCAGAGGATATGGTTTTGGAGCTCAAGTAGTAGCGAGCAGATTCATACATGTCATTGGTTAGAGAGGAGGAATTGTGTTGTTGGATGTTGATTGAGATGATGGGGTTGAGATTTCTGAACACGTATTTGAAGAAGAGGTTTCTGAGCAGAGCATAGAGATCTGGATGGATGAGTCTTGGTAGTGATTGGAAGAACATCAAAGCAGCCATGAAAGAACCTGCAAATTTCCAATCCATGGGGAAGAATGGGAGGAGAGCAGCATAGAAGGGAATCATCCTTAACTTTTCTCAAGATAAAAGCCTCCTTTCTCAAGTACTTGTCTATTATTGTAAGTGTTTTTTTTTTTTTTCACTGAGGCACTGATGTGAAAAGGTTCCCATTTTTGCCTTTATTTATGGTGAGACAGTGGTCGGTGTCAGTGAAAATACTGGTGCCTAAATAAATTTTTGAAAAGAAGTTATTTAAAAATCTAAATGACCCACCAACCATGACAGATGCTTGGAAAAGTTAAAAATGTTGTCAGTTGTGAAATGTAAAAGAAGCCCTCTTGGATAATCTCTCTGAGTCCAGGATGTTTTATTCGGTTGGGCTTAACTCAACCCGACATGAAAAACCCAAAAAGACAATTTGGGTTTTGGTTGACTCAGGCTCAGGCAGAGGTCAAGCTTGGGCCCAACCAAGTTCTAAGTTTCTAACCCAACTATCGATTGGTCTGCAGAAGATTAAACTGAAATTAAAAAGAATCCGTATTCATGCATTTAGCAAGGCATCCCACTTATCCCCATTATAATGGCATAAACACAAGTGGGTATTCTGAAAGTCAATATTTTAAATATTTAAAACATATTTTTACTTGAAATTGTTAATCCAATAGTTAAAGATGCATCTTTTAACAAAAAAAAAACTAAAACCATTGCAAAAATGTTAAAAAATTTAGATGTTTGAGTTTAACTCAAGCTCAATTCAACATACATCGAAGCAGGGGTATAAATCTCGACCGATATTATGTGTATCAACCGTACTAGCGAGATATTAGACGATATGGTTGAGATCTCACCGATATCGGCCAATACACATTTATACAGCCGATATTTGTCCAACAAAAATTTAGGAGAGAGAGATATATATCAGCCGAAATTCGAGATACTGATATATCGGCCGAAATGCCAATATCTCGATAAAGACGATTTTTATACCCCCCACATCCAAGCCAAATTCAAAAAGCCACCCTTCTTGGCTCTATGCAGCTCAACAAACAGTTATACTAAGATCAAGCCCTAGCTCAACTCATCACAACCCTAGCTACACTCTTATGAAAACACAACATGACAATACAAAGAGAAACAAAGAGGTAATACAAAAGGATTTTAATTCCAACATATATGCGACTCAATAGTTTAAAACTCAAATAAACTCAAGCAAATTAATCCAAGTTGACTCTTGAGTCAAGCAAGTCCACAAGTTTTACTCGAACTCCTTGAGTCGAAGTAATTACGCTTGTCGAAGGTATTTAAAAGGATTTCTAGTATCGAAGAACTACATTGCCACTACCTTTGTCAAATACAATCAACCATGAGATCCCATTACCAGAGATCTGTTGTGTCTATGAAAATTCCATCAAGCTTGAAATTTTCATATTTCCATGATTAAATGTATAGTTTTGGATTGGATAATCTTGGTTTAGGGATGGCAACAAGTGGCTTAGCTTTCTTAAGAACGATCCCAAATTCCTCTGACAGATCAAGTGTTGTCTTCTGGGGCAAATTCCATTCAAATGAATGTAACAATGTAGCTAGCACATACATTAGCATCTTCTCCGCAATCGGCACTCCTGCACACATCCTCCGGCCGGACCCGAACGGAAAATATCTGTAGTCATTACCATTATAGTCCCATTTGTGGGTGTCACTCAAGAACCTCTCAGGCATGAATTTTAAGGGGTTGTCCCAAGCTTCAGGGTCTCTATGTATGGCCCAAACATTGGTCAAGACCTTGGCCCCCTTTGGGATCATATATCCACTAATGGTGCATGATTGGCTTGGCCTTCTAGGAAGCAAGAGTGGAACAGCAGGGTGTAAGCGTAAAACCTCTTTTACAGTTGCATCTAAATATCTAAATTTAGACAAATCGGTCTCCTCCACTATTCGATTCATCCCAACCACTTGATCTAGCTCTTCTTGAGCTCTTTTCATTACCTCGGGATTCTGCAATATCTCGGACATAGCCCACTCAATCGTTGTCCACGTAGTGTCAGTCCCCGCCACAATTATGTCCTGTTAACATTTAAAAGTTTTTTGAGTCAATAAACTTGCTCAAATTTGAACTTCAAGTCAATTTTGATTGAAGTGACAAATGTCTCAAATTAATTAATTTAAGAAATCAATGACTCCAAATAACACTGAAAGCACCGTCGTTTTATATACTTTTAAATCTTTGAACAGAATGACAGGCTACTTGTTTGATCTAAGTTACATAAATATGTTAATGCACTGATTAATTTTAAAATATTTTTAATTAAATACTTAAAGCAAGAAAAAACAAAATTGCTTATAAAGAAAACTGGGTGAAACAGAACAAAGTTCACAACTAGGATCATATGGGTGCCAACTTGTTGCCAAAGACAGCATAGTGTCTGCCATGAGAAAACCCTTTTCATAAACATGCTCAATTATAATAAGAATGATAGATTTCTCTAATTACTCTTACTAAATATCAAATTACAATGTAATATAGATGAAAACAACAAGGAAGATTAATTACTCTGAACAAGGCCTTGATATGGATATCTGTCAAGGGAGTCTTAGGGTCTCCTTGATCTGCAAGGTCCAAAAGAAGCTGAAGGAAATCTTTTCTCTGTTTGCTGCAATCGACGTGCTCTTCTCCGGCCTCTTTTCGCCGCTGCTCTATGATTGTATCCAAGGTCCGATTAAGCCAAGATGAATATCTCTTCACCTGTCGGGCCAGGCCTTGTATATCGAATCGGGCTAGAACAGGGAAGAAATCTGAAATATTGGGCCTTCCAAAGAGCTTGATCATCTCTGTTATCATATGGCGAAATTCGGCCCCATCTCCAATGCAACCACTCTTCTTTCCTACTGGTATTTCACTATCACCCCATAACATGCTTGATATCACATTGAATATGGTAACAAACATCTGCTCTCTTATGTTAATGGGTGAACCTATCATGCCATGCAAGTCACTCACCATTCGGCGAACTTCTCGCCGCCGGAGGCCCGAGCAAGCACTGATACTCTTGTTACTGGTCATATCCTGGACAAACACCTTGCGGAGCATGCGCCACTGAGGCCCATAAGGAGCCCAGCCCAAGTCCATGCCATTGTATGTTGCAGCCAGTGCAACTGCCGAAGCGTCGCGGTTTGCGAAAGTAATGTCATTATCTTTAAGGACCTCCTTTGCCAATGAAGCTGAGCCGATTACAATACAGATCTTGTTTCCGAGACGAAGCTTCACAATTGGGCCGTAATTCTCTGCTAATTTAGCAAAGTAGCGATGGAGATGGGGCTCGATGAATGGAAGGTTTCCAATCAAAGGCAAGCCGCGAGGGCCCGGTGGGAGTGGTGGTGATGACCCATTTCTTGATCTCTTCATCTTCCATGATAACCAAGAAATTGCAAGTATTAGTGAAGAAAGGGCAAGGACTAGACTTGCTAATTCATCCTTATGGTGACTGATCTGCCACCATGAACTCCATGGACAAGAACTCATATTCATGATCTTAACACTTACAATTAGAAACCATTTACCATCTCCTAGAAATCATGTTCTCTCTCTCTCTGTAAGTAGTATAAACTCCCATCGTAAATTTCTCCTACTCTTCTTGACTCTTCTCACAATCGACAAAGTATACTCTGTTCCTAGTTCAAAGAAGTCCGCAGAGAAAGACCAACCTGTAAATATCATCCACAAAATAAGATCAACCTTGTTTTTTAATGGATTTTGTTTCTCTAAATCATCTACGTGGGCAAATCTAGGATGTCCAAGTCATGTCAGTCAATGTCCAAAGGGTGGAAAAGTTTGACCCGTATGCAGCCCGAAGTGGACTGGCCAGATCCACTTGTCGGCCAACAAATCAAAAATTAGAAAAAGCATTGAAAAAGATCACAATTTTACATAGGATTTGATTGGATTGGATTGAAAAATTCAATCAGGACCCAACAATTTTACATGAAGTGATATAAGTACATATCTTCCTAATATTAATAGTATAGATCACACTCTGTTTAATAATTTTTCAGCATTTTAGTACGATTTTGAAAGGTTTTTTTTTTTTTAAAGAACAAGGTATTTAGGTCTCTTAGATCACCTAATTAATTCTTAGGGTAAGTGTAAACCTCTTTATCTGCACACATTGGGTAACACTATGGAAAGTAAGTTATTTATATTGAAAGTGACTTGAACTCAAGACCTCCCATCTTAAACAAGTTCTTGACTGCCAAATCAACCCTCGCAGGTTGATTTTGAGAAGATTTAGAAGTAGGCCTTTCAAATGTGAAAGTTATTTGTCAATTCAAAACTTTTTTTTTCCTTTGAAGCTTATTAATTTTGAGTTATTTTCATCAAATTTTTTTTTTTGAATTTTTATCTAAAATAATCCCGTTTTAGAGTTTTTGTGAAATACTTTGATAAAGTAGTATTCCATGTTAATGTAATTAAATAAAAAAATCTTAATGTGATTGATATAGTACGTAAAGTGTTTGTGATTTTTCATATTTTTTTGAAATATTTATAAAATCTAGATTTTCTAAGATAATTCTCATTTTGAAGTTTACTGTGGAAAATTTTATAAAATGATATAAAAATGTTAATGAAATCAAATAAGAGTCTTTAATGTGATTGATATAGTTTGTAGAATATTTATATAATTTTTCTAATTATTCAACATCTTACACGAAATACAAACTTTTTTACAACAAAAAAACTATAAATTATAATATAACATGTCACATGAAATACTAGAGAATATATAATTCAGGAATTATTTCTCTAGATCATTGAACTCTCTCTCTCTATATATATATATATATTGCGATTTAAAAATACAAATAAAATTCATTCATGTGGAATTTGGAACCAACTGTGGATGATCCACTACACTGCATGTAACGATTCAAATAAAAAAACTTTGCAACTAACCTTCGTGTGCCCTATGGGTAGTGCGCTCACTCATCGGTATTTTACGTTGGGTATCTTGCGATTTTCCACATGTAAATTCAATAAAAAAAAATCTTTTTAATATTACAAATTAAAATACAAATAGAAAGTACATATACACACATCTTACCAGAGTAAATTTTTACACAAAATTCAGAACCCGATCAGCAATTAAATTATTACGAAAAATGTGGCTCGCCATTGTTACAACTTAAAAGGCTCAGATGCAAAGCAACATGAATTAAGGCAATTATTCATTATTTAGAAAAAAAATTGAGGAGAATTTAGATAAGCAGGAGAATAATTTTGAGAATTTCCTAGTTTTGATTTCTTAAGAAGAGATTCAAATAAGTCGATTCCCACTCTATTTCAAAAGGTCTATTTATATGGATAAAAAAGGTTATACATGTTTTGAATATTAGTTGAATATAAGATTTACGTTGTGTGATATCCTGACCCAGGAGCCAGAGGCCAGGCCCTAAATAGATTGATCCAAGTGAAACTGGGCCCTGTCGGACGGGCCAGCAGAGTGGGCCGGTCGGATCCGACAGCCCAGCAGTGGGTGGAAGTTGTGGAAAGTCCCACATCGGAAGTTGAGGAGTTTGAGAGGGGGTTTATAAGTAGCCTTACCCTCCTCTTCTACCAAGACGCGTTTTGGACCAGGACTTGGGCCGGGTCCGATCCAAAAAATCGTGAGGGCTTGCCCGTGTGCACTTGTGTGCGCGTGTGGGCCCAAAGCGGACAGTATCTTGCTGGGCCGAGCCCCAAACCCTTTTTATGGGTCGGGCTGTTACCCGTTGAACGACATTATACTTATATTTCATGAAAAAATAAAAGTAATTTCGCTATCTTGAAAATAGAATTACAAGAGAGTTTTTTTCTTATAATTCTTTAATACATTTTAAATCTTTTAACAGATTAACAGATACATCATATAGTTGGTGTGGTACCCTGTACAAAATTCAAAAAATGCTCCTTTACCCTAATTAGGATCCAAATTTTCACTATTACCCAAATCACTACAAAATCAAAGGCATTTTTCCATTATCACCTTGTCCACTCTCTTGTATTCTGTTTCTCCCCATGCAATATCAGCTACTCAAAAGATATGAAACCGGATTCAAAGGTCTTAACAACGTATCTTTTTAACGGAGATAATAAGAACAATGACGTAAATAACAGATTTGAATGGATTAGTTTGATGGTCAATTCTCACTCTTGTTTATTGGAGATTTTGAGATCAAACCTCCTTCAACACAAAAAAAAAAAAACCACTCTCCATAATTTGTACTTGGCGTGATTAGTCAGATGAGATGCCTAAATACTTTGGTCTTAAAAAAAAATAACAGATTTACCAAGTCACTACATTAAAAAGATTATTATTCTACTCAAGTCTAAAACATAAAAAAGTTTCACTGCATAACACCAATTATCATTACACATTTACACAAAAACAAGACAAACCAAAGCAAGGGATCTCATCCTCACACCAGAGATGTAAATGTTACAGAGAATCTACAGATATTCTATTTCAAACAAGCTTGAGTTCTTCATTCTTCCATAAATTATACATAGAGCTGTGTGTTGGACAACCTTGGTGTGGGGATGGCAAGTAGTGGCTTTGCCTTCTTTAATACAATCCCAAATTCTTCTTCAAGATCAAGTGCCGTCGGCTGTGGCAAGCTCCAATCAAACGAATGCAACATTGTGGCTAGCACATACATAAGCATCCTCTCGGCAATGGGCAAGCCGGCGCATATCCTCCGGCCGGACCCGAATGGAAAATAACGATGGTCGTGACCATTATAATCCCATTTCTGCGTGTCCCTCAAGAACCTTTCAGGCTGGAACTGTAAGGGGTTGTCCCAAGCATTGGGATCTCTATGAATGGCCCACACATTGGCCAAGACCCTGGCCCCCTTGGGGATGGTATATCCACCGATGGTGCACGATCGACTCGGGCTGTGCGGAAGCAAGAGTGGGGCGACAGGATGAAGACGAAGGACCTCCTTCACAACTGCATCCAAGTAATGCAACTCAGGCAAATCAGACTCCTCCACTATCCTGTTCATCCCAACCACTTGATCTACCTCTTCTTGAGCCCTCCTCAACACCTCAGAATGCTGCAACATCTCGGCCATAGCCCATTCCGTCGTCGTCCATGTAGTGTCAGTCCCCGCGACAATGATATCCTGTCAATAATGTTCAGTTATAAGAATGAATCCACATTAAATCAATATTGAAAGTTGATCAGGATTGTGAAGTGACAGGAAGTGTCACATCAGTTAATTCGAGAAACCAATAACTCTATATAACATTTGAGTCACCCTTCTCTCTACGGCTAACTTTTGAGAGTGAGTTTTACTTAAAAAATGTTATCAAGTCATAATTTTTCTAAAAAGATTTCTAAGACGAGTCTAAAAAATAGTTCTTTAAAGCAGCTCCCTACGTTATTGCAAAATTGGTCTGTTTGAATCTTTCTTGAACATTACATGAATCGGGGTTTGAGCTCTATTTTTTTTCTTGCAACGTTGGTCTGATTGTTTATTTTTCCTTATTGTGCTTGGCCTGGGTTTTGGGCTTCAAGTGTATTTTGGGGCCTCTGTTTTGCCCTGCTGTTTCCTTTTGTAGTTTATTGGGGAGTTCTCCCCACTTTTGAATGACTACGTACTCTACATTAAAAAAAAATCTCTAATTACTCTTACTAAATACTAAGTTGCAATGTAAATTTTAACAAAATACCATAGAAAACCAATTACCATGAACAAGGCCTTGATATGGGTAGTTGTCAGGGGTGTCTTAGGATCTCCTTGGTCCATAAGCTGCAAAAGAATTTGAAGGAAATCCTTGCTTTCCTTGCTGCATTTGTTGCTCTCTTCTCGAGTCTTTCTTCGCCTCTGCTCTATGATGGTGTCGAGGGTTGAGTCGAGCTTCGACAAATACCTCTTCGTTTGTCGTGCTAGACCTTGTATGTCAAACCAGGCCAATACAGGGAAAATATCAGAAATATCGAGTTTTCCGAAAAGCTTTACCACTTTCGTCACCATATGCTGAAATTCAACAACTTGACTGATACGATTACTCTCCTCCCCATTGAGTGGATCACTGCCACCCCATAACATGCTTGTTAACACATTGAATGTGGTTTCAAACATTTGGTCTCCTATTTTAATGGGAGAACCAATCTTGGCATGCAAGTCACTTACCATCCGGCGAACTTCTCGTTGCCGGAGGCCCGAGCAGGCACTGAGGCACTTGTTGCTAGTCATATCCTGAACAAACACCTTGCGAAGCATGCGCCACTGTGGACCATAGGGAGCCCATCCTAAGTCCATACCACCATATGTTGCAGCTAGTGCCACAGCCGGTACATCACGGTTTGCAAAGGTTATGTCATGATCTCTAAACACCTCCTTTGCCACTGAAGATGAGCCCAATACAATACAGGTCTTGTTGCCAAGACGAATCTTCACAACTGGGCCATAATTCTCAGCTAGTTTAGCAAAGTAGCGATGGAGATCGGGCTCGATGAATGGAAGGTTTCCGATCAAAGGCAAGCCACGAGGCCCCGGAGGCAGTGGTGGTGACACATTTCTTGATCTCTTGATCTTCCATGATAGCCATGAAATACCAAGTGTAACTGCACAAAAGGCGAGGACTACACTTGCTAATTTATCTGCTTGGTGACTGTCTTGCCACCATGAAGTCCATGTACAAGAAATCATATTCATGATCTTACCACTTGAATTGAAAACCATGTACAATCTTCTATGAATAACAACCAGCCTTGTTTCCTCCTCTATAATTTCTGCCTAACAGTACAAGCACTGTATACTAAATATCCTAGGGACCTTGAATTTTCCTCACTTCATCGAATCTTTTTCTCTGGTGCAGCGAAAAGTCAGCAATGCCACGACAGAAACCTCTAATCCTTTCCCGCAGCCCACAGGCGCCATAAATCATTGATATTTTTCTCCCAAATCTAGCAGTCATTATCAACTGACAACAAAGACCCTTGAATATTCTTTTCCATTGCACTCAGCCATATGTGTAGCAGAAGAGTACATCAACGAGTGCCGTAGGAGAAAATCTAGAGGGGTTGGCCTCGCGGTGAAGAAGTTTCTTTTATTTTATTTTTTTAGTGAACTATATTAATAGGAAGAAAAATTACAAAAATCAATACAAAATATCTAAGAGAGTTAGGCCAAAAAGAAGCAAAAAAATCTAGAGGTCTTGAATTTGATTCCTACTCAAACCTCTATGCCACTCTCCATAGTTGTTTACCCGGTGTGCGTTAGATTAGAAGGCTTGCACATGCTCCAAAGAGTAGTAAGTTAAAATATTCTCCTGCTCCAATACAGATGAGACGTCTAGATTCCTCTGGTATTTTTTCAGTCAAATCTTTGATTGAGTTGGCGTCTTTGGATGATCCTGTTTCTCTTCAGCATCTTAAGTTGATTTGGAATAGTCTTGCCCCCCCCCCCCCCCCTTAGGGTTCAATTATTCAATTGGTGTTAGTACTAAAAGGAAAATTTTAACAAGGTTGGAATTGAGAAGGAAAGGCCTTTTAAGCGCGGATGCTGAATATAAATGCCCTTTTTGTAATGAAGAGGATGAGTGTATTGATCATTTTCTTCTTACAAGCCCTTTTTCATGGAGATTATGGAGTTATTTTCTGAGCCTAATGGGAGTATCTTGGATTATCTCTGGTACTTGGGAGAACTTTATGGAATCATGGTTCATTCAATGCATTAGAAACAAGAGGAAGCTCGCCTAGGTTTCTATTCCGGCGGTGGTTTCATGGACCATTTGGAAGGAGAGCAATGTAAGGATTTTTTAGGGGCAATCTTTGGATATTGGGGATCTGTTTCAAAAGGCAAAGTGGAGTTTCAGTACGTGGTTATGTTCTAACTTGGCGTTCAGAGATTTCAAGGCAGGGGATGTTTGTCAGTCCTGGGATGGTTGCATGATGGTTACTCCTTGACAAATAAGGAGATTGTTAGTAGATTGGTCCCCGCCTCCTTTGGGGACTCTTAAGTTTAACGTGGATGGTGCGTCAAGGGGTAAACCAGGTCCTGCGGGCATTGGAGGTGTTCTTAGGGACTATGAGGGCTCTATTTGTGTCTTGTTCTCTAAATCGATTGGGATCAAGGAATCTAATGAGACAGGACTTCTTAGTATTCGGAGAGCCTTGACTCTAGGGATGAGCTTGGGAGAAATTAAGTTAGTTATTGAAAGCGATTCTTCCAATGCTATCAAATGGGCTAGGGGTGTGAGGCGTTCCCTATGAAGGCTGATCACCCTACTAAGGGAAATTAAGGGTCTTTCTATGGGCTTGGAGGTCTCTTCCAATTACATCAGTCGGTCTGCAAATGGCATGGCGGACTTTTTTGCTAAAAACGGTGTTGAAGAGCAGTTTTTGAGTGTCTTTCATCTTCTGGATGAGTGATTGTTTTATTGTATTTTTACTCTTTTTATTTTGATGCTTGCTCTTGGGCCTATCCCTCTTAGGCCCTCTTATATTGTACTTTACCTTTTTTTTTTTTTTTTTAATGAAATCTCTTCTTTACCACTCAAAAAAAAATGAGACATCTAAACACCTTGGTCATGAAAAAGAACAAGTGCCGTAGGAGAATCACTATAAAACCTGGTATAGGGGACCATATGAATTCCCAGCTGGTTTGGAGTTTCATACTCATCCCTTCGTCTTACTCTTACGCTTCAGATCTTACAAAATTGGAACACTTTAAGCAAATACAATTTTTCATGGCTGATCTCTTAGAACTCAAATGGTAAGAAATTTCACAAATCCTATATCCATTTCATCCGAGATCCAATGGGATAAACTTTGACCACTCTCCTATAGCAATTAAAGGGCAGCCATGGGTTCTTCCGAATTTGTCAAATTCAAGCTTGAACCAAATTGTACTTAAAGGGCTCAGCCGGAAAGGTGTATGTTGGGTTATCTAAACTCAGGTTTATTTGGACCTAAAATGGAAATCTTTTGTATAAATTCTATTCATAAAAATTATATATTACATAAATTTTATAAATTATTCACTAAAAAATATATTTTATCAACAAATGGCCAAATCCTTTGAAATCAACAAATGGCCATTGAACTTAAGTCAGATTTTCAGCCTCGGGCTTCTCCTGAGAGATCTGAGAACTTGAAATGTTTGATTAACAGAAGAGAAAAACAAAAGACCAAATAAATATAATACAAATCTACAAGAATCCAATTTCCAAATCATTTTGTCCCCCTAAACAAAACAAACAACTTGAGAGAAGCATCAAGAAGAAAGAAAACAAATAAATGGGAAGCAACCCATTTAAGTTTGATATCTATTGAGCCAAACAGCATAATAATTACTACTAAAAATCCATCCTTCCAAAAGATCATTATTTAAAACAATTCCAGAAGCCTAATTCAACAGAAAACCATATAATATTAACAATGATTAGTAGTTAAGAAGTTGAAAATCAGAGAGAGAGCTTGAAGATGAAGGAAGAAGAATGCCAGTGTCGAAACAGCAACGTCAGCAATCCAATAGAATGGGATGGAAAATGGCTGTTCTTTATTAACTGGTGTGCTGTGAAAAATTCTGATTGATGCATACTGGCTATTGAACAAGGATAAAAAAAATACTCCCTCCGTCCCATTTTAGTTGTCTCATTTGAAATATTTGTACTTTTTAAAGAACTCTCTATATAAGGCTAGCACTCCATGTGATCTCATCCATTTTTAACACACTTTATACTATTCCAATATAAATGAGACAACTATTTTGAGACAATTTCAAAATCCATATAAAACAATTAATTTGGGATAAAGAGAGTAGTATGCAACAATCTGCATCTTAATCAAGAAATGACACAGCATTTGATCATTAGTATCTTCAGTTCAATTTCAAATCACGGGCGAGCATGCCTATCCACATTTTAAAACATTGAAACCCATCATCCTCTTTGGAAGTCTATTCTTTTCTGTAAACATCGGTTGGGGAACTTCGGGTGTGACATCAATCCTGCCCCTCGTCGCGCATCAAGTATGTGGCATGCCATTGCTGCTTGTGTTGACAGATTCAAAGTTGGGGCTCAATTCAAGGCAGGCAGTGGTGACAAAATAAAGTTTTGGATTGATTTGTGGTGCGACGGCTCCTCCTTAGCCTCTAGATTTCCATCCCTCTACCGCCTCTCCCTTAATCCTTCCGAGGAAATCTCTCACTCCCTGACGGGTACCCATATTGTTGGGGATATCTCTCTTCGCCGCAACCTTTCAGACACAGACACTGATGCTTTCATTAATCTGCTCCAGTCCTTATCATCCTCCAGAATCAACCCCGATGTGGATGATTGCATTGTTTGGTGGCCGGACAAGAGTGGGTTTTTCTCGGTTAAGTCCTTCTACACTTGGTCATCATCATTTTCCGGTATAGATACTGTCAACCCTAAAATTTGGTCTTCAAATGCTCCCTTGCGGGAAATCAACTTTGTTTGGACCACCGCATTAGGGAAAATCTTGACGCAGGACAATCTTCAAAGACGTGGACGAATCATGGTTAGTGCTTGCCCATTGTGTTTGCAAGCTTCCGAAGAGTCGAATCATCTTCTTCTTCATTGCCCATTCTCCTCAAAGGTTTGGTTCTTGGTGCTTGATCAGTTTGGGGTTTCTTGGGTTATCCCCTTATCGATTGCTAAGTTGTCCTTCTCTTTTAGCATGCTTCTGTTTCATCGAAATGTGCCTCATTGTGGCAGTTATTTTTTTTTTGCCACTATTTGGAACCTCTGGTGGAAAAGGAATAATCAACTGTTCATAGATAAGAGTGAATCTCCTTCTGCAGTTGGTCATCGCATCTTGTCAAGTGCGCTTCTTGGGTCGTCTCGTTGCAGGTGTTCTGGAATATTTCGATGTCAAACATTTTGCGTGCCTGGAAAATTTGCATCGATCCGACTTGAGGAATCACTGTTTGATTTCCTTTCTAGTGATTAATGTTGTTTTCTTTTTCTACTTCCTTTATTTGTATTTGCACCACCAGTGTCCCTTTATCTATTAATATATCGATCTTTTGAAAAAAAAACATTTAAGTCACCCTTGATATCCGGGTGTGTGCCAAATTAGGAAATCCCAGAAGCTGTCTGTGACTTTCTGTTTCCAACTTCCCAGACTTCAAAAATATGAATACATGGGAACGAACTTCAGCTACACATGGACAAAAGGATATAGGGACTTGGTGGATAAGGTATGGGTTCTCCATGAAGAAGTGAGTTGAAGCATGAACATAAAAAAAAAAAAAAAACAACGCCGCTTGGGGAGAAAAAAAATAGTTGCTAACAAGTGATCTCCATTTATCTCCTCTGAAATAGCTACAAAATGTGATAAAATAGCCTTTTAAGTTTTAACAGGGTAGATGGTCAATACCACCTAAGAGCCCATGTCACGGTCATCTATATAACCTTCTATATGTAAATGGGATAACACCTAAACAATTAAGAACATTCACATGAGCCCAGAGAATCAATAAAATTCAAAAGAGAATTTGATACTTCTTCAAGAAACATTCCTTTTCATTATAGTCATCTGTAATCCATGAAATAACTGGATCTGGAAATCAAGCTCATGCTCAAAATTGAGTTTGATCACCCTTTTTTTTCTGTATAATTGCTATCAATAAGAGTAACTGAAGTACAATATTGACTTGTAGTTTAATAAGCAGTCATGAAGCTGAGCATCCATTCAGTCACTCCTAGAAGAAGCCTTCACACCTTTCGAGCTAGAGTTCGTTGCTTCGTTGCATGCTGAACAACCTTATCCTCCACTGGAAGACCTTTCCGCCGCCTTACTGCATCAATAAGCTTTCTCGCTGTGTTAGGCAGAACACTGGAACCATCTCCAAACTCTTCAATTTCCTCCTCTGTCTTAGGTATGAAGAAAGGATCCTCAGGAAGCTCCTCCCAATGGCTAAGTACAAGCAAAGCACTTGATGCTCCAGACGTCCATCTCCTAAGCTCATCGGCGAATCCAAAGCTTTCAGCCACTGGTACATAGGCATGCACTGTAAACAGTGGAGATCCTTCTTGCATCTCCTCTTTCAAGATTCTAGCCCGCCGGCGGGCAAGCACAGCATACATGGCGCCCAGATATTCAGTTGGCGTAATCAATTCACAAAAGTACATCGCTTCCACAAGCCGGGGCTTCTTTTGAAGCACCGCTGCCCTGCATGCTTCTTTGACTGTGGTCATAACCTGCCCTGTGAATATCCCATATTGATCAGGTTGTTGGGCAGGTTCTGACTCATCAGATCGACTCCCAGCCGGAAAGATGTGAGCTTCCACAAGAAATGCCAGACCCCACATTGGCTCTTCACAAAGTGGACCTGAAGCTGTAGCCAATTGAAAACCAGATAACACGCTACTCTCAAGGCTCTGTGCCTCCATATAAAGAGACTGATTGGATCCAATAGACAACTCAAAAGCTGGCCAGTTATGTTCAATCTTCAAATCAGAAGCATCAAGGAAACCCAACCTTTCAGATACATTGGTAGAGCCACATACAAGAACACAATCTTCTCCATGGAAGTAACCAGTATCTCTCCTGAAATCAGGAGAAAGAAGAATATTAGGCCCAACCTGATGAGGTCCAAATGCCCACATCCTCTGCAAAAAACAAAACCACAAGCTCTCATATCTCTCAGCCTTTTCTCTGTCTGTCTCTTTACTGGCACATTCTATTTCACTCTCTATTGCATCAATAATTCGTTTCTTGAGTGCTGCAACTGAGTTCTCATTCTCCACAGTGGTGCTTTCATTATCCATAACCAAACTTCTCTTTCTCTGACCCTGCTTCCCATCAAGAATGTCCCCAAGTGAATTGGCATTTTCATCAAGAATTTTTGTTAGAGCATTTGGCAGTTTCATGACTTGCACTCGAATGGTGCATCTTCCATTAGGAGTTGTCTTCTCAACATAGTCAGCAGTACCTGATAATACTTTCAAGTTATCAAGTAGATTAGATCCTCCTCCTTCAATTGTCTCCTTATAGGATACAAGTGGGGGTGAAACTTCCAAACTTACCCTTGCAAACCTCTCTTTCAGATCCTTTATGCATCTCTCAAGGTGCACCTCTCCAGCAGCTGCAAGCACCTGCTCCCCTCTTGCAGAGACCGTAACCTCAACAAATGGGTCAGCACGGTTTAGCAGCCTCAAACCCTTCAAAAGTGCACCCATATCCACTGGATCCGAGGGCTCAATAGCTACCCTCAGAGTTGGGGAAACCTGAAACACCATACTAGAGAAAGGCCAGCAATTTCTTGTCGACGAAAGTGTTGCACTTTTCAAGATACACTGTCCCAGGCCACGGATTGCCACGACATTCCCTGCAGAAACAGAAGTAACTGGCCTCAAACCTTGCCCCATCATCATATACAGTGAATGCAACTCTACTTCCTGCACATGCTTCTGCATAGAATCCTTTTTTATAGGGTCATATAAAGCAGAAAGCACATAAATTCTTTGTCCTGATGAAAGAACACCACTGAAAATCCGAGCGAAGGCAAGGAAGCATTCATCTGATTCCCCAACTTCATCTGGAGAGTTGTTCAAGATATCCCCATTTGGACCCCTTTGTGGGAGCATTTTCAACGGAACAGCAAACATCTTAGAAACAAATGCAATGCAGGGTGCTTCTGACCTAGAATCACATACTTCAACACATTTCCTCACTTGCTCTGCCTCAGCAAGAACAGCAGAATCAACTCCCTTGTCTAAAAATTCCCTCTTTGGAAGTAAGCGTGAGATCCTGATTGACTGGGCTGCACTAGGATCAGGCATGCATTTAAGCACCATGGATAGGATAGCATCAGACAAAGGAAGCCACCGACTCATAACAGCCTGAAGCACGATCTTCGGGTCCTTGTTCTGGAGTTCACGAGCTGGGACAGCCAAATTGAATGACTTAATCACCTTTTCAAGCATCCCCTTGTCCCCATCAGCTTCAAGAGCCGCCTGATAGACCTGCCACAGTGGCTCGAGCACAAACTGCACAAACATTGGCCTCGCCTTACTCCCACCTCCAATGCCCTTCTTCCCAACAATCATTTTCGTCTTTGGATTGAAATAGCGCGGCCCCCATAAGGATTTCTGCAATGCAGCAGCACTTGCCCCCAACTTTGAAGCATAGAATTGTGCAAATTCTTGAATGCAAAATCCCCAACCATCTAAAGCACAAACAAAAGCCACATTCCCCTTCTGGGGTTGAAATGTATCCTCTTCATCATCCTCCACAAGCTCCTGATTCTCACTCATATCACTGGAAGGTCCCATGAGAACTGAATCAACATCAGAAAGGTACTTTTCTGATTTGTAAGCACTGACAATCCCATTAACTTCATGAACAATTCTTTGCAATCGACTATAAGCTTCCATCGGACTCAATTTCAATTCAGAGATGAGACGATCAATCTTATTAAGAACAAGACAAGGCGCTAACTTCTCAATCCATGCCTGGCGCAAAACTGCATGAGTTTGGATGTGTACACCCTCAACGGCATCAACCAAGACCAATGCCCCATCACTCAAGCGTGCAGCAGTTGAGACCTCACTGCAGAAATCCATGTGCCCAGGCGAATCAATGAGGTTTATTGAGTAGTCCTTGTACTGCAGAGCAATAGAAGAGCTCTTCATTGTTATTGCTCGCCTCTGCTCTTCATCAAGATAATCCATGAACCGAAGACGGCCAGCCTGCTTTGGGTGGAGCACTCCACCACCACATGCCGCAATCAGATGATCAGCAAGTGTTGTCTTGCCATGATCAACATGGGCTAGAATGCATATATTTCGAACTCTCCTACAGGAATTGGAGTCTCCCATTTCTACCAAAGCCAAACTAGAAAATAGGAGATCAAAGAAAAACTCAGGATCAAGAAAACCAAATTCCCCCAATCCCCTGAAACCGAAAAAAAACCTCTAAAATATTTCACAACAATGATACAAACTTGAACCCAAACCCCTAACAAAATAGCACCAAAAGAGAACAAAAAATCGATTTTAGTACAATCAAACAGGTCCAAAACCCAATTTATGCAAAATTCAATCTCAAATCCCAGAAAAACGAGAACCCAGATCCGAAAACAGGATGTCTCGGTGAACACTCACAAACCCAAGAACAGAAACACATAATGCAATGAACCAGGAAAAAAATCAACCTTTCTCATCCAATTCAACGGCAAAAAAAACCCCAAATTCCAATAAAAATTTCGATTTCCACGATGAACTCTCTCAGGTAAGTTGGATGGAATTGAAGTTGTACATAACCGTGAATTCTAGGACTGGAGTTCTATTGAAAATGGGAGGAGAAATGGATAGCCTTTGAGGTTCTTTTCTGTGGAGAATTGGAGAAACCCTTGACAAATAAATATATTTATATATAATAAACCCGTGACCTGTTGGAAGTAAAACCCGTTTCAAAAATATAAAAAAGAAAATTATACAGCTGTGAATGAGATGGGATTTGCCTTGGGAAAAAGAGGGATTTTGGATTTCTTGGTTTCTTCTTCTCTCAAATCCCAACCTCGTCTCTACCATCCTGCAATCGTCCAGTTTGCTAGCCTACTGTTGTTCATCGGCTTCTTCTACCATCCTGACCTTCCTCGACCATCCAGTTGTGTTACACTGCTACTATATTCCGCCGGAAGGAAGGAAGGAAGAAAAGAAAAAAACAAACAGTGGCTAGGGTTTGGGTCTGTTGAGAAAGAGGAGAAAGAAATGAAAACAATTCCCTTCAAGCGTGAACACCCTTTTTAGCCTTTGTCAAGGAAAGTAAGAAACTCACATGGCCTAAATAAAAACACTATGACGTGAGCACTAAAATAGTTTAAGGTTTTGTAAAAAAAAAATCTTTTTGGGTGAAAGTAATAAAATTTTATTTCAAAATGTATATAATATTTGTTTACGTTAAAATTAAAAATTATAATCTTCTCTTTTATTTATCTTATTGCATAAATTTAAAATTGTATCTATCATTTAATATTTTTGCCATCGCCATCATTATTAAAAGCTTTTTTATTTTTATTATATCAATATAATATAATTAATTATATCTCATAATTTTATCTAATTATTATAAATGTAAAATAAAATTTCTCTTCTCAAATAAAAGAAAACATCATCTTAACAAATTTCATTTTGGAGTTAAAAACTTAGAATGTCAATCTTGTGATTATAACTAGCTTTCTTCTTTGACTTTAAAAATAAAATATAAAATAATTAATTAAATTGATAAATTAGAATAGATTTGAAAGTTAAAATGAATTTACAAGATTCAATTGATGGTAATATACAATAGATCACTCATAAACTTATATTTAGAAAAGAATAGTCTATAGATATAAAATCTAAGTATAAATAGAAATTGATACTTTATTAAGTAATAACTAGTGATTATTAAAATTGAAATTCATGTTGTTTTAAAAAGAATAGTAAATTTTCAATTTTCTACGACACATAATTGAGTATCATTTGAAAGAAATCTTTCTTATAAGAGCTTTGTTTAGATAGACAATAGATTATTAATAATTTAATATTATTTATTATATAATATATATGGCATGAGTTTGACTATGGTTAAATCGGGTTGAACTTTATTTAATCCATTCTTCCATTGTGCCGGTTTGCTTCACAGATCGATTTTTAAAACATAGCTTTGAGGAGAAAGGGGTGAATTTATATATCATGCTGGTAGGGGTGTCGGTTTACCCGGCCCGAAGAGAGAGGCGGGCTAATCTGGGTCAGCTATATCGAAAGTTTCATCTCATTTTAGCCTGAACTAAACTAATTTATTTTTTTATAATTTGATCGGTTTTACACAAATTATATATAAATAATTTATTTGCTTGAATAAACGGTGGGATGATGTCAATTCATCTAAACTCGTGACCCCATCATAAGTTAAGTAAAAAATAAAAAAAAATAGAAGAGTTAATATAAATTGATTCAATTCAGAACACTGAGCAAGTCAGAAAGAATATTTTAAATTTGTAATTAAATTAAAAAGTCTTAATTAAAAAATTAAGATTAAATTATTTAACTCAGTTAAATTTTTTAATTTTTTAAACTTCAGTCACAGCTCTCTTCGTGTGACTTGTTGCTTGTATGCACATGGATTGCTAACTTCTTTGAAAAAGAATGTGGAACTGCAAAAGGTATTTACAGCGGAAAATATAAGAAGTGAGAAAAAATTTGTAAATTGAAACGCCCAAGTGAAACTTTTCATGAGCTGATTTTGTAATTTCACATATCTATAATTTATAGCTATTTATTGTGGTGTTAGTAAGCACCACCATTTATCATGTGCCATATTTATATAAATGGTTCTATCTTAATAAAAAATAATTTAGTTGTACATTGTGATAAATTTAAATATTATAGTAGAATTTTAAAGAAGTCTGAACTTAAATATATCAAATAAGATTGGAATAGGTGAATAAAATGCAGACACGCCAATGGAGTTTTGTGCAAAAAAAAATCATTATTCACCTAAAAGAACAATTTTATAAAACAGTTATAAAAAAAAAAAGGGTAATGATTTTCACACCAGCAACTTTGATAGTTGCACACCATAACAAAAGGAAATTTCATTATTACCCTTTGTTATTTAAGGTGTAATTTGCTTTCAAAGGAGGAGAAAAAAAAAGGGTAATAATGAGATTTCCTTTTATTATAGTGTGCAACTATCAAAGTTGCTGGTGTGAAAATCATTATAAAAAAAAATGGAAAAGATTAATAAATCTCTTTAGAATTAGAATGAACAAATTTAAGATCAATCCTCTCATTATTCGTCCATCATGCTTCTTGAAAATTGAGATGTGCCTGTTTAAAAATTTCATATTACATACACTCAGGTTCGCCATGGCTAGAGAAGTGAACCTCAGAGAACCAATGTTGAAGCCATCACAGTCAAATGACAAAGATAAATTCATACAAGATATCACATTTGCCATATCTAAGAAAGCGTTTTTGGATACCATAAAAATAAAATTATGCTCGTACCGAACTGACAGCAAGTCATGCCGGTAAGAGAGTAGCTAAATAGGATCCATTGGAGTACTTCAGACTTCTCAATGAAGCAGACTGCAAGCCCTTGGCAACAACAGCTCCCACAATGCTAAAGCCATTCCTGGTTTCCGGCAAGCCCTTACTGGAGTTGGTTAGAGGATCAGATTTCTGAGGAATGGCATCAAGGGCAACATTCAAACCAGATGAAATAGGATCTGTCTCAAAGCTGCAAAATCAAAGAATAAAAGTTAATATATGTGGACACTAGATACTGGATCACGTGTGCTAGAGAGCCATTTAGAGTTGGACTCAAGATTTGCCTGTGCGGATTTGAACACCACCCGGTTGGTTGAACAAGTCAACCTTGCTCACTCACATTCAAGATGGGACATATGGCTGACCTTAGTGGGTCTACCAAAAGAATAGACTGGGTTATAGATCTAGTGAACTAATAAAATTCTTCTGCTTTCTTAAAAATAAAAATTACTTGTAGACGTCCAAACTTAAGGAAAAATGTGTTTGTAACAACCTCAAGAGTGTAGAAAGCACTCAAATACCTTGCCTCAAAGATCCTCTCCTCAAAGCCCATGGCTGCACAAACTCCAAAGACAGTCCACGGTGGAAGAATTGCATCATTAATCACAAGACTATAGGAGACAGCTAAAGAGTCCTGAAAACTAGTTTCCGTTGTGGATTGAAGAGCCGCACTGTCTCTCTTCACCTCCTTGCATCTCACCTGCAGAGTGAGGAGTGATAAAATGCCCAATAAGCAACAAGAAGGAAAAGCACCAAAAGGGGCTTCCAACAATAACAAAACAGAAGGCATTGCAGATCCCAAAATAGTGTCAATTTCTTTCTCCAAAACATGTTGCAACTTAAATAAAGTAATTGGTTTATTTCCCTTATATATGTATGGCAACCAAATCAACAGGTGGAAGTGGAATGAGATGCAATACAGGCTGAAATTCTAGTTAGTGTGCTCAGTGACAAAAATTAATGGATCCTGATTCTTGACCATGTTGTGGAAAGTCTTGGATTATGAAGTGATCAAACACTTGTTGAGCTCATTGTCCGTGCATCACTGGCAGGGAAACAAATTAAGGCTGAATGCTATCTCACAGAAGGTGAAGCCAAAGAATCAATCAGGTGCTCACCCAACCATTGCAACCTGGCTTGGACCACATCTCTAGATGGCTGATTGGAATTGACTTTAACATGAGATATACAAATGGGCCAGGTTGCATGTCGCTTTCTTCTGAGGACCAATTGAGATCAAATCAAGGCTTGTTTCTGACTGTTAACAAATTGAAAATTAAAGAATGAACATAAGGAAAATGGGTGCCAATCTGAGAGATGTAACCTGCACCCATCCTTAAAGATGCACTTTTCATGAGCTTGCCCATATGAGGCCCATTGATGGTGACAGTGATGAACTCATTAGAAAGGTCTAACTTTAAACTTATGGCCCACCAGCAGTCATCGTGATTAGGTCATCAAGCCGTGACTTAACTGTCTCAACGAAAACACACACTTCATAAATTATTACAATTAGCCATACCCACCTCAGGAACGCACAGAGAGGCATTTTGGAATGGAACAGGTGAATATAGTACAGGGACATCAGTGACAGTCAAAGAACTCATAAAAAACCTGACAAAACAAATGAGAGACAACTGAGATCCAGGAGAAAAACAAAAATCACTGGCACATCTAACTTGGTGGTACAACTGTAGACAAGCCAAGACTTGATGGTATTACATTTGATTATGGTTACCTATAGTTAAACAAAAAATCATACAATCCATGTATGGCCTCATTTCCAATGAATGCCAACAGGGACTTAGAGCTGTTGTCCACATTTGACATGGAATCCAATCGACAGGCCTGCATTCCAGTAGCATAAATAAATAACAATGGCAAGAATAGTAGAAAGAAAATATTCATCACCATTTAAGAATGAAAGAATGAATAACAGGGAGGAGATGATAAGCGGAAAAACCTGGCCAAGGTTGCACTTCTCAATCTCAGAAAGTTCAACCAGGTCTTCTGCAGTAGCTTGCTCTACTTCAGAGTCGCACAGAGGCATTGAAAAACAAATATTCTAAAATTGGAAGCTTTATCAGATAATAAATTTTAGAAAGATCACAATCATATGCATAAATTTGACCAAGCACAAAAGCATATGTGGTGGAGTTAAAATGGCATTGTGGGGGAAGGGTCCTCCCTCCCCCTTACTCCAGAAGCTATAGAACTCTGTCAATACTCCATAAACATTATAAAATGACTAAGTGACTACTTACAGATTTCTAAATAACTCAGGATCATTCAATATATGCGTGAAAATATGCTGGGACACATAGATGCACATGCTCCAAAAGTGAAAGCATTTTATGATATCTATATTTTCTATCAAATCATGAGGGGAATACTCTATTAGGAGTTCAAAGGACTTTTGTGGGTCACCCCTAACACAAGAAAAGGAGATGGATTGGTCTGAATGTAGATTATGAAAAAGCAAGACATAAGCCTCAAAAAGGCTCTGTTTGGATGGGAAGAATTCTGAGGGTATCAACCGTCGGTACATTAGCATTAGCAGGGGGTGGTACTATTTCTTTCTCTGACCAAAAAAGTTATTAAATGGATGACAGAAGGAGAAATTGCATGGCTCCCCTTCTTTCTCATATGTAATTTCACTCAAAAGAGACCTAAAGTTGTAGCGAATAGTCGGAATGGAGAGTACACCCGTTGAACTTCATTAGATGTTTTTAATTTTGTTCATTAGAAGTCCAGCAGTATATCAGTCATGTGGATTCAATTTCGGTTCTTGGAAATTCTCCATGCCATTAAAGCACAGAAATATACATCGTGCTTTGATTTTTTAAATAGCCAAATAATTGAAATATTTGTGGCATAAAAAAAAAAAATTAAAACCACCAATATCAGTGTGCACATAACATGAAATATCTAGTCATATACACATGCTACAATTTATATAAACAGCACCATCTTTTATCAACAAAGATTTATCCAATCTATCTAGGTCAGCCTCTAGAGTGCTATTTTCAACTCAAGCCCCATCAAAGCTATGATGATCCATGTCGTCTACATCTTATCATGTGATTTTTCACTACTTTATTTCACTTCTTTATTGGTCTACCCCTTCTCCAAATGCCTCACTTATACATACATTCATCATACTAGGCCTGATTCTAGTTTTTGCCAGTGCTAATGAATTCATTAAATTAACTTTCTTGATTACCTCTTCCATTGGAGCAACTTTTTGGTTATTACTACATATGAATTCCTAATTGTGCCTATTCTTGTTACGCCACACAACCATCTTTAACACACACTCCCGTACCCTTTATGTTTATCTTAACGGCCAACCACTTAGATCTACACAACAATGCAGGTCTAAATGTCATCTATGAAAATACCCCTTCTGGTTGATGTGATAATTATTTACCAACAACACTAGCTTATTACCAATTTCTTTGCTACATTAATCCCAACTGCAGTATCCAAATCAAACTCTCTGTTTTGTTTAACAGAGACACCCAAGTAAGGCAATCTATCAGGGTGTGGCAGCAGGTTAGTTTCAATTTCAACCAACTCATCCTCCATACTCTTAAAACACTAAAATTTCATGACTTGTATATTTGTTCTGTTTCGAATCGCTTGTCTCAAAAAATTTACTGCATTATTCTATGCCATATGTTTATTTCTAGTCTTCACTAATTACTTCATTAGTACTACAAACAAAATACACTAACGAAAAATCCACAGAAAAATGTATTGTAAAAATCTTTTTTTTCACTAATAAAAGTATAAGCTGCGCCCATGACAGATACAAGAAGGAATTTGGCATTGGAAAGAATTTGTTTCAACAAAATCCTATGATCCTTTTTGAGAGGTAATTGCAATGTGGGCAATAACACTAATAGTTCTAGAAAATATATATTTGTAGAACATTGGCATAATGGTGGTGAGATGTAAATCTTAACAGTTGCTGCAAAATCCACCGTATTAATATGTCACGCCAAGAACTTCTTCTGAATGCATTTAAAATCACTGAACATGCAGAGACAACTTCTTGACCAAAAGGTTAAATAAATCTGTCATTTATTCAGTACTGAATTCCTGGATTAAAAGGATGTGCCCCATATGCCATTAAGCATGCATGGTATGGAGTTGTGAAACCAGAAGCTATCAAAACACACTATTAAAAAGATTTCATAAGACAAGGTTATAACCACTCATCGCATGCTTCCTGTTCCACCACAAGAACTTCATCCCAGTACTGTTTACCATTAAATTGGTAAGCAATGAGACAAACTATCAATTCACAGAGAACAAGTGTCCTGTAGCAACCTATGAGACCATCTAACCCAAAATAGTTGATTGACAACATGCATATACCAATGAGACACCATCAGACAATAATTGATAGTGCACTATGTCCAAAACAAGCAGAAACATCAAAACAATCATGTGGAAATGAAGATAACCATGAATACACTAGTTCCAATTGGCCTCAGTTTTCCCATCAAACAACAAGAAAGATACCCATACAAGAGTGAATAAAACATACAGAAAATGGTCAAAATCTATGTGTGAATGGCAGTGTAACTCACATTCTCTCTTAGCAGGGATCGCAAACCTCTAGTGGATTGTGAAAGATAAGCATTGCAAGACCACTTCAAGTTTCCAGAAAAGTCACCACCAATAAACATCACCACAAACTGTGGTGTATACACTACAAAGAGTGAAGGAATGAAATGAGAACATATGATAATCATATGAGAGTAATGAATCAATCTAAATTACATTAACAGGACAAATAGGAATGCAAATTACGAAAAGTAAAATTATATAATACAAAGTAAATAAATTGTTAAATAGAACACAAACTCTTCCAACAATCATCACAAAAACCAAATAAACCAGAGAATTGTGAGGAACTGGTAATGTTGCTAGACAATGTGGCATCATTGTTGGTCAGTAGTAATATGAACTAAGGATCCAAAAGGACAGGTTTGGAAAGGACCTAGGAATGCAAAAGGTGAAAATGACCGGTGTTGTTGCCTTTTACAGCAAACATATTTTAATGCACGCAAATTATTCGAGTTTAATTATACGCTATCAAAAACTTGTATAAATATTGTTCAAGAAATACAGAAAAAATCATTTTTCCATAAAAGGTTGGACTTTGGGTACACATGATAAATTTATATGCTACACTGTAGTCAAATCTAGACCAAAGATTTGTGCATTGAACCAAAGATTTGTGCATTGAATTAATTTTCAATATGGTCAATCAAATTTTAAGTAGAGTATATACCCCTAATTTTTGTGATTTCATCCTAGTAAACTTTAAATGCCAACAAAACTACTGACACATTTGTGATTTCAGACTTCAGTCGGGCTTTACTGGCCTGGGTTTTGGTCCATTATCTATTTAAGTCAGACTGTAAAAATGTCTCCACATAAAATGAATAAAAAAAGGTATGCATAGAATCACATAATCATAAGTTAGGCTAGCAAGACTCCCCAGTGACACTTCCTATCAAATGAATCATGGGCTCTACAAACTATGGTGTGTTGGGTAGGTGACTACATGGATACGAACTACGAAGTATGAGAAGTTTCATCATCAAATGATCATCTTACCCATTTCATCTTGGCAATTGAATTTTTGCCAAATATTAAGTCATTAGTTTTTAAAAGTTTTAAATCAAGAGATAAGATGATCAAATGAGAGTGAAACTTCATACCTCCTATTAATATGGTACTCCTCACATCACACCCAACATGTGGGGCCCAAGATCCATTTCAAGGACGGTCTCGGTTGAAAGCCTCACTAGAAGAAGTCTCGGTAGAGTTTTCTAATCACATATTAGGAGGTAAGGAAACCAATAAGTAGCATCTTAAGCAAAGGAAAACTATAAATAATGTTAATTGTTTTATTATTCTCAATAAAGAAATTAATAGATTAGACTCTAAAGTAGCAAAATCATTGCATTAATGTTGTAACTGAAAGAATACGGTACAAGGAAAGGCACTTACAATAGAAAATGTCACACATGCTCTTTCTAAGCAAGTAGTAAAGGCTTCGAAAAGAATCCTCCCAAGCCTGCTGCCTTTTAAGTAAGAAGTCAGTTTCTACAAATGCCAACAAAACCAAACTATTAGAGGTCATATTGAATTACAAATTTTGATAAATAAGCTTTCAACAGATGTTGAAATGTAAACCTCCACGTGCAGCAGACAAAGTCATGGAAGATATGATGGAAGTTGGAATAGAAGACTGTGGATATGTCCATGAATGTAAAGCATTGGAAAACAAAACTTCAGCAGGAGTGAGCTCTTGCAACTTGCAAACACTTTGATCCTGTGATCCTCGAAAATAAGAAGAAAAGTGGGGCACAGCTGTAAAACCACTACTTGTGGTTAACCTATGACACCTAGAAATTACAACACATAAAAGTTAGAAAACTTAGAACAGTTGAAATTACAAGGCCCATCACGAAAAAATGACAAATGGCATTAGCAAAATAAAATCATATCCAAAACTAAATAAAGGTTCGAATTCACTACAGCAAATTAACCAAACAAAGTTAATAATAACCACATTGAAACCATCATTTAGCATTGGAGCAACAAATAAAAAGGCAAGAGATTTAAAAACTACCAATTTACCAATAAAGATATCCAATTCAATTAAAAGTCAAAATTATTCCACTTAACAGATAGTCACATGATAGTGATTTTCCATTTTTGAAATGGGAAACCCATATTTTCATCATAGTGCATTGTGGAAAGGCAAGAGTAATATGCTTCAATAAACCCAACTAATTTACTTTTTGTAATGAACAATATCCTTCAGTAAACCCCACTAATTATTTTTCACATCATCAAAAAACTTGTCATATGGCTCCTTAAATTTATCCTAAAAGCAGACATAATTTGTTCAACACTACTCAGAGAAAATTCACAGATTGTGAATGATTAGTTTCTAGATTCATATTATCCCAAACATTATGACTATGGTCACAGACATGTTATTAATGGATGGTACTTCATGAGTATGGTTGCAGGTAATATGCAGCCATGTAGATCCATTCGCAAATGCATGCTTAAACATAGTCCAGTGACCACAAGTAGCAAACTGCACCATGTCTTACAATTGTCTAAAAGATATGAAGAAAAATACAGGGAATTGTTTCTAAAAACAGGTTATATAGTAATAGTTAATACTTACCAACTTACTGATAATGATGAGATCAAACGCATATTAGTTTTCAATGTCAAATCTATAGGAGCCTTGTGTCCAGGAATATTGACTTCAAAAGAAAAACTGCCTGAAGAAATGGCTGGAAGATCACTTGCTCTACTAGAAAAATCACTGAACTTATCAGAAACAATAGGGAGCTCACGAGCAACAAATCCTTTAAGTGCTTTATCCTATGAGAAACTTTAGACATTAGTACTTGCAATGAAGAAAAATATCGAATATCCAAGAAGCTACAAATGATTATCACCATATCCATAAAGGTCGAATCAGACTGCATTTTACTTCCTGCAGAAAGCTCTGCAGCACCACGGAATGTTTTCTGAGTGCACTTTTCAATGTTTTGCGAACTTTGCATGGAATCATCTTTTGCAGATGCAGTTGAGGAATCGGAATTGCTGAGAACTCCATCCTTTTCACTGGATTTAATTACAATAAACAGTACATAAGCAGATTAGTAAGAAAAAAGAAACACGTAAATCATTGAAAACACATTCAGTCAGAGGTCATGAAAATGTACCATGACATCTGAGATTTACTATTGGCTGCAACATTACAAGTGGTAGAGGCACTCTTTGCACTGCCTGTTTGTTCACTTGAAGGAAAGCTACCCTGCCAGGAATTGAAGGGAAATGTGGATAACAAGTGTTAGGAAATGGATGAATGGAAAGAAAACAATTAGCAGCACACTGTGCAAGTTTAAGTCAAAAGTAAACATAAACATTTATATTTTTTTATTGAAAACAAAATCCAAAAATATAAATAAATATGATATGTATATATCGTATTTTGATGGAAATATTCTGACCTTCACTTTTTCTTTTCCATCAAGGTTCCGAAAGATGTCACTGCACTTTTTTATTGGAAATACTTCATCAACACGGGTATCAATGTACTTTGGAGTCTTTGATGGCTCCAATTTCCTGAGTCCACGAACCTTTCCAAGAGGCATACTATACAATAGGTGTCAAAACACAATCAAATAATCAAAAAAAAAAAAGAACCAATAACAATAAAGATTTAGGGCACAGAGTCAACTTACACATCAGAAACAGGCAAATTATCAAAAGATTCATCAGGCCTTCTAATATTCTTCCACTTCAACTGCTCTGCCTGACACACAATAGAAAAAGGCCTTTTTGTTAGTTACATCAATCATCACTCGAGGCCTTGTCCAGATGTACCCAATTTATGGAGTCAGATTTGTGAGTTCCATTTCACACCCAGTCGTATTTAGTGCTATGTAGACAAAAGCACACCTTGGTCGAACCTAGTTTCTAGACATATTTTGTGGCCCAGATAGTCCAAAGGTGCACTCACCTCAATTAAGAACTGTTTTTCAGAAAAAAAATTCTATAATGCACTTGTAAGATATTGTTCTAATTCTTAATTAGAAGCCCTAAGCAACACATGAGACAATTGTATATATCAGGCATATTCTGTTGTATATTTGGAAGCCCCGTTGCCATACATGTTGCTTTCTATCAAAAAAAGGATGCATGTTGCCATATATTTGGAACCAGATCATAGGCATTCCCTGGAGGAAATGAGTTTCCTCATAATCATGCATCAGAGTATCAATGAAGTAGAGTCAGCAATTTCCAATATATTTCATTGAACTTCTAAAAGTTGTACCTCAAGAATCAAGATGTGCCTTGCATTACAAGGGATAATATATACTCAAACTGTATATTATAGATGAGTGTAGAAAAACAGACAAGTACCAAAAGAAAATGGAACAAAAAGCTTACTCTCAATTCTGAAGGAGTCTTCCTTTTCATGGTTGCATCAGCTTGAACTTTTGCCACACCTTTCCCAAATGGAAAAGTATTGGATGCAAATGGATCAGGAACAGCAACCTCTGCCATATCTCACCACCACAAAAATGGCATTCTTCCTCTGATCAAGTGCCTTCTTAGAAATGCCATCAACATTTAGATAATGGAAGAGACACCATTGGATCCATTAGTTGAATTGTCAGAAATCAGTAACAAATTAAGAATCATATGGCTATAAAAAGACATCCCATCATAGCATCATATATACATAAGATTTAGATCACAGATCATTCATCGTACTCCTAATCTCAACAAAATCCTATGGTGTATCCTCATGCTTAATCTATCCATGCATAAAATGCAATTGTCATCTTTTCCGACTTAGAGACAGGAAAGAAGACTAGCATTGAATGGATTAATGAGACAAGTGCCTCTTTTTAGGTAGTAAAATGCCTCACTGTCTAATCAGCACTCACATGAATGGATTAACAAACAATAACCTCAAGCACAGTTGGTAAGTGCTCATGATTGCAACATTAAGGTTGTGAATTTAAGTTCTATGGGTGTCAAATAGGCAATTGGCCCATAGTAAAACTTTGTCAATCCAATTTTAAGTGCCAATTGCACATTAATAGGATAAATGGCTCCAATGATGACAATGAGATAGAAAAGAGACTACTATTGAATCAATATATTGGGATGACATTGACTATGTAATATAGGAAAACCTCATCTTTGCATTAGTCCCTCAAAACAACCAGCACAGAAGACATCATAGTCACCGGTAGTAGCAATTCTAGTAATCAAAAACACTTTATCCATTCTATCTGAGGTTGGATTTAATGTCCTCCCCCATTCTCCTCCTACATTCTAACTGTAATCCTTTAATTATTTCTGTAAGGGCTTTTTCCAATCCTCTATGTATGTTTTACTGGTGGTTGTGGTTGTCATTATAATAAGCAACAGTGAAAATTAAATGGCAAACGAAACTCAGATCAAGCAACTAGGATCATCCGAGCAATACAACTTTCCAGTTTGGATCCTGAAGAGTCTTTTAAAACAAAAAGAAAAATAAATAAATATATATATATATAAAACAAAAAATAAATAAATATATATATATATATATATATATATATATATATATATATATATATATATATATATATAAAATAAAGAATGGTCCTTATCTCATTCAAATCCGGTTATGGACAAGTGCAAATTTGTTGCTTGCTTCCTATCTAGCTGCAAGAAATTCTTCAACACTCCTCAGTGGAGGTCGAATTTTTTGGTATTTATGAAATTTTACATCTAATATTCCCTCTTTCTCATATAAACGGAAAAAACGATCTTCCACCATCAGATTTACAAATTAAAAGAAAGATAGAGACAGGGAGAGTGAAAAGATGATCGAAAACAAAACGAGCAAGAAATTAAAAGTTAGAGAACAGAAATTGATACCTATGAGGATATTGTTTTCGGATGGAGAAGACAATCGATCGATGGAGAAGATCTAATCTCCCTCCGGAATCGAAAATCGAAGAAAAAAACTTTCGATTTTTTCTCCACATGGATCTTGGGAGTTGGTCCGTATGGGTTGATAATTCTAGGGCGGGAAGAGGGAGGGAAATGAGTACTAAGAGAAGCCGCGCTTCCTTTCAAAATCAAAAACATTGGCCAGAAGTGACTGCGACAACTGCCCAAACGCTCTCGAGTTGAACGAGTGAGGCTAGTGAGACGATTCTTTGGCAGGTGATTAAATGGATATTAAGTTTCACTTTTAATTGATTATTCAAGTGATATAATTTTAGTATTTAAATTTGATGACTATAGTTTGTTGATTTTTAAAATTAAAATAAAAAAATACAATCTTCATATGGAGATAAAGTTTCATACAACAATTATTCATAGTTCTTTTGCACCAAACCTAATAAACTGGACTCTAAAAATCTATTTTTACTGAGTATTTCACTGACTATAGATATACCTCTAATCATTTCCAAATATATAGGTCCAAGTCAGGTTGGATCTAAACTCGAAGGGGGTAGGCTGACAGTCAAAAAGCCTCCTCATGAAGAGATGTCTTTAATTCGATTCATGTTCAAATTCCCTGGGACACTCTCGATGGAGTTGCTCCTCATTGTTTAAACCCAGTATACATGTGCATGGAAGTGTACATATAATCCGAAGGATTAGTCGAGTAAAATCCCCTACAGATGAGAGTCCAGGGGTCGAGATATCGGCCGATACGAAACGTATCGGCCAATATGATATGGATTTTAAGCACCATATAATATCGGCTGATACATATTGTATCAGTCGTACAACCTTCATATCGGCTGATATGGCCGATATATCGGTCGATATGATTAATATCTATATTTTTTTAAATAAAAAAATAAAACGGTGATGGACCCGAGTCAAAATATCAGCCGATATCGGCCCAATATCGGTTGATATCAGCCGATATTTACATTTTCAATTTAAAAAAAAAACAGTTTCTTGTTCAATTTTTTTATATTTTTTAATTCAGAAAAAAAAAAATAATACCTATATTTACAAAAAAAAAGAGGAGAGAGAATCATATCGGCCGGGGCATTTTTTGCACCCTTGGGTGAGACGTCTGAACACCTTTAGTTATAAAAAAAAAAAAGTCAAGTTTAATCTATTTCGATTGAAGTTATATCTGATGATCAGGGGCTCAAACTCTACCCAAGCCTGCCTAAAAACTTTATTTTACAGTTATTCATAAATTTTGAAAAAAAATATAGAAAAATATGAAAAACAGAAAACCTATTTTTCTCTAAAAGTATGATATATATGTGTATTTTTTCAGATTTAGAGAAACTATTAGATACACTGTAACAATCCGACCCGAACACAGAGCTCAGGGCTCAACTCAGTAAGAAATTGTCCGCTTTGGACTTCGTACACACGCGCGAGCCTGCACGGATTTGAATTGGGCTTGGCTCACCAGGGATAGACCCAAAACGCGTCTTACAAGTTAAGGAAGGGCTTGCCTCATATAAACACCCATCTATTTTCCTTCACTACCGATGTGGGACTCCCCACATCGGTTGACTAGTGCTCACAGCCCATCTGGGCAGGGTATCACATACACTGTCCGATGGATTAATTAAAAAGTATTTGATTAGAAAATCTATAAAATTAATCACACTCTCTCATTTAATCTATGAAATCATAGGTCCAATAGTTTCAAAAAATCTGAAAAAATACATATACGTACCTTTGCATTTAAAAACTAATGAACATTTTAATTTTTTAGAAGGTAGAATTTTATATTTCTAGATAGTGTCATCTGAAGTCGACCTTTCAGCAGTTTGACAGAACTGGGGAAAATAGCCTCCATAATCAAGTCATAAACAAGCGAGCCTTGAAAGTACTGCAATAAAAGTTTGGTGTCTAAGTATTCCAAAACCCTAATTGAAAAAAAAAACTGAATTATCATTTTAATTCCACTCCAATTATGTAAACTCAAAGCACATCGTCATATAATTCGAACTCTTTCAACAAAAATAAAGATGGAACTCTAAGTTGACGATGAATGTTAATATTGTGATGGACATCATGTGTGGACGGGTGCGAAATACTGACAGACAATCTAACATGAGGTTGTTTACACTTCATTGCATAAACAGCGTGAGGAGCATCTCGTTATAAATATAGCACATGATGAGATGATTTCTAAGTTTCAAATTTCTGAAACAAAATTTATTTTTATTTTTTATTTTTATGTCAAAATTGATATTACGAGATTTTTCATCATTTAGATGAAACACCAATAATTTGGGATGGGCTTAAATTTTGGCTAAAATTTATTTATACAACTTTTGAGATATAACACGACCAAAATGTCAACAGTTTTTTTTTTTTTTTAAAATGAGGGATTTTACCATTATTTCAAAGTTAGAGTGAGATAATTTACCATGCAACTAAATGGATGTATAGAAATGAGTTCGACTAAAAGCATTTTGGCATTAATAGACCATAATCTAGGAAACATCAGCAGATAATCATAGTGATTAGGCACTTAAGTGATCATATGGATCTTGTACACTGTACTGCACCAGTTGAGAAGGAAAAATGGAACTAGGAAATATTGGCCATTGGTTAGAAGGGACAGAAGGAAGCAGCCCATGGTTAAGAATCATATGATCTAACTCTTCTTCACTTTTAAATTCTGCGCCTCGACCGAGATCTCTACTGTAAGAAACTTCATGGGTATCAAAGGAAGACGACAACGACGACGATGACGATGATGAAGATGATGGCAAATGGCCTGTCAGACGTTGCACCAAAGCTTTGAAACGATGAGATTCAACGTGAATGATTTTGGGAGAACTCATGTAGATGATCATGGGACATCGCCGCGGGTCGCTCGTCGCCGGTTTACTTATTTTAAGAGGTTGAGGCCTTCCGCCATGAAGTTTTTTTCTGTGGATAATCTTCTTCTTATCAAACTCGTTGGAGGTAGCCATGGGAAAATTTGAAAAAAAAACACAGAAATCAAGGATTTTAGAGGAAGTTAAAGCAAACGCTGTTGTAGAAAGCTCATTGTAGAGGCTAGCAGTGTTTTAGTGAAAGACTTAGATTCTCAGTCTCTATTTATATGAAAGACAGAGAAGAGAGGAGAGAAAGAGAGTCAAAAGATTGGTCCTTTGGCTTTTGAAAAATGACATGAAGATGAGGAAAAGTCAAGAGATTGGTGAAAGAAAGCTTTTTTTACTAGAGAGAGAGAGAGAGAGGAGAGAGTAAAGAAGGCATACAACACAGGACTTTTTGTTGAATTCTTGACTACTATCTGGTCAAAATAGGTGGATAGTTCAATTATTGTGAGAAATCATGGCAATCAATTTTGTTTTATTTAAGGGTTTTTGTTAAAAAAAAAATATCTTTAAGTGCAATATATGAAAACCTGATATTAATGTTTCTTTCATAAAAAAACTTTTAACCAATATCATTTTAATAAAATATAGGGGAAGTGAGTGGTGCACCGACACTTTTACCTTAGATGCACTAAAATAAAGTGAAATACCATTTTATCTTAATCTTTCTTCTTTTTCTCTTCTAATTTGTTTGGATAAAATGAATATTTCACTTCAGTTTGATATACCAAAGATAAAAATGTTGGTGCACCAATAAATTTCCAAAATATATACTTCTTACTAATTATTTTAAAGTCTAGTAACTGATATTAATAATAATCTCTATAAATCATACTTCATATTCTTAAACATCGTGGGGCCTTCTAACTTTTCATTTTCCATTTTCTAACATGATTATAGACTTTTTTTCACTCACTGCCTCTCTTATTTTAGTCCATACTTTTTTGGTTTGTTGGTCTAAGTCAAATCTTTCCATCACCTGCTAAGTCTAATTTTATAATAAAATACTTTTAAATTTAAAGATCTTTTAAATAATGATTGTAATTGTATTAAAAATAAAAATACACAAAAAATGCATAATATAACAAGCATCCCACTTTTTGCTTTCGATCGCGCTGACTCCCTACGGCTAGCTTAGGTCAACTGTGTGGGCTAAGTGGTGCGGGTCTGGAAGATTAGTCATATTGGATAAAATACTTCAAGAATATCCCTCATTTAAAAAAAAAAAAAAAGGGAAAAAAAGAAAAGAAAAACACATCAACTCTCAACCCTATATACTAAACTATAATACACATGTTCATGTAAATGACTTTTAGGTTTCCAATCAATTAGCTAGAAAAATACATGTTTTACTTAATTTGAGATGGGTAAACCTGTTTGGCATATTTTAGATTGATTTCAATACTTTTGACTAGAAAAATTGATCTTAGATGCCAATCAAATTCGAGTTATTGTGTAATATAGTATAGCCAAATTTGACCTGTTAAAATTATTTATTTTTATATTGTATATAATAATACATAACTTAGAATTGACTATTGTTTTATATTATTAACTTTATATCATAGTATTATCATATGATTATATATAAAAATGAGTTGAATGTGATATTTGAATTGAAAACTAATAAAATATGGATCAATTAGGAATCACTTTGATCCAAGTAAGTGCAATTGACTATTTGAGTTGGACCTTATAATTGATATGTCTCTATCGAGAAATTTGTTTTTTTCACTGACTTTTTTAATCATTTAATTTTTAATTTGATTTGATGATTATAAATCATTAGATTACCAAAACAATTAAGGCAACTTTACCCACCTTTATTTTAAAGTGGTCTATACATTGCACTCACTTTCACAGGCTTGAGAAAAATATTGAGAAAATGGTTTCTATTAGCGAGTCTCGTTAAGAAAAGTATATAAATTTTTCAATTTTTTAATTAAATTAAAAATTATATAAAAAGCATCAAATCCTATTAAATTGGCTAATTCTATGCTGAGTGATGATAATTTTTCAATTGAACCACAAATATTTAAATGAAATAATAAAAAATTATATATACTGACTTGCGTAGTGAGTTGGTTAAATTTTACTCTCATGTACCATCACGCCTCATAATTTTAAATTTTGAAATTTTAATTATTTATATAAAAAAAAATTAATCACTTCGAATCATTGTTCAACAGGGAGGAATTTCTTTAATCAGTGCTCCCGCGGAGTTGTTGATTTAATCAAATACTGCGAAGGAGTAGACAAAAGCGGCTGATTTTGTCCTCAGTCAGTCAGTCAGTCAGTCCTCACCATGCGGTTTGAAAGTTGGACTTTCGTAAAAAAGTAGAACTTAGAAGTGCACTTCGGGACCACACAAACTTCTTACGTCCGCCTTACGTGGACGTGAGGTCAAAACCATCATAGCACGTTGAACTCCCATAATTAACCAAAAAATGGCTACAAGATTATCCATTTAAATAGATTTACGTCATATTTAATTTAATTAAAGATTACATGATGAAATGTATAAAAAATTATATGGGCATCAAGTGGAGAATTGTCACCCCCATATTATCATTTAGTATTGCCATGTACTCATCTAGAATAGGAAATTTAATTGATTTAAGATATTAATTATTTATACATTTCATTATTAATGGAATTATATGAAAAACAATTATGACTTATTCAATAATTAGAATTGACTTTCAATTAGTCTAAGCTTTTAAAATTAGACTTATATCCTAAGGTTCGAGTTCGTGTGGACTAATCTAAAACACAAGGCTTATTAATAGTTATGTATATTCGTAAGATTAATCTCACCTTGAAGGTAGAGTGGAAATACATATGTTGTTCATAAAATGTTAGAATTCTATCCATCTAAGGTCAAATTTTTGAATTCTATTTTTTCATTTAATTTTATTATATATCACACCATCACTCACTAAACTATCCAATACGACTTGCTTTACTCCTTCTCTCTATATTTTCAATAGTCTATCTTTCTTTTGCCTACGATCTATAACTTCTCCGCTTAATCATTGAGACCGCGTCTAATCTTCCATGACACAATAGAATCACCTTAAGTGAATTTTTTCAATTTAAAAAATAAAAATAAAAACCCTCTCAAGTTTAGTAAAAAATCAAAGTAAGATGGTGGTGGTGGTGCAGCTCTTTTGGTGGCCATTTTTGTGTCTATGATGATGGTGAGGATTTTGCCTTGCTGGATGTTCCACACTTTCATTTGATTGTTTTGAGTTTCTGGGCCTCGGTTTCTTCAGTTTTTTGTGCTGGTTTGTTTTGGGCTTACCCCTGCTATGTCTCGGGCTTGGCTGTTGTTTCTTTGGGCCTCCCTTGTTGGGGCCTTTTATCTTTCGGTTGGTCCAAGCTGTGGGCTTTTTCTTCTTTTTCCTTTGTATTGGGCTGCAGTGCCCTCTATCTACCTTGTATTTTTCGGAGGCATGACTTCTGATTGAATTGCTAGAACTTGGACTTTCAGCCCAAAAGACTAGTCTTTTAGGTGAAGTAACCAAATCCTTTATAAATCTTTAGATTTCTCTCTACATTTTAATACGGGACTCATTCGCAGCAACCCCAACAATCCCCTCTCGAACGAGGCTCTCCGGTGGAGAGAGCGACGCCTGCCATCCCATTCGCTTGGGGGATCTCATGAGTCCATATGAGGTAGCCTGAGATCTAACTCTGATACCACTTGTTAGAACTAGGCTTCCAGTCCAAAAGACTAACTTTTTAGGTAGAGTGATCCAAGTCCTTTATAAACCTCTAGATCTCCTCTACATTTTCCAAAATGGGACTCGTTCGCAGCAGCCGCAACATAAATTACTTACTTTATCATTCGAAAAAAAAAAATGAATCAAAGTCTTCAGATCTCAGACTACTTGAATAATCTTTGATGAATATGTAAACTTCCTTATCTACCATTGAGTACCGAATTTGAAATTAAATTCGATATTAAAACCACCGACATTTTCTTTAGAATTTAATGCTGTTTGTATTCTTTTGTTTTCATGCAATGTTGTGCATGAATTGGATAACAGGTGAACTTTTTCTTCGTTCTCCTCCTTCTTCTTCTCTCTCTTTAATGAAAGAGACAAAAGAGAAACTTATCAAGTAGACATTACATGTTTGGTCTTTGTCACCAATGAGGTCTGTGGACTCTTGAATATGAGTAAAGCTATCCGGACTTTTCTATTGAAACTCTTTAATAAAATCTTTCATTAAATGAATTATTCATATTTATAATTATAAATGTATTAAATAGGTAAGTATACAGTTATTAGATTATCTTAATCATGTAATTTTAATTTTTTAGGTTCAATTTATTTAAGCTTTTAAGATTAGACTCCTTCCAGTTTACCTGATAGGCTGATATAGCATATACGAAGTTTGTGGGTGGTTTCGTGTATCTGTACAATTAGTCTCACCTCCAATGTAGAGTAGAGATACCCATGTTATTCCAAAAAAAAAAATGAATATAAATTATTAATTTTTTTAAATTATAATGAAAAGAGAATAATTAGATAGTGTGAAACTTCATATTTCATATAATTCTTTTTGTATTATATCTAATTATATGAGATTTAAAATTTATTAAAATGGCCGACGATCTAATTCTTTTGTAACCATTTAGTTATTACAATAAATTGTCCATGTGAGAAATGGACATGAATCCAATTGCCTTTTTTTTTGTTGCTTCTATCAAAGGCATTGATAAATGACAAATAATACTTTTTGTCCTTTGATCCAAACGTGCACATGTAGTATTGTAGTCACTACTTCACTCACTTGAATTTATTGTCGATTTGTTATTAAGTTAGAATGCATTTTTACTCGTAAATTAAAAAAAAAAAGTCTAATGTATTTTTCAACTTAAATTTAATGAAAATCGATAGAAACACTACTATTTTTAAATACTAATGTATCTTTCTACCACTTAAACATTGATAAATAAAAAAAAAATGAGTCTAATGTCCTTTATTACCAAAGTACTAATGTTTATGAAGTTTAAATTTAAAACATGGTTCCAAACAAAATATCTGCATGGCATAGCGGCATACAAACTAAGCTCATTGTATCATCCACAAATTGCTTGGAAGACGACTATGACAAGTTGAGAACACATCAATAGCATAAGTGACTTGATAGATCTCCAATATAAGACTATGACCTTGGCATTGGAAAATAAACTAGAAAGTGTAGTAAGTGCATTGCACACAAACATTACCACTATTTATAGAGAAACTCCTTAAACCTGATCCTTTGCTCGACTTTTAATTAGTCTAAGCTTTTAGAATTAGACTTATACCCTAAGGTTCGACTCTATGTGAACTAATATAAAATATAAGGCTTGTTAATAGTTTTTATATATTCGTAATATTAGTCTCACCTCAAAGGTAGGGTGGAAATGCATATGTTATTCATAAAATGTTAGAATTCTATCTAAGGTAAAATTTTCGAATTCTACTTATTCATTTAACTTTATTATAAATCATATCATTAGTGACTAAACAATCCAATATGTCTTGTTTTATTCCTTCTCTCTATATTTTTAATAGTCTATCTTTCTTTTGGCTACGATCAATAACTTCTCCACTTAAACATTTAGACTGCGTCTAACCTTCCATGCACGATAGAATCACCTTAAATGAATTTTTTCAATTTAAAAAAAATAAATAAAAACCCTCTTAAGTTTAGTAAAAAATCAAAGTAAGATGGTGGTGGTGGTGGTGGTGCAGCTCTTTTGGTGGCCATTTTTGTGTCTGTGTGATGGTGAGGATTTTGCCTTGCTGGATGTTCCATACTTTCATGTGATTGTTTTGAGTTTCTGGGCCTCGGTTTCTTCAGTTTTTGTGCTGGTTTGTTTTGGGCTTACCCCTGCTATGTCTTGGGCTTGGCTGTTGTTTCTTTGGGCCTCCCTTGTTGGGGCCTTTTATCTTTCGGTTGGTCCAAGCTGTGGGCTTTTTCTTCTTTTTTCTTTGTATTGGGCTGCAGTGCAGTCTATCTACCTTGTATTTTTTTTCGGGGGCATGACCTCTGATTGAATTATTAGACCCTGGGCTTTCAGCCCAAAAGACTAGTCTTTTAGGTGGAGTGACATAAGTCTTTTATAAACCTCTAGATTTCCCTCTATATTTCTAATGTGAGACTCGTTCGCAGCAACCCAACAATCCCCCTCTTGAACGAGGCCCTCCAGTGGAGAGAGCGACACCTGCCATCCCATTCGCTTAGGAGATCTCCTGAGTCCACATGAGGTAGCCTGAAATCTGGCTATTATACCACTTGGTAGAATCTGGGCTTCCAGCCCAAAAGACTAGCTTTTTTGGTGGAGTGATCCAAGTCCTTTATAAACCTCTAGATCTCCCTCTACTTCCAAAGTGAGATTCATTCGCAGCAGCCCCAACATAAATTACTTACTTTATCATTCGAAAAAAAAAAGTTAATCAAAGTTTTCAGACCTCTCAGACTACTTGAATAATCTTTAATGTATATGTAAACTTCCCTATCTACACACCGAATACCGAATTTGAAATCAATTTCGATATTAAAAACCATCGATATTTTCTTTAGAATTTAATCTGTTTGTATTCTTTTGTTTTTGTCACGCCCCGACCCGAAGGGTAGGCCCGGAACGCGACTGATTTTTTTTTTTTTTGACGATAAACTAACACAAGCATACCAACTGGGCCGGATCAACGGTTAGGTTCAGGTCACACATGATCCCAACATGTGGACTCAAACACATACTATAAGTCTACCCCACAAAAATAACAACATCTACATATATCATATCAAAATCAATTATTTATTCATACATTCAAAACATAGTCTCAAGCCACTACAGAGGCAAACGGTTTAATACATCACATTGAAATAAATTAAGTACCACACTCGGTACTTAATAAAAGCAAATGGTTCCAAGAACCAACAAGAAAAGATAAGGGCATTCCCCTTAGGGGGAATCCCGAAACACCGCTTCAACTTAATCCATCCTAAGCCTGATAAAGAGAGTCCTCCTCCTCGGGTTCGTTGCCTGAAAGGTGAGTGGGGTGAGCTAACTAGCCCAGTGAAGGAAATATAACAATGCAGTTTAAGTAAAAACATAACAGGTTAGCAACAGTTCAATAATATCACATGCTTGATAACAATAAGCATAATCTCAAGTAATACATCAACATCATCAAACACTGCCATCATCCACCGTAACGCCTTCCGAATACGCTGAGACCAGTATTAAGTCCCGACATGGTCAAAATACATCCTTGCAAGTACATCTCCGGCTCTGACTTAGCCGATACTGACACCCTCAAGTCAGTAACTGACGACAGCATGGTCCGCCCATAGTCCAGTAGACATAAACCATCTCTCATATGGCCGATATTGGTTCAATAGCCCAGGTACGTGGGAGCAGTCTTACATACACATACGATCAACATCGTAATATCACAATCATCATCAGCACTCTTACCATAGTGCATCATGTCTAGGCACATGAATGGGTTCATCAAGTCTGAAACCACCCATTGCCCAAACCCATCTCATAATAAAACCTATTTACATAATCTGTAGAGTTAAGTTCCCTCACCGTGATGTGTGGTTTACGCGGTCTCTGTTTAAACAACACACAAGTGCACAATCAATATACATAATAAATACGTACACATACGTAGTATTTTGAAATCTCACGTTTTTCCAAACATATCCGAGGTATATGGAATTGAGTCTCCTACTGGTTTCTATCCTTTTTAAATTATCATAATTCACAATATAATAATAAATAAAAAGGGCTCAGTCCAAAACTCATATTGTCTTCTGGGCATTGACCAGATTGACTTATTGAGTTAGGTCTACATCATCGGGTCACTTCTCAGTTGCCTTCTGGATAGGACCAGATTTGACATTTTGAATTAGGCCTCGAGGTCACTCAGTGCCCGACTATATAGTGTCATCCTGAAAGTGAATCACTCAGTGCCCGACCAATAGGGTCGGCCTGGAAGCGGATACAATAGTATTTAAACTATAAGTAATAAGAGAAGAGGGTTAGTACAATTTTAATTAACAAAAAGGGGTACTAATCATCACATCACATAATCTAACAATTTTTTTTTTTTTGAATAAAATAGTAATATTTATTTATTCATTTTTTTTTCAATGGGAACTGATATTACAAATCACAAGCAATAATAATATCAAATAATTTTTTTTTTCTTTTTTTTTTTCTTCTTCTTCCTCCCGTTCACTGTCTGCAACAGACAGTGAACGGCCGGAAATAGTGAAAAACGAACTTGGAAAATGGGGGATTTTCTTGACTCGGTTTTTACATCTGACCGGTCCGATGGATTCATCCGGGAGTCTTCTTTCCATAGGGAGAGGTTTGGAGCTTTTAAACTCTGTAAGCCATCCGATCTTAACACCAGAAGCTCACTGATATAAGGAACCCTAGAATTTCCTTAGACTTTAAAACTGGTTTTTCTTACTCAAATCAATGCCAAAATCAGTTTTTCTTGATTCTAAACCACCTATAATTTGAAAAGGAATACAATGGTTACCTTTAATTGAGTTATTGGGCTGAAAATCCGATCTTTGAAAATTTTCCCTGAAAGGCTACGGTGATTGAAAACAGACAAACAGAGGGTCCGCTGGGTTTTCAAACGGTAGCTGAGAGCAGAGAGGGAGAGAAGAAATTTGTGGGAGTTAATCCAGCAGCAAAGGATTGTATTTATAGATTTCTCGCCTGAAGAAGAGGTCCTTCGGCCACTACATGCCTTCCTCCGAAACAGTATCCGGCAGAGGTTACTGTTGGTGCAATCAGCCCCTTTCCATTTTCTAATTTTTGCATTTTAGTCCTTATTTTTTATAAAACGGGATTTTTAACTTAAACATAATTTTTGGCTCAAAAATTTAATCCAACCTTACAGATAGGTTGGGTTTTAAAAATCTTAATCACCATAAAAATTTTGGAATTTAACTCTCACTAAAAACCATTTATTTAAATAAAAACCATAAATTTATACTATTTACTTAAATAAACAATTGTTAAAATAAACAATTTAGAAACATCATTTTGAGGTGAAATGAAATAACTAGACCATTCTTAAAATGGTCTACCATAAAATACTAATTTCAAAATTTATTTCATTTTCAAAACCCCTTTAAAATAATTAATACTCCCTTTAGGAGTTTTGACGGGCGGGATTTAAATACCATTTTCTGAAAATAAATTCATTTTAAAATTAGAAATACAAATCATTTATTTAGGAGAACATTATTTACCAATATTATACACATATCAACAATATTTATAAAAATATACACAACAAGTGATAAATTACCAAAATGCCCCACCAGTTGGACGAGCTGGATCACTGAGCTTACGAGCTCGGATTGGGCCAAACTTGGGCTTTCCTCAAAGCCCTAACCAAAATATTCGAAATTAACTGGTTAAACAATATTATTAAGTTAAAACACGCCTAATCTAGAGCAGGATATTACAATTTTCATAAATGTTGTGGATAACAGGTGAACTTCTCCTTCTTCTTCTCTCTCTTTAATGAAAGAGACAAAAGAGAGCTTTATTGAGTAGACATTACATTGTTTGGTCTTTGTCACCAATGAGGTCTGTGGACTCTTGAATATGAGTAAAGCTATTAGGACTTTTCTATTGAAACTCTTTAATAAAATCTTTCATTAAATGAATTATCCATATTTTATAATTATAAATGTATTAAATAGGTAAGTATACAGTTGTTAGATTATCTTAATCATGTAATTTTAATTTTTTTTAGTTCAGTTTATTTAAGCTTTTAAGATTAGACTCCTTTCAGTTTACCTGATAGGCTGATATAGCATATACGAAGTTTGTGGGTGGTTTCATCTATATGTACAATTAATCTCACCTCCAATGTAAAGTAGAGATACTTATGTTATTCCAAAAAAAAAATGAATATAAATTATTAATTTTTTTAAAATTAATAGATAGTGTGAAACTTCATATTTCATATAATTCTTTTTGTATTATATCTAATTATATGAGATTTAAAATTTATTAAAATGGTCGACGATCTAATTCTTTTCTACCCATTTAGTTATTACAATAAATAGTCCATGTGAGAAATGGACGTGAATGCAATTGCCATTTTTTTTCTTGCTTCTATCATAGGGCATTGATAAATGACAAATAATACTTTTTGTCCTTTGATCCAAACGTGCACATAGTACTGTAGTCCACTACTTCACTCAATTGAGATTTATTGTCGATTTGTTATTAAGTTAGAATGCATTTCTACTCGTAAATTTTTTTTAAAAAAATAAGTCTAATGTATTTTTCGACTTAAATTTAAAGAAAATTGATAGAAACATTGGTATTTTTAGACACTAATGTATCTTTTTACCACTTAAACATTGACAAAAAAAAAAAAAAAAGAGTGTAATTTCCTTTATTACGAAAGTACTAATGTTTATGAAATTTAAATTTAAAACATAGTTCCAAACAAAGTATCTTGCATGGCATAGTGGCATACAAACTAAGTTCATTGTATCATCCAACAAATTGCTTGGAAAACGACTATGACAAGTTGAGAACACATCCAATGGCATAAGTGACTTGATAGATCTCCAATATAAGACTGTGACCCAAGCATTGGAAATTAAACTAGAAAGTGTACTAAGTGCATTGAATACAAATAAATGTGGAGCATCCCATTGTATCATCACCCCTCTCTCATATTTCCAATTTTTCATATTGGGTTAGACATTAGTTTGTAATTCCTTAGCCTCAAGGCATGCACAGTATAAACAGAATGACAATGATGGTTTTTTCTTTTAATAATCGAAGGTGTTCATGTGTCTCAATCGATTATTCTTTCAGGGCATGAGAAAACTTTTCAATCCGCACACATCGGATAAGTCTATAGGGAGTGGTCTTTTACTGGGATTGAGCGTGAATTGAACCCAAAACCTTGCTTCATGAGGCGAGCGTCTTAACCGTCAAGCGAACCCTTTGAGGTTAATAATAATTCATTTTTAGTAGAGATGTAAATGAATATTTGAAAATTTGATTAATTAAATACTAAATTTAAAGTTATGAAGTGAATCCCAGTGTCCAAAACTTGTCCGTCATCCATCCAAATCCAGGCCGCAATGCATCAATGCATTGTCATATCGGCCGCATTTTTCTTTACACGTGGTTTATATAGAGAGCTTTCCGTTCATCCCCCTTCTATTGTGTCCAAACTAAAGACCTTCAGAAATATATTTGTTTCACGAGTGGAGGTTTACCTTTTCATTTGACTATTTTTCACTTTGGTTTTTGACATTTATGGATCACACATGAAGACTGGTAAGGTGCTGTGCATTTGATGTTGCCAAAGGGGAATGAATTTGGAAACACAAGTGAGATGTTTTGAAACATCAAACATCCTCTTTCTCTACCCATTGATAGAGGATAGAGATCAATCCCAAAATCTCATCTAAACCCTAGAAAGTCTATACGATTTTTTTTCTTTTTGGGGTTTTTAAAGTTGAAAAGATTTATTTATTTATCAGACAGATTTATTGGGTGAGATTTCACATGCACGACCAATGCCCGAGTAAGCGTGCGGGGCCCACACCATGGGGGCCATTGGTTGGGGTTAGATCCATTTGAATGTTATTTTCTAGATGACACTTCTTACGATAATTAAGTCCATTGAATTTAAAAAGTCAACTCTAGAGAGTTTATAGTTCAACAGTAAAAAATGAGATTAAGTTTGCATGGATTTCAATTAAATGATAGATCAACTCATAATAGTTTTAAATTGGCTAAAGAAGGGAGTGAGGGAATTATTGGATATAAATGAGGCTCAAGTGAGCTCTATATGAGATTTGTCGTGTCGCCTGTGAGAACCTAAGTATGTATTTATAGTGTTTAAGACAATGTAATAATCACCAACAAAAACCATTACAAGTTTTTGCCCTTAGATTTTGTTCTAGATGAAGACCCATAAAAAAATTATTAGTCAAGAAGGTCTTGGATTCTATTCACGTTCAAACCTTTCTGAGTGACTCTCTATGGGGTTACTTCTAATAAACTTATCGATGTGTGTGGATTGAGAGAATTTTAAAAATATCTCTAATAATCCTTCTCCCTCCCAAATTCATTTAGATGTCATCATTTTCTAAAAAAGAAAAAAGAAAAAAAGAGAACACCCTTTATTTAATTCACCTATCACTAATTAAGTTTGTGTTTAAATCAATAAGTTACATAATAGATACTTAAGATACCTAATTAGGCTTTTCCACCATTTAAATCTGAAGGATTGCATATGCATTCATGCTCACTCTCTTTCTTTGGTTTAATCATTGAATTGTGGTGAATTATAAGCCACTGCCAAATTTAAAAAATTCTAAAACTCTTAAAATATTTAAATTTTAAATAATATTTAATTTTATAAGAGTGACCATGCCGGAAATTACAAACAATAGTGTTGTACTAAATTTCACAAATGTCCAATACTTGACACTATCACCAGTAAGATGGCTCACTTGAGATAAATTCTGAAGCTTTAATACATGAAAAGATTTGAATTCTCTTTTTTTCTTTTTTTAAACCTTTTTCTCTCCACTATTGGGAACATTGTACAATGTAAGGGCCCTAAGCCACGTGACTCTTAACCTAACTGTTCTACTCTTTTACTGTTACTTTTCCTTTACCTTTTAGCACAATCACATAATATGGATAAAACTCTCTTGCCACTTTCTTTTAATGTGAAAATGACCCAATAAGATGACGACTCCTATCTTTAGTGTATACACTGTTAAATTTTGAAGGGTTGATTTAGCGATCAAAACCCGCCTTTATTTATGAGAAATTTTGAGATTTACGTCTTACTCAGTACGAAAAAAGCCATTCTCCATTGTTTCTATATCCAGCTTATATAGATTGAAAAATTTATACATACTCTAAAGATTAATTCAGTAAAACATCTTCAAAAGGTATATATATAGTGGTATCTTGCATATCTAGATATGATTTGATTTTATAAGATATGGAAATCCTTTTATTAATGATCCAGATTCCATAAAAGTTCTCATGAATGACAACATCCTAATCATCCACTATGTATTGGGTGTTTGGGTGCTTCATGCTTTATTCCTCTCAAGGTTGGCATTTGTCAAATCATCACACTAATTAAATATGGCGTTGTGACAACATTTTCATCATTCAATTTAATTACATTATTACAAGTGAAGGGTTGAGACTTCAAGGTATGTGCAAACCTCTCAAGTCCCTATTAGACACATCAGAACAGATATTTCAATAGCCCAATAATGTGTGGACATGGAAAAAGGTCTTGGACTCATTTATCAACTTGCTGAATAATATGAGTCCCTGTAATATGGTCCACAGGAATTGCATGTTCCTCAGAAAAGCTAGTGTTTATTTTAATGGTTGCCATCACCCATCATCTATTATTTCAGTAACACCATCATAGCTATTTTTTTCCCAATTCAGATCATCTAAATAAGTATGATTTTAAATATTTTAAACTTTGTATAACATATTGCTTTATCTATTTTCGCATTTGAGTGGAGTAGATTGTTGAATTTATGAAAAAAAAAAGGTGTTCAGAGAAAAGTTTCTAATGTAAGTATGTTTTCGATAATTAATCAGGTGAGACATATGGATATCTTTGTTAAAAAAATTTGACTGGAATTTGACTCGAGTGTCACGAAGCATTTAAATTTTAGACAAGTACAAATGATTTTTGATCTATGATTATATAGGCTTTGGATTAGGGTGAGTTGTGGTGGAGAAATTGAAGTGATCTTGAAAATTCAATTGTTAATATGTGACCAAAATAGGAAAATGGTGACTTGAATTCCACATTAGAGGATGACATGTCAACTAACTCCACCCTTCACATCCCTATCTCTAGTAAATTTGACAATTCAATAGTTGAGATTTTATATTTCTTTTTCTTTTAAAGTTCTAAATAGAGATTAGAGTTTAATATTTGTTATTTTTTCTCTTCTTCATTTTCTTCATTTTTTTTATGACATAATTTAATAATATTAGTGAGAGAACTTTTGTAAGAATTATTAAAATAAAATAAGTGAGAAAAATAAATGATTGCATGGCATTTATGAATATGAGCTCAAATGTATATGATTAATTGTATTGATTGGAATAAGATATGGGCCCATCATATATTTCTTTCATACATAAGTGTTAATAATTAAATAAATAAATGGATCCCATAACATATTATCAGTGATGCCTTATTATTTAGAAAATATAAAATTCTAAATTTTTTAAAATTATTCTGAGAAATGTTATATCTCTATTTTAAATTTACCAAGCTGAGTGTCTTAAATGATAGAGAAAATAAAGTGAAGAGTTAATATCAGACTATCAGTTGTATTTGTTGGTAATAGGGCGAACAATCCAGCGCAGGTTTGAGGAGACCCCGCCAGTGTTATCTTTACTGTTATAATAACAGTACTAAAAAATCATTTGATAATTCATAAGAAGAAATTTTAATTAAATTAATAAAATCACATGTTAATAAGCTATAAATCTCTGCAAATTTAAATTAACTAGATTTCAAAAATTGAAAAATCATTAACCTAATAAAAGTGATTTTTAATAGCGAATAATCCATGAAAAAATTTAAATGAATCCATTATGATCTAATTACATAGGCTCCAATATCTGGATGGTTATTCTAATATCGCCCTTCCATGGACACCTAAAATCAAGAAACTCCTCTCGTAAAAGGAAGTCGTAGATTGAGATGTTTATACATAATCATAGGATTAGTATCAACTGAGTTACAAATATTGGTAGTACTTTCAAATTTAATATATTTTTATCAATAAAATATTATTATCGCGTTAGTAACGCGTATTTATTGACAGTTTGACACGATGGTAAATTCTCAATAAATACATATAAAATTACATGATAAATGGTAATATTGTGATAATATCTCGATAATTCTACATTAAGATTTTTATTTTATTAATATTTTAATGTAATCTAATTTATTATTTTTTAAAGAATTTCCCATTGATATTCTAATAAAAACTCAAAATTTTAAAATATTTTGATATTACCGACAGTATTTATAACTATGCGTTTATCACGTTGAAGGTAGGGTGGATTGTCCTATCATAGTATCATCTCTACCGGAGGAGGACTAACCTGTCACGTGCAGCTGTCCTAAAGTCATGTCTTTATCACGTGCCGTACCTTAAGGAGAGCGGCACCGCTCTTCTTCATGGCCGGGCACTCTCGAGACATACTAATTAACGTTGTAAGTTGTAACATTTAAGGTCTCAATTTCAGTTTTTTTTTTCCCTATAAACACATCTTAAATTCTTTATATTTATTATTATTATTATTATATATATATTTGATTTAAATTGTTTTAAAATACATTTTTCATATTCTTTCGCTCACCATACATTCCATGTTGACGGTGGTAGTAATTTTTGTTCAATTTATAACAAAGTTTATTTGTTAATTCTACTCTTAATCTAATAAAGAATTTTTTATTTTATTTTATTAATTTTTGTCATTATTAATAGATATTCTTGTTACATAAGAATTTCTCTCAGTGTTCATATTTATATAGATATTAGATACACATATATCAGAGATACATTTAATGATTTGATGTGTTACCAATCTCCTATTTTCTATGTGAATGAATAAAATTAGTAGTTTTTGTTGTAGCTATAGATATAATTGTATTTCACACTTTATATGTGTTTTTTTTTTTTTATAATTGATTTGTAGCTGAAGCCTGAAGATCCTTCGATCAGTACAAATACTGTTTTTCAGTCTGGAAACTACAACTCCCTTAATTATTCTTGGGCTCTCCTTCTATCCATCAGTAGATCGTAAGATTTGGTGCCCTTGTGGCCCCTTATCTCAATTCTTATTTTTGCATAGGAGACGCCTAAAAATAGATTTTTTTTCTTCTGAGTCTCAGATCTATTGCAATAGGTGTTCTTTCTCTTTAAAACCAGCGAAAACACTATACACTTTTATCTTAATGATGACTTCTAATACTACTATTTGAGACATGTGAAATCTTCTTTTTAAAAATCTAAATTGTTCTTAACTTCTAAATGCAAGGATAATACATATATCTTTTTAAATTTTGTAAAATTGTTGAGTGTATTTTCAAATGGATTAAATGAGAGAAGCGTGCAAATGGATTACTGAGTGTGTCAATCTTTGTACGAGTTACTGAGTAATATTATTATACCTTATGATGACAATCAATTCCAATATTGTATGCTGATATTAAAGAGTACAATAAATAATGTGAAATTAAAAAAAAAAACTCGATAAAACCTAGATGCTTCATTTAAATCAATTGACTCAGTGAGTTACTAAACTAGATTAAAATTTAAATTAAATTAAAGAGTCATTTATGTTATTTAGATTTTATTTTTAATTCAAATTCAAATTCGAATTTGAAAATTTCAAATTTACTTTTCTTTAATAGTTTAACCTCCTCGCCGAGTTTGCAATCCTCGTCGTAGGGTTGTCAAAGATCGGCCACGAGCTCGATGAGACGTGTCAGATTATTATCGGTCCACGTGTCGAAGCATTCACCCCACATACCAGCACTGACAGCGCCTTATCTTAAAGCCCATAAAGTGTCCTTTTGGCCCCCTCAGCTTGTCCACATTCCACTCCCCCCACTTCCTGCCACCTTTACCAACAAACAGTGCTTTTCTCTACTTACAAGTTACGACAAAGGTTCTTTTTTAAGCGATCCTGCCCACGAAGTTATTGTAATTAGACATAAATTTTATTTCTGAACGAGCTAATTTTACTATTTATATAAAAAGATAAAATCTAGATAAATTGATTTTATTATTTATACAAAATTTTATGACAATTTTACTATCTTGCAAAGGGTAAAATTTTGACGAGCTGATTTTACTGTTCATACGAAATTTTGGTGTACCGATTTTACTGAATTGGTGAGCTGATTTATTGTTCATATGAAATTTCGGTGAGACGATTTTACTTTCATGCGAAGGGTAAAATTTTGGTGAACTAATTTTACTGTTCATATGAAGGATAAAATTGACAATACACTAAAACTCATGTCTAATTATACAAAACTTCTATGGGATGATCGCTGTCCTTTTTTTTTTTTTTTTACACTGTGAGTTTCACAATTTGTTGTCATTTTACACTTTTTTAGAAAAAAAATTAAAAATACTTTTTTATTTTTAATAATAGTCACTATTAAATTAAAATAATTTTTTTTATCTTTACTTCATATTTCCTCTCAATTAAATACTATATTGATATCTGTATATGTACTCTTGAGAGTCAAAGAATGAAAATAACAAATTCAGAGGGGGTTAGTGTGATGGACAAAAGCTTTTCTAGTGAAAGGAGGTCTCACGCTTGAAGTCGGTACATGTGAGATCTGTGGACACCTTCAGTCATAAGAAAAAAAAATGAAAAGTATACAAAAATTAATATATAATATTTATTCTCACACATATATAGTATTATTTTACATATCAAGACATAAAACTCATAAAATTGAATAATGATAAATATATTGAAAAGTTATTTCATCACTACATGACTCACTAAAACCCTAAATGATCGAATCAATCAAATTATATATTAAGTTATTTTATATTTTATTAATTAAAATTTTAATTTCAAACTTTGTATTTTTTAAAATATAATTCAATTAATTAAATTAAAGTGAATTTGACAAGCCTCATAATGAAATAAATATATTTTAAATAGATTCATCACCACCTCATTTCACAAACCTTATGTCCAAATATAAAATATATATAAATATTATATTTTAATCAAAATATTGCTTAAAAAAAATTGTCATCTAAAATATAAATACTTTTCATTTTCACTTGTACTAACATTGGGGCCCCAATTTTGCAATGCATTCCTTTTAGACCCTTTTTAACATCACAGATGTAACATCAATTATTATTTTTCTTATCTGATTTTATTACATAAAGATGAAATGCTTTCTGATATTCATTTAATAAAGTGAACAATCTTTGTCAATTCATTCAATTATAAATAAAAGTGATAATTTATGAATCAATTTACAGTCCAATTTGACTCAATTTAAAAATATAGATTTTAATCATATATATCTTTAAAAAAAAATTAAATTATTCTGATTTGACTCGATTTGAAATAAATCTCACTTGAATTGAAAAAAAGTGTTCTTGATCTAAATCCAACTTAATTTGAATTAAAAAGAACTTTTGAACATATTAATTTTTATTATTCATTGATAATAATTCATGTATCCTCATTCAAAAATCTTGAACCATTATCTTCATGTGCTATATTTTGATGACCAATGCAAAAAGAAAGGTTTTTTTTTTTATTAAATTTTATATTATTTTAAAACTTTTTCAATATTTTCTAAAAGTTTGTAATTAAGTCAGATTTATAGTAAAAATAATCAGATCTAATGTCTCAAATAAGATAACCTATATTTTTATCTGTAATTAACCATTCAGATCCAACCTAATCAACTTATTGTTACCCCAAACTACTGGGGTTATATTTTTATCGGTTCGGTCGATGCATATTGGCCGTTATATTTCTCTTTTTCTTTCAATTTTTATTTTTATTTTTTAATTCTAAAAAAATAAGAAATTATGTGGACGATATTTGACAATTTTTTGAGAGATATTTAGCGATATTTAAATTATCAACCGATATATTTAACGAGATATTTCACTTGAGATATCGGCGATATAAATATGTCTCGAACACTATGTATCATCTCTTAAAAATGTGATAAATATTCATTGTTACATATATATACATATATATACATATACATATACATATACAATATATGTATATATCACTTATTTACCAAAGAGCCAACTTTGCAAGTTGATGACAATCGGGGGGCACTTCTGTAATTGAAGTTAGTGGTCGACAGCTCCTTATAATGGAGAAGCCTACTTGATTGCCTGCACTAGCTGCCTGCTCCAAAGAGAGCTTAGCCCCTCCATCTTTCCTGGGAATCTTTGTTTTTCTTCAATTTACGCCGCAGAATTCCAAGAAACTGAAATCCCAGAAAAGGTACAGACTTCCAGCCCACCTCCAGTTTCTGTCTCTGCGACTCATGCAATTTTTCCTCTTCCTCTCTCTTACCTTTCTTTTGAGTTTGTTATCAGTTCACATTTGGATCTTAAATGGCCTTTATGAATGCATAACAAAACTAAGAAAGAATATGCAACAATAGATCCTTTAAAGTTTAAACTCATGAATTTTTTTTATTATATTTTTGAAGATAGCAAATGTTTCTTTTTTCTTTTTACATTATTTTATCATCATTATTGTGGTGCAGAAAAAAGAGACCTCAGCTCCTTCTCTCCCTAATATCTAATATAGACTAAATAGTAAAAATATGTAACTGGGATATTTTAAACTGATGGGTTTTACTCTTTTTTTTCTTTAGGAAGATAACAAATTTTTTTTTTTTTTTCATTATTTTTCTTTCTTATGCAGAAACAGATGCTCAACTCATTTTTATAAAACTTCTTAATGGGTTATTGTGAAAATCGTTTTTTATTTATATTTTGTACCAATGGGTTTATTCATTTTATATTCATTAATATGTGCTCTAATATACATGACATCTCCTTTGATGATTACAATGTAATGTATATAATTAAAAATTCTTTTTTTTTTCTCTCTCTCTCTCTGCTACTCTGGCCATGGAAGCTGATACGTGCACCTTTTTTTACTGTAAAAACACACTATTTTCTTCTTTTAATGTTTGTTCCTACCATTAATTTTCTGAAAGAAAAGAAGAATGGGTATTTATAAGAATCTTGAAAAGAATAATGGGCAAGTGTTTAGTTAACTTTGCCAAAGAGCAATATTAAGAACTCTTTCAGCAAAAAAAATGTGATCTAGGAGGAAGTAGTGTTTTTTTTAAAAAAATCATAGTTTAAATAATAATTGGTGTTTATTTTTTGAAATAAAAAATATTTATCAATTTTTTTTTTTAAATTTATACGTGGAAAACCACGGATTACTCAGTGTAAAACCCGTATGGGTCAGTTCACTGTCGGTAGGAGACATTACGATTAGACTATGAGTGTTCGAATTTGTAACCTCTTACTTCTTAAAGTGGAAGGCAATTGATAGGTGAGTTAAAACATGAATGACAAAATAAGATATATTCAAGTTTAATCTCAATGTACTCTTCTTTATAAGATTTTATAATTGGGCACTTAAAATTAAAAGAGTAGAATTAATTTTGGCACTTACTTAGAAAGGGTTTTATTTTATGTAAATCTTATTTTTCTTAGAAAGTGGGAAGGATAAATAGTGAAAGTGATTTTTAAATTAATTTATTTTAAATTGTTACTAATATTTATGTGTTGGGCATAGATGGATACGACGAGTACGGCTAAAGTACCAGAATCGAGACTTACAAGGGCGAAATCGGACCAGCAGCTGGGGTCGAGCCGAGAAGCCGAGCTAGGACCGGGTCTGAAGCGGAAGTTGAGCTTAGGGAAGCGGCTCGGCGCCTCGCCTGTTCTCAACAGCAAGCATCAAATCCGCAAGTCGCGCAGTGGCCAGCTCAAGCTCGATCCTGAGGAGGTGAGCAGTGGTGCGGCTCTGAGCCGAGCCTCCAGTGCCAGCTTGGGCTTCTCTTTCTCCTTCACCGGTTTTACCCTTCCTCGCGATGACATCGCCGATCGGGAAGGATTCAGTGAAGAGGAAAATGGTTTGTATTTATCTACTAATTTTTTTTTTTCTTTAATAATGTCAGAGTTGTGGATCTCTTGTAGCAAGGTATAGTCTTTGGAACGTGTGCAATCTTCTCTTATACACAAGGGATAAAATTATGGTGTTATTCATTTTTTGAGCCCACTTGCTAATATGAATACGTACACCATTAAAAGAAATCAGTGTAGACTAAATAAAATATATATTTTTTTAAAAAAAATCATTTTACTCTTAACTTTACTGAAGGAAGGTCTGAGAAAATGTGAGGGAAGTAACGAAGTGGAGGGTAAAATGGAATTTTTGAAAAAAAATATTTTATTTAATATATGCTGACTAATTTTGATAGTGAACGGATCACTATCCATTTTAAGTTATGCATATTGAAAAACTTTAGACTCTTCGATCGCAACTTTAGTTAATGCAAATTTGAGCTGAACTCGGTAGAGTCTTCTAGAACTAGATCCAATTTAAATTGAATTAAAAATACTAATTAAACATTATCTTTTTTATCCATTGCTTTTATAAATGTGTCCCATTCCAAATTCATTAATTTTAGCCCGTTGTCTATTTTGTACAGTTCAATATAACCCTACACTAAGAGGATGTATGGCCCCACACAAAAAGAAAATCCCTTTATCATGTTTGTAGTATTATTAGGTCTCCTCATTTGTCTCTTGCTAAACAATGACTGATAGCCTTATGAGATTAGTCAACTGGAAAAATCAAACATGTAGTAGTAGTTTGTCTGGTTCATATATGGACAATTTAACTAGATATAAATACAGATTGTACTATTATTAATGATATGATCGAAATTATTTATCTCATCTATTTAAAATTGTCACTTAAAATATTCTTTTGAAAACGAAAATGTTTTCATAATTTTCTCTATTTAACACTTGATTTTTATGTATAGAGTCTATCTCTTTGCTATTTTTGAGAATGTAGCACCCTATTCATGCCTTGCTTTGACATTGTAGGTTGAGCTAAAAAGGTGTGATTTAAATGAATGAGACAAGTGAGAATTTTTTTTTAAATTTGATATCTAGAATACCCTTTCTTTTTCAGTGGATGATATTGAAGCTACCCCACCAAAGAAGATTATTATAGAGCCGACCTTGCCCATATATCTCAAGGTAATAAGAACATTGTAGTCCTCTTTTTATCTCTTGAATGAGTAAAATGGGGGTGTCATTGGACTTAGTGGGTCCTTTAGATTTTTGTCATGACTCTTGTGCCCAATAAATTGTTTTAGTAGACATCTGACATCGGTAATGACAAGAACAATAAATGATTTTTATGAAGTAGAATGTGCAGGCAGGAACCTCACGAGAGTTCTTACAGATGAGAATGGCCATCTCGTCAGCTTAGGAGATCTCCTGAAACACATGAGGTAGCCTAAGACCAAATTTTGATACCACTTATTAGGATCTGGGTATCTAGTCTAAAAGACTAACATGTTACGTGGAGTGATACAAGTTCTTTATATATCTCTACATCTCCGTCTACACTTTCAATGTGGGACTCGATCGCAGTGAGTCTGAACAGTGATGTACACCCATTGATCGTTCTAAGAAAGATGTCATTTCTTGCACCAACCCCCACCCCACGCAAAAATGGAGTGTATGGTGGCAAAGCTGTTGGGGCCAATCTATTTTTTTGTTTGGAATATATCTCTGTTTTTGACAGATAAATATATCTCCATTTTGATAGATCTGATGCATATCATCATATCATCATCACGGTAGTCATCATTGTTTTTTTTGAATGGTTAATATATTATAAAAAAGAAGCACCAGAGGTGCAAGAACAAAAAACAAGACCAGAAAAATAAAGATACAGTATAATCGCAAACTCGATGAAGCCAAGAATAAAACACAAAAGCAGGAAACACTTGAAGGAGAAGGCTAAGCTAAATTGTAGTCATCATTGTTGTTGTGATAATGGCGGCAATAGCAACAACCCACCCTTGTTATTACTTTTATAGCTGTTCTAGCCCAATGCTGACTCCATTTGATAAGAGCCTCTAGCACAGTTGCAAGCTCAGCCCACCGACTACATACCCAGAAAAAAAGAGGACCCATTCATAGTGGCCATGATATGGTTTGAGGCATGGATTAGGGCTTATTGATGGGCCTGTCACTTCTTCATCCCTGATAAATCACTGAGCTGAGAAATTTGGTTGTAGAATGTTTCTCCATTGAAATGCTGTCCAAGATAAATGGTAAGAAGTCAGAAAGCCCAAACTTGGACATGAAGGCATACGAGAGGCTCATGGTAATATTCGATCAGCTGATAAGATTACCATAAGCTTCTGGCTGGGATTGGATATCAAGTGAATTCTACATGAATAAGAGATTCTAGCAATCCGCGCTCATGTGAGCAAAACCATTCATCTAGTAGATCCAACATTGGATGGCCCACTTGGACAAAATGATCACACTGTTCATACTCCCTATAATGGTTTTGAACTGTCGATCTTATTTCTCATAATAATTTTTGTTAGAAAATTATGATTTGACAACATTCTTCAGGTAAAACTTACTCTTAAAAGCTATCCATTGAGAGAAAGATGCCTCCATGTGTAATATAGTCATTGGTTTCACAAATTAATCAATGTGGGACTTTTTCACTTCACAGTTTTATGTCGAGAGTATAGTTTATGGAACTATCTTGTCAACATCATCATCACCATCAACCATTTTTCCTTCAATATGTGATTGGTATTTTGGCATTCTACGCTTCCATGTTTATCGGCCAAGCCCACTCACTTAGAGACCTAGTATGAATGTGTTTAAGGTGTTCTATTAACTATTCTTCTTCTTCTTTTTATCAATTCATAAACGTGCAGTTTAAAGATGTGAAATACAAGGTGATTCTCAAAGGTGTCAGAGCAACTATTGAGAAAGATATTTTGCTTGGTATAACAGGCTCTGCGAGCCCGGGAGAAGTTCTAGCGCTTATGGGACCTTCAGGCAGTGGGAAAACTACTCTGCTTAATGTCCTCAGTGGCCGGGTAAGCAACCCCGTGTCAAGTGGTACCATCACTTACAATGACCAGCCGTATTCAAAATCTCTAAAACGCAGGTAAAAATCTGCCACTCATTGGCCTTGAAAGAAATCAGTACTTTACTACTGAATTCTGATTTCATAACAGATTGGTCAAGTTAATGTTTACATCAAATGATTTAATGGTAGACTTGGCTGAGCTAGCTCAGTTTGGATACTGTACTAGAGTTGATAAGTTCTTCTTTTAGTCAAGAGCATCAAAAGTCCCTAGTTTAGTTTTGGGTCTCTTTCATGTCTTTCACAAGCATAAATTGTAAGCTTTGAGTGTTTTGAAGATGTCTTGCATTATGTGTTGATCTAGTAGACACTGGACCCCAATTAAGGGGTTCTTAGGGGCACTCGGCCCCTAGGTGGGGGGTCATTAGAGGACAATGTCTCCTTATTTGAGGGGTATGATGGATTACAGGTGGGAAGTGTCCCCATGTTTTTCATAATTTTTACTGGATGTTGTTTATATATGTTTAGGATTGGGTATCCAGCCCAAAAGACTAGCCTATTAGGTGGAGTGACCTAAGTCCAATATAAGTCCCTAGATTTCCCCCTTTACAACTGATGTGGGACTCGTTCGACTGTCCAACAATCCCCCCCTCGAACATGGCTCTCCGGGGGATAGAACGTCGTCGTCCATCTCGTCCGGCTAGGGGATCTCCTGAGTCCACCTGTGGTAGCTTGGGACCTGGCTCTGATACCACTTGTTAGGACTGTGTATCTAGCCCAAAAGGCTAGCCCATTAGGTGGAATGACCCAAGTCTAATTTAAGTCCCTAGATCTCTCCTTCATAACCGATTTGGGACTTGTTCAACTGCCCAACAATATATTGCATCTTTCAGGGATTTTCAAGTTATGGGATTCATGTGTATTAAGAGAGGCACAAGGAAGAGAGAATTTGTACCCATATTCTCGAAGATAATGAAATTGCTTCCATATCACCCTGGGTGTAGGCACATCATCCAACCAAGTAAATCTAGTGTCTTTGTGGGATTTCTCGAGTATCTGCTGCACCATAGTTCCTTTGTTTTCAACATTGGGCTTATGTAGTGAGTATGTTTGTATAAGCTTGACTGGCAAGCAGTTTAAAATTTTGAACTGATCCCCTGCTCATGTCATGTAATATCATTTTTTAAGAAAAATACATTCATGTGGATCCAAATACACAAAGGAATGATCACCATCCATTCTTGCATAACTTCAAATTCATTTGCAAATTAGACTAAAATATTGTAACCCCGACGTAATTTTTCTATGATCATGGTGGTTGAATAGGCGAAGCTTCGATCTGATCATCACCACAGATGTGATAGTTTGAAGTAGACATGATTAGTAGCAAAACATTGCAAGAAGCCTTACTTATGTGTGTCTTTTCAGGATAGGATTTGTAACTCAAGATGATGTATTGTTTCCACATCTTACTGTGAAAGAGACATTGATTTATGCTGCACTTCTCTTGCTTCCAAAGACAATGACAAAACAGCAAAAGGAAGAAAGAGCAATGGATGTCATTTGTGAGCTTGGCCTGGACAGGTAGATTTCTTTGCATTACAAAATGTTTTTGTAACGACCCGTCCCGCTAGCATGATATTGTCCGCTCTGGGCAGGAGAAAGGTTACCACTTATATACCAAGGATTTTTCCAATGCAACTAGCAATGTGGGACTTTTGGGGCGGGGTATTACAGTTTTTATAATTTGTGATGAGAGAGCAATGGATTTCATTTGTGAGCTTTGCCTAGAGAGGTTGAGAACTTTTTACTGACAATTTTTGTACTATAATTCGCAAGCAAGCTTTGATAGACAGGAATAATCTTGTAAGAATGCAGAAAACGTATGATCCGTTGATGACTCAAAATTGTGAGACTAGTCCAATAATTTTCGAGAAAGTAAGTTTTTTCTAATATATGAGTTGAGGGAAGGGATTTATCTTGACTGAAATCAAAATAGTAGTTGCGGCTTTAGAACAGTTGCTAACTCAGTATTATCAATACCTAACAAAATTGTAGACCTGTGACAACTAATCCAACAGTTTATGGTTTGAACAACATTAGAAGGCATTATAAACTAGGACATCTATTGAAAATGGTTCAATTAAAAGATGTTGGGCAGCATATGCTAATATTTCCATGTTCTCACTAAAATATATGGATTCCAATTTTTTGAGAATTCTTTCTTCTGCTGTAGGTGCCAAGATACTATGATCGGGGGATCATTTGTGCGCGGAGTTTCTGGTGGTGAAAGGAAAAGAGTGTGCATTGGAAATGAGATTATAATAAACCCTTCTCTACTTTTCCTTGATGAGCCCACCTCTGGATTGGATTCTACAACGGCCCTAAGGATTGTCCAAATGTTACATGACATAGCTGAGGTAAACTGCATATAAACTTCAACCAGTTAAAATTATTGACATGAAGCTGACTTTATAAAACACAATTTCTTTTTTCTGAGGACTGAAAATACTTGATGAAATCCCGAAATTCTGAAATATGATGTTATCATAAGCTTTTGCAACTACCCGAATCAAGTATTGCATGTTCTTCACCCAATGATAGGTTGTGGATGGGCAGAGGGCAGAAGAAGTTGAGACTGTACTTGGTTCAAACTATTAACTAGTCCTGTTCTTGTTCACAATCTTTGTTGGAGATAGGAAGTGGTCACATGCATAGTTGAGTGCAGCACAAAAGGGTGTCAGCTCTTGAAATTTTGGCTCAGCCATTGAATTATAGGAAATTGTTTCGATTCAGATAAAAGAATTTTATATTAGGAATTGGATCATTTATTTTGCTAATCCCTTAGTAAATCACCTTTTCGTTGGTCTTACTGTACTTGATCTCTATTCTGCCATAGATTACGACCTTTTTTTTTTAAGTGATGCTTGATAATAGTTTCTGCTATGAGAGGAGAAAACCCCTTTTTGTTGGCTGTGACTCTTATTTTGCATTTGTAATTCATTTTTTATGATCTTGGTTTAAGATTCAGTACTCCAGTATGACTAATCTATAAATAGATACACAAGTTAATTCACTTTGTTCAAGTTACTAATGAGATTGTTTGCCTTAAAATTCCCAAAATGATTTATAACTACCGTGATGCTATATTCCTGAAGACCCAAAAATATTCAACTTATATTTTTAAGAGAAAGAACAAGTTAAAATTAAGTAGGTATTCAGTTTTTTTTTGGATGACCAAGGTGTTCATGCCTCTTAGAGCACCTGACTAATCCTTGGGACATGTGTAAGCCTCTCTACCCTCACACGCTGGGTAAATCTATGAGGAGTGACCCTTTGGGGTGGAGTGAGAATCGAACTCAGGACTCCCGCTTCTTGAGGCGGGTTCCTAGCCATCACTCTAACCCCTTCGGGTTAGTAGGATATTCATTTTATCTTGTCAATTTATCTTTATCATTGCTAGAGACAAGTGATTAAGCTAAAATTGACCGACAACGTGAAGTTTTTCTTATAAGATGAGGTGGTGGTGTTGTGTATGATTATTACATTGCTTAGGTTTAAATGTAGGCTGGAACAACTGTGGTGACAACAATCCATCAGCCATCAAGCAGACTATTTCACAAGTTTGATAAGCTGATTCTTTTGGGTAAAGGAAGTTTGCTCTACTTTGGGAAGGCATCTGAAGCGATGATTTACTTTTCATCAATTGGATGCTCCCCTCTCATTGCCATGAACCCGGCAGAGTTCCTCCTTGACCTTGCAAATGGAAATATAAACGACATCTCTGTACCGTCTGAGTTGGAGGACAAAGTGCAGATGGAAAACTCAGAAAATGAAACAAGAACAGGAAAACCATCTCCAACAGATGTGCATGAGGTACTTAAACTCTCTTTGTTATGAATTAGTGCAGATTATGGCTATTTTACTGTTGAAAATATAATCAGGTATGATTGCCAATCGCTTCATAAAAGAAATGCTAAACTTTGTTCCACACAAAAATCACAACTGATCCTATCAACTTGAATACAAAATCATAAGATGTGGTTACAATCAAATCACAGTTTGGTAGTCCGTGTCAAATTACAGTAGTCTAATGCATTATTCTCATTTTTGTTGAGTGATAATTGCAAAAAAAATTGAGATTCCAACCAGTCAGGTATTTAGAAGAAGCATGGTCACACCATTTCCTTTCCAATCATTTTTATGTTGGTAACACAATTGATGGCACTGTAATTTTTTTATATAGGGAACCAAATTTACAAGATGTGTCGAAAGCAAAGAAACCACAGTGCAACAAACACATAGCAATCACACAGAAATACCCGAGTTTTGCTTGGTTTGACAGTGTGCTTATGTCCACAGTGAGAAGAGAGCAAGTTCAAAATCTTCAAGAATGGGGTTACAAGGCTTTCTTCCTCATACCTCTCTCAATATAGATGAATCCCGTAGCCCCACAAATCCCTTAAAGATACAATATATAGACACCACCATGTATAAAATTATGAAAGCATGGTCTGGATCACTACAGAATACAACACAAGGACACAACAGGAAGTGGTAAAATCCAGTCAAATCTAGTGTTACACGAATTCTAAATGGCTCGACAGGTAGTATTACTCCCACGATATTGGTGTCCATGCAGTTCATGGGTGTAACCTTTATCCTAAGGTCTATTTGATGATAAATAGGCCCCATAATTTGCATGCCTGTATTGCAACTAGGACTCCCTCTCTGTATATGTAGATTCTTAATCATCATCATCAGAGATGTATATCCCATCTATTAAGGTTAGAACTTGTAATTGGATTTGGCAGATTTTTATATGGGCTAACTGCATATCTGAAACCCATACTACTCGGACTTGCAACCTTGTAATTGCAACAATGATCACTTACCTACCTTAAATCAGTGTCTTGACAACAGCACAAGAAAGTTGCATGCCACTGTTGATTTCTACCATTACTGGCCAACATTGAAAATCTGACTTAAAGTGACTGTTGCATGGAACAGTATCTAGTGGAAGCATATGAGACTCTAGTTGCTGACAGAGAAAAGAAGAAGTTGTTGGCTCCAATCCCCATTGATGAAGATTTGAAGTCAAGGGTGTCTTCAGCTAAGAGAGATTGGGGAGCAAGTTGGTGGGAACAATATAAAATTCTGTTCTGGAGAGGACTAAAGGAAAGACGACACGATTATCTTAGCTGGATGAGAATCACCCAAGTTATTGCTACTGCAGTTATCTTGGGTATTCTTTGGTGGCATTCTGACAGTAGCACCTTCAGCGGCCTGCTAGATCAGGTAGAAACTTAAGTCTTGCTACTGTTATCATCGACCAAAATAAACATTACAAGTCCCGTGGAAATGAAGATGTCTCAATAATAAAACGTACGTAGTTGAGTAGAAGTACAAATGTAGTATGATGACCAACACGGAATGAGGCCTATATACAGGGTTGGAATTATTAAAAGAGAAAGAAATGTATTATGTCATACCATTTGAGTTTCCTTGGTGATAAATCTCCAATTAAGGTAAATAGTTGATGTATCAAATTGACTGAATTCTACAGATCTGCATTCTTTCAAAATTATTCAAAATGATTAGTTGAAATTCCATTTTGAAAACCCAGTTGGAATAAAATTAATAACTGGTTCTCAAAGTTTGTCATCTCTAATGGTTTAACAAAATATTTATATACCTTGGATCCTAATTCTTGAATTTCTACATATTACAATGCTGACAAGTTTAAAAATGCAGTATGTATTCTGCTATTTCAAGTAAACAAGACTTCTGTCTTATCACTCTTCATTGCAGACAGGGCTGCTGTTCTTCATCTCTGTTTTTTGGGGCTTCTTTCCAGTTTTCACAGCAATCTTCACTTTTCCTCAAGAAAGAGCAATGCTAAATAAAGAGAGAGCAGTCAATATGTATAGGCTAAGTGCATATTTTCTGGCCAGAACAACAAGTGACCTGCCACTCGACCTCTTCCTACCTGTAATATTTCTTCTAATTGTCTACTTCATGGCGGGCTTGAGACTGACTGTTGCTTCCTTCTTCTTAAGCATGCTAATTGTGTTCCTCAGCATTATTGCTGCACAGGTATGACATTGAGAGAGAAAAAAAACCTGTATCTTTGTTTCGGGGGAAAAAAAAAACTTGTCCAATCCAAAGAATACAGTTTATCTAGTGTTTGTGCGTCATTAACTAAGCTGAGGCTGCAATTGTAGGGTCTTGGACTTGCAATAGGTGCCACTCTTATGGATGTAAAGAAGGCGACAACACTGGCTTCAGTAACTGTCATGACCTTCATGTTGGCTGGCGGGTTCTTCATTAAGGTAGTCTTGGATAATTCCTTTCTAATTGGAAGTCTCAGTCCCAGATCTGTAGTTCATAGCTGTTGGCCTCGCCGACTCTGCTTGAGACCCTAATGTCAAAATTAAGGGGGTTATGATGATTGATGCATCATTTTACAAACTGTTTCCTTTATTCTTTTTCAATTATGGTTGATATGGTTGCAGCCAAGACAATCTTATGCAACATTTTTGTGCAGAAAGTGCCAATGTTTATATCATGGATTCGTTATCTTTCATTCAACAACCACACTTATAGGCTTCTCCTGAAGGTGCAATATAACCACATTACTCCAACCATAAACGGCATTCATCTAGACAACGGCGTGAAAGAAGTATGTGCCATGATCGCCATGGTTTTCGGGTACCGCCTCTTGGCATATCTCTCATTGCGCAGGGTGAAGCTCCAATCTGGAGCTTGAACGAGTTCAAGTAATTAAGGAGCGGGAAATCATAAACACCTGACTGAACAACTATTTCTCATTGTCACTCAACAGCCACCTTCCAAATAAGGCTTCGTTGCTGTTTTGAATTGAAGGCCACAAGAAGTTCAAAAATCAGCTCAAAATCTTGGGTTTTCCGGCTCTTATAGGCTTTACATTAATCCTAATGCTGAAAATTCTTCAAGATGTCAACGATCTTGATCTCGGGTGGGGCGGGTCTCTTGTATTAACATCAAAAATCAAAATGGTTCCCACCAACCGGTAACCAGGCATTCCCTTGATGGAATGTGGATGTGTATGTGGATGTATGCCTATAATTCAATAAAGAAATAGAGATTGAGGAACATGAAAAGCTACAAAGATCAATACATGTGAATCTCACTGCTACTTTTTTTGTTCACTTTCATTTTTAAATTGTTCATTTATACTCTTAGCTTCATTTCCATCATTCCCGTTTTTTGTTTTTCACTAATCCTCTAGAAAACTGATTCACTCTTGCTCTAAGTAAGAATTAAACAAGTTTAAGCCATTTCCTGATGGTTTTTATGTTTTGATTTGGTGAATCTCAATGAAAGAGAGTTGGGTTGAATGGTTTAAACTTTTCATTAGTTTTCGCAATGGAATACAAGTTTTTCAATATGATGTGTAGAAAATGACATGAATAATACTTGCATGAAGTTTAATATGCAAAAATAGTTTTATGATTTTGACAAGTAAATCTATTGATTTTTATTAGTGATTCCTTGTGTGAATGAAGAATGTTTGATGATTCCTTATGTGAATGGAGAATGTTTGATGATTTTTTTCATAAGATATCCTCGTATTTTAGGAACCCAACTAGGTTGACATCCTTTAACCATTTGCCCCTTTTAACATTTGCCGATTCCTATTTGCTCCTTTACGTGAGAGTTGGTTGGTTAGGCAATCGCCGTTTAGGATCTTCTCTCAATATCCTCTTTTGACTTTGATTGTCACTGTGCACTTGTTTAGTGTTCTTTTTCTCAATTAATGATGATTTAATTCGAAATGAGGTCACAGTAAATATGATTATTACTCCTCTGTCCCAAATTAATTGTCCAAAAATAGTTGTCTCATTTATATTGGAGTAGTATAAAGTGTGTTGAAAATTGATGAGATAACATAGAGTGCTAGTCTTATATATGTACTTCCTTAAAAAATACAAATATTTCAAATGAAACAATTAAAATGGGATGGAGAGAATATATATTAACAAAATAGAAAAATATGAAACAAAGATTTTAATAAAATAGTAATAGAGGGAGGCAGTGCCCCCTTGTCTAGAGTCCAGGGTGAGCTCTGTGCCAATTTTTCTTTTATTGGAGGATAATTTTGTAAATTTTACATGACGTCTTATGTACACTTTAATTAGGATAGTACATATGGTCGTTTTATAAGAGAGAGAGTATATCATATGTGACGAGCGCTTTTTTCCTTCGTTTTTGGCTTTGAGTATAGTTGATCAATATTTAACTTGTAAACGTATCGAAAATAAACCACGTAAATCTCTATACTATGGTTTGTCTCTTGATTTTTCATTTTTATTTTTCGATATTATTGTTTGTGTAGTTGAGATGGTGATTTTTTCACATGGTTCTCTAAACCAAACAAAGAGCGGCGAATATATCGGATTCTAGTCAATAAACTTATCTTTGCATGCATGTTGTAGCGTATTTTAAAGTATTTGAAGATAAAAGAGTGGGACTTGAATTAGGCCTAACTAGTGACAGCCCACTTTGACTTGAAAAACGAGCTCAGATTGACTTGATCGACGTGAGCCTGTTTTAGATAAAAAAAGAAGGCCCATGTTAAAATCAGGTCAGTTTCAAGTCTTGCATGTTAAAAGTCCACCCCCCAATCGAAAGCCTAATTAAGACAAAAGCCCTTTTAAATCCAAAAGCCCAAAGTCATCATATTCAATGTAATAATGTCATATTCTATTGATTAGCCTATTAATATAGTACGTAAAATAACCTATTTCTTATGTGATTTAGATTGATACGTAGAACATTTTAACACCACATGTAGAACTACTAGGAAAGTTAGGTTGTTTGTAAAAAAAATGAATTGATGATTTAATAGTCTAGTCTCATATAAGCAAGCTTTTGCCACATGTTTTAAGTGGTCCATTAACAATGACCAGTCATCTTAACACAGTCAAAATTTGTTAGGATATAGGGAATATAATGAAATTCTCATTTTACTTCTACCAGTATACCGATAACACGTCGCTCTACATATATGTTCTGTATATCGGTACATTTGTATTTATTGAGTGCATCGGTAGAGGTAAAATGAGAATTTTAGTCTATCCTATGTTTCCTGACAAATTTTGCCCGTGTTAGAATGTGCGACCATTAACAACAAGATGGTAATAGAAAGTGACAAGAGAGGAATGGCGTAAATTGAGCTTGGGACTGCTGAAGATCCGAACATTTTGTTTGAGGTTAGGCCTGCTGAAGATCCAAAGTTCCGAACATAATAGATTTATTATGAGCCCACTGCCATCTCAGATGGGCCCCACATCGTCTCGAATAGAAAATATATCCAATTCCAAGAGGGGCATATTGGTACTTTCAAGAAGCCGCATATATTCGAGACTTGAGTCTATGTTCTTTCTCCCTCCGTTGGCCGTTCGAAACGACCCAAATTCGATCCAAAATCCAACGTACACGATTCTGTCATTCCCGATCCGCTCTAAAAGCCCCCTTTTTACACTCTCCTCGCTCATTTTCTCTCTTTGGTTCTTCTTGAATTTTCCAAATAGACGTGGAAAAGTCCCTTTTCCGCCTTGAGAATTTTCTTATTATCCAATTTTCTCTCATTTTCTAAAAGGCGTTGAATTTGAATGTATAACGGTATGATGGATCCGGAGATGATAAGGTTGGCACAAGAGCAGATGAGTAAAATTTCTCCAGCTGAATTGGCGAAGATCCAGCAGCAGGTGACTTTTTTATTTTATAATTCTTTAGATTCGTTTGCTTTTGGATTGGAATGATTTGGTTTATTGGTTTTTTTTTTTTTTGGAATTGGATGGAGAATTTGTGGGTGCGTTCTTTGTGATTATTTGAATTTATGCAAAGAAGGGGAAAAACCAAGAAAACTTTGGTATTTGGATCGTCTTTGAGTAATGCTGATGCTGTTTTAAGTTGAAGTTGGAAGGAAATTCTTTGATCTGAGTTTGTTTTTTCAACTGAATCTAGAAACGTAGAGAAATTTATTCTTTTGAGTTGAGTTTGGAAAAAAATCTGATATTTTTGTTATGTTTTCCTTTGAACTATGGTTGTTTGGAATAGGAATTGAAGCACGGAAACTAGAAAAAATTTGATTTTGTTCGAAACTTGAGTATCTTCTTTTTCTTCTTCTTGTCCTTTGGTCGAATTCTGGGAAATTATGGTTGTTTTTATGTATTTTCTATTCATTTTTTGATTGGTGTACGTGGATTTGATTAAATTTTGGGTTGTTCTGAATGATTGTACCCTTTTGTTTTGGAATCAGATGATGTAATTTCTGTTTGAGACCCTTTTGTTGCAATTCCTGCCCACTGTGTTTCTAAATCTGTGGCTTCTTGGGTACTCCACACTACCAAGTAGTAAATGAAAATGTTGTGTGTAAATGAGAAATCTTAGTTATGAGAAGGGTGGGTGGGGTCACACTTTGTCCATTAATGCCATAATAGTTTCATTTTACTCATCATTTACATGCATTTTACAGATGATGTCCAACCCTGAGCTGATAAGATTAGCCACTGAAAGCATGAAGAATATGAAGCCTGAAGACATGAGAAATGTTGCAGAACAGCTTAAACATGTCCGGCCCGAGGATATGGCTGAAATAAGTGAAAAGGTGGCTAAGGCCTCACCAGAGGAACTTAATGCAATGCGTGCCCGTGCAGATGCACTTGTCACTTATGAATTGAATGCAGCCCAAATGCTAAAGAAACAGGTTTTTTTTTTTTTTTTTGAGGTTTTAATATCACACTTAGTGGGACTGTAGTTTTTTCTTTCAAGTGTGGTGATGTGAACCATCATTCCTTTCCTCCTCCTAGTGATCTGCATTTGTGGTTTCTTAATGTTGATTTCAAATAATTTATGGCTTAATGCACCGATGTTAAAGTTACGCTCACTTAGATGGCCTGGAGGACCTTTTATTCAACTAATGTTCCATTTTATGATCCTTGTCTATTAGCAATAGGAGCCATTTGGTTGGTTGGTGCCACTGTGGATAACAAAGTTGGTCCTATTTTCTCTAATTTGTTCCAAATCATTTAAGCAATTAAAATGGCTATTGGTTTACAATGATGTCTTCTTTTTAGTGGTTGGGACTTTTGGAGGGAAATAACTAGCTGACTGTGATTATCCATGGTAGCTAGGGCCTAGTTTCTGAATAAGGAATATGAGTAAACATGGTCCATCATGATACCGTGAATCAAATTCATTGTCCTATTTGTTTGTGGCAGTCTAGTTTGCACCTGGGTCCAGCCTACTTGGGGTTAGATTCAGGTTTTCTTCAAAGACACGCCCCTCAGTTGTATGGATATTGTTCGCTTTTCCAGCCCATACCAGCGTATGGTTTTGTTTTCCCCAAGTTTCCCTTTGGAAAAGGCGTCCATACAATGAAGTGTAAGCATCCTACTTATGAACTTCACATTGGACGAGTCCGTTTTTTATGTAGGACTAATGATCACCTACCATGGTAGCATGCCAGTTCCTCGCACCCACCCACTTACACCTGCCCACACATGATCACAACCCCCCCATCTAGAAGTCAACCCACATGTGTAAAATGTGATACACCATATCCTACAACAAGGGGTAGCAAAATATTGCCTTCGAGCAGTAAAGGGAAGTGAAAGCTTTAGCATAGAAAGTGGATGTCTCTTTTCAGCATGTGAGGCGATTGGCGAACAGGGTAGTAGACTTTCTTGCTGAATTGGGGTGGACAAGGTTTTCTTTATTAAAACATTGGTTTATTTTACCTCTATGTAATTGGTGATGAGGGGTGGGAGGGTTGTTTTGGTGGTCCTTTTTAAATTTGGGTTACAGTGTAAGAGTTCTATGTTTCATTGTACTTGAGGGTGGGTATGAGTCTCTTATACTTTGTATTTCCCTTCTTTTTTTTTTTTCTAATATCTCTCGTTTTTGTGACTGTCTGAAAAAAAAGTCCATTTAACAAGGGATCAATTTAATGGGCTTATGGTCCTGATTGTGGTCATGTGCCCTCAAAAATCTCCTTGATGGCGCAATTACAATTCTTCAATCAAAAGCCTGAAGGAGATAATAGTCAACAAGAGCTTGTAACACACTCAAAGGTGCTCATTGTTGCAATCACAAATGTTATGGAGTTTGAGTTACATTACTATTCAAAAAGTAGAAAAAAGAAATAATAGCTGGTCCTCAATGTAAGAAAAAAAGGACCAAATTTTTTATACTACGCTCTTCCAGTCCATATTTTTTGGTGGCATAGTGATGAAGTCCAGGGAAACTTTCTCTAAATTGTTGCCTATTTACGTCACAATAGCACCCATCATTTCAATTATTTGGAAAATAAGTTCAGGGTACAAACCCATGGCTTGACAAAACTATGCATGTTCAGTTCACTTAACATATAACTCATCTCATAATGATATGCATTTTATGATTTCTGAGATGATTTTGATTGTTTTTTTTTCCTTCTAGTTCTATGCATTAGAACGTGGTTCCCTACCTGCTTTAGTTACTTAATATTAATATTTTACCTTAATTTTATTGCATGTTTCAATCTTGGTAGGGCAATGATCTTCATAGCCAAGGCAAGTATAGGGATGCTGCTCAGAAATATCTCCATGTATTCTCTCTCTCTCTCTCTCTCTCTCTCTCTCCATGTGTCTTTTTGTTCCTTATTTATTACTTTCTTTCTTATTTATTCAATATTCTCATGTCTGTAGGCAAAGAACAACTTAAAGAATGTGCCTGCTTCCAAAGGTAGAACACTTCAGCTGGCATGTTCTCTCAATTTAATGTCTTGTTACTTGAAAACAAGGCAGTATGAGGATTGCATCAACGAAGGCTCAGAGGTATATGGATAGAAAAGTACTTTCTCATCTAAAGCCGTTGTTACTTTTTGGAAAGATTGAGGTTGGGGTTGACTCGTATGCTTTTCTGAAGATTTCCAAGCTTGTTGCAGTTGAAATTGATGGAAAAATGGAAACTTACCTAAGTGAAAGAAAATGATTGAAAAACAAGAACGAGATATAAAGAATTAAAATAATAAATAAATAGAAACATGGTATTACTCCACGGTTTCTTATGAACATACCCATTCTTCTGCCCATCATAATTCAAAAACCATGGTTCATACATCATTTGCATGAAAAGGAATGTCTCATGTTTTACCAATTATAGCTTTTTGTTAACTTGATCCAACTTGGTTGACTCATCACCACTATTATCATCATTGTCCAAGCCTTTTCCCATCTATCTGGATATGGCTTTCTGAGTTTACTTTCTACTCATCTGGAATATTTTTGTTATTTATTTGTTTCTATTTGGTTCACAACTCATAAGTGCGTCAACCATAGTTTTCTGTGAATGTTAGTGATTTAAGGCTTCCAAAAGATAATTCTCTATGACAAGGAGGTCCCCTTTTCATGCCTTTACTATTATTTTAAATTATTTTATTTTTCTAATGAATGCTAACCCCAAATAGATGGCAATTGACAGTTGGTGGTGATGATGATGATTATGATGATCTTTTTACCTTTTGACATTATATTGTTTTATTTGAACTGTGATATTATTATCTGTGTTTTAGGTCTTAGAATATGATGCAGAGAATGTCAAAGCTCTTTATCGCAGAGGCCAAGCATACAAAGAATTAAGGAAGTTAGAAGTGAGTCAGAGCTTTCTCTCTCTCTTTTATTCATGCAAAGTCAAAATAACTGTTACTGGAAACATTATTAAGTGTCATTGTTGTCACGTAAAAATGATGTTGGTTTTTGGAGGAGTCCTATGTTATGGTATGCTTCAGTTTAGTATTTAATGTTATTTTCTGATGAAAGTTAAGTAATGGGTCATGTATCAGGCTGCTATTTCTGACTTGCGTAAGGCTCATGCAGTTTCCCCTGATGATGAAACTATTTCTGATGCCTTAAGGTAAAGATTTGGTTGACATACAATCTGGGTTTTGCCTTCATCCAAAGAAAGAGAATGCCTATAATCTATACAATCTATTTTTATGTGATGATTGGGTGATGAAAATTGTTAACTGCTGCAGAGAGGCTAGCGAAAAGGCTATGAAGGGCGGAGCTCGACATGTATCACAAGGTAAGCTCAGTCTTCATTTGTTTTTATTTATGCATGATTATTTTTATTCATGCATGTCTCCGCGCATGCACAAAAGAAATTTCTTTCTTTTTTTTTTTTTGCTCAGAATGCACAAAAGAATTCTCACTGCAAAGAATTGGATCCCTGGCCAATTTTATACCAATCAAATTTCACCCATTGTTGGCTTGAAACTTTGGTTTTTTTTCTCAACCTTTTGTGGTTGACATTTGGGGCCTTAAAATCCATAGAACATCATCCACGAAGCTAATTTTAATACACTTTTAATCATGTAGAGACTTTCACATCCTCTTGGACCCCATGGTTGGTGATGGCCCAGGTGGGCCTTATAAAAATTTGGTCACCTCTATTCTAACCGTTTGAGGCTTTGACAATATTGATTTATCATCAGATCAATTTCACCCCTTTCCCGTCCTTTAAAAACGTAAAATTTCAAGTGAAAGTTGTACTAACATTGAGTGTTATATTTGTGAGTCATACTAATAAAATATTTGGCAAAGGGTGGTAGAATAATGCCTAGGACATGGATCTAGTCCTGCCCCCTGTTCCCCGTTACAATGGTAATGACTTTATTATGAAAGACGCAGGAGTGCACAAACTACAATAAACCTTTAAACGAGGAAAGGGAGGGAGAACCCCTAAGATACAAGAAACTATATCTGATGTCTTTACACTCTTCCAGGCTTGTGGAGATCCTCTTTGGACAAGGGGTGGAAGACCTTGAGAGAGACCACCCAAGAGATGCACTTAGATTTGGCTCTGAAGGGGATAACGAGCAAATTGTGAAGATGTGGTCATTTCTTTCCCTGCAAAAGAAAAACAGAGAATAAGATAGTTGAGGGATGGAGTGGGCATGACCCAACTAGTATCAAAAAATGTTGCCCACACTTGGAAGGGTAAAGAATAATGGAGAAGCAAATGGTTCACTTTTTTATCAGCTTGAGTGGGGAAAAAGGAACCCATTAATGATACTAAAAAGCACTCCTCAGATTGTCTTGAGTGAGGATGCGACCCAGGCCAGCAGTCTAGAAGAAACTAAGCACTCTCCGCACCTGTAAGCGACCATATGGAAGGATTCATTATGGGGTCATTGACACGCTGAGTATGAAAGGTGAATGAAGACTTGGCTAGAAGTAACCAGATGAATTGGCTCACTGGATCAGGCTACTGTTAACACACAGAGAGAGAGAGAGAGAGAGAGAGAGAGAGAGAGAGAGAGAGAGTGGAAAAGGCTTCCCGCTCTACATGTGACAAATTCCTAAGAAATTGGATATTTGATACATTTTGGCCTTCCAGCACCTCAAAATTGCTTTCTATGGTTGCATCAGGATCAGAGGCTAACCAATATAAGCAGGGGACTTGCATTGCTAAGGGAGTTGACTGGACACAAATCTTATTTTTTGGAACCACTTTGGCTTTATGCAAGTAAATCAGTGATTTAAACTGTTTTATATTGAAATAGTTGTTGAAAAAATTTAGAAAGAAGAAAAAGTAATTACACAAGGTTTTCATTGATTTTGGGAAAGCTCATGAGGTGTTGAGGCAATTAATTAAGCAAATGTGTAAGAAAAATGCATCTTAAATGAATAATGTCGAGATTATACAGGATATGTATGGAAGGGCAAAAACTAGTGTAAGAACAGTTTGTGGAGACACAAAATTCCCCTTAGGAGTTGTGCTTCATCAACAGTCTGCTTTGAGGCCTTGATAGTTTTGGTTATGGACAACTTAACGTTAAAATTTCTCTCGTCTGGGCTTCTAGTTTTAGTTTGGGTTTATTTTAATCTTGATCTGTATTTTAGGTCTCGAATCACAAGTTTGACCAACTTCTTACTGATTTGACTTCAATCTTGCAATGGCAATCAATTGTATCTGCATTGTTTGGGGCTCATCAAACAAAACAATGTATTTATGCCTCTTACCAGTTTCTGAAGGATTATTTTGCATTGCCATTTCCATAGGAGTTATCATTGAAGAAATAACTGAAGATGAGTTTGATCACATACAAAATGGATGTGGGAATGGTTCTTCGTCCACAGAAACACAGCTGCAGGAGAGTTGTGAATTCTCTCAGAATCGAGATGAATCCAATGTTGGCGGCCCTACTACTGATGCTGAATGTTTGCAGGGTCTGAAAGACAACCCAGAAGGCATCAGGTTGGTTTGTATATATATCTAGTCCTGAAGTTCTTGCCATTTAATTGGAATATTCTCAAAACACTTCTGGATCTTTTAGTTTTCTATTTCACATTGACACTGAAGTGCGTTAGTTATTCTGCCTGAAATATTATTCAGGTGGACTAAGTGAAAATCTCAGTTCTATTAATTATGGGGCCTATCCCACCAGTTGGCTGGATTTTTTAATTGCATGTCCCATATGAATGATGCAGAGATGCAAGGCAAAATCTTTATATTTGCTGTCTAACGGTCTCACCATATTTTATACCAGTGCAGCATTATTTTTCTTGCAACATGGTTTGTGTTTCAGGTCATTCCGTGAATTTATTTCAAATACCAACCCCGATGCTTTGTCTGCCCTAAGTGCCGGAGGAATGTCTCCTGAGATGGCTAAGGCTGCCTCAGATATGTTCAGCAAGATGTCACCAGAAGGGCTTCAGAAAATGCTTGATATTGCCCCATCTTTTAATGGGAAAGGGCCTATTTTCCCCATGAAAACAACAGATCCTAACAATCATGGATCAATAAATGGAGTACAGCCTCCAGAAGTATCACCTGACATGGTTAAGATGGCTTCTGACATGATTAGCAAGATGCCGCCTGAGGAGCTCCAGAAAATGTTTGAAGTTGCGGCCTCTTTGAATGTAAAGGACCCATCAGGTACTAACGGCCAGAGATCTAAAACATCTGGAGTTTCCAGGGAGGAAGGAATTACTGCTGTGAATGACATTGGTGGAAGTAGTTCTGGCAGCTTCAGGAATTCAAATGGAGGTCTACATCCATCAAGTTTTGCTGCTTCAACAACTGATTTGCAAGAACAAATGAGGAATCAAATGAGAGATCCAGCTATGCGACAGGTAGCATGTTTCATTTTTTGTAGTTCTGTTCACTATAGAAATTCAACTTGAAAGAAAAGGTCCTGCAGGTCAGGTTTATTTGTATGCTTGGTTTTGTGAATAGTAACATAATAATGACTTCAAAACAAAATAAAGAATCACATGATAAAAATAATAATAAAGGGTGATTGTGAGAGATGGAAGTTTAATCCCATTTAATACGTTACAAGTTCTCTTTTCCAAAGAGGAAAAAAAAGGGAAATCTTGACCCAGTCTTGTGTTCTGACTCCTTTTGAGTTCTTCAAATTATGTGTAGACTCATTAAATTGAGTCAATTGGGATTCTTAACCGGTTGATGATTTTTGTCTTTTTCCTTTTCTTGTATTTCTTATATTCTTTATATTTGCAATTTTTCAGATGTTTTCATCTATGATTAAGAACATGAGCCCGGACATGATGGCAAACATGAGTGAACAATTCGGAATGAAGCTTTCACAGGAAGAGGCAGCAAAGGCCCAAACAAGTCATGTCTTCTCTATCAGCAGAAGACTTGGATAAAATGGTACCACTTAACTTTTCACCCTTTCTCCCCTGCACCATTTGGATCTAAATCAGATTGGTCCATTTTGTAGGCAGAATGTATGATCATTTGTTCTGCTGCATGTTTTTGTTTTTGAGTTTGTTCTGCTGCATGTTTGCAAAATGAAAATTGCCTTACAATATTGTTTGCACAACTTCTCATCTATGCCCTAATAAATTTAGGCATGGCCTGTATTTAGGCTGTGTATTGCTCATGTCCTTTATGTGAATGAAAGAAACATTTGAGGGTCTATTGGGAGAGATTTACAGAGCACTCCTGTAGTCCTGTATGCATAACTTCTGTTAGCCTCTGCATAAAGTTCCATGGTCATCACCTGATGTTGAACTCTCTGCTTTGGAATCTTGACATCTTGGACAAATCTGTATCAGAAAATAGCTTATTTCTTCATTTCCCTTTTTTCCACCTTAAAACAACTAGTATCCCAACAAAACCCACACCACCACCCCTCCCCCACCCCTCAAATCCATGCATATTACGCTTCACTTGTACTTTGTACATTAGTCTGCATCTTGGACCCAAGACATGAGTTCTTAGTATTCAAGTACTTCAATCTGGCATACCCTGCTCTTGTAGTGTTGCAACTTGCAACGGGGCTAGCCTAAACTGTGTCTGAGATGTTCTGGTCTGGATTGCTGTTGAGGTAAATGGCTAGGCCTGAGCCTATGTCTATTAAAATGCTTAGGAGTCTGGCTTTGAATTCTTCATCATCATCGTCATAGAGATTTATCGCCTCTATTTGGCATTGGCACTCATAATTTGATTTGGTAAATTGTTTTCTATAGATCGTCTATTTGATGCCAGTAAGACTCAAACCCACAATCTTTGTGATTTTAAGAATCAATACTCGCCAACTATGCTACAGGCACTTGTCTGGCCTTGATTTGTTTTAGGAAAATATCATCCTTACAAAAAAGCAACTCAACAAGATGCTCTGATTGTTGAGGAATGTTCTTGAGATGAACGGTTTGAAAATTTTACCAGTGCAGAGAGCAGCAAGGTTGAGTCAGTTAAAATTGAAAATAACATAAAATTTAGATACTTCACTACAACTGTAGAACCAATGAGAGGTAAATAGAGGACCAAAAACTTCTATAGTATGAATAATTGAAAGATTTCAAGTAGAAGATACTAGGAGATGAGGAAACCTTTAAAGATTTGGATTGAAGTAATAAGAGAAGTGACGAGGACATCCATGATGGCTACCGGGTCTATCAGAGATCTCGAAAGCGACAACACAGCTATCGGCATAATATGGTTGGGAGATGACCAACATATCTAACATTTGGATATAGATCTGCGATAAGATTGCTTGGAAGGCCTGATGTAATCGTTCATTTCATCAGATTCGATTTTGGGAGTTGTTTTGTCCATCAGATCGTGGTTGACTTGATCCAAACTGTTAAAAGTATCCAAAGTTGTCATAGTAGTTGACTTAGGAAGTTTATTTTATTTTATTTGCGTATCAACTTTAGAGGGTGTAATAAGTTAATTCATTAGGGACTTGTACATCTTTTATGAATCTTGAAAATGTTCTTCTTCTTCTTCTTTAGATGGTAATGTGCGACTTGGAAATGTGCTTTCTTCTTCTTCTTCTAACTATGCTATGGGTACATGGGCAGAGAAACCTAGTAATCATGATTAAGATTTCATTTTGCATGAACTTGCACCAGACTTGAGTTTGATTGGGAAGTGTGAATGAATATACATTACATGCTTCCATCCATTTGTCAATTCTAATTGAAACGTATAATGTTTTCAGATGCATTGGATGGACAAGTTAACTACAGCAGTTAATGGTGCGAGGAATGCCAAAAACTGGCTCCTGGGAAGACCTGGCAAGATTTTTGCAATATGCATGCTTATTTTAGCCGTGATCCTTCACCGGCTAGGCTATGTTGGTGGTTAGATCCAAACCTTTTTATGATGTACATGTCAGATCTCTCCTGTAGAATACAGGGCCCTGATGTGTCTGTAGATTATAAGATGTCACGGCCCCCACAGTGATTATTTGGAAAAAATGATGATAAATCCATTTCAGTTCTGAAGCTGAACAAGAGTCGTTGTAATTGAGTAGAACTAATGGATGAAGATACCCATGTTTGATCTGTTTTGTTTTGGTTTGTTTTATTTTGACAATCCTGTAATGTTAAACATTGAGAAGCAGTGGAAGTACACCATTATCAGAATTCTGCTTGTGATGAAACCTGTTCAAAAAATTTCAGAATTGTGTGATTTCTTTGGCTGTAGCAGCCCATGATCTGTCCTCAGTAATGAAATGTTGATTTTCCAAATTTCATTAACACACATCTTTTTTTTTTTTTTTACCAAAGATGTCCAAGCGTAGGGGACTTTCCCTGACTAATTTTTTAGGGCACGTGCATACCTCCCTATACACACATACCATGTTCAAACGATGAATAGTAACCCTATGATGAGTGGCCCGAAGAGATTGAATGTGAATCGAGTCCAAGACCTCCCTTCATGAGGGGAGCTTCTTGATAGTACGGCCAACCACTCCTGGTTCGTAGCATGTATCTTATTTCACTTTTTGTTTTCCCAATTGGAGAACTGTGATAGAGAAGACAATTTTTGCGATTCAAAAGTGTATTCTGATTTAAACACTCTCAATAGACGAGGCACAAATTGTCTTTTTTTTTTTTTTAGGTGTAACTGTTATTTTTTATTTTTTTGGCGATAACGATGGATGATTAAAGAAAGGTGGTACAAAAATTATATAGTGATAATCATTGGATCTCTTTAAATGTCAAAATAGGAGGGATGTTTCATTTATTAAAGACTTGGGTGGAAGTGTCTAAATCACCAAGAATTAAGTACAACTAAAAATTTAATTAATTTTCTTTCTTTTCTTATAAAAATTTAAGTAATGGTCGAGGAACAATATCGGCTAGAGTAATTGGTTGTTTAATGCAATTGAATTCATACACTCATATTGCATGTACCTTCAAGGAGGACACATCCCATGCTGTATTTGACAATTCAAGCGATCATAGTTTAAAAAACTAAAAAAAAATTGGGCGTGTCATTTATAGTTGACTCAACTCGATAGGAATTTTGAGTCGAACAACTCAATAAATTTTGTTGAGCTTTTCTGAGTTGAGTAGAAAATTTTGTTTGAATTAGTTCACTAATTAAGTTTAAATTTCAAGTTTTCAAAAATTGAGAAGGATTGGGGATGCTGATAGCCAACCACAGGTTATAGGGATGCTGCATTGGATCATTTCCTAGGAAAACCCATGCTCTTCTTCATTTTCACTTGTGGGTGTTTCACACTGAGATAAAATTATTGAATAATATGAATTTTCCGTCTCTATCAGGATTTTTTTTTGAACGGTAGAGAAGAAATAACATTAATAAAAAAGAAAGAACAGATAAAGAACAAAGCAAAAAAAAAAAAACACAAATGCCTAAGAGAATTAGGCTCCAAAAAAAAATTTAATAAAACCACCAATACCCAAATCAATTTCCTATCCAACCCAATATTTAATCTCCCTCTCTACACTAACAAATGAAATGTGGCATTAAAAAAAAATTAGTCAATGATTAAAAAAAAAGTGAAATGTGGCATTTTCAATGTAAAACAACTTTATGGAAGTGGCAGTCAATTAAAAGAATTTTATCCATTATATGTGCGTGACTTGCTTTTGTAATTAGTTCAGTGGAGCATTCGATACGCTGACGTTACATTAGCCTAACATAAAAAAAGTGGATTTCGCACGCAACATCCAAATCATTAGTGGGTTCCTCTCACAAATTATATTATAATAAAAAGTTGAGATTAAAAATAATTATTAACATATGATTCAAATTTATTAAAATTAATTATTCTCACTATTTATTTTTATTAGTCAAAACTATAGTCTGCTCAAAGTCAATCAATGACAAATTCAAACCTCTTCAATGTTATTTTTTTTTTAATTTAAATATTGACTGATGTCCATTTGATACATTTTTATTATTAAATTGAGCATCATATACTTTTGCATATGACAGAGTATTAATTAGTGAAAATAATAAATTGGAATTTTGGAGGAATTTTTTTAAAGAAAATAATCTAAAAAATAATTAAAAAACAGAATATATAAAATGTATTCTTAGTAGAATTGAATATGGAGAAGACAATCTAATTAAAATTGAAAAATAATTTTTAATAATTTAAACACTTGAACTCTATAATAGAAACTTAAAAGAGACTTTAACTTGAACTCTTAGATATAAGATCGTTAACATTACGACTCATTTGATTTTTTTTTATATTTGATTTAAATAATAAAGTCTAAAGTTGAGATTAAGAGCTCCATTTAAAGTAGGTTGGTAATCCTAAATACCACTTTAAGATTATAGTTTATAATATAATTAAATAATAAAATATAACTCAAAAAGTCGCTCTATTTCTTTTTAAATATTATATCTACTATTTATTTAATTTTATAAATTCATTGAGTCAAATATTTTATAATATGAAGTGAGTCGCGAGAGAGTTGTAACTCAATGACGCCATCATATCATCACTGTGCTCTACAATTTTCTCATCCGTTAAACCGTTGGATAATAATATTATTTTTTACACAAATAAATATCCGTGCTAAATTTAAATTTTTATAACTATTTTTTTTTAATTACCGGATTGGCGGTTACTCTGCCGCAACAAACCGCAGCGGAAAATCGTTTCACCAGAGAAATTTGCGATTCACCCTCGAATCATCTCAAATTCCTCCGTCTTCGCCCGCTCAGAAGAAGCCTTTTGGTTTCTTTTTTACTTTCTTACGCGATGAAGAAATCCCAACCAACTATGCCAAAAAAGAGGCGCTAATTCAATCTATTTTCCAATTTCGCTCTGGGATTTCCTTCAAACTACAGATTTTTCTTTTTTTTTTAAAGATTGTTGGTAAGAAAAAGGTTAGATTCTGAGGAAATTTTCGTTCCTTTCCGATTCTCATTTTATGGAACAGCAATGCTGATTACATTGGTAAGGAAGTTTGGACATTGCCGCTTTTGCATCTTATTTATTTTAAAACAAAATTGTTCAATTTTGTGATTGCATTTTTATTTTTATTTTTGTCCATGTTTCGAAGGGAAAGATGTAATTTTTTAAGCTGTTTTTATTTAGGAAAGTATGGATTTTTCTTCTGATGCTTTTCTCCCCTCTTTTTTTTCTGTTCTTCTTTTGCTGATGCGTGACAAATTCGTATTTTAGAAGATTAAACAGTAGTAATTTATCTCATTCAAAAGCGTTCATGATTTCTTTTTCTCTTCAGTTGCAAATTCCATTTTTGATTTTTCACAAGGTTGATATATGTATTTGATTCATTGTTTTGTGCATTTCATGCTTGAATCTCTTCCATTTGATGGCACGCAATTTCCCTTTTCATTGTTATTAGTAATGGAAATTGCTATTACTATTTTACTATTATTATTATTATTGATGAAAATGATGATGACAATTTTACTGAATTGCTTGAAGCATGTTTGAATAAATATGAGTTGCATATCAGCTGTTACTGATTGGCTGTGCCAAAAAAAAATGCATGTATTGGCAAATAATATACCTGATCATGACCAAAATGATATACTTCTAATATTCTGAATATTTCAGACAATTTTTTTTTAAAAAAAATTTGGACATAAACGCTCATATTGATACTGCTCAATATGGCACATAACTGATCATAACGATTTTCTGGGCTAGCTTGAAATTTGCATTGTATAGTTTGCTTTGCCCCCGCTGTATCTCATAATCTGGCCTCCCTTCTATGAATAAGAAAATTGTGATGATTATATCGCTGCAAATTTGATATCATGTTTGCTTTTGATATGTAACATTTGTTCCTTGCTTGATATTCATAGTACTAAATGCTTTTCAAATTGAGAAATTGATATAAACCACCCAATGTTCGTCTATTGGTTTCTTTCTCATGCTTTAGTAATTTCTCATCCATATCGTATTATTCATGTAGTGATGGGGTTTGCAAGGTGTTTGATGATTCAGTAAACTGCGGCTTCAATAATTTTATGGCATAAGAGCATTCGCAAAATGGAGTCTCTCAAACCTAAAGAGAAACAGACAAAAACCAACTTACCTCCTGGTGTTCAGTCTGTAAATTTGAATGAGTCGAGTTCAAAGGCTGGGGATGCTGATTCTACTAATAGAGGAGGGGCTGAGAAGGCGAACCCCCAGGGTAAAGTATCATCAAATAGGATAAAACCTCTTCCTCCTTCGAACAACGAGATTGATGAGTTATTGGAGTGTCCTGTGTGTAGTCATTCGATGTATCCGCCAATCCAGCAGGTTTGGATCCTCATGATGTTGGAGTTACTGACTTTGGATTAATTAATATTTGTTTTTACTATGGATACTGAACCGATGCTTAGTCCTGTACTAAATGTACCTTCCCTTTTTGAAATGGTAAATAATTTGCATTCTTTTGGGCTTTAAAAAGAGTGAATACTGCCAGTGTCTGTCAGAAACTCCATTTGCTAGGAATGAAACAACTTGGTCTATGGATTTTCACTTGTTTTCCTTGATTATACCTGATTCAGAATAAAATTGAGATTTGTTTCATGTGGAGGAGGAAGCCAAGACTTGAATTTCAGAATACAGGAGATAAGATCTGACTACTAGGAATCATTCTACATAAAGTATATATAACAAAGGATCAATCACACAATGCATGCAGTATCTATAATCTAAGCTTTTAAGAATAAATAAATAAATCTAGCCAACTTTATTCTTCTAGAAGAAAACATAACTGTGTCACTTCTAGTTTATGTATGCCATCATGGTTCAATGATTGAATACAATTGATATGACCATGGATGGGCAATGTCCCAAATAATGTAATACTGTTCTGTTCCTCGGTTGTTTTTTTTGGCAGGGGGTAATGGAACTGTTATTTTTTTAATTCAGTAATGTTAGTTTTAATGAGATTAGAACTTTTGAGGGTTGCTTTAAATCGGTATTAATTATACCGAATGAAAATCCGGCACATGATGTAGGATATTATACAATTTGGCAAAAGTCCTATTGTGGTTGGACTGCTGCTCTTGGTTGTCATCCAGACATGATTTTCTGATGCCTTTGTCTTGAGTTTAATCCTTTACCTTTTTATGCAGTGTCCCAGTGGCCATACCCTTTGCTTTGACTGCAAATCAAAAGTCAATAACAAGTGCCCAATATGCAGAAAGGAAATTGGAGATATTAGATGTCTAGCTCTTGAAAAACTTGCTGTTTCTCTCCATCTGCCTTGCACTTATCACCATCTTGGATGCGAGGAGAAATTCCCTTATTATACAAAGCAAAAGCATGAAGCACAGTGCATTTTCAGACCGTACAACTGCCCCCATCCAGGGTCTGATTGCTCTGTCACAGGAGATATTCTGACCCTGTTAGCTCATCTGAGAGAGAATCATAAGGTGGATCTTCAGACAGGCTGCACTTTCAATCATCGTTATGTAAAGCAAGATCCGTGCTCAGTTGATAATGTATCATGGACACTGACTGTAAGTATGATATATCTTATGGCATCGAAGTTGATTTGTCATATAAGAAAACCAACAACAAATACTACACAATCAACCGAGTATTCTTAAACAAGAACCTCTAGCATAGCTAAAAGGTGTTCATTGTGATAACTCAACCACAAGGGTGTTGGTTTGAGTTGGCTTATCCTAGAAACAAACAAGGTATCATGATTTACTTGAAGCCTGAAGAAATGCTCAATTTGGTATTTGTAAAACCAAATGAGCAATTGAGAAGATCTTTTGAAGATTGCCATTCAGGAAAGTTTTGAATCTTTTCTAAGTACCATGTTTCAAAATTTTGGATTTGGTTGGTCTAAGAAGTTACATCATCAGGCCCCTCATTTTTTTTTGAGAAACGGTGAATTTAGTTGAAGATAAAAGGACACCATATGAGACAAGAACCTGCAGCATGTTTTGTGGGTTCAAGTCATGTTGCTATCTAATAAAAAATAGAAGTACAGAAGATGGTGCTGTACTAAGTAATCTACCATGAGGAAAACAATACAAAGCTAGGATACCCTGATACTCCCAAGGTAGGCAAATCTCCTGTGGTATGTCATGTTACTTCATTTTTTTATGTAAAATCCATGTCCTTGCCTTATCCATGCCATGTCTGGCCATTGTAGATACAAAGACTTACCAATGACATACAGTGTGGTGTGTGGCATGTAAAATGAATCAATGGATCAATACTACTCCTGGGAGCAAAGTTAGTGATGCCTCCAGCGGGTAAGTGGCAGATACTTGGTCCCTGTCAAGGTCTTATAGCCAGTACTCATGCAAAGACTTGGTCTCTGTCCTCCCAGTTTAGATTAGCATGATGATCCTTGAGACTGCATAGAAAGAAGACTGACTTTGAAGATTCCTGTGTTCCTTTCACTAGCAAATGCCCCATGCCATAGCTAGATGCAGCGTTGTCAAAGATGGGGTGATATCCAAAGGAATGAAAACAATGATATGAAACTACAATGTAGTGCTTGAACAAACAGACAATGAACCAAAGAAAGGTTAATGGGCTCCTCACCATTCTTCATGCAAAATAGAAAAAGGGCTAAGTGCCAATGGGCATACACATCGTCTGATGTATGGGTTTGTCTCTCAGCAGATGTGGAACTTATAAAACTAAAATAACAAAAATGTTTGAAGTTGCCTTTTTTTCTTGGGAGGTAATTTCTGATTTGAAATGTTTTTGAATTGAATCCATCATTTTTGTGTATTCATTTTCAAATTAGAAGCTAAAATCTTAAAAAAAATTATCTAGGGTTTGTTTGACAAAGGGTCGAGTTTGGACGGGCGCTATAAATTGGAGCATACTTTTTTTTATTGGGAGAAAAAAAATAGCTCAGTTCCAGAGAATCATATGGAAGAAACCTGAAGATTGGCAGAAATCTTGGAGAGATGCCACAGAAATCTATAATCTCCATAACAGGTCCACGTCTAAGTCATTCATTAAATGGAAACAATTATTTTTATCTCAGGGAAGATGGTTCTCATTCTCTCTCTGTCTTCTCTTTGCCAGAAGGATCCAAGAGCCTGTAGCACCTTTGGCAAGTGCTCTCTGCCACAACCATTAAAGGTTGCAGGTTGGATTATGTTAAAAAAAAATGTTCAAAGAAGTGACATGTTGACTCAATGCCATCATCACTGCAATGACTTGGCTGTATTTTGGAAAAACTTGGTTGATCATTAGATAACTCCAAACACAATGAATGTGACTGACAAAACTTCAGAACTTCAATCCACTGGGAGCATGGAAGCTCAGTTTGGTGGACAGTGGAACTTTGCAGCGGTTCAACTTTCTGCAGAATATTCCTTGGTGCCTTACATTTCATTTGTTGCAATGTCATGTAGAAATTCACACTAAATCTTAAGACACTACTTCATTTGCATTTATAAGCTTGTGCAAACACACCAATCTAATTCCAACTTTAGTTTGTTTCATGCTTTTACTGTAATATTTGAATTTTTTTTTTTTCTGCTAATGATGCTGATCCTTTTCTTTTGTCAAGCTCTTCCACTGCTTTGGCCACTACTTCTGCCTCCACTTTGAAGCCTTTCGGCTTGGAACAGAACCAGTCTACATGGCTTTCCTTCGCTTCATGGGTGAGGAGTCTGAAGCAGGGAAATTCGGATATTGCCTTGAGGTTGGTGGCAATGGGCGTAAATTGATATGGCAAGGTTTGCCTCGCAGCATTCGGACCCATCACCGAAGTCTTCGTGAGAGCCACGACGGACTCATAATTCAGAGGAGCTTGGCCTTGAATTTTTCTGGAGGCGATCAAAAGGAACTGAAGTTAAGGGTCACAGGCAGGATATGGAAAGAGCTTTGATGAGGTGAAATGACTCCATTACATGATCCAGATCATATAAACCAATACTCACATTTCTGCATTTCTTACACTGAGGGCCGGCCCTAGCTATAAGCGGAGTAGGCCGTGGCCTAAGGCCCCCCAAAAATAAGTCCAAAAAAGTAGAAAATAAAAGAGGGATATTAATTGCAGTAGGGCCCATCTTAAGAGTTTGTTTAGGGCCCCTGAGATTTCAAAGCATCTCAGGGCCGGCACTGCTTACACTCCCTGAAATAACGTCATCGTTATCCTACCATTTAGGCAAATTAAAACCTGTAGAAGAGAATATTGTTCAGATGTTGGCTTTTCAATGGTGGCGTAGCCGAATCAATGTCATTGCCTGAAATTTAGGATGTTGTTGTGATTGAGCTCTCAAACCAGAACTAGCAAGAATCATAACCTCTGATGCTCAAACAGTGCTGGTTTTGGGTGGCAGAAGTTTCATCATGTATTTGGTTGGGTAATGTTTTATAAGCTTAGTTGGTTCTGTATTTTCCAAGAAATGAGTTTTGAGTGACATTCAATTTCATTACTCCAGTGAAAGAAGCACTCTTTGCATTCCATGTGATGTATGTAATATAACGAACAGAACTTCAGTAGTTAATACTAATAGCTATTTAATTTGTTATGGTAAGTGTAATTTATTATTGTCGACTTCCAATATAAGTGATTTGTTTGATTCTAAATTTGATACATGAACTAATACTCATTTTTAAAAGAAAAATAGGCAGATATATCCATTGATCAATTCATTGTTAATAATTAGAAAGGCCTTAATATGTATTGATGATCTTTATTGTTTAACTGATGTTGAAAGAGTGGTAGAGTTGAAATCGGGCCGGGTTGGGTCGGATTTTTAAAACCCAACCTGACCTGAGTTACTAAAATATGAAACCTGACCCAACTTTTATGACCCTACCTTCATTTTTGACCCATTTTAGTCTAAATTTAATTGGATCGGGTCAGGTTTGATCGGGTCGGATTAACTTGAAAATCTTTCAACCCGATCCGAACTCAATGTGGGTTTTTATCTTCTCAACCTCACCGGACCCACTGATCCAACTTTCATGACCTGACCTAGTTGATTTCTCGGGTCAAGTCAAAACTCGACTTATTAAGATCATTTGATCATCATAGCTTAGTCAGATCTGTTATGAAAAATCAATAACTTATAACAATCGAATTTTTAAAATCCAAAATTATAAAGTTTAAAATGACCGAATAATGTTCAAATTTTGTCAACTTATTAATTTTACAGTTTCTACAGAGGCCCACCTGAAAACTAAATGCACAATCCTCAAGGAGACATCAAAAGTCTCTCTAGAGATTTCAGTATTTATGTATAACTTTTATTGAGGAAATTAATTCTATGAGAAAAATACTTTTGAGTGTCATCCAACAAGCACAAATCCCAACCCTATGTCAAGCTGTAGAAGTTTGATATTTTCATGATGGTCAAAGCGTAAAGAAAAATTAATATATTTATGTTTATATTTCATCACTACTAATAAAATACAACAACAACAATTCAAAAAATCTAAATATATTGATAATTAAGATTCCAAGCACACATGTAAACAGATTATATATATATATATATATATATATATAAACACAAGTATATTATTCAAAAATTAGAATTCTGTACTAACATTTGTTTCATTTTAATTAAAATATTCATTACCGACCAAAAAACTTCAAAAAATAAGCTTATTATAGAAAAAAAAAAGTTCTAAATGAACTTAGTGTAATCTAAGCGCAAAAAATGCTATAAGAGGCACAAAATTAAAGTAGCCCTATTAAAAAAATAAGTTATTTTATAAAAAAATTAAATTCTTTAATAAAAAACAGAAAAGTGCTCTGTTCATGTGGCATAGAATACTTATCCCATAAAAACTATTCGTTATTCTTCGCCCGTAAAGAAATGAGAAATGTTAGATATTATTATTTTACATGCGAATATCTTCAGCATTATGCGGATTTTATTTTAAGCAATCCTGGCGATCGTGTACCCTTTTAAGAAATTACCACGTGTAATGTTGGCCACGTGTACGGTGATTACTTTCCATGTCGCTTTACAAAAGACCCGCCAACGAATTTGGATCGAATTCCCGTTCTCGCCACTCTCGTATCGACGTCGGGAGGCGGAAACCTTGCCTATATATATACACGTACACATTTACTGGCATAAATCCGACCAATTTTCGTTGTTTCTCCGAGGAGAGGAAAGGAAAGGAGAGGCTCAGAAGCAGAGATTATAACCCTAACTTCAATTTCCAAACCCTACTCTTATCTTGATTCTTCTCCGGTAGTTAACTAACTCTTCCATTCCTCTTTCGATTTAGATTCCGATATGTATGATTTCAACTGTTATCTGTGAATCTCCGATAGCGTTTTAGATCCTGATTACCTGATTTGTTTTTGTGTTGAATTGATTATTTTTTCCAATTTTATCCTTGTTTTCAGGTTTTTTCATGCTGCATGTCGTTTTGTCTGCTCGTTCTTCATTTTTTCATGTTTCATTTTGTGTTTTTTAAGAAATTTATCTGCGCAATTTTCATGTTTTCTCATGCTACATGCGGATTCGGATTCTGCTGGTTTTATTTTTTTTTGGGAGGGGAGGGGGGTAGTTACTGGATTATTTGTTTGTTTACCTCATTGAATTGTTATCTTCTCCTTGATTTTTTTTTTTTATTTCAAGTTTTTTAGGCTTTATTGTAAATGCAGATGTGATTTGGAACAATTCAATTTCACTTTTCATGGTTTCTCATGCTACATGCTGATTTAGATTCTGATGAATTCTTTCTTCTTGCAGTTACTGTATTATTTGTTTCTTTACCTTACTGTGTCGTTCCAATTCTCGTTGTTCTTTTTTTCCTCATTTATTCTAAGGATTTTGAGCCTTGTTGTAAATGCAGATGTAATTTGGAATAGTTTGATTTCACTGAGCCTTCTTTTGGATGCATGGAAAGGGTAGAAATTCCTGGAAAATGACAGTTTTTAACTAAAAATTGAAATTGGTTTAGCATCCTTTGGTGTAAAAATTGGTAATTTTTCAAGAAATACTTTCCTTCCCATGCATTTGTAGTTATTTATTTTTGGATTTCAAGTGTTCCACTGGTCTTCCATTTCATGTGGTGATTATTATTATTTTTGTTTATGCCGTTTCAATTTTTTTGTCTCCTTCTCTTTTCTGTGACGGTTTATCTGGGTTTAAGCATTTTTTGTTGTTTTGTGAATCTGAAAACTTTAGCTACTTTGATCTGTCATTTATGCAAACTTCTTTTTTTATTTTTTTTACTTCCTTTTACTGCAACACATATTGTTGTTTTTCTTAAACTTCCTTGTTCTTTCATTTCTTAGATTCGTTTTATTCGTTTGATCGGTTAAGAGTCCTACATATCAGTTCCTCTGATTTTTCTTGCATATTAATATCCTTCCAAAACTAAAACTTGGATAGAAGGAAGAACTGTGTGTTATCGAGCCTAACAATGCACTTGGGTGACTGGAGAGTGCTTTCATGGAAAGTAATCATTTTTTAATTAGAAATCTTAAATCCATTTGTAATCTAGCAAAAATATGTTGTATGTTGTTTACCGATAAAGTAATTTTACTTTCCATGCATCCACAGAGCCTAAAATTTCTACCTAAAACTATTGAGTGTGGGATCTGTCAATCCATCTAGACCCACCAGTTCGCTGGTTGGCCACCTCATTGATGTACACGTAGCTTAACCTTTTTCTGAAGGGCTGTCATTATCCAAAAGCCCATGCCGTGTATCAACCAAAAGCTATGAATAGTATTAAAGTAGATCTGAATGTCAGTAGACCCTCAATCCTCATGGATTTGCCGTTGGAAAAGCATGTCAGCAAATGGATGTCTAACCAATCGGTCTGATATGTGTTCTCTTGACTTCTCCACTTGATTTCTAGCCACCCAAAAACAAGATGAATAAAAATTGTAACCTTTCGTTCAGTTTAATGCTGTGTTTCACCATGGGTCAGGTGGATTGCCACTAGCACCAAATCCTAATCGTAACAGAAAATATAAAATTTAAAATTGAAATGGGAATTAATAAAAATGAGTATTGATTGTTTCTGTTTGCAGGTTGAGTTTGGTGATAGCTCTCTCAGTCATGGACAAACTCGATGGACCTGCACGGCTCATGATCGTTTCAGATCTTGACCATACGATGGTAAGGACTGCAAGATATCTGCCATAACAAGTTCTATATCTACCATGTTCTTGTGGTATTTTAATTAGATGGATTCTTTCTGCAGGTAGATCACCATGATCCAGAGAACCTCTCGTTGCTTAGATTCAATGCCTTGTGGGAAGCCAATTACTGTCATGACTCTCTTCTAGTTTTCTCAACTGGACGGTCCCCCACTCTGTACAAAGAGTTGAGGAAGGAGAAACCCATGTTAACCCCAGATATAACAATAATGTCTGTGGGAACTGAGATTACTTATGGTGAATTGATGGTTCCAGATGATGGTTGGGAAAGTTTTCTAAATCAGAAATGGGATAGAAACATTGTCACTGAGGAAACAGCCAAATTTCCCCAACTTAAATTTCAGGTACCAGTTGCTTTAAATTTCTTGATTTGATGCACTGAACAAAGTTTTGTTATTTTGCTTATTTCTTGATTTGTAATTTATCTCTTGTATAAGAAACAGATGATTGATCTTTAACAAAACTGAGGCTTGTATTTTGTGTAATTTCTGAGTAATTGAGGTTCTTGCAGTCAGAGACAGAGCAACGGCCACATAAGGTCAGCTTTTATGTAGAGAAGGGTCATGCCTTGGAAGTGATGAAAGCACTTTCAGAACGCCTGGAAAAACGTGGGGTAAATTTAATTTTATAAGATTGCTGCTTGAAAATTGGCATCTCTGCTAATTGTATTCCTTTACCAATATCATCTTCATGATGCAGAACTTTATTAACTTTAAGCTATTTTTTTAATGCTTCATTTTTTGTCAGTTAGATGTGAAAATAATTTACAGTGGTGGAATGGATTTGGACATATTGCCACAAGGTGCTGGAAAAGGACAGGCTCTTGCATATTTGCTCAAGAAATTCAAGTCTGAAGGAAAGCCACCAAAGAACACTCTTGTTTGTGGTGATTCTGGCAATGATGCAGAACTGTTTAGCATTCCTGAAGTCTATGGTGTCATGGTCAGTCACTTATTTGTATCTTTGTCACCACTGGCACCATTATGCACTATTGCCATCATCCTTAGTTTGACGTCAGGAAAAATCTTTGCATTACTGTTGCAGTGAATGTCTTTCACCTATAATCGTTGTTTGTTTCTCTGCTGTAATTGCAGGTGAGCAATGCCCAGGAAGAGCTATTGCAGTGGCATGCAGAAAATGCCAAAAACAATCCTAGGATAATTCATGCTTCTGAAAGGTGTGCAGCTGGTATCATCCAAGCTATTGGTCATTTTAGGATAGGAACAAATACATCTCCAAGGGATGTTGTCGACTTCTCAAGATCCAAGCCAGATGATATTGGTCCTGGGTATGAAGTGGTGAAGTTTTACATGCTGTATGAGAGATGGTGTCGTGCAGAAATTGCAAACTCTGAGCAGTATATCCAAAATTTAAAAAAGATCTGCGTATGTCTTTTTTTTGAACTACCGACATTTCATTGTGAATACAAATGCATTTTATTTTGGTGTATTTTGGTAAGACTGTGTGACTCCTTGGACACCCTTCAACTGATTCATATGCAAAATTGTCAAGGTGCAACATTTCTGGGATACATCCCACTTGCTTGTGGGAATTATTGTGTTAATTAGCCAAATTTCTATCTGGTTACTTCTCACACAGGCAACTTATCATGAAAATATTGGACAATTAAATTGTGCTGCACATTCAACTTGTTGCCCACCTGATAACCTGACCCATTTAATTATTTTTTATCAGCTAATTTAGATTATTGGACCACTAATGAGTTTCTTGGATATTGCATGCAAATGTACATTTTGTGATTTGAGCAACATGAGTATTTGATTACGGAGTTGTTAGAAACTGATGATTTTGCTTTTTGGTTTAAGACATCAGGGTGTGTTTGGATTTGGAGAATGTTTTTTAGGGGATCTCCCATGTGGGGACTTCTTAGTGGTGTTTCTACTTGGGGCTAAAGAGTAGGATTACATGGATTTTTTTTAGTGGCAATAATGAAATATTATTTTCATCATCATAATATCAAATGCCAAAATCTCATCTATTTGGGACGAGTTTTACTTCTCCATTTGGTTATGTCAAAAACCATACCTTTAGTCCCTCAACTATCTAACATTTCTTTCTTTCTTCCATCCCTCGATATTTTTAGTGCTTTACCTCTTCTCCTTGTACGCTTTCAAATTTACGCATTGGGGTTGTATTTGGTCTTCTACTTATATGACCAAACCACTTCAAACGAGCTTCTCTCAAGTTGAAAGATGAAATATTATTTTATTCGAGTAAAAAGGAATAGAATCTACAACTAAACAACTACTCATTGAAACTTTTTGAATCTATAGATATTCTGAAGGCTTTAGATCATTACTGCTCAAATTCCTATATATCCACCTGAAAATTCGCATTAATTCTTTCACTACCATTCCCAGACTGATGGCATGGCTTGATGTTGTCTCCTACAGTTTCTCCTGAATAAAAAACTACCAAACAAGATTTTTAGGAGAAACCCTTCTCTTACATTCTCCCAACCCAAACAGATCCTCAATGGTGATTCTTTAAAGGCCCCGTTTGAGTTGTTTTGTCTGTGTATAGATTGATTTCTCTAGTTTTGACTATTTTAGTGATTTTCCTTCTATATTTTGCCATTTGGTTCACTAGCTGCTTGTAAGCTTCTAATTTGATTTGCAGTATCCTTCTGGAATCATCATTCATCCATCTGGCACCGAGCGACCACTCCATGAGTGCATAAAGGCAATGCAGTCCTTATATGGTGTCAAACAAGGAAAACAGTACTGGGTGTGGGTGGACAGAGTATCGTCTGCACAGATCGGTTCTGATGCATGGCTAGTGAAATTTGATAAATGGGAATTAACTGGTGAGGCATTTTCTTCTAATATAATGACTTGACTTCATCTATAAGTATTTTTTCCTTCCCTTGTTGATGAGAATATAATTTGTGTTTAATCCAATTTAGGCAACGCTAAACTATTTGGCTTTGTCAGATTTTTGTTGATCTTCATTTTGTCGATTAGAATATGATTTGTGTTTTATCCAATTTAGTCAAAAAAGATTCATAAGCTTTTAAAGCTGGAGTTTGATCTCATGTATCTAGGACCATGTTGAGCCAGCTGGCTTGGCCAGACTTTTATTGATCAAGTTGATACCTCCTCCTTGTGTTATTCTTTTAAAATGGTCTATTACATTGAAGATTAGTTTTCTCACTAATGGTGCTTTTCAATGCAAGTATTTTCTTCTTTTTAGGCATGAAATCAGATATTTGTAGTCATTCCTGAATGTTTAATGCAGTTTACTGGAATCACGACTTTGTTGGTTTTTTTTTTCCAGCGTACACTGTCAGTTTAACTTGTAAAAGAAATTGAATCTCTAAACATGAATTCAGAGATAAATAGGCACCTTAAACATCTTTTCTTTGGTGTGAAAAAAGATGTAATATGAATGCTTTTAGAATGCATCTCCACTGGTGTTTGAAGATCATTTTGAAAGAATTATTATTTGGATACCCTTCTAATGGTGGAGATGGACGATGAAAGAAGGATGCATCAACAGAACTTGGCGTTCGAACTGAACTAGGCATCAAAATGTCACTTTGTATTAAAATGTTAAAGGATGTTATAATATTATTATAGCTACTTAAGTGCATGAAAGAAAAGAATTTGAAGAAGGTAACTGTGAGTTTTCTTTTGATTACCGTCGTGGTATGTCCCTAGTTCATCATTGTTATTTTCCATAATACATGTCATATTGAACCATGAAATGACAATTTTCCAAAATCGTGACTGGCTTTGTCATGGTCTCGGGGAGACCGGAAAGAGAAATATAACAAGAGGAATTCTGTTCCAAATGCGGAATCGATGCTGTAACTGACTACTCTGAACTCTTACAGATGAAGGCAGGCAATGCTGTCTGACCACTGCTTTAGTGAATTCAAAGGTAAGCAATTCAACAACTTATCCTTTCAAATTTCTTCTTGAATGAGTTCGCCGGCTATGGTATACAACATGAAAGATAAGATCCCTCAAAATTTTGTGAATGGCTTTTATATTTGCAGGAAGAGTCACAAAACGGGTTTAATTGGGTACACATTCATCAAACTTGGTTGGATGGCGCAGGAGCGAGAGACCAGACCACCTGCCTTTTCTAAATCGCGTTATGCTCATTTCCCATATCCAATAACTGTATTTCTTTAGAAAGAATGAACTTTCTGTCATTGTTAATTTTGTTTTTGTAAGTCGCTTGGCACTAAAAGCATTTCTTATAATTTAGAAACACACAGGATGTGCTCTATTATTTGGCTATTCATGAATCCTCAGAAACTTCCATTTAGATTCTATAACTGAACTAATACTCTTACCCTTTTTGAAGAAAAAACGCTTTAACTGGTATGGCTCTCAAGTGAAGATTTATGCTTTGGTATGTTACATTCGTCTCAACTCTCAAGCATTTCAATTTCTAGCCATCCAATCTAAGTGACGTAACATAAAAGGAGCTGTTTGGCTTGAGTGAACTGTGGCTAATGTTTTCTGAGATCGTTTTGGAAAGTAGCTTTTACCATGAATTGCTGACAAAAAGTAGTTTCTTGGAAATGTTGAAAACATTGTCCTTTGGCACTTTCACTTCTTCTACTCGGTTGCATATGAAAATTGTAGGAATTTGCTGGTTTTCACAGGTCTCTCCCACACAAGTAATTGGGCTCCATTTTCTGAAAAATCATTCAACGTAAAAAACATATATTTTATGAAAATACACATTTATATAAGCTACTTACCGCAGCATTCTGGGAAGGGATTTGACAGGAATACCTTTATTGTTTTAAAGGAAGAGATACAGAATTCACTAAATAGAATGATCGATGGGTTTTTCAAAAATGTCTTTAATCGAGTATAAGACTTGTCAAGAATCACCATAGTCAAATTAATCAAGAATTTTTTTTTAAGATTATAAAATTTAAATAATTTTTTTTTTTGAGAGGTAACCTTGTAGTTTTATTTAGACTGAAAAAGGGAAAAGAAATGAGATATATAAAAAGAGAAAAACAACAAGTGCAGAATAAAGAAATGTTCTCAAATCAGAAGAGTAAAACGCCAGAGGACAGATCAATAACTCCAAACTTGACAAAATAGTCTGTCACACCATTCAAAGAATGGTCTTTCTAGACAAAGGATACATCGAAACCTGAAATAAACTCCGTAATCACCCTCTCCAAAGAGGACGCTTTTGTCTATTTGTCTATTTAATTGCATTTGTCAAATCCCCTTAATTATTAGTTATCTTTATCCACATATTTTTCAGATGATTAGAGCTCTTCTAATTCTAAAATTTAAATATTAAAAAAAATCTAAACTAAAGATAGTTTAAACTTCAAAATTTAAAGAACTTAAAAAAACTGATCAGCTGATTAATCTTTCTTAAAAAATCCATCATTATTCAATAATGAAATCAATCCCATAAAAAATTATAACCATTTCAAGGTAATTCTTCAAACTTTTTAAGCTCAATCTAACTATGACTACATGACTCGTGACTAGAGTAATGTTCACCAGTTATTGAGTCCGAATTATTATTGTGTGCACCCATATATGAAAGACTGTCAATTGAAGTGGTGATGGTTTGTCGGAAAGGGCTATGAATATATGGCCTACCAAAAACCATTAATCATTGTGATGTGTTTATGAGGAAAGTGTATATGCTTAAATATGTAACCAGTCAAAATTCACTCCTATCATATTAATCAACTATATTTATTAAGATCACAAGATTTAAAGATTAAAAAAAATCTAAAATCTTCAAGAATTTGAAAAACATAGCTTAAATTGAACAATGAAATTATTTTTTGATGGTTTTATATTTAAAGATAATGTTTTTCAATAAACCCATCATCACCCAATTAAAAGCAGCATAAGAAAGTGGATGGGTGATGAAGAATTTAATTAAGTAAAACATAAGAATATATATTTTAGCACCGCTCAACTCAATCGACCTGTGACTAAGCTCTAAAAGGACCATGATCTCATAAAGCAAGTTAAATTAAAATAAAAAAGTTATTAATTCGTTGTAAGAAATGGCTGAAAAAATTAATTAGAAAAAACAAAATTATTAACCTACAAGAAAACCAAATGACCCAGAGCAAAAAGAAATTAAATTGGAAAAACAATTACCAAAAAAGTCTGCAGCAGGAAAAATAAAAAATTAAAAGGGCCCAACCGGGTTCGAACCGGTGACCTCTTGATCTGCAGTCAAATGCTCTACCACTGAGCTATGGACCCATGTTGTTCAGTACATGCTAAACTTTATTATTTAATCAAATTCTAGATAATTGTTAATGAAATTTTATTTATGGCCTGTCTATATCATAGGCGAGAGTTACCATTTAACTTTACCCATATACTTTGAGAAATTATAATTTCTTCATTATTAATTGAATATTTAATTTTTAAATTAATATTTGCATCCACTTAATATAACTCAAGCGGGTCATATTGAGTCTCTTAAAACACCTTACTAAATCCTTAAATTTATGTCACTTTCAAAATCTAAAAGTAAACTTATTTAATCAAATTAATTTTTTATATATTCTATTCAAAGTAACCTCTACAAAAAATATTTTTTATTAAAAATTAATTCTCTGTAATTAATTTCTTTATGCACCATTGCAATCACATTGCAACAGGCATCAAATCATTACTTTCAAACTTTTCTAATTAGAAAAATAGTGCAGAAGTGAGACTTTCTAGTGAAGTCCCTTGCACTTGGTTCTCAAAAATTCAAAATAAATCATTTAAGATGAAAATTAATAATTAATGATGATTGATAATAATAAAAATCTAATCACTCAATAAGAGGATTTAAAGGATCGTACCAAACATTTTAAACCCTTTTTAATAATTTTTATTGAACCTATATAAATAATAAAATAAAATTTTACTTATTTTTTTAATTACAGTAGAACCCAAAACAATTTATCAATAAATAAATTTATAATGATAGCTCAAAATTTATTTAAAAGTCACTTACTAATTCATTTTCTTTGAAAATAAAATATTCTCAATCATAATAAGATATATATTTGGAATGAGTCAACAAAAATAGTTGACTAAGATCTCATTTTAGTTATATTACAATTCCACCTTCCTTTTTCCTTAATAAATCATTAATTCTTTTAGAAAATGAATTTATTAAAAGAAAAAAAATCCATTTTTATGTTGTTAACAATACATCTTTATTCACGGAGTTCTTGGATTCAAATTGAGAGCTTGAAGGGAAAGATGTATCGAGTAAAATCTCATCGATATATTCGTAGAGAGATTTTCAAACTCTCGGGAAGACTATTCGGATGGGACACCTCCGGACCTAAAGAAAAAAAACAATACATCTTTATTTAGTGAGAAAAAAAAAATTCTGATTCTCGTAATTTTATTTTCCATAAGTAGAAATATCAGGGACAGCAAGTAAGAGCAACAAAAGAGTGAACACAAAAAGTACAGACTCAGTGACTTGTAACATTGGCTCAGTCACATCAACACACCAAAGCTCATATCTCCTTCTGAGAAAAAAAAAAAAAACAAGCCAATAGCGAAACAGAACCCGACCCGACCCCACATGTAGAGCACGTATGGATCTGAGCACCCATTTCTCGACCGAAACAAGCACCAAATGAGAAAACAAGAAATACCCATTTATTACATTCCTCCATCAACCATAAACCGCAAGAAAACCCGTTTTTAACGACCAGATCTGCTTTCTTCGGTTCCTGAGACCTGCCAAAAAACCCGGTTTCCGGAAACCGGGTTTCTTCCTTCTGTTTTCATGTGGTGAAGTGGAAGACTGGGTGGAGAAGGAGATGAAGGAGTTTGAAGCTGGCGCAGGAGAATGAAAGGAAGACGAGAGAGTATATGATCCGAAGACCCATTTGCAGAGAGAGAGAGAGAGAGATCCGAATTGGAAAGGAAAAAGCTGTTTTAGGACTGCAGATAAGATGGAGAAAATCGACGGGGCTCCATTCCTCTTTATGTGGATACGGGCTGACACGTGTACGGCTCGTAGAGCACCCATTACCCAGATAGAGTTGTTGACCGCTTGAGAGTTTGCAAGACGTGTGAATTTGTAATGGAGTTGGACGTGTATGGTTAGGATGTGATGTGTCTGAAGCTATCGGTTGGCACGAGTTTCTGAGAAGAGCCTGTGGGACCTACTTTAGTTGTTTTCAAATTTCGAATTCCTCAATGTTAAAACTGTGTAATGAGTTCCTCAGTAGAATTAAATAAAAATATATTACTTATATAAAACAAATTTTATTTGAAAATCTTTTTAACCATTACAAAATTTTATTAATACATAGTTGATTTTTTAATTTTAATTTTCCATTTAATCTTATTAATAATTATATTCTTCATTCTTCAACCCTTCATAGTTTGAACTCAACTCAAAATTCTATAATTTAGATGAGTTTTCTCTTTTGATTGGAGAAAATATAGTAAAAATTCATAAATACACTCAACTCGAAATCCAAATTTTCTTTAGTTTTTAAATTATGATTTAAAACATAGTTTAAAAAAAAAGCTCAATGAATCTATTTGAGTTGACTCAACTCATTAGAATTTTAAATTAAATAAATAAATAAGTTTTATTAAATTTTATTGAATAAAAATACTCAACGCAATACGAATTTAAATTCTGAGTTTTTGAACTATTTGATGCCATTTCTAACCTCTCCTTAGAAAGAATGAATTGAATATCACCAAATTAAACATAAGGATTGATAATTTGACATCACTCAAAATAGGGGTGAAATATCGGAATCGGCCGATATCTCGATCAATTTTTTTTTTCTTTTATCTATCGATATTCAACCCTGACTCAAAAGATACGCTCAAATATAGACAACCCACATGCCTAAAATCACACCAAATGATTTATTTAATCCCTCTAATCAACAGGCAAAACATCTAACACCAAAAATCTCAATTGGTTCATCAGTCAACAGAGAAAATTCTAATTCAATTTCATCTTTTTGTTTGGCATTGTTAAAGGGTTAGGACTGGTCCCATCTATGAAAGAGCAGACCAAACAGCCAATTTCTTTAGCCATGCCAAAAACAATTGATCAATAGAGACTAGGGTGGTCCACCGATCTAGATTCGATCCTCACAATCGAGTTGACTCGTAGACTCAGAAAATGTTTAGCCGATGTTCAAAATATTAGACCACTTTTTTGGATCAATGGGCCGATATGCAAATATTGGGTTTTTTGGATTTAAAAAAAAATAAAAATGAAATGGGCCTACGTTTCGTGTTGCATTAGTCTTTTAAAAAAAAAAAAATCTGAGACTTAAATAGGCCGATATGATTGATATTTTGGCCGAATTTTTTTTACTTTAATATATCATTACATCCTAAAAGTGAGCTCAGGCAGGGATAGATCTGATAGCAACAACTCCCCGCCCGCGTACACACACACAAATAATAATGATAATAACAATATTCATAAAATAGAATCTGATAAGTCTTTTAAGCCCAATTGGTTAAATCTAAACTATAGTTCAAAAATAATAAATAATAAAATAAAATAGAATAGGAATCTAATTGGGACGAATTTCATTTCCACAAGGCTTACTCAAGAATCAAACAAGTCAAATGTAACCTAGTTTTTATGGTTTAATTTAGGGGTGAAATTCGGACCAGATTTTAATCTAATCTGAGAAATCAGTGGGTTGGATTATATATTTGTAAATTTAGGGTCAAGTCGGGTTGTGTAAAAAACCTGTATGAAATTCAGATCGAGTTAGACTTAGAAATTTAAAATCAACCCAATCCGACCTGAATTGATCCAATCCGGTCTAAGTTTCAAGAAATATTAAAAAGTTAATGTTGATTTTTTTCCTTCAAGTTTGAGATAAAATAAATTAGACTGTTGGGTCAGCAATTCAAGTCGAATTGAGTCTCGCCGATAGCTTGGATTGAATTAGACTAACAACTTGGGTTAGATCATATCAAACTTAATATTTTTTTATATAGATCGCAATTGAATTTCAACCTAGTTTAACCCAATATTTGGGGCTCGGCTCAATACACCTGACCACACCAATATGGCATTGATTCTTAAAAAATTTACATATGCTTTGATGCAACATGGATTTGACCCAAACCTAATTTAATCATATCCATGCATGTATTAGACTCGGACATGATTACCCACGTGTGGGCCCCAGCTGCGGACTTGATCTGGGTGGCATTATGGTCATTTCACCTGTGCCCATTCAAATGACAAATTGGTAGTTTCTATCAGTTGGGTGAGAAAAGAGAGGGAAAATGTCTTAATACAGAAGAAGAAGAAGAGTCAAATTGAATTGGGCTTTTTCTTCCTTCCTGGACTCAAAATGCCGATCTCTTTCCTGTAACTTTCTCCAAGTTTTCTTCAGTTTTTTCCTTTCTTTATGGTTCTGAGTTTCTTTAAAAGAGTCTTCTCTTTCTGGGTTTCATAGCAGATTGGCATTCAGAGATGGTGAGCTCTAATGGAATTGGATTCATAGCTGTTGCTGTGGTTTCAGGAAGTGTGGCTTTGGTCGTCATGCAACTGTACAAGCGAATGGTGGCGGAGTTCATGAAGAAAGTCAAATGCGAAAGGGGTTTGGATTTTCTTCCAGTCTTTTTTTTTCGTTGAAATTTCGATTGTAAGATTTGCTTTTTCTCCTCTTAAACAAGTATAAAAATTCTTTACAACCAAAGTTCCTGATATCTCTATCGTTAGCATTCGAGTTTTTTTTTTTTTTTAATTTTTAAATTGGATTTGGCAAAAACTTGTTTTGTGAAATGAGTTTTTTAATTTATCCCAAGGAGTTATCTTGATTTGAGAGCAAGATCTGTAAAGAGAAGATCTTGGGTTCAAACCATGAAAGCTCCAATGAAAAGCCACTTCCCGTAAAAATATATACAGAATAAGTTCTCATCGATTTACTCAGTGTATGCTGATAGAGGGGTTTTTACATACCATGAAGGACTAGTTGGATGTGACGTCTGGACACCTCCGGAAGAGAGGAATCCCTTTTCTACTTTCTTGAAAGATCATTGGATTTTTTTATTTTTTATTTTTTTTTAAAAAGAAAGGTAAGCTTTTGCTTTGTTATTTATTTAAGAGAACGAGAACAAGTTTTGCTCTGTTTTCTGGTCTTCTCTATTAAAGAAAAAACCTAAAACAAAAGAAAGAGAAAAGAATCCCTTTCCTAATTTCTGAATTAAAGAGAACTAAACATTTAGAGAGGTAAAATAATGGAACATTTTGTTTTTAGATTTGTTTGATTTTTCTTTAGACTACCTAGTAATGTTTTATTTAATTTAATTTTTCCTCAATAGGTGCAGAAAGACATCGGCGTAAGAAGAAGGTAAGGTTTGAACTTTGAAGAAGATGTACACGAACCAAGATTAAAGAAAACAACGGTTGAGATGTTTTATCCCAAATGATCAAATTCCAGCAATGGTCGATGTATTTTAATCAGAAACTCAACTGAAAAAGAAGATGACTCCAAATAGACTTGCTTTTTGTATTAAGGGATTACAGCAAATGGCATGGTCATGGAAGGGGCAAATCCTATCATATTCTTAATTTATGAATAATTTTAAATACATGTAAATGAATATATTCTCTGTCTCTTGTTACTTGGTAATTTTAATAATAAATATTATCATTAAATTTTAAATGTATTGGCTAGTTTTTGTGTCATATTCTTTTTAATATGTATATCTCCATTCCACATGTGAGACTGATTTCACAAATATGTATAAACCTCTCATTCCATACACTAGGTAAGTCGATGGCCTCGAAAAGTTGGACGAAAATCGAATTCAAGATCTCACTTCATAAGGCGAGCGTCTTCAACGTCAAAATAAACCTTTCGGATTAATTTTCAAGAATAATTGTTGGTTGAATGACTATTTTGTCACACTAATCACTTTGTTTCACTAAATGGCAAAAGTCTCTCATGAAATTAATGCAAGAAATTGTTATATATTGAAAATTAAATATTCTTGTCATTTGAAATAAAAATGTACTAAAAGGTGTTTTCTTATAAAAGATGAGTGGAAAATTAGATTTAAAATTTTAATTTAAAATTAGATTGAGTAAAGATTTAATTGATGGTATGTCATTAAGTCTAATTATATTTTTCAAGTGAATTTAAAAAAAAAAAAAAAAAATATATATATATATATATATATATATATATTATTAGGTACAATCTTCAGTAAAGATTTAATTGATGGTATGTCATTAAGTCTAATTATATTTTTCAAGTGAATTTTTTTTAAAAAAATATATTATTAGGTACAATCTTCTGACCTATCTCATATACACCATTAAAATAATAGCATACTTGTATTTTTAATCTCAGCAGTCACCAAGGCAAATTTTGGTCTTACAAGTAGCAGAACAGAAAAATAGACACTTCCCTTCTATATTCACAAACACTTTTCCTGCTTTAAATACAAAATCTAAATACATCAAACATGAGACACACCTTAATGCAATGACAGACATAGCCATGCTTACTCTGGGTCAGCTAAGCCGGCAACCATCTCATGATTCTCAATGGCATTTGAAATAGGAGCTGCCTCTGTTTGAGCTTCAGGTTTTGGAGGAGCATCTTCAGAAGATTTAGCTTCATTTTCTTCCAGTCCTCCATTGCATTCTTTCTTGGTTTTATGCTCCAAGTCTGCTGTTACTTCTGGCCCAGTGATACGTGGTTTCTGAGACGACAATTTCGAGATTGACCTCCGGACTGGCTTCTTTGAAGTGGAATCCCTTTTACCATTTTGTGGGGTACCAACACTTGGTTTGCTAGCATCATGGCTTTGGTGTGCAATCCTACATGATCCATCCCGACTGGGAGAGCAATCTGTCACAGCAACAGAGGGCTTGTTCCGTCCAAGCTTTGGTGACTTCGGGCGTGTTGTTGGTATCTGTTGCATTACAGATAATTATCAAGTATAGATGTGAGACTGCGATGGCAAAACTAAAATAAGTAGCTCAGTTAATCAACTGCTTGAATAGTCAAATGAGAATATGAAAGGGAGATAATCCAATTTATTTGTTTATGGGGACAATATAGTAAGAAAGCTCATTTCATTCAAGATGACTAGATACATTTCTGTATAAGGATCACTACATCCATACTAAGATGAAAAAGATATGGATATGGTTAACTGTAACATGTTTATTTAAACATAATTTGACAGATTATGAAATAGTCCACTTGGCGGAGTATTTGCATTTTCCTGAAAGGTTCTTTTTCCATCATCTGGTGTAGATTTTACATTTGTATGTGTTAAATCTAGTTATTTTTCAGTGAAATCCTTTTATATTGGACTAGAAGAAGTAGAGCATCCAGCTATCTGTTGTTCTATTTGGCTGTTAAGGCATAAGGCCCCTCCTTAGATTCTTGCTTACTGTCGCTCGGCAAGGGCAGGACCCTTTCTACCAGTGAGAACTTTATATTCACTAAGGAAAAGAGAGAAAATAAACTATAGGTAGGGCCCCATACATGAAGGAGGATACAAATGTATGCGAACACAAGGTAGAGAGGGTATCCATCATTATAGCCAGATCTGAAAAGGGAGTAATAGGTAGCTTCATCAAGTAGGTGATGATTTAGCAGGAGGAAAATATCCACAGTGAGATCCCAATATTTTGCCCCACATAAAAATAATTAATAACCCCAAGGGGTTATCCCCAATTGGTTTGGGAGCAAGATCTCTAGAGGGAGGTCTTGGGTTCAAACCATGGGAGCTCCAATGAAGGGCCACTTTCCATGGGAATATGTATAAAGTCTCATCGATTTACCAGATGTGTGCGGATAGAGGGATTTTCACACACCCCGGAGGACTAGTTAGGTGCGACGCCTCAACACCTCCGGACCTCAAAAAAAAATAAAAATTAATGCCTCCCTCTTCATCTAAGAAATGCAGAGAGTTTGATCACTCACTATTGCATTGTTCATTTTCTAAGGAGGTCTCGCCATTTCTCATAGGAGTGTTTTATCATTGACTGAGTCCTTGGATGGTAAAGTGAACAAGTTATTTTACCCTTGGCCATGATGAGGGAGCATATATCAATTCATAGGGGGTAGAGTAGGTGAAAGATTTAAGTCTACTAAAGTTAGGGCTCACATGACCCCACAACTAAGGATGAAATAAAACAATGATTCGGTTATCAACTGCACTGATGGATAGTGAAAGGATAGTCAAGCTGTAACTTGATTATGTAATTATTTAGCTCAAAATGCAGTAAAGCAATTAAGAAGTCAACAATTATGATCAGATTATCATCTCATCAATAATTCAACATGGTACAAATATGATGGAATGGATGTAATCAAACAGGTTACCTTCTTCAATTCCACCTTAGGAGGCAAAGGTTCTTGGTAAAAACTTGGCATTGGGGTTGCTTTAAATGTCAGACTTTTCCTAAGCTGCTTGATCTCAGCTTGTTGACTCTCCTGTAGTATCACATACAGTCAAACACGGATGGACTCAAGAATGAAAGAAAAAATATACTTTAAATGTATTACAACAGCATCAGAACAAATAAAGTTCAGAAGTAACAGCACCTTTGTTTTTGCCTGCAAATTATTTAGTTCCAGTTCTTTTGCTTGGACTTTCTCTTCCAGTTTTGAGAAGAACTGAAGGGAAAAAAAATATAAAGATGGAGAAATTATTGTTCATTTCAAACACATCAATAGGGAAACATTTACTGTGAAAAAAGAAAAGATCTCACCTGTTTTCTTTTCTCAGCACGCTCATCCAACCTGAAAGAAAAGCTAGAAACACTGCTCCTGAGTAGAGCTGACCCATGAATGGCACTTCTGGTAATAATATAGATAATGAGCCTTCTAAGAAACGGATCTTGAAAGTCAACCCACATAGAGAACAGAAAAGACATAACACATACTTGACTGAGCATCTTCATCATGTTCATTGGCAGTCAGCTCAACAGATTTGGGTTATTTTGGTCTTAGAATTTAGATCACATTAATAGAGTATCACATTAGTTCATAAAACCAAATAGCAGAAAGCTGAGATTAAGATGATGTCTCCCATAAACTTGCTCAGGCAGTAGCATATATGTACAAGATGTTGGACATCGCGTACATGAGGAACCCAATACCAAGAGGATGTATTACACTATGCCAGAAACTGTAGTAAAATGACAAAGTAATAAAACCACAGATTTGGTAAAAACGCCCATTTTTTATTTTTTGGTACTAGAGTGGCGTACAGTAGAAAGAATGGTTACATATTTCATAATCTGAAGCGGTCGTAATCGTTTCCTGCAGATTCATTTAATCATTTGAATAAAATGACACAACTAAATGCTAAATTCCAACAAATCATTAATGCTCCACATCATGCATTTCTGACTTGTATCTGTCTAGCATGGTTGAATGCACATGTTGTTGGATCCAAGTGAAAATGAAAATGAAAATTGTAGATAATATGGTATTTTTCTCATGCGTCTAAGAGTGCTAGACTGGGTTATGAAGGAAAGAAGTGTCCAGTCTACATGGTCATCTAATGACTAAATACTTGAAGAAAGCTTGTATGGTACTCTCCCCTCCTCGGGCGGATTCCTCCTTTTGCTCCTCAGCCTACGGGGTATTAGCAGCCGTTTCCAGTTGTTGTTCCCCTGCCTTCGGCATCCCCCTCCTTGTGGTTAAGGTAACGACTTCGGGCATGACCAGCTCCCATAGTGTGACGGGCGGTGTGTACAAGGCCCGGGAACGAATTCACCGCCGTATGGCTGACCGGCGTTAGGTTGGGGGGTAGGTCCGGGTGGAGAAGTCCACTGTAGTGTCCGAGTGGATACTGCCACTTCCTCTCGAACCATACCACTATTATTGTTTGATCAGATCATTGAATTATTTATTTCTCTTGAAATCCATTCAGTTTGACCTCCCTAACCTTAACCTACCTTTTTTCGGAATCTTATTCGTTGATCTTCTCTTCCCTTTCTTGGCTCGGCTAGGGGGAATAGCCGAGCCATTCCCCCTTTATGACACGGACCGGGCCAAACCAATAAGAAAACAAATCGATTCAACGAGCAAAAGGAGAGAGAGGGATTCGAACCCTAACGATCTGGGCACTGTCTCGGACATGTCTGTGAAGATGCGGAAGAGTACAAGAAAAATGCTATATTCACAACAATAATAATACCAATTAATCTTGGGCAAAAGAAGTGGACAGAAAAGCGTAAGTGAAAGCAAGATATGTGCAAGAGAACTTACTGGTGAGCTTTGGATGTTTCATAGTTGACAGTTGCATTCACCGATGCCGACTTCCAAGTTGATATTCAGGCAACAATTACAAGAACAAAAATCAGAGTGTGAACCATTTAGAACATAAGTTTCTCTTCTAAATACTTAGTATTAAAACATACAATTTTTTCTTTTACTTTTTCTTTTCTATTTTCAGCCAATCTGCAGTTGGATAACACTCCATAAAACAATTTTTGTAAGTCTAGAACACTTACCAGAGACTTCCTAGTGCATGGCATGGAGGCCAAAGTATTTCTCCTCCTAGAAAGCCCACCATCATTTGCATCCACAGGACCTACTCTAGAAGAAGTATGCCTGTTGGTATTAGTCGATCGCGCATTTGAAATAAGTGAAACATTGGACACATTTTCAGTGCCATTCACACGGGAGTGTTTTGCATCATGTTTAATCTGTTTTCTGTCGTTGCATTTCCTTGAGGTGCTAGTCAGAATACCTCTGGAAGGGAAGGAAAGACTCTGAGAAAGGTTAGGCTTCTGATTGCAACAAAATGTTGCTCTCGGACCTCTCTGATTGGGTTGAACCTTTGGTGTTTTATCATTCATTGATCGGTTGCCTTGTTTCAGTCCTGGTTTCTGAAAATCAAGAAAACATTAAAATATGAGTATAGATACATTGTTTAGCCGACTCAATAGCATTATTTGTTTCGACTGGTAGAAAATCAAGCAAACAGATTTCTGTGGTCCAGGAGATTCATGTGGTGAGATCCATCAGCATTTGATTATGCCCAAAATTCCCCCTCATAAACTTTCAAGGCACAAGCATCCATAAAGGGAACTACTAGATAGAGAGTCTGGATCATCAACAGGTAAGTAATACTTGGACAATTGTAGGGTAAAGAACAAAGATGGCCCTTATCAGCAGAATAACGGTGAAGAAAGTTCTTCTAAAAGCAACAATAACAAAAATTAAAGAAAATTACAACATTCAGTGCATGTACCTTAAAAATATTTGAGGATTTAATTTCAACAACAGTGTCAGAGTTTTTGTCCTCCACTCTGGCAGTATTAAGACCTTCAACTTTCAATGACTCTTCAGAGTCGCCATTTACTTGCAACTGTTCCATGCCATTGTCAACATTCTCATTCTCTTTCCCTAAATTTGGACCAAAACCATCTGCTAAAGGAGTTTTCTCGACAATAAAGTCCACGTTCCTTGAAGGAATTCCATTTTCAGCATCCATCACAGAACACAAACTTGTTCTAGTCAAAACAATATAGAAGTCTGCAGCAAAGAATTTTCCTTTAACCATTAAAAATTAATTGAAAAACCAGTATCCGTCAACTTCAATTGTAGAATGATATCATTATCAAACTCTATAAGTTTTTAAAAGATTTGACTACTATGCCCAGGAGTGAAAATGGTTTCACCACCCACTTTCCCCAAATCGAAATGAGGCCAGGGGCTTGACATATTAATCAGATAAACATGTTTCATCACATCAAAGATGGTCTTTATAACATTGTCCATTACAATCCAAGCCAAAACCACAAAACAGGAAGAGGAAAAGCAAAATATATCTAAAAGAATGCAGAGATCTGGATCCGACCAACTCTAGAATTATGCATTTCGAAAAGATAACCCATTAACGAGATTCATGTTCGAATGCGAAAAGAACCGCGAAAAAATAGGGGAAAAAAACGGAAAAACGAAATTGTAAGACATGGCGAAGAACAAAATGGAGAGAAATGGAGGATACCTTGGATACCCAGTATTAGAATTACGAATTGGGAAGGAAATGCTTGAAATGGGGATGGAAAGTAAGGAGAGATGGAAAGATTTTCAGGCCTTTTAAAAGGAAAACTAGAACGATATTCTCCCTCTGCTGCAGTTTCAACTTTCAAATGACAGCAGCGGACTCAGGTGCAGGAAAAAAAAGTCTCTTTCTCAGTAATTTGCACTTTGGTCCTCATCTTTTGCTAACAGTAAATAAGTCCTCAACTATGTTTATAATTATGAAATCATCTACAAATTGGATCAATTCAAGCCTCGGTTCGGGCTTAGGCTCTTTAATTGCAAATGGGCTCAAGCTCAAGCAAACCCAAGGCTATTTCATATTTTCATACTCTAAATGGGTATTGAAATTATAAGGTATTTTTGTTATCTATTAAAATACAATTTATTCTTTTTCAATCATTTTTAAATGATCTTTTTAACTATAATATTTATTAACAGAGAATTAGGCTTGTAGATTCCTCATTATCTCTTGCTAAATGAATGATTCTTATATTCATCGAGTTAAAATGAATAAGTTAACCTTGCAAAGTTTGAAAGAGAGAGCCTGCATACACATTTATTTTATTGGTATGCTAACTAATAAAAGGTTATGATTAGAAAATGTTAAATTTATTTTAATATTATACCCTTTATATCTCATACTAACGCAGCAAGTTATTTAATTGATATCTTAAGAAATTTTTTAAAAATCAATCAACTATAACTTGCCACATTGAATATAAGAGTATAATGGGATATAATTTTAGAGTAATTATCGCATTTTCTTTCTAATTATATTTTTTAGAATATCTTCAAACTATCTCAAATTTTTTAGGGGTAAATTTACAAAGAGCTATCATTAGCGTATTAATGCTAAAATGTTTTTTTTTTAATTGTTACTTAAAGTTGTAATGGTAAAGTTCCTCCTCCATTCAATCACCGTAGCCTATCGTTTTTCTCTTTAAAATTTTGATTTTAATAAATCAAAGATTCTTCGTAGTCTGTCAGTGAAGATAAAATGACTGGATTTTAATTAAAAATATTTACACTTGAGACAAAAGAGTCATGTTTTTCAATGTTAAAATATAAAAATAATATTTACAATTGGGATAATTTTTTTTTCTTTTTTTAAAAAGTCTCTCCCAATTTACCCATTTTCTGATGAAGATACAAGGCTGACACTAAATTTGCCGTAGGACACAAGTCCCTTCATCGAGTTTACCATCAATCAACCATTTTTATCTTAAAAACAACCCTAATTAGGAATTCATTTTATCTCAAAAATAATCATAATCTTTATAAGCTATAACCTGAATGAGGCCAAAATTGAATTTGTGATATTCCAAGCTCCATAGCGGTGCACATGTGAGATGTTTGCTACAATAGCAAGTTAGGGCCATAGTGATGCAATAATTGATTGAGGTGCATGTTCCGTATAATTGAAATGTAGACCACTTGATTTATTATTCTCCAAGTTCATTGAATTTTGTGTTTAATACGAGTAGAACTCATCCTTAAAAATCGATTTGAAATAAGAGGGTATCTATGTGCTTATAAACCCCAAGACCTAAAGATTCACTGACAATGTGAGACATTACTAATACTTTCCCTCAGCATCAAGACTGGAGACACTACTCAGCTCTCCTCCTCTACAGAAGACTGAAGTTATTAATACAATCCATCCCTATGGTACTCCCGCTCTAATACTATGTTAAACACATGAGGAAAACTTATCCTTAAAAATCAACTTGAAAACAGAAGATGCCCATGTGCTTGTAAACTCCAAGACTCACTGACGATATGGGACATTGCTAACAAGACCGTACATAATGAAATATCATTACAAGATGTGAGATCTAAACATCAATGTCTGGTTGAGGAAATTTTAGGTGAAGTTCTGTTAAGAACTTGTTTTCCTTTTTTAAGTATTTGTTTTCCTTCACTTGAGGATGAAGAAAAACTCTCACATCACAAAGTTTGTTGGTGAATAAGAGAACCCTAATTTCAATTTATTTTTATTTTTATTTTTTTCATGAGGGAGCTTCTTGCCCGTATTGAGTAGTATGCTCTTACCGTTTCTCTCTTCAAAACACAATTTTAAACTCTTAAATTCTGTCTAAAAAAAATGAACTCTTATGTCTTGAAATGTTTTGGCCATCCAATTCATTTTCTAAGTCTTTTAGTTCACCCATTAGACTGAGATTGAAAACGCAGAAAGCATTTTAGTTGAGAGAGCCTTTAGAAGAAAGGGGAGAGGATTTTAATGGTTTTGCAGTAAAAAAAAATTAATGAAAAGTATTAGAAAGTTGTTTCTATTTTTTTATGATATATATAATCGATTACGAGAGCATTTGTTAAAATTCTAGATGCAAATTACAAATTTTTATTTTTACCTCTTTTCAAGACAAAGATGAGAGTCAAATATACAAGCATACCACCAAATTTATTGCATGACACAAAGGCCCTTTGTCGAATTTGACATGAATTAATAATTTTTATCTTCAAAACCCTAATTAGGGCACTTTTATCTTTTTGTAACTAAGAGGTTTTAATGGTGAAAAGTACGTGGAGAAGTAGGGAGGGCCCTCATTGTAGCCTTAATAAGGCCAAAATTGAATTTGTGATATTCCACCTTCACATGTGAGATGTTTGCAAGCTTGTAAGCCATGGCCATGGTGACAAAATGATTGAAGTGCATGTATCATACAATTGAAATATAGGCCATTTATCTATTATTCTCCGGTCATGGAATTTCTCATAAACCTAAATGAGTGAACGATTCAGGTGATGACAGGACCAGCATGAAAACAGATCCAATAAATGGATATCAGAGAGGCTATGGTGAAGGAACATGCAAACCTGACATAGTCATAAGGTTTTTTATTAAATTTTAAGTAAATAAAATTGATAATAAGTTAACGTGTAATCACCCTACAAAATCATAGTGATGTACCCACTGGAAATTGGGTTCAAATTGTAGTATTACAACTTAGTCAAGTTGTGCATCAGAAAACTACATTTTGATGGCAACTAGGAGAATTGATGGTAACTTGGAGAGAGAGAGAGAGAGAGAGAGATTTAGGGAGAGAGAGAGAGAGAGAGATGTATTTGGATTGGATTGTTTCCAATCATATCAAGTAATCGTTGACACATAAGTAATGAGGGATAAGTGGAGTGGAGTGTACAAAATTGCTTCCGAATAGGTGCGGTGACAAGGCTTAATTAAATGATGATGGCTACATCAATATGAGAAATCTGAATGCTAAAACAAAACATGTATAAGACATAAATGGCAAATTATAGATGAACTGTTCTACAAGAAAAATGCGTGCATCAATTTGCGAGTATATCCGATTGCCAGAAAACTAGTAGTGTATGTGGAAGCTAAAATTGGCTGGATTTTGCTTTCTATAAGCCAAGAGCCGATCTTTACAACTTGTATGAAATTCCAATTCTACAAAACAATTAGAAAAAGGAAAGAAAACCTCCACTCCTGGTGTCAACCAAGCTTTAATGCCTCCCTAAAATCAATGCTGAAGTTAGTTTGCAGGGCCTTTTTACCAAAACCTGCATTTCCTTTCTGCATCATCTCCACAAATTCGTTGTAATCTATCCGTCCATCCTGTTAAAACGGAACATGGTAACATCCAACTCATGAAATCATGAATGCAAAGGATTTCATAAACTCAAATCTGAAGAAGAATGCAAAAAGAAAGAATCGACATACATTGTCCTGATCCACTTCTTGAATCAATTCTTCAAGATGGAGATCTTCTATCCCAAACTCCTCACAAGCCTGTTGGAGTTCATCTATAGTGATGTACCCACTGCTATCTTTGTCAAAGTACGAGAAGGCCGCAAATAAATGGTCCTCCCTCTCAATCTTGTTTAGATGTAACATCGCAGCTATGAACTCCCCATAGTCTATTGTCCCACTATTGTCAACATCTGCCTGCAGTTATCAACAAAAAAAATGCACAGGAATACCAGCATCAAACAAGGTAACCATCACTACAAATATCCTTTTAAAAATGTCATTCGGAAGTACAAGGAACATTTTTATCTGCCCTTGAAATTCGAAGAAGCATATGTAACACATGATATAAAATGACAGGAGAAAGCTGTTAGGGAGAGCAGCTCAGGTCATCAACAAAAGTCACAGTTCAGTTGAGATGAGTGATTACAGTGTTTCTATAATTTGTCACAAATGAAACTAATAAATCGAGGACATTTACCTAGTCTCATTTAAAGCGATTATTAATTTTATTACTTTTTAAATGGTAGCATTGTTATTGTTGTGGGTTTTCCTTTTTCCTGCAAAGATAATACATCTTATAAAATGAAAACAGATGTTCTCTCATTGAGTTGAGAAAATATTCATATCATTTAACACCTTAGTGGTAAATAATATTAGTTCCCATGAACATTAGAACCTCATTCAACTCCAAGAACATTATAACTTCGAACAAGTTAAATTAATCATTCGATTAGCCTTCCCAACAAGGAGGTATCAAAGAGTGCAAATTGCACTTCCCTTTTTTCTGTTGAAATAAATGGTACAGTGCAGAGGATTGTTCCATGAAAGTACAATTGCTTGGCTATATTTACCTCTTCACATAACAGCATGAAAAAGAAAAACCATTACAATGAACATGAAAAAAAAAAAAAAAAATCTCGCACCTTAAGTTGAATAAACTTACCGCTTCCATTAGTTCGTAAATTTCAGACTCCTTAAGATTAGCACCAACTCTTTTCAAGCCTGCCTTGAGTTCTTCAAAAGTGATTTGACCACTATTGTCCGTGTCTATCATTTTGAACATTTCCCTTAAGCCAGCAATTTCCTCCTCAGACAGATTCTCAGCAATAATCTAGATAGAAGAAACACATTGATTAAAAATTGGCAAAAATGAACTTCTGTAAACTCTGAAGATAGAAATAGTACTGGCTGAAATGCGTTATATTTAACTCCACCAAAATGTCTTCATGAGGTAAAGGGTTTAGAAATAAATCTAACAAAACTGAAGACCTTAAAAGTTTTTTTTTTTTTTTTTGAATAATAAGACCTTAAAAGATTTAAGTAGTAGGTTTCAACCAAAGATCTGATTTTGGCTCTCATGATCATGATAACAGGCAAACTGCACACATTACGGCAAAAAGAAGGCAAAGACAACAGGCAGACATGGTGAAGCAGCAAATTCTGTACTTGACATGACCTTACAATAACATGAGAAAGTTGAAAGATTTCACTGCTGTTCTAATCATCATCTTTATTATTAATAATAAAGGAATTGTTCATTCAAATGCAAATTATGCATACAAAAAGGGATGATTGCTACCATATAAATTATACATTAATTTGATCATAAAGATGAACACAAAGATGGAAAACAATAAATGAAAAACTTAAAAAAAATTATCATAGATAAGTCAGTTTTTCCCTAAAGGTTTTCTCTGACAAGTGTGTTTGATTCCAGTTCTGCCCCTTGGGGACTTCGTGAAACTATCAAATGTTATCAATGATGTTCATCATTGAAGGTGTCTCAGCTTTCAAGCATATTTTGGTGAAGGCTTGCAATGTTTCGGCGCTTAGCAATGAAATGGAGAAAATCCAGGATATCTTAAGGAATTATCAAGCCAAAGTTCCTCTCTACTCTATACGAAAGTTTAGCCACTCCCCCTGCAAGTCCAGCTCCCAGCAGCAACCATCTTATGGCAATATAGCTTCGTATGCTTTGTGACATCTAGCTACCTCCAATTGGTGTATCACTGCTAAGTCTGATTGGTGTGACCTTTTTTCTATATAAATGTCTGATTGGTATAACCTTCTCTCTTTTCATGAATTATAAATTCATGCAATTCTCTCTCTCTCTCTCTTTGTGAGAGAGAGAGAGAGCATGATTCATTATCTATCACAAACACAGTCATATGGATGCTGATCCTTATGGTGAAGAATAGATGCAGCTTTCAATATAATTTATTAAGTTATGGTGCCAAACACAGGACCTCACTGACAGATCTGGAAAACTTTTTAATAAATCATGTTCCACATGTGCACACATCCACATGTACCTAAGAAAAGCCCACTAAAATTTTCCAGTATTAAAATCAATGTGCAGATGGGTCCAAGTATTGGCTATTCATCTTTTTCCCAGTCCATACTTCCAAGTTACATAGAATGGTATTTCTGTTTTACTTACTCTAAGAGCCATTTTCTTGAGTTTGTTCATAGCAGAAAATTGCTTCAAGCGAGATAGAACAGCAGAATCAAGAGGTTTGTCAGGAGCAACACCATCAACCTGTACCCAAGGGTGACCTGCAAGAAAACCCAGAAGTGCATTAATAAATCACACAAGCATGCACATACACAGCATGTGAGGAAATCCAGCCATATATTAATAGGATACAAATAATTTTAAAAATTAAAAGTTCAGTTTTTTTTAAAAGTTCTGGACATCAAAGAATATCTCCATATTATGAACAACAATAAACTAGAAGAAAAAATAAATAACATGCATATAATTCATATAAAAAGACAATAGAAGATTGTTCAAAAAAAATTAATTAAAAAAAAAAAAAACTTACGAAGAACTTCATGGACAGTTAGCCGCTTTTTGGGGTCTCTAACAAGCATTCTCCTCACTAAATCTTTTGCACTCTCTGAGATACTGGGCCATGGATCTGATGAAAAATCAAGTTCCCCATGTAAAACCTGGTCAAATATCCCTTGCTCGTTTTCTGGATCATCACAAAAAATGGAGCCAGAGAGTTAGTGGCTGCTACAAAACCATTGGTCCTATTTGGTAGCCAGTACCAAAAACACTAGAAGAATCATAGCATGACAGGTTCCTCCTAAAAAGCAAGTTTAGTAGGAATAGTAAAGGGCATTAAGGACAATTCTTCTGAGCTATTCCCAAACAAGATGCTTTTTCTAAAGAGAAATCACTTCATCAAGACCAGTTATTGCTGGGAACTGCAACTAATGTCTTCTGAAATAAGAAGAAATGGTTACCAAGTAGGGACATTGCGGTACCAAAACAAGGTGCAAAGAATTAAGAGGTAAAATTCAGAGGCAGCAATAGAAGCTTGAAATTCTAACCTGCCCAAAATGGAGGGACCCCACTTAGAAGGATGTAAATTATTACCCCAGCACTCCAAACATCACATTCTGGACCATAACGCTTACGTAGCACTTCAGGTGCAACGTAGTAAGGGCTCCCAACCACATCAGTGAATACTTCCCCTGGAAGAAAAGAATTATCAATACCCTATGAGAAGTAGAAAAAGAATCAGCTACTTGTACTGTAAAAAAAAATGGTGATAGTAACAATTCTCCCATGGAAACAGCTTCTTTAATCTCATAGATATCTGATCGATGTAACATGGTCAAGAAAATGAGGTGAAGTAATACATGTGATTTTGTGTAATGGAGACACAAAGTTCATAACTCATGTTTTCCATGTCTAGTGACTAAAGTGTATAAACCAGTGTAAATGATAGAATGGTTAAAAATTCAGAAGAACCAAAAGAAAATAACAAATGCATCAAGTTGACCACAAATCATTGTGCAGCAACTAAAGGATTTGGAGATTTATACCAAAATTCTGAAGTTTTCTGCCCCATGGCTAAAAATTCAAAAGAACAAAAAAAGAATAACAAATGCATCAATTTGACCACAAATCATTGTGCAGCAACTAAAGGATTTGGAGATTTATACCAAGATTCTGAAGTTTTCTGCCCCATTCTATCGACACAAGGTTGCAAGCAAACAGAACTTACAAACAAAAGTATATCCTTGAATTGTATTGAAAACATCTTATCCTCGGTTTCTTTGATGGGTAAGCCACTGCTGGATTCAAAAACCAATGCTCCTATCTGTTAGTAGTATAAGCTATTTGGATGGCATGTAGGGCCGGCCCTAGGCATAGGCGGTGTAGGCCGCCGCCTAGGCCCCCCAAACAGAAAGGGCCCCCACACACTTAAACTCCTTAATATACTAGTCACAAAGGGCCCCTGAAATCTCACTCCGGCCCCTGAGATTTTAGGGGATCTCAGGGCCGGCCCTGATGGCATGTAAAAGCATGATGAAAGCACCACAACACATCCTTGCTTGCTAGAAAAGAATATTAACTGTATGGAATGAACTCATTACAGATGAAGTGATTTCTTTTTATATTTTTTAAATGAAATAATAAGTGAATTGATATTAAATGTTTTACAAAAAATTGTTGTAATTAACTGTAAAGCTCAAAAGTGAAAAATATCCTCACAGAAAACAATAGAGGTCCACCAAAAGAAAGCCTTGGGAATCATGAACCCAACATAGTTCAGGCTGGGCCCCATATATTTATGATGGTTTCCACAATGCTAGCATTTTTTTAATAGAATGATGGTATTTTCTCCATTAAAAATCCATGCTTTCAGCATCAACTGGTGAGATTTATACCAATAGTTACAGAAATAAAATAAAAAAGTAAGAGCTAAAAAAACCCTGAAACCCATAAAAATTCTCATTTCTGATATCCACCTGAAAAAATCTAACAAGACAATCAATTGATGCTCAGAAGTCAACAAACCATAAAAATGGCCCAGTTTTGAAAGTCCATAACTACAAAAGGCGGGGAAAAAAGGTTCCCTTCAATTAAATCAAATTTTCATGAATCTAGTTTTCCAAAAGAAGGTATCCATCTAACTCTAGTTCAAAATGTTACAAAGAAGATACCTCTACTGTGCAAAAGAGGTTAAGTGTGTAAATCTTTTATAAAAAAAAATCCTCCACAATCTACCATGACATTTCTTACTAAGATAATTGGTCTTTGTTGGATGGATCATCATTTTGACCTATATAGTCCCCAACCACAATCTTTACCCTCCATCAATTTGATACATGCTATATATCTAGGCTCTCATCAATAAGAAATTCAGTATTAACTTTTGCCTTCAAACCTCGTGTCTTCTTCATCCTATTCCATCTGCGGAAAAAAATGTACTATGAAGGACAACAACCACTCCATGTCAAGTTGATGCACTGATACTTGAGTAATTGGAATAATGAACTGGTATTTAAGTGAATATGGAAAAAAAAAAGAGAGAAAAAGAAACTAAAATTAACTTGTGAAAATGGAAAGAGAGAGAGAGAGAGAGAGAGAGAGAGAGACTATAACTAACTTAACACCCATTATTGCCATGAAATGTTTAGTAATTGTGACATGCAACAGTGAGGGATCTTCCCGGCAATCAAGTAGCAAAATGCTTAGGGGCAGCCAATTATGCATGCACTTGAACCTATGTATCAAGGATGCAATATGATGTCAATCAAATTGGAATAATGAAACGCTTTCTATTTCTTTCTTATCCTTTTTAACATAGAAAAAGTTGTTATCAATTAAAAAAACGTTTCGTCATCAATAAATCAATCATCATTGAATCATTATCCACTTACTGTCATCTAGCAGGGACTGGTTATGTAATGCCCTTCTAGAAGTGACATCATTCTAAGCTACCACCTTATCATTAATAACATTCATATGGGACACTCTTTCTATATGAAACTGCAAACAAATATGTTAAGAAGAAGACAGAACTCTACTCCCTAACACATATATCTACCAAAAATCACTTCCCCCTGACCCCTCCCTATTCTTATAACCCTTAAAGATTCTTCCCCGTCTATGTTTGTAGTCATTAGACATTTTTATTTTGTGCGAATCTGGCCAGAACCTGTACCAGTGATTGCATTCTCAAGAAGACAACCCTAGCCCTTACTTCTACACCCATATGTTGCACTCAAGGCTATCATTCACAAGGGGACCAAAAGAAAATTCAAATAACATTTTAAGCTACTTGATACAAGTCAATAACAAAAACACTAGTTGAAAGAACATTTCAGGCTCAGGTTTCAGTCCATTTCAAAAACTAAATTCAATAACAGAGAGATGAAGATTAAAAATGAAATTAAATAGCATGATGATGAACTGTTGAGGATATACCTGGCTTAAAGAATACAGACAACCCAAAGTCAATGGTCTTAAGGTGCGATTCCTCCATCTGGCTGACAAAAAGGAAATTTTCAGGCTTAAGATCACGGTGCATGACCCCCAGTGAATGGCATGCCTCTACAACACCAACAATAACCCGAGCAAGCTCAGCTGCCTTCCTTTCGGTATAATGCCCCCTCTGGATAATCCTATCAAATAGCTCACCTCCCGCACACAATTCCATTACAACATGAACAGCCACAGCATCCTCATAAGCACCTGCAATCGAAATAACATTTGGATGGCCTGATAGGTGGTGCATTATCTGAATTTCCCGCCTCACATCTTCCACATCCTCTTCTGTTGTCAATTTCCTCTTGGCAATCGACTTGCAGGCGTACTCTTTCCTGGTTACTTTCTCCACGCAGAGATAAGTTGTGCCAAACTGGCCCTGTCCAAGCTTTCGTCCCAAACTGAATAATTCCTTCAAATTCTCAGTTTTACGCTGTAATACCGAATCAATCTGTAGCCCTGCGCTTGACACTCTCTTTATATGGTGGGGCTTCTTGGGTTTTGCCGGCTCTGCCGGTTTGGTTTCCTTCTCCTCTGCCATCTTAACCAGTTCTGGCGGTTTGTTCTGGACAGGAAGGGAATTGTTTGGAGCTAGAGCCTTAGGAGCCATCTCCACCTTTGAATCTGGAGCGGGAACTGCAGGTGGGTCATTGTTCAGAGCTGACCCACCTCCAGTAGACCCACCTTCTCTGTTAAGAGGTGGGACCATATCGTCTGGTGATCGGCTCCACCATACTGCAGCAGAGATCGAGTGGAAGAAACCATTCTTTGAGATACTTGGTCCCACACATGTGTTCCCCATCGGATAGCAGAATCAAATCGTTCTGTACTTCCTCTCGGCCATTAACATCAAAACCGATCACCACCAATCGCATCAACAGAAGAAGAAAACTCCATGCAACTCTCCCCTATTCAATCAAAAGCTCTTATTCTAATCACCCCCAATTCCTCCTAACCAATCAAAACTCCTAAATTTCTCCAGTAACGGATATCAGTTGCAGAAGCAAATTCAGTGCCAATTCCACCCCTATTCCCAATAAAAAAAAATCCAACCTTTGAGATCTAAAACTAGTGAATGCAAGCTCACCTCACGGATTCAACTATAATTCTACAGAAACACGGACATAATCAAAAGAAATCCAATCCCAGACCAAACAAAATCACAACTTTCAAGCAGGAAGGAAAAAAACAACTCCCAGAATATTATTAACAAATAAAAGAATCCTTCAAAAACCCGCAACCTTGATGGGTTTTAAATATAAAGTAGAAGAAAACAAGAAAGAAATCTAGAAACTGCTAAAACCGATCGTGTTTGGCTGATTCTGCACCAAATTTTCTGACCAAAATAGAAAATAAAAAAAGAAGATGAGGATGGAGAGGATATCCAATCGTTCTTCGTGAGTAGAATCGAGAATCTGTAAATGGAAAGAAGAAAAAAAAAATGCAGAAGAGAGAGGTGAAGAGATGGCATGATTGTCTTAAATGGTATTATTTCTGTATTTTATTCAAAAAAATAAAAAAAAGGAGCGGAAGGAAAAATAGGGAGGGAAGGGTAAGTTAGGTATTTTCTGTTAAGAAAATTAAAAAAAAAAAGTTGTTCGGAAAAACGCGTTTGGACTTTCGGACGGAGATTCCTATCTAAATTCCAAATCGGCGTTGATTGTGGTACTGAAATCATGAAAGAAAATAGAAACTCCACCGAGACAGTGCTGGCATGACTGTTAATCTTAACAAGTTTCTTAATATTTGACACGTGGCATTATTTTTAATTAAACAATTTAATGAGATGTTATATTTATTTTGACTATTAAATATTTTAAATATTAGATTCAGTCTCTAACTTAATAGAAAATAGTCAAAATTTAGCTTCGTCATCCTGATTGAGTTGGATATTAATCAACTTATTTTGGTAGGTATCAACTATCAAATGACACTCGCTCGTATCTCTCAAATTAGTCACAATCAACCAATAAAAAGTAAATAACAAGTTTTGTATTACAACTATTAAAAATATTTTTTATTGATTTTATAACTTTAAATTAAATAATTAAAAAACAATATCAATCAAAATTCAAGCACAAATCCAACTCGAATCTAAATTTACAAACATAATCCAACCTAGTGATTTCTCAAGTCGAATCATGTGGGTAGAGTTAAAATCCCGATCCAAATTTCACCGCTAATATGATTATACACAAATTTATCTTTGTCATTAGTTAAATTATACATTCTATCATGTAAAATATCCCAATTCACTAATATAAATATATAAAATATCTACGCAACTTATAGTAGAATTAGGGTTGACGATTTCTTATGACTCTTCTCACTTGAATAATATAAATTTTTAATTTTATAAAAAATCAGTATATTTTTTGAAATTTATGAGGCACCCTACAATTATTTCATACTTTATTCATGTAAAATAAAAAAATAAAAATCTGTTTGCTCAGATAAAACCTATGATCAGATTGACCAGATCAACCTCAGACCTCACCAACTCTAATTCAAATATCTGGTGCGGAGCTACCCAGTCCAAATTTTTGGAACAGAACCTTCAAGGAAATGGATGGCCCAGATCATTTTGGAAGAAATGGCCCACATATAAATAAAAAACTAATTTTTATGACAATAGGCATTTACAAAAATTATAAAATTAATTTAATTTTATGACACGCTTTTGACTTTGTCGTGAGTAATAAATTAGAACCTTCTTCTCTCCTGCCGGCCCACGACGGTCCCTTCAAAGTTTAAAAACAAGCACATGTGGGGCCCACTTTTTTTTTTGAAAAAAAAAAAATGATCTGTGGGCATCTCTTCATCATGTCAATCGGATCTACAAACAAAACTCGGTTGGCCTTGACTCAGCCAAGTCAACTCAATCTATGAATACAGAGATGAGTTTGTCACTAGTTGACTCGACCACTCATCTCTTGTCATTGTTTGGTAGCAAGAAAGTTTCAAGTTGAGTCCAAAATATGTAGAATTTCAAGTCATTATCGATCAAAATGAATGAAATTTGGGATTTAGTTCTAAGAACTCGAAACTATGGTTACTGAGTTGACTCAACTATATGACCATGGAATGGAAAAAAAGGAAAAAAAAGTCATTGAACTTATCTTTGAAGATATTTGTATGAAAAAAAATTTATCAAATAATTATAAAAAGATCAAATGTTAAAATAATCTAAATAATCTATTTTATGTCAAAAGACTAAGTCCGGTTGTCATTAGGCTCTACTTGATGTTGAGTTGACAGATTCAAACTCACTCAACCACTCAAAAAAATTGAACTTGATCGCAAGTCACTCTCCATACATGTATTTTAAAATGATAATTAAAAAAATCATTCATTAATTTTTAAATTAGTGGTTTTCAAAGATATATATATTACCGATCAAAATAGATCCAATTTTAAATGAATTTCGACTCCAACGGTGTGATCAACTTAGAATTGACTCAAATTAGATCTTATTTACTTCAAAAGAATATTTGTACACCCTCTGTGGGCCCACATAGGTGAATTTTTTTTTCATTTTTACCCTTTTTAAGTTATTTCCATTGCTTTGGATGGATAGATATGTTAGTTGACATTGGGTCTTCTCCACCTCTTCATCATGATTCACATTGCTATTTTGTTGGTGGAATTAAAATGTAGATGTAAGTGGCTTTCTAATCACCTTTTTAAAGTTATTCTTTTTTATATATATTATCTTCATTATCCTTGAATTTCTTTTCTCATAATAAAAAAAGGCTATCTAAAAAATTCCTGAAAAATCCCTATGATAAGGAATTTAATTTTCCTCTCAAGCATTTATGAAACTTTAATCAAATGTGGTCCTATCAAGAAGATTTAATGATTTGTGAGTGGAGTCAATGGTTTGATAAAATGGGTGAGAGTGGAATGGTCGGTTGCTATTGCCTTTTTATTGGATTCACCTCAATTTGTTTCAATATTCCTCTCAGTCATTTATACAGCTTAGTACAAAGTTTACCAAATTATTATAATTTCAATGTTATTTTTAATTAAGGTTTATTTTTTCAAATGAAGTTAGAAATAATCGTATTAGAAGCAATTTAAAGATAATATTATTTGATAATAAAAGAAGACGATCCTCCCACGGCCATTTTATGTAATCCGACATGGGTTTTACTGTGTTGCTCATTTTGTACTTTGAATCGGTTCGCCGAACCCTTCGTTCTAAGTGATTCGAAGGTTTCGATAAACCGATTCAAAGGGTAAAATGGACAATACAGTAAAATCTGTGTCATGTTATCGTAAGTAGAAGATCAAAGATGACCCGAAGATAACAAGATAGACTACTAAAAATACAAAGGTAAGAAATAAATAAAGACATGATAAATGATGAAGAGATTGATATTATAATCATTGAAAGCGTTCCATGAAGAAGTAAAATTTAAAAAAAAAAAAAAATTGACTATAATTATATGAGATTTTAGCATTTTATGATGATATTAATGATGAGACTCAAAATGAAATTGTGAAAGAAAATAAGTTAGCACTCGTGGCCCGTGGGGCTACAGACCCATTTAGACATAAATCAAGGGTTGTGGATTAACTATTAAATAATAAAATAACTCATTAAGACATTCTTGACCACCACCTATGAAGGAAAATTGTGAGGCATTTACTGATTTTTTATGCTATTAAATTACAATCTTTGCTTTAATTAAACAACTACCAATTTTTGACAAATTTGATTTTTAATTAATTTGCTAATTTACATGTCTTTGTAAAAGTTCCGTTAGAAAACTTCCCTAGAAGATGTACTTTCTTTTTCAGATCTGATTAGCAAAATCTGTATCAGTTGATACAATTCTAATTGCGTTTAACTTTATTTTAAGATTTTCAACTGCTATTTAAAACATAATTATGGCCATTTAAACAGTATTACTAGTTGCATTTATGTCTACAAATACAACTATATTAGTGGTAATTATTCTCATCCTTTCCACGATTACAACCATTAGGTTAAAAATTCAATCTAAATGACTTGACTCAATAAAATTTTAAGTCGTTAATGATTTTTAGTAAGATTTTCTAAATTAAACTTAAAAATTCATTCAAAGTTTTCACTTTGAAAATTTTCAAGTCGAGTCTTAATTTAAAATTTTCTCGTTAAACATTTTCTATGAAAAAATATTTTTCTAAAGAAAACCAACAAAAATGTAATAAAATTCCATGTCCGTTTCAATCCATGTTAAAAATCAAAATACATCAGTATCCTTTCCCTTTCCTAATCCTTCGTGCCTTCTACGCTGCTCTCTCCATCTCTTAGATAGTTAGATATGTTATAAAATTCCATGTCCGTTTCAATCTATGTTAAAAATTAAAATACATGAGTATCTTTGTCTTTCCTAATCCTTCGTCCCTTCAATACTTCTCACTTCGTTTTACTCAAATCCTCCTACTCAAGATAGAGATTTTCATAAAAAAAATATTAATTTCTTTATTCCCTTCAAAAATTTAAAACGAAATTTTATTAAAACTGAACAGATCTCTGAGAGTTTAATTCGTAAGACTGCTCAATTTGTATGAAATAAATTTAGATTGAACAACGTATCATAAATTTATCTTATTTTTTCTCCTCTCATTTTTCGCTCAATATGTCATTGTTCATTGTTGTTATTGTTAAACACATGACTAGAACTCATCTTTAAAAACCGATTTATAAAGAAGTTAAAAAAAAAAAGGCTTAGAGGAAGAGAGTGCCTATGTGCTTATAAAGCCCAAAATCCAAAGGTCATTGGTAATGTGAGACTTTTGCTAACACTCTCTGACTAGCAAGTAGCAGGACTGGAGATACTCAGCTCTCCCCCTCCACGCAAGGCTCGAGTTATGGACCTGACCGACTGACCCATCTCAGTAGTACCCCCGCTCTGATACTTTGTTAAATATATGAGTAGAACTCATCCTTAAAATTCGAATTATAAGGAAAGGATGTCCATGTGCTTATAAACCTCCCAAAACTTAAAGGTCCACAAGACTTTTTCTAATAATTATTATAATATCATGGTTGCAATTTTTTATTATAATTCATTTTTTTATTTTAATATTATATTCAATCATGATTCAAAACAGTTTAAAACGGTTTGGCCGAACGTCTAAACTTAATTAAACTGAACTTTGATGAAAATTGATTTAGTTAATTGTTTAATCTTCGAAACATTGGTTCCTTCTCTCACATCAGGATATGCATATCAAAATTCAGTTTCATCTTCAAAATCCATGTCTCTCTCTCGAGATGGGCATCAATGGTTTGAAAAGTACATTGGATTAAATGGTAAATTATGATCAATATGAAAAAAAAAAAAAAAAATTAGTTTATAATTTCTTGAAAAAAATTTAAATTAGTCTGACCCCACTTGACCTAGTCGAGTTGGGTAGAGCAGCACCAAACGCGAATCCAAAGCAACCCAAACCCAAAAAACCCATTTAAGCACTCTATTTTGTTAACCTAAAACCCTAAATGGCCCACAAAGGGAAGTCCTTTCATCTTTTATTTTTTATTAAAGTAATCTTCATATAATTTTTAATTTATTTTCAAATTTTTTGCCACCCCTACAGTAACCACAATGCACCAACAAAGATGCTCATTTTCAAGTTCAAATTTTTGCCATTTCTTGGGTTTTGTATCACCTTTAAGAGAAATCACACCCATATCAGCTGATGACCAGATATAGGTCTACTGTTGATCCAATCTGTATCAAATTCAAAAAAAAAAAAAAAAGTCTTTGAGTTGGGGAAGGGTATTGGATGGTGGGGAACAGGTTGGATTGGAAAGTCCTTAATCATCGATTTTGAGTAGATCATGTTGTTGTGATTTTTCATCTTGCTCTGTTACATTCAGATATGAATGATCATATAAAAGTAAAAACCACAAAATCATGAAAAACTATTTTTTTCTCCTCCTTAATGATGAAAGTGTAAAATCCCACTTAGAATTCAACAAAATTTCAAGTTAAAACAGGTTTTGCCTCTAATCATTCAAGTAGATCATTAGAAGTAGTTTCTGCTAACAAAGTCTCACATCGTCAGTCGACTTTGAATATGAGGTTTATAAGCACATGAGTTCATTCTCTTTAATAGCCGATTTTTAAGGATGAGTTCTACTCATATGTTTAACATGATATCAAAATAGGGGTACCACATGGATAGGTCAGATTCATATCTCCAACCTTACGTGGAGGGAAAGAGCCAAGTGTATCCAGCCCTAGCGTTGACGGAGAGTGTTAGCAAAAACCTACATTGCTAGTGGACCTTTGGGCTATGGGATTTATAAGTACATGGGTTCCCTCTCCTTAGTAGCCGGTTTTTAAAGATGAGTTTTACTCATGTATTTAACAGTTTCGCCATCAATGAAATGGTTACGAAAATGCTCCTTCACATAATGCTACAGACTTGCATACATCTGGTGACAAAAAAATCTCCTGGCAGGCCTTGAATTACAAAGATCAAGATTGTATAAGCAAGAGTTTTGCATAATTTAGTACTATGTAGAAAATTGCTAAGGTAGATGGGAAAATGTGAATGATGAGGACAATGAAATACTAAAGTAGGCAAATTACCTCAGTCCAATGAGTACACAGCCATAAATGGCATCAGAACAGATCCCATAAATAGTTTCCCATCTTTCTCTTCCACTTCGCTAACTGATCGGACCACCTTCCCTTGTCTATCCTCCAACACTTCAACAATCTCCCCATCTGCGCTGTACTTGATCACCATTGCATGTGGCCAACCCCCAATTTGCAGTTTAAAATGGATCCTGGCTGGAATGGGAAGCTTGAGCAAGAACAACCGCAGTTTCGGATAGAGGCTATTAATGTAGACATACAAGCTCCTACGACAATGAATTGCAACCCAAAATTCTCCCTTCTCGTTTGTTCGGATATTGTCCGGGAATCCAGGTAAGATGGCAAATACATCTGATGTTCCCGCCTTTTCACCCTTCAACCAATATCTCTTTAGCCTAAAATGGAACAAACAAGATTCAGTAAAAAGAATCTAACTTCTGCTAAAGATGGGTCACAGGCTTTTGTTTACTCCCTCTATGAGATATAAACGAGTTAATGGAAGTTCAGAGGCATAAATACAGTGGACTCTCTACATACTACATACAAAAATATTGAAACATGATTCACTTACGATGTAGGCTATCAAGCAACAAGGTGAAGAAAGGCTTTGATGTTTTTGATAAACGAAAGTGATTACACATTAGTAAATATGAGTCACAGGCTTTTGTTTACTCCCTCTTAAAGGAAATTCAGAGGTATAAATACAAAAACAAAGTAATAAATAACCAGAAGTGATTCCATTTTGCAGAGTGCTTAATTTTATTTTAAAACCCAAAATATCCAATGTCTTATTTGTTGTAGAAAACAGCAGCTGCCAGAGAAAGGCCCACCAATCAGACAAGGAACCCTAGATTTTTTTTTTTGAATGTGACAATATTGCCTAAAAAACCATTTAATGTATACATGTATTTACATATATGTGGTGTGCATATGGCATATAGAACAGAGTAGATGGCACTCCACCTGCCAATGGATCCTTCACAGAAGACCAAAAAAGATTTATCCTTGCTCATTGATACGCCATTGGGAAACTGGAGGTTCCCAAGAAGGACAGTGGTTTCTTTAGTAATGGGGTCATATTTCAATAGCCTCCCTGAATCTTCTGCTGAGAAAACCAGCTGCAAGAAATTCCTGCAAACATAGTTGGAGTAAGATAAAATATTTGCTCAGATATATAGGTTTGCTTACTGAAACTAGCTACAATTCTATAAACAACCACTCAGGTACAGGCATTTTCAGTTGAAAGACATAAATGAATGACATGGTCATTCAGATTTCAGTAATATACAGTGTGACATGAAAAAGAAGATCCATATGCCTATGAACAACCAAGAGTAATACATATTGAAAGAAACAAGACATTGTCGATGGCCATTTCATTAAAAATTAAGCAAAAGATATGAAGTAGGAATGAGCAACGAATTTGTTCATTCCTTTTTAACAAGGCTATACATGTGACATGAGAAATAAAAGGCCTACCTCCTTTGGTACTTGGTGCTGCTATCAGTGAAATAAATATTTCCTTTATCATCAAAGTCCAAATCATTTGTAAATCTTAGAGGAACCCCTTCTGCCTCATTAGTAAGAGATGTTGCCAATCCACCTTCTGGGCCAACTTTCATCAATCCGAAATATGCATCAGCAATGTAAAGATTTCCTGTTTTCTTGTCAAACCGGAGGCCTAGTGGTCGCCCACATATATGCTCATTCTTCAGATAACTTAAAGGTGATGGTTTTGGGTCACAAAGCTCTGACCTAAAGCCCAATAGAAAAAGATAAATATTTTTATCTATAGTACTTAATACAACAATAAGAAAGACATCAATTAAAGTTGAAACTAAAGTTAGAGGAAAAACTAGCATTTTAAATAATTAAATTCATCATCAAATGAACTTCACATGGGACTTGTGGTTGTATAAATTTCACCTTTGTCAGTAGCAACAATAGCAACAACAACAATACTGAGGGCTTACTATTGAAAAGTTATGATCTTTGTAAGAAAAAAAAAAAAATCTAACCATACACCAATATTATAGTTCTTTTCAGTCTATGGGGTATTTAAATTGAAGACAATAAATGACACTAACCAAAGATTTCCTTTTTTTTCTTTTTTCTTTTTGAAAATTGACACTAACCAAAGATTTTCATTCGAGTCAAATGCTAGTGAGTCCGACTATAATAAGGTAAGAAGCTATATTTTTTACATGTGCAATGTAATGGGTCAATGGTCACATCATATCAAAGATAAAATTGTAAAGAATCTTTGATGAAAAATATGAGATGGAAAGTGATTGTTAGATATTTAATCAAAATGTATTCAAATTAATACTCATTCCATTGTTGATGATGATTGAAAATGAATTTTGGTCCTAAGTATTGAATTTAGGATACTCTATCACTCTATATTCCATTAAAAAAAAATATTTTTTTGTTGTTTTATTAAAATCACGGAAGAGATCTTTTTTGAGGATACAACCTGGGCTAGGTCTAACCCAAGCCCGCATAAAGAATTGGGTTTGTGTTGAAGTGTTAAACTAGGTCAGTCTAGATTATTTTTGGCCCAAAAATATCAAGCACGAGTCAGAATTAGGGTGTCAGACTTAGTACATGACAGGTCTAGTTTGGCCCAAGAGTCCAAATATGGGCCACATATTATAAAATCTACTTTTAATTGATATTTATATAAAAATATAAATTTATGTAATATCTAGGGAACGAAATTTTGGCCGATACGGTGTTGTATCGGCCGGCGAGATATTGGCCGATACGATTATAAATAACCGATATTTGTTCCAAAAAAATTAGAAGAGAGATATCGGCCGAGTCGCCGATATCTCAATGTCAACCAATTTTTATTTTGTACACTAGTATGAAAAGTCCATTTTAGACTCTAAGAGGCTATGCTTAATAAGCCCATTATAAATCAGACTCAGGCCCTACATAAACAATTCAGGCTGGACTCATGTTTGACTAATTGTCTAATTTCAGTTAACCCAGGGTCCCAGACTCGGGCTCAGCCCTTTATTGCAAGTCAGCCCGGGCTTCGGTAGCAGAAAAACCCAGCCCGACCCGCTGAGTTGCAGCCATTTGTTTTTCTTTACCTGTTGGGGGAAGTATAAGCAAAATCGCTCCAGGACTCGCCATTCCAGAAGAGGATCCTTCCATCCGCCACGCCCGTGTACGGCCCGCGGCCGAGCGGATCGAAGGCAACGCTCTCCGGCCCTTGCACCTGATTCAAGAACTTAATCTCAGATCTCTGCAATTTATTCTCTCCATCCTTTACGATCGGAAGTTCCGACCAGGGTGGGTGATCCACCTTGTAGGCCTCAAAATCGGGAAAATCAGAAATGGCGCTGTGCTTGAAAGGATCGATTCCACAGTACAGAGCCAGCAGCAGGAAAATTACTCCTGCAATTACTTCCAATTGCGCCATTAATACGTGGGAGTAGAAGAGTAGTTGGGAGAGTGAGAGAGCCAGAGAGGTTGTTTTTGGATTTATAAGTAAAGAGAGAGAAGAAAATGAGATTCCCAGCTTTCCATGATTTACCTGCTCCCCACCAAGGCACCAACCAAACGCAGACCTGTAGTTCGGACTTCGGACTTCGGATGGATTGGTGATACATGACGTGACGGAAATGCCCCTCACTCTAATGTAGTCTTGAGACAATAATTTTTCTTCCCTATTGTAGAAGGATAGTTACTAAGATTTTAAATGAATTACAATCCCCACACGAGTTTTGTTTAATTCAATATAGGTTTTTATTATATTGCTCATTTTATCTTTTGAATTAACTTGCTGGATTACTAATCAGATCACTGACCCTTCCACTATGATATAAATTGGCTCATTGACCGACTCACTGAATCACTGACCGGATCACCACTGGCTGGTTCACTGAAATTTATCAAAACGAGAATAATTTTTCATACAAAATAGCAAATCGGATCACTAACGGATCATTATCATGATCAATGATTGACTCACTAACAGAATTCCTGATTTTTTTTTAAATACTTTCGTACTGAAGTGGAAGGGTAGAATGGACAATACTTTAAATTCTTTATCTCATTATATAAAATACCCGTAAGAAGATCGTTACTCTCTTATTTAAAAAAATAATTAATTAAAATTCTATTATTACTGTTCATTAATATATTTTAAATCAAATAGAGAAATTATGTAAATTAAAATTTATTTTTATAGGTATCATAGTTTTATCAGACTTTTACTTAATTTACTACGTTTAATATCTCATATTACTGAATTTAAAATTAAATTAAGCAAACTAGAACTGTACGGTACAAATTGTACCACGTGCGCACTGGTCCTGTCACATGAAAGTTAGGTACTCTCCACTGCGGTAGGTAGCACGGAGCCCGTGAGAACGGATTGGGCCTGTGAGGGGGCGGGTTCGAGTCGGGCTGAATGCATAACCTGAGCCTGCCCATTTGAAAAGGTAATAAGTCCAAGTTTGTTCATTCGAAACTAAAAAAAAATAAATCAGGTTTAAATATGAAACTCTATTTTTAATCCCTTAATAATAATTTTTGAAATCACCATGTATATTTAAAAATAACAAAACATTGATCTCTAATAATACTGACTAATAAAATAAGACATCTAAAAATAAAAAATTGGAAATTTCACTCATGTTCATCTATGTACATGCCGCCGAAACATGTACCGGTCCAGTCAAAAAATTTCAATGACAGTGTCTCTGTTCTGAAATTTGGTCTCCCTAAAATGTTTGGTTATAAATAGGGTTCCCTTGCCTGAATGCCTGTTGAATGAGATGCCATATTGACATAAATGTATTATTCATTAAACATTGTATCCTGCTGCATATATTTTGGAACATTTGAGTACCATTAAGAAGTTAATTTGCATTTTATGAAGAGAGAGATGATGATGGTTGAGTCGATCAATTATTAGGATTCGACATCCATCTTAAGAAACTAGTTTGTTAGGTGAAGTGACTAAAGTCCTTAATAAATCTTTAGATCTCCCTCTATATTTCCAATGAATGACTCATTTGCAATCAGCCCCAACAATCTCCCCTTGAACGAACGAGGCAAGTTATTTGCCTAGAGGATCTCTTGAATACACATGAGATAGTCTGAGACCAAACTCTGGTACCATTTGTTAAGACCAATGGTGATCCCTATTGCAGAATGACTCTAAATTTAGAGAATCGGGAGAGTATCTTACCCGCATAAATTTATTCTATAAGTGATGCTTGCCCTTCATACATTACATTCATTAGAAAAACTCTATGTAGTATAGATTTTTCATGGTGATGGACACTCAATGTTTTTAATACCAGGTCGAGAGCCAAACTATTCTGTAGATGGTTTGGTAAAAACTTTGATGTCAAATTAGGAAAAAGAAATTGAAATCAACTGGTTTAACCAATTTTGACCTTCAATCTGGTTATGAAAATCACAACTTTGGTCTTTTTTAGCATAGTAGTATATTATCCAGACCGACTGCAATCAAATACCATTTTTAATAGTGCTAGTTACATGTCTCTTTATCTATATTCACATTAATTTAGCACTCTATATAACACTCAAGACATCTTATTTCTCAACGGCTAACTTTTGAGAGTAAGTTCTAATTAAAAAATGTTATCATGTCATGATTTCTAATAAAAAAATTAAATAGTTGGATGAGAGAGACATGCAGATTCACTGACACAAGAAAGATGGTTAAACCGATGACTGAATGTTCTAATTGTTCACAGCTAGAAAATTGGTTGAAGTGTGGGATAATTATATCAAATCATGGAGCTCACCAACTTGATTATAAACCAGCTTCAATTTCAGTTCTTGAAAAGGTTATGCAAGCACTTTTGGAAAAAAATTGTCAAGTTCTGGAACCTATAACTTTTTCTTTTGTATTTTTGGGTCCTTAGAAACTTTCTAATGAAGTACAAATATTCCAGGAACTCTAAATCTTGAAGTCCTGAAATGTAAAATGGAGTTACACTGTGAAATTTCTTCTTTTGTGGAACTTCTCTTAGTTTTTTTAGTTATTTTTTATATTTAACACTAAGGGTATTCAAGTGTCTCAAGTCATTAATCTTTAGGACATGTGTAAATATGTAAACCCACACACACTGGATACGGAACAATGAAGAGTGACTCTTTTGTTTTGAGAAAGACTCAAATCCTAAGACTTCCTTAAACAAGGATATGTTTTGACCACCAAATTAATCCCTCGTGGTTAGCTTGTTTTGAGTTTTTTGAACAATTTTTAAATTCTTAGAATAGTTTCTCAACTATAAAAGAAACTTCCATCTTTAATTAATTAGAAAAATTCTTATACTCAACAATGTTCTTTTTTTAAGATATGATGAGTATATTGAACTATCTATGTGGTTGAGAGCTCTCATGGTCCAGACACAATGATGCGACTCAACAATGTTATTAATTCAAATAACTCACTTTAGAATTTGAAGCAAAACTTCAAATATGAAAATCTACCTTTATTCTTTGATTTCAAGACATTTTTTACTATTTTAATTCAAGAACAAAAAATTTACCTTCATTATTTGATTTTAAAATTTTCACCTTAAACTCTATTTTAAAATTTAACCATCAATTTTGTTACATTATATTAGATAATTGGAATTCTTTTTTAAAAAAATATTCTATTATTTTAAATAATACTTATAAACACACAAAGTGCCACTTATTACTTCAATAGAAAAAATGACAGTATCGATTATCGAATGCTTTGGCCTTCTTCTCGCGAGTTTTTAACTTTTTTATCGCTTACCTCATCTCGGCTTGGAACTGTTGGGTCCCACCAAATGAAATGTGGGTTCTCCCATGCGGACACGTGGACCGACTCTTCTCCTGCACACGCGAGCCACTGTTCCATTCCACACGTCCTTATTTTCGAAAACTGTGTGAGTCTTGCACAACCCACACAAGTTGCTCTTGACATACTTCCATGCTCATCCCACGTCCCTAATCTCCAATGATCCTAACCATCTATTTTTATCAATAAAAATGGTTAGGATATGTTAAGATCGTGATCTATTAAAATTGTGAGTGATTATGTATCTCTCTTAATTAAGAAATTTGAATTCTCAATTGTTTTTTAAAATAATATGAGAAATTTATTTATGTATCATTTATATTTGGCTCTCATTCAATAGAATAAATAAATTCTTTGTAAAAGTTCTCTTGTTTATTTTGTTGGATGTGGTTCAAATATATATAGTACATCAATGAATCTCTCGCGATAATTGAGAATCTGAGAAAGTATTGATTATTTGATTTATACATATGCATAAATTAAAAAAAAAATTATAAAATTCATCATTTTTATTCATTTGATCTATCGATCTTTGTTCTTTTGAAGAAGATGCGTGTAAGTAAGGATGGATGGAAGAGTGATTTTGAGAGCCTAGAGAATCATGTACCATATCATGATGATTTTTTTTTTTATCTTTTTATTTATTTAAAAATATAATTGATTTTAATATGTAGTAATATCATGAGGATGAAAGAATTCACTATCAATTTAACTTTTAAATAATTTTTCAACAATAGTTGAATCTGTTTGTTTTAAAATAGATGATAATTTCACTCAGCCTCACAGCAGATTCAACAATAATCATTACTCTATTGTAGATATATATAATAAAAAATACATATCTAATATAAACACACCATAAAATTAAGATAAAATACAAATTCAAATCATATGTGACATGCATACTCCAGCGCGGCATTAAAAACATTAGATTTTTATTGATGATACCAATCTTATTTAACTAAATTAAATGTAAAGATAATTTTCATTTAATCACATTTTTTTATAAGTTTGTATTGTGAAACGACTCACCCCTTATTTGTATAGATATTTTATGTTCTACCAACTCATACTATCGCATGATTTTGTTTTTTTCAAAATTATCTTTTGGAAAAGGTCCCTACACAATGATGTATAAGCATCTTGCTTGTAAACCTCTTGGGAAAAGACTTTTATATAATGAAGTGTAAGCATCTTAATTACGAATCTTATGTTGGACAAGTTTATTTTTAATGTGGGACTAATGATCACCTACCATGGTAGTTTACCAATGTTTCGCACCTGCCCACATACACCAACCCATATACAACTTCCATCACAACTCCCATCTAAAAACTAGAGTTGTCCTTGGCTCTAATAACATTTTTAACAACCTGCCTGTCACTTGTATAGACACTGTCCACTTTGCTAGTCTATACCAACACACAATTTTGTTTTTTATAAAGTTTCTATTGAGAAAGAGGCCACAGTACAATGAAGTATGAGCATGTCACTTGAATCTTATGTTGGACAAGTCTATTTCTGATGTAAGACTAATGATCACCTATCAAAGCAACTTGCCATTGCTTCGTACTCGCCCACATGCACCTACCCACATATGGCGTCCATCACAATCCCTCATCTAAAAACTAGAGCTGTCCTCGCCTCTTGTACGACTTTTTAACAACCTGCCCTCACTTATGTTGATATTGTCTGTTTTGCCAGTTTTATTTTAGAAAATGCCTCTATACAATGGAATATAAGCATCCTATTTATGAACCTCATGTTAGAAGAGTATGTTTCTGATGTGAGACTAATGATCACTGTCTCGTATCTACTGCGATATATCTACCCACATACAATGTTCATCACAATTTAAGTGAATAAAGTCATAATTGACAATAAGCTAAAATGATTATTTTTATTAAACAGCTATGATTTTTTTATTAAGACTAAATATTTTTAAATACTATATTAATAAATACTTATTTAATGATGAATATTTGTTAGAACCTTGATGAACTGTCCATTGTATCCCGTTTCGTGAAAGTTTGTGTTGCCAAGTTACTGATTGTGGGAGACCCACATTCCAACGTCTGACATCGTCCTCTCTCTCTCTTATTTTTTTTTTCTTTCTTGCGAGCAAATAAAAACCCTACTCGCTTTTGCTCTCGTTTTCGAACTCTCTCTCTCCCTCTCTTCTTCGATGTCGTCTTCACAGCAAGCAGGCGCCGGCGACAGCGATGGTGGATTCGGAGTCGGAGGAAAGATACGAAAGCGCCCGACACGAAGACCCGCAACACCATACGACCGCCCTCCTACCGCTATCCGAAACCCTAACGTCAGGAATGGCTGGCTGTCGAAGCTCGTCGATCCGGCCACTAGAATCATTTCGAGCAGCGCCTCGAGACTGTTCTCTTCAGTGTTCCGCAAGCAACTACCCCCTCCCATGCTCTCCTCAGGTCCTCTCATTGCTCAACTTTTTCATTCCACCGCTTCTTTCTTCTCATTTTATACCAGCTTCTATGTTTTTAAGGCTAGGGTTTTTACTTTCTGCGGATTTTGGTTTGGGAAGGCTTGGGTTTGGATTTGGAAGAAGTAGGGGAAATGTCAGGCGTTTTTTCCTTTCATTTGTGTGTGTTGGATTGACATTTACAGTTGGATAATGCATCTGTGGAAAAATGATTTTTTTTTTCTTTTTTCGTATATTTAGGTTGTTTTGAGAGTTCGATTCAGTAAATTATATATTGGCTATGGGCAATTTCAGAGGTTTTGATGCTTATTCCAGTTCTTTGTTGGTTTTTTGGGGATTTTTATTTTATTTTTGGGTCTGATTTTGGGAGGAAAATCTGTTGCTTGGATTTATTTACATCCTGCCTGATGAGATATAGCAGTGTTCATTTATTTACTTTCTGTTTGGAGAATCCAGTTCAATAAAATTATATATTGCGTTTGGCGCTTAACCCAGTCCTTTGTTGTTTTTCTTTTAAGACCAAGGTGTCCCTATCCGTGGGGCATGTGCAAACCTCCCTACCCAACACAACGAGTACCACTAAGGGAGAGTGGCCCTGTTGTGTTGAGAGTGACTTGAACCCAAGACCTCCCGCATTTCAGGCAGATTCTTGACCACCACGGGTTACCCAGTCCTTTGTTGTTGTTTTTTTCTCCTTTTCTAGGTTTGATGTCGGGAGGAGACTCTTTTGAACTATGGCTGCGTTTTTTTTTTATTTTATTTTTAAACTTCGAGTTGGATAGTGCATCATGGGAGTAAAAGTATTATCTTCTTTCTGGTACATTGAGGTTGTCAGGGAAATCCAATTTAGTGAAATTACATATTGGGTTTTGGCAGTTTGAAAGCTTTTGATGCTTCCCAATCCTTTGTTGTTGACTTTTTTGTGTTTTTTTTCTGGGTCTATTCTGGGAGGAAAGTCTGTTGCCTTTTCTTTAAAAAAAAATTAAAAATATAAAGTTATGAGATAAGGCTGCATTTTTGGTTGTTGATTCCAACTTCCCCGCTCCTTAACATTTTGGAAATGCATTGACGATGATTTGGTGCATAAAAGTTGGGGCAATCTAGATTGTTTCCTGGCAATCGTAATGCTGTTTTTTTTCATAGGCCGGGATGCCTTTTCATTTTTTCAAGTGTCTTCTTTGTTGCATCTTGTTAGAATTGGTGACCATTGCCTTTGCTGTTGCTCTCTCTCTCTCTCTATCTATCTATCTACCTCGTATCTGTCAGTCAGTCATGCATTTATTAATTCATTCTTAATTACATGTTCATTATTCATCATTAAAAGAAGACATGTTATCCAAATGGATTTAATTCATGATCAATGCTTAAACTTATAAATATCTGTTATACCATTAGATTGATCTATATAATACCTAAATACATTCCATGCCACCATTGATGTGTAGCAGCGACTACATGTATAAGATACATTTTTTTTACCAAAGGTTGTGGCTCTAGGTTATTGATGATTTTTTTTTTTTTATAATTTTTAGTTTTAAGTGGAGGTTATCGGTAGATAGTTCCCAAACTGATAGATTTTTTTTAAGTTAAGTTATATCACAAAGCTCATTTATTCATTTTTTTGAGAAATATAGTTATATGACAATGTTAATTTGTATCATTAGTATTATGGTTCTTTCTTCTTGTTTCAAGCTAGCTGTTACTATCAATATGGTAATGTACGCTCCCTTGATTTGGGTGAAGGCATGGTTGAATGTGGGTACCTTTTTATGTTATTATTACCCTTATTCTCATACTTTTAAATCTCACCAGTGAGAACTTTTATTTGGATTTGGTGCTGCAAATGCATTCTTTTAGTGTATGGATATATGATATGATGTATGGGTCCCCCACCAACCATATCAAATGAAATATGTTCTCTAGACCTACCTAAATACAAAATTCATTTTTAAAAATATTATCTTCTCCATATGATGTATACACATAAAATGGATTGTTGAAATTGAAACAAAAGTTTTGAAATTAAAATAATTTTTTTATCCATTTTCGTGGATTCATATAAAGTGTGAAAATAAGAAAAAATTCAGAAATAAATTTAGTATCCATGCAAATGTAGAAATATATTTCATATGATATGGTTGGTGGGTCCCTTGCTTTATGCCATGTGTCCGTATATAAAAAAAGGCATTTGCAACACTTTAGTTGGTGCTGAAAATGCAACGTTGAATGGTGATGATTTTTTAAGTTGGCCTATGATTTTTTTTTTTTTGAATAGTAAGTTGGCCTATGATTTTCTCTTCACTAAGTTTGCATAATTTTTATTTATTTTTTGCTGGTATCTATGTGCTGTTTCTTGACATATGCATATGAATATGTAATTTCAGAAGAGACAAACTCTGAACCCAGACACGAGTTACTGGAAGAACCTTGCATTGTAAGTCAAAGCATTTCTTCTTATGAATAGTTGTTTGATGCAAACATTCAAGTGTTGACCTTTTCTCGTCCTTCCTTTGATTCCTTTATTCCTAGAAGATCTTCTGCATAGTATCTCTCTTTTTTTGGGGAGATTTTTCATGTGTTTGTGCACTACAATGTATGTTGAGTGTGTGGATGCATTTGAGAGCATCAGTATGTGTTTTATGCATTCTTTTGTCTCACTTTGTTCTATCATGTAGTGTTCTTAAAGTTTGATCCCTGTAGAAAATGTAGGTGATAGAAGAAATTTGCTCATCCATATGCCAATTACAAGTTTAGGGTGAAAAGAAAAAAAACTGTACATGGCTTTTATTAACCTAGAAAGGCCTAAGGAAATTAATTTGGTAGATGTTGAAAAGGAAGTGCTCTGCTAGTTTCTCCTTTTGGCTTGTGAATATATCTATTGAAGTCTATGCATGGAATGATTGCTATGTACTCTTTACATTGACAAATTGATATAGTATCCTACACATACCAAAAAAGGGCATCCCTAACGAATATGTGAAGATTTTATATATATATATGATAAGGTGAAAACAAGAGTAAGAATGGTTTGTAGAGGAGATGGATGGGTTTGTAGTTAAGAGTGTGACTACACCAAGGATTTCTTTCAGCCGTTATTTATTTGTTGTGATTATACAGAATTTGACATTAGAAATCCAAGATGAGATTCCATGGTGCATATTGTTTTCAAATGATATAGTACTAATTAGTGAGCCAAGGAGCGAATTGAACAACATATTGCAACTATGTGAAGAACTTTTAGAAACAAGTGTTGAAGGTTAGCAAACAGAGACAAAAAACATAGAATGCAACTTAGTGGATGTTAGTGATAAAATTTTGATACTTGGGTTCAATTGTAGAAATAAATGGAGAATTTGATTTGGACATGGCCAATAGAATGAGTGCATGTGAACAAAATGTACGGAACCTAACAAGGTTCTATGTTATAAACAATACCAAAAAGAGTGAAACGGCAATTTTATAAGATGACAATGAGACTAACGATGCTTTATGGAGTGAAATGCTAGTGAATGAAGGACGGACAAATAGAAAAAGTGCATGCAGCGCATGCCGAGATGTATGAGTGGCGTAACATTAAGGTTATGTTTGTGATTTTTCAATGAAAAAGGGGTATTTGCATAAAATAACAAGGCAGTTTTGTGAAAAGTGAGGTGATTTTCAACTTCAATTTTTTTTTTTTCATGTTTGTTGAGAGATTGTATTTTCAATAAAAAGTGTATTGATACTTCGTGCAGAAAATAGATTTTCTTAAATAAAAGGCCATTCGCAAGGAAATTACTTTCCTTTGGGGAGATGGGAAAATTGTTCCCTCTCTCCAGCTTTCATATGCATGGAAACACAAAAGCATGCCCTAAAGTGTAGAAAAAGAGAAGACCCTATTAGGAACCCTTAAAGATAACCCCAATCAAGGTTTTAAATGTTGGGCTTTGGTACCTGACTCGGTAGGGACTGAGTCAGAGTCAAGTTCTAATTGTATCGGTAAGTCGGGCAAGAATTAGTTGAAGATCACTAGAAATTGGGTGAAAAGGCTGAGTTTGTGATATAGGCTAGGTAGGATAGACACCTACTCAATCGCTCAGCGGAAGCTTAGTAAAAATCAACATGGGTTTAATGCAACCCGCAAATATCAAATAGTAAACCCAACCCTTTAAGCAATGGAATTAATTGAATCAATTAATTTTAAACACACTCACAATTGGGTTTTCAAATCTAATTAGTTCTTTAAAATCTCCCACAACTACAAATCAATTTGAATAGTTTAATTTTGAAATCCAAAGTTGAAGTAGCTGAAAAACTGGTTGGTTTTAAACACCTCAGAACACTCAAAACACCTTATTCATGTCTAAATGGTTCAAAATTTAGTCTAAAACAATTCTGAAAACTGGGTTAAATTTATCTATTTGGTCCCACCCAACTGGATTTAGAAAACGGGCCAAAATACATGAACTGGCATTAAAAGTCAAGGCACTGAAACTACAGCCCTAAGACAATTCTCAAACTGGTTGTGAAGCCCTTTAGATTTTTCCACCTATTTTCAATGACAAACCTGGGGTGTGTTTTAAAGGGAATCAGCGCAAAAGAGATTTAAAATTCATAATTCATTTTAATGAAAACACTTTCACAGTTTTGGAAAACTGGGCTTGGATCTTTAATCAAGAACCTGGTTTCCAAAACACACATCATCCACGTCTGATCTGAACGTGGTTTCAATGAATAAATCCACTGTCCTTTCGGCCAGCATTAGTGGATTTAATCAACCTGTTAAAACCCTTGATTCAATTAAACCCAAAGTCTTAAGAGAATATGGGTTTACCTGGTTCCCAAAGTAGATGTGCAAATCAACAACAATACTTGGGCCTGATCTGGGTATTTGGAATTTTGTCTTCAAATCACCCTCACGTCCCTGACTTCTCAGGACTCGACAACACCTTGCAGAATCGCTGCAACTGGGTGCTCTTGGTCTTGGACTATTACCATCCAACTTCCATGAAATCTCAATGGAGAAAAAATAATTTTTATTGATCTCAATGCTCTGCCTCCTTCGGCTACATGTTGTTCCATCTTATAAGAAAAACCCACTGTCTACATCCCTAAATCTATGGAGCCGACCCTCCAATTACGCACAACACACAACAATTAAGAAACTACTAATTTTAAAATTCCAAAATAAACTAATTCTAATCTAAGTATGACTCATAATTAAAATAGAATTATCTAAGTTTGGCTATTGCCTATTCTTAAAGGAATTAGGAATCTGCCAATGATTGCCATGTCCAACTCCATACGTTCATGGCCTCCAAGTGGATTTATGACACACACATGTGTAACCCATTATCAGGCCATCCATGCAAATCCACACATGGGATTATTATTCTCGTGGAGTGGGCCCAAGATGATGTGTTGGGCCTGAATAGCTGGGGCAATGTTGAGGGCCTGACATGACTAGGCTTGTATAAGTTGGGCTTAGACTTGTTGTCATGGGCTTGGCTCGACTTGGAGTTGAAGTGATCGAACTGTTCACACATCCACCGGGATCAAACATAAATTTTTCATCTCTTAATTCGGCCACCGAACTTGCTAAATTGCCAACATACCCACCCGGGTCAAAATTAAAATTTTGATTACGTCCATATATGGTCACATCAGTTTGAGCTGTATTGGTGTTCACCAAGTCTAAGTCATATAAGCCAAGTTGACTTTGACTTGCATAATTTTAAAACCTTGGCCCCAATAGATGAGAAAATGAGTGAAGGTTGACTAAGATGGTTTATACATGTTTATTTTTTTTGTACGTTAGTTTATACATGTTTGTTGATGATTGTAAATAGCTCTAGTATAGGGAATTTATAAGCTAAATGGTAGGGACTAGGAAAAGGGGAGACCATTAAAGACTTGAATGAAGGGGTTAAAGAAAGACATTGGTGATTAGAGTGACAAAAGATATGGTCTTTGATAAGAATGAGTGGAATGTAGGACTCAAAAAGCTGACCTAAGATAAGCCAGAAGACGACGAATGATGATAATGATGTTATTACCAATTAAAAACTTTTTTTTTTGGGGTGAAATGGTCACAATGTAGAATAGCTCCGGTCTTCCAGCTTCTTTCCTTTAGATTCTCTTTTCTTAATGATTACTTGATTTCTAAGATTTTTTTTTTGATGACCGAGGTGTCCAGGGGTCTTACCTGTATTTGGACAAGGGACATTTTAACCCGACTAGTCCTTGGGGCATGTGCAAGCCTCCCAATCCCACATACACGGAGTAAGCAACTACGTGGAGTGCCCCAAAGGGGTGTTGAGCATGAATCGAACTCAAGACCTCCCTTCATGAGGGGAGTTTCTTGACCTCAGGCCAACCCCCTCTTGGGTTTGATTTCTAAGATTATCAACTGAGTCTTTTTTTTTTTTTTTAAATGATACTGATGTCCATGTAGTTATATTCACAATTGTATGCCTTTTTACTGAAAGTGAATTTGTTTTGGTGTATTTTGGTGGTATCCAACTTAGGCTTTTGTGGCTTACACAATTGCATTTAGCAGTTGGTGAATGAAAAAGATTCTCATGTCCCTGTAGTAATGTGTTTATTTATTTGTATAGTTGAAGAAAATTAAGAAAATGTGTATGCAGTTAGGTTGGTATCCATTGACAAATCTGTATCCCGTGTCGTTGACTTCACTAATATTATGTTGGAAGGAAAATAGAAAAAATGAAGAAAATAATGGAAGAGAAGGCAAGAAAGAGAGTGATAAATTCTCTGTGTTGTGTTCCTTATCATTCAAGAAAGATGATACATGTATATATATAATACAATGAGCCAATCAAGATGGCAAAAAAGGAAGAAGAATGATTTACAATCAATTACACTGTAAGTCAACTATAGAATATAACATATGAAAAATGCATGCACAATATCTACAATATTTACGACACTCTCCCTAAAGCTGGTGCGAAGATATCAATTAAGCCCATCTTGCTTAAGACAATATCAAGTTGGGATCAAGAGATCGTCTTTGTGAACATATCAATAAGTTGATCATTGGATTGTAAATAAGGAACGAGAATCTGACTCGCAAAAACACGATGGTGAAGAAAGTGACAATCAATTTCAATATGCTTCGTGCACTCATTGAGTGTTGGATGCGATGTTTATGGTGACCCGACTATCACAGAACATCACTGACGGTTTAGAGCAGGCAATACCCAACTTGACTAGAAGTTGTTGGAACCATAGTAATTCACATGCAATATTGGCCATGACACGATATTCAATCTCCACGTTAGATCGGGCAATGACATTTTGTTTCTTGTTGTGCCAAGAGACCAAATGAGATCCCAAAAAACACAAGATCTTGTGGTTGAGTGACAGTCATCAGGAGAGCTAGCCCAATCGACATCTAAGTAACCTTCGTGCAGGGTGAGCCTTAAACAACCAAGGATTTGAAAAACTAACTTGAAATTGGCATTATGCGAGGCATACATAAATTAACTTACTACTCCAACAACATAGGATAAATCGGGTCTAGTGACAGTCAGATAAATAGGTTTTCCGTTAGCTTTTGATAAAATGTGGGGTCATCTAGAGGGGTACAATCTAACGCAAAAAGCTTAGTATTACTATCAAGAGGAGTATCTGCGGACTTGCATTTTGAATATCCTACGTACTTTAATAGATACAAGGCATATTTTCTTTGAGAGAGAAAAAGTCCCTTGGAGGAACGAGTAACCTCAATACCGAAAAAATAACGGAGTGACCCAAATCTTTGATATCAAAGGAGTTCCATAAATAGTCTCTCAATGCATCAATAAATGGGGCATTATTCCCAATGAGCACAATATCATCAACATAAACAACTAACGATATCAATGTAGAGTTGGCACAATATTCAAATACAAAATGATTTGGTTGACAACAAGAAAAGCCATATGTCAATAAGGCATTGTTGAATTTATCAAATCATGCCCGTGGAGACTGCTTGAGGCCGTAGATAGCCTTCTTAAGTTTGCGAACCAACCCCTGCTCCCTTTGTTTCACAAACTCGGGAGGAGGAAACAAGTCACCATGAAGAAGGACATTCTTGACATCTAGCTGATGAAGAGGCCATTGATGCGTGGTAGCAATAAATATCAAGATCCGAACATATGTGATTTTGGCTAAATGAGTGTCTCGTGATAATCAAGCCCGTATATTTGCGTTAAGCCTTTGGCAACCAATCTAACTTTGTATTTGGTAATTGAACCGTGGGGATTTTGTTTCAGTGTGAAAACCCATTTGCAACTAACAAGAGTTTTTCCTGAAGGAAGAGAAACCATCTTCCATGTATGATTTTTGTCGAGTGACACCAATTCTTCTTTTACTGCAGTTTTTCAAGAGGAATCTCGAAGAGCTGTATCAATCATCTTAAGTATATGCGTGTTGTCAAGAGAAGTCAGGAAGCTGCGATAAGGAGAGACGGAGTGATAGGACACAAATCGATAAATATGATAGTCGGTGCAAGCACGTTTGCCTTTCCGAAGGGCAATAGGAAGTTTAGGTTCAATGGGAAGGGGATCTACCCACTAGTAGACAGTTGAGTAGTGTCACATTGAGTTGTGGCTTATGTTGTCTTCGTTGATACATACGAATAAACTTGGATTTTTGAAGAGTAGCAACATCATCTATAAGAATGGGAAGAATTGATGGAATTGGAGAGTCAAAACTAGTTTCATCAAAATAGGCAACGTATTAAAAAAAGTGACATCCATGGAAACATACATCTTACTAGTGACAAAATCAAGACACTTATATCCTTTGTGGAATGGAGAGTATCCCAAGAATATACATTTTACAGAACGTTTGGAGAGTTTATCGCCAGAAAACAAATAGACAAAGAAAACACATCCAAAGTCATGTAAAGGTATTGACACTATCAATCGGAGATTTGTTATGCAATACATGTGAGGGCATCCGATTAATGAAGTTAAAATAACTTCTGGCCAATATGACTTAAGGTACATGCATAATAAATAATAGAGAATGGGCTACCTCAAGAAGGTGACAATTTTTTCTTTTAGCTACACCATTTTGTTAAGATATGTGAAGATTTCAATGCCGTGGTCCTGCAAAAATTGTACAAATGAATGTGACAAATAATCTCCCCCATTATTACTTCGTAAAATTTTGATATGGCAATCAAATTGGGGTTTGACCCATTGATAAACTGTGCAGAAGTGTTTAAAAACCTCATACTTGTGTTTCATCATGTATTTCCAAGTCATGCGAGAAGAAACAAAATAATGAAAACCAATATGTGAAACAAGATCAGGCATCCAAACATCGGAGTTGATAATAGAACAAAAAGTAGAAGTACTTTTATTAAGAGATAATGGAAAGGAAGGTCTATAATGTTTGCCATATTGGCAACTTTCACACTCAAATTTATCAAATGACAAGAAAGGAACAAATTGCTTTAGAACTTTATTAGATAGGTTCCCTAAACGGCAGTGTCAAAGCCACACATCTAGGGAAGAGGAGGTATAACAAGCTTTAGCGTGGGTGTTAGCTCCAGGGTCAAAGAAAAATAAGCCGTTGGCCTCACGACCAGTACCAATCGTCCGCTTCGTGGCCAAGTCCTGGAAGAGACAATGGGTAGGATAAAAAGATGCTGAACAATTCAATGACTTAGTAAGGGCACTAACAAATTAGAAATTGCGAGATAAATGAGGAACATGTAAACTATATAATAAGTCAAGATTATAAGACATGGGGATAGTTTTACGAACAATATTGGTGAAAGAACTATTAGTCGACTTAACATTTCTAAGAGAAATAGGGGAAAGTGTGGAAAAAAGATAGACATACCAGCCATATGATCATTAGCTTCGGAATCGATGATCCAAGAACTATTAGAGGAAGTATGGAGGGAAAGTGGCACATGACCTGATTGATCTGTAACAACATGGGAGAACTTAAAGGATTGAAGATTCTTCTGTTGCAACATGTATTGCTGTAAAGAGGCATACTCATGTTAGACACACGAATAATGTCATCGTCACCAGCAGCATAAGGGGTTTCGGTATGATGAGCTTGCTTAGAGGAGGGCCGACCATGATACTCGTAGATGCCTTGTTGCTTTTATTCTTTTATATTTTAGTTATTTTTTGAGCTATGTTGTACGTTTTAGTTATGCATCACTTGCCTATCTCCTTTCCCAATGCATGCTTAGATTTTACCCCCTCGTTTCATTGTTGATCTTCTTACTTCTTAGTCTTGAATGGCAGAAGTTGTGGCACCCATTATCTTTTTTTTGGCATTCTGAAATATTACAGCTCTTGCAGAGATTTCAAGTTTTTTTTTTGCATTATTTAATGCATTGAACTTTCATATGCAGAATTCTTCTGGGGCACACGATCAAGATCAAGGTAACAAAAGAGAAAAGCCTGGCCATAATTCTTTTGGCAATAGAATTACTGAACTTGAGCAACTGTTAGAGCAGAAGACATTCACAAGGCAAGTGTTTTAGATTATATTACTTTGAAATATAATGTGTGAATCATATTTAACTTACAAGTCCAATCACACTGCTTGCTTTTGAGTTGCTCGACATTTGCTTTTAAGGGTTTTTGTTTTTGTCTTTTCAATGTGGAACATTAATCAAGCCATTTGTAGGATCCACCAATGATATCCATGGAGCAATAAATTAGGTTGCAAGTGTATAGGTACATGTCTCCATTATGCTTACAATGTTTAGAATTTGGCATCTCAAAACTCAAATCACATATTTTGGGATTCAAGAATTTGTCACAAGTTTGAATATAAAAAATATATTTTTTAATGAAAATAAGATTTAAAAATTAACATCAAATAATTATGTTTTGTTCTAAATTACCAAGTAGAGTTTCAGTTTTTTTTGTTTGGAAATGGTAGTCTTCGTCAGTTTAATTTTTTAGGTTGTCATCTAGGAAAAGCAATGTTAAAATAAAAGTAGAGGAAGACGACTATAATACAATCGACAAGTACTCAATCATCAACACCATCATCATCATCATCAAAGCCAGAATCCCATCTATTTAGGGTCGACTTACGAGTTCTTCTTCTCCAATTGACCCTATCATAAACCAAATAATCAGTTACTCTACAATCTAACTTATAATTTTTACTTCATTTTTCCAGTGGTCAACCTCTCCTCATAGTGCCTGTGATCTGTAGTTTCTTAACTCTATGCATCGGGGCAAAGTTTGGCCTTTTACTAACATGACTAAACCGCTTCAAATGAGTTTCTATTAGTATGTCATCAGAGCTATTTTTAGACTATTCCTAATGTTTTCGTTTCTAACTCTATCTTTCAAGGTTAATCCACTAATCCAATGTAATGTATGCATCTTTGCAGTATTAACTTTGTCTATTTGTCTATTTTTACTGTCCAATGGAGCATTGCAAATCTAATGTTTGTTTTATAAAATTGTCCTTTTAGGCGAAGAGGGACTCTTTTATCACACAAAACTCCACTAGCTTGTCTACATTTTGAACACCCTGCTCCTATCCTATTAGTTATATTTAAGTCGAAACCTTTCTGTGTTTCTCTTAGAGCTTAAGTATCTAAACTTGCCGCAATGTGCAACTAAGTCATTTTCAATTTTTATCAGGTTGCTCTCACAATCGTCTAACCCATTAAAGTTATATATCACTTATTTTGTTTAGTTTTTTTTTTGGATTCTTGATGTTAAGTCATCCATGATTGGTGCAAAAAGGTAAGGGCTTAAAGCAGATATTTGATGGAGTCCCACTCCATTATGGAACTCCATCGTCTCTCTACGAATGGTTCTAACGTGAGTGGTTGCATCATCATACATGTCTTAAAAATCTCAGCATGAACACTAGGGATGAATTTATTCCTCAAGGTTCTCCAATTAGCTTCCTTAGTACTCTATTATAGGCTTTTTCTAGGTCGGTAAAAGTCATGTAAAGGTTTTTTCTTTTCTCCTTAAATTTTTTCAAAAGTTATCTTAGTAAACCCAAACTGATTTTTTGATATATTGGCAAGTGCTCAATGTTCATTCTTTCCCCTTGAAATGCAATGTTCCATAGAGGTTGATGAGTCCTATCACATTGTCATCATGATAAAGACTTACTAGAATAAATGAAGAATCCATGAAGAATCTGGTGGCAAATCTGGTGGCATGTTGTTGTATACAGTACATGTTAGATAAGGGTATTTCATTAATTTTGAAGAATTTCTGACACAAGCAATTTGTCTTTGCTTTTCTATCCTTGTACATTTATCTTTTGACTTTTGAGAGTCTTCTTTTTGAGTCCTTAATGAAGTTTGTTGCTGTAGCTATGAGAGATCTCCTTCTAAGTAATATCATTGCTGTGTAGAGATGAATCTAATCGCTTGACTGAACTTCTCCGTTCAAGAACTGTTGATCTACTTGCGGGTGGTGAAAACGAGAGAACTGAACCGAGTACCTCACAAGTGGATGCTGCTCGTGTAAGACAGGAAAATGCAACTTTTTTAGCACAGGCAAATGGTGTGGGAAGACCTGGATTCTCTACAAGCATTTCAACTCCTGTTGGCATGAATGTATGAAAGCAGACATATTACTTCTTTTATGTTTTGTTTTTTGTAGGTCTGCATGTTTCTTTATGGTCTTTGCTTTAGAGCAATGGAAATACTTCAAAGCACATTTGTTGGTTCTATGGACAATGAGTTCCAACGGTAAAATTTTACTTGGAAAATGATCCCTCTTTGTAATCTAACAATTTTATGTTTTTTGCCATTATCACCTACTAAGAAGATTATTTAATAAATGGGTTAGATGGGGTTGGGCTAATCCATTTAATGAATGGGTTGTGGTGTTTATGAGTCGGGTTGGTCAAACATTTACTGAATGGGCCAAGTTAGGGCCACCCATTTAAGCTTGGTCAAGTACTTGAGGAAGCTCTACTTGTTAATAAATGAGGCAGGTCAAGCATTGGTGGGATTGACCCATTTATGATCTTTTGTGTTGGGTCAACTTGTTTAATAAATGACAAGTGTGGGTAAACCCATTAAGCATGGTTGGATACTTAGATCATGTTGGAAATCAGTTAGGTCAGGTATGATTTGGATCTATACATTTAAAATTGGTTGGTTGGGTCGACCTGTTTAATAACAGTTGAAATTTGGTTCAAGTTGCATGGGCTCAACCATTTAATAGATGGATTTAGTTGGGTGAACTTATTGAAGCCTGGTTGGGTCAGTTTGAACTATTTAGTAGTGAGTTGGGTCAAATCATTTAAGCTTGGTTCTATTTGGTCAACCAGTTTATAAATAGGTCAAATTGGGTTCAGATAAGATTAGAGTGTTTACTATTGGTTGGTCAAGTCTGTGAAGTGGTTTTTATTAATTTTCTCTAGAAAATAGTTCTTCATGGGTCTTGATGGGAAGATATTTGGGTTATTTTCCTCAAAAAATTTGACCCAGAGAAACAATCGTGGGAAAATCAGGGGGAAGTCTTCCTTTTGAAATGAAAGTGAGATATCTCACTGAGGGATGGAGAAGGATCAAATATTTCTTTTTCTTTTTCTTCCCCCCTCCTTGTGATCCCAATAATTTGAACAATTTGGACATTTGTTTCACTCTTCATGATTGTAGCGGTAAAGCCTCAACCCCCATCAATTGTAGTCTTTCTATCCTTTTGACTATTTGATCAAATGTTGCAACACTCCCCTTATAAGATTTATGTGCGTGTGTGTGTGTGTGTGGCATGCAAATAGCATCTATTTTCAAGTTCAGAATATATTTTTATTCTTATACTTCCATTCTACATTATATATAACTCGGGTGTAGTCACACCCCCTTCCACATCAGACAAAAGTACAAAATACTTAAAAAGTTAAATTGAAAAAAGTGATAGCACTCATGTGATGTAAATGATATGGATACCTATCAATGGTCCAAAAGATGGGATGTAGATTTTTTTCTACTACACCTAAGTTTATTGGATTGTGCCCCATATATCAAATCTAAGCTTCACCATTCAAAACTTATGCAAGTGTATTTCCCAAGTCTTGCATTTGAGTTCTTGAACTATGATTTTGGTATGCATATAATTAGAAATGACAGTATTAGAAGTCTTAAATATAATTTCAATAGGTGATGAGATGAGGGAAGGCCGGAAGGCCATTTGGACATGTCCATAGACGACTAGAAATAGCTCTACTAGAACAAATTTATAAACTGCAGGTGAAGGTGTAGACCTTTAAAGACTTGGATTGAGTGGTAAGGACGTGGTAGAACGTAGAGTGAGAGGATATGTTCTTTTGATAGGCCTGAATGGAAATGTAGGACTGAAAAAGGCAATCCCAAATAGAAGGGAAAATGGATGATGATGATTGTCAGGTGTATAATGTAATGAGATCTAACCTGCTTGTCACAATTGCTTTGTGTTATCTGAACTTTCTTGCTATCTACTCCCAATTTCTGCAGTTCATCGTCTAGACATTTCTTTTCCCGGGGAATATGGAATACAGTGGCCTTTAGATTTCTTGCCTGTGCTCAGTGCTAACTTTCATCACATAATATAAATACTATGACTCTCATAGGTTCTGTCACCCCCTGTTATAGCATTCTTTGAATCTCTTTCAGCTCCCACGGCCCATGGGCTGAGACTTTTATCTTTGTTTTGATTTTTCTTTGGTAGTTGATAGTTCATCTATTTTTTGAATCACCTAATCCAAATGGCCATGGTCCTGCCGAAGTCATGGCAGTTGAATCTATTATTATCCTTTCAATAAAAAGAAGGAAGAGGTGATGACTGTCGAATTCTTTATTGTTTAATGAACATTCTTATTGTATGCTATCTTTCTTATATTCTTTTGATCTCTTTTTCTATCGATGCTAGCATGTAATTCAGATTTGCATAAACTATCAATTATACTTTGTTTTACTTGTCTGTTTGCATGTTTTGCGAATTAAATATCTAATAACATTTTGTAGAATCTTGAAGAAGCAGGTTCACCTGCAGAACTTGCAAAAGCCTACATGGGCTCTCGGCCACCAACGCTTTCATCATCATCTCAACGTTTGCAGAGTCAGCCATTTAGAGAAGATGCAGTATCATCACCCAATATGTCTTTTGCAAAGAAGTCATACAGTCATTTTTCCAGTGCTTCGGATGTTTCAGAAATTGGATACTTTGGCGCTACCCCTCGAGGCAGATCTGCACTATATAGCATGCCTCATACCCCATATTCCAGAGTTTGTTCCAAAACTATATTGAATATTAATTTCAAAAGAGATGCTTATACTTTTTTAAATTTCTCGAATGCATTCTTTTGTGTAGCTGCAACACCTTTTTTGGTGTTTTTCAGGGTACCGAGCCTACTGAGAATGGATATGCTGGCCCCTCAATGTCATCTCATTGGACACAGGCTAAGAAGAACAAGCTCTACAGTGATAGACAGGTGGGAGTTTGTCACTGAAATTGATGGAAGATACCATCCCAGTCATTTTGTTCCTCCTTTTCATTTGCAATTTACTCAAATGATTTAGCACCTTTTATTGAGAATTTCTTTATCACGCTATATGTTACTTGATGAAAATGTATATGGACTCTGCTGTTTTACTGTGTAATTTTTTTAATAGTCTCTGTTTCCTGTTGTATATACTTTTTGATATTTTACTCCATGACTTATCATGTGGGAAACTGGAAGATTTGATGGGAACCATTATACTTGGGAACAGGAAAATTAATGGATCCTTTTCTGAGAGATGCACTTCAGGAACTAATTGTGTTTGCATTCTTGATGTGTTATTTTTCGATTTATATTATAGTGAAGTTTGTCAACTATTATAGTGAAGTTTGTCAACTAGTTTGCATGTCTGCAAGCGTATCTGGTGATAACAATGGAAATTTTTAAGGTACAATGATATTAATGAGTTATATCCAACACCAGCCAGAAGTCTGAAGGCAGAATAAGGCTTGTTACATAAACCCAACTATTTGTTTGGGGGAATTGGTTACATGGGATAAAACTAACAGTAGTTGATTTTGAAGCTTACTGAAGATACTTTTTCCTAGAAGGTTTCTTTAAATATATTAATTTTTCGAGTAAGAAGTTATCGACCATTAGTTGTATTAGCTTCCTGTTTAGTCATCAATCAATCAGAATGGAGAACTAGGATACACTTGTGGGTGATTGCATTCTTTAAACAGTTCTCTCTGCTTATGCACAGGTACTGAAGCGGCGGAGTTCAGTTTTAGATGATTTTGGATCACCTGGTCCTATTCGCAGGATTCGCCAGAAGTCCAGTATGATGTCTCTTTCGAAAGATAAAAGCTTGATTTCTGTTTCCCGTTTGCCAGTTTCTGATTCTGTTCATGGCTCTACATCATTAATTCAGAAGCTGCCTATGGTGGATGAGGCCAAGTGTAATTCCTCAAACCCAGTAGCTGCTGAGAATGGAGACCGTAGAATTTCTAATGCAAGTTTTCCGTCTGTTCCTCCTCATTCCAGTAAGATGGCCAGAAAAATTTTACAACAGCTTGATGAGTTAGTGCCTTCTCCCAATGGGCAATCGTCAAAATTGAAACTGACTATGGCTAGGGAGACATTGCCCCCTAAACTGACACTTGATATGTTAAATGGACGGGCTCTAAGAAGCATGGAGGATGTAGGATCACCTAAGTTGCAGCATGCACAAGACAGTGGGAGTTTGAATGTTCTGAACAGTACTGATGCAGTCGAATCTGCAAGTTTTATTTTCCAGAAGCAAGATAAAGTAGAAGAGAATTGCTCTGCGAAGAATGCTGATACCAGAGTCAAGCCTGCCCCTGAGGGTGTTTGTTTGACAGATTCATTCATTTCAGTGAAACATAGTGCATCTAGTGCGAAGGCTGCAGATACTGTTGTTTCAGATTCTGCTGTGACTACTTCACAAAATAAACGAGCGTTCCATATGAGTGCGCCTGAGGTATGGTTGTAACTAGGATACACTCTGTTCTAAATGGTTGTTAAGTGTAACACATTAGTAGTGCCTGTATATTCTAGCTTTTATATATTTTTCTTTTCACAGTGATCTTTTGCATGTGCACATTGTAATTGTTAAAATGTAAGTTTCTAAATTGTAATACATGTAAGTTAAAGGCACACCTAGTCTGCTAAATGCTACATGAGGCCTGTATATTCTAGCTTTTATATATTTTTCTTTTCAGTGATCTTTTGCATGTGCACATTGTAATTGTTAAAATGTAAGTTTCTAAATTGTAATACATGTTAGTTAAAGGCACACCTAGTCTGCTAAATGCTACATGAGGTGCTAGGACCATGTAAATTAGTAATTAAATTCGGCCGTTATTTTATTTACAATATTTATTTTGTGCTTTAAAGATTATTGGGCATCAGAATGTCAATATGGGTGGATGGGAGTTTGGATGATGATGATGGTGAGAATGACAAAAACTCAAAATAGACTGTTGCCATGCAAAATAGTTTTCCAAAACAAACAAATTTTACTTTTATATTCAGACCTTTTTTTTAATAAGGGAAATGTAGAACTTGAGATAGTGGCTATGATGATGCTGATGATTTGTTATTATTTTTTCTCATATTGTTTCTGCTGCATTTACTGTTTTTTCACTTATCCTGTAGGATTTTCTGGAGATGGATGATGATGATGACAGCAGCAAAAGCACTGCAAATCCTCATACTGATGTGAATGATAAACTGAAAGCACCTTTGGTGGAGTGCAAGACAGTTGCTGCTGAGAACCCAATTCTGGAGAAACCTGCGGCTGTTTCTCTTGAATTTAAACCTGCTTCAGATTTTAAGTTGGGAAATTGCTCTGATTCAGTGAGAGCTTCTGATGGGTTTAACCTTACCGGTAAAGATGTAGGCTTTACATTCCCGTTATCTGTGGCCAATACGTTAAACCCACCACATCCTGTGCCTACTGCTCAGCTACCTTCATTCAACGCATCAACTCTGCCAAAGGAATCAACTGTTGCTCCGGTGTTCAGTTTTTCTTCTAAAAGAAGTGATGTAGGTCCAACTGATTCCATTATTTCTTCAATGACTGGTAAAGTGAGTGACGCATTGGGCGTGACTTCAGGTTCCAGATCGGATGCCAAATTGGATATACACAACAGGTTAGTTTTAGTGTTACCAATCGCGATCTTTCATCTTGAAACCTAGTTTTCATGTGTGGGTTTTCAGTAGGTAAAAAATGCCACAAAATTCACTGCCTATGTTTGCAATTTGAACATAAATACCACTCTTTATGGGATACAGTTGAAATTCAAAGTGTATCAGCTTTTGTGGTTCAGCCAGTGAGTGGAGTTGACCTTGATTTGGTTTTTAAGGTGTAGAATTGTTTATAGATAAGTAATCTATGATTGGATGTTTCAAGGTGCTTATTTTACCTGGGATTTGTTTTCTCTCAATTTGCAACTAATGTGCACCCCCTTTGGGATTAGCAATTGTGTTCAGGTGATAATCTCATTAGTTTCTCAAATATGTTTCAAAGTTAAGGAAGATCCTGTTATCTTAATGTTTTAACTACTCAATGTTCCAACATGTGGTTGCAAATTGATAAATTAAAGATGGTCATTACTTCGTTTCGAATCTTAATGTGTTAATTAGCACTTGTCTGCATCATAAAATTCTTGGGAGGCCTAGTTTGACATGACATTCTTGGATGATTCCTCAGCAATGTCACCACGTTGGCAGCTTTGCCAGCAACCCCACCAGCAGAAGTGGCTTCAGATGATAAAAGCAACACGACTCAGGAAGTGGGTAAACCATTGGAAAGTGCTGCCTCAGATATATCAATGCCAAGTACTCCAAATATATTTTCTTTTGGTTCTACAAATTCGTCAAAAATCGGTCATTTTCCACCATCGATTTTTGGACCGTCAGTTTCTGCTACTGCATCAATTTTGTCTGGTAGTTTGACAAGCCCAATTTCCTCCAGCAGCAGTCTTACAACCGGTGGCAATGTTCCATCAATCTCCGCCTCAGTTCCTACTTCTTCAACATCTATATTTAAGTTTGGGTCAGACACCTCCACAGCAGGTTTTAATTCCAGTTCTGTTGCAGTACCATCAGTGACTTCCGGACTAGACTCGACTGATTCAGAACCAAAGACCAAAAAGGCATCACCCTTCAGCATATCTGGTTCTTCTTCAGCAGAATCATCTTCTTTATTCACAAGTGCAACCAGCGGTAGCATTGCAGCTTCTCCATTCACAAGCACAACCAGTAGTTTTGCAACTTCTTCATTTACAAGCACAGCCAGCAATATTGCATCATCTCCTTCATTCACAAGCACAACCATCAGCATTGCATCATCTCCTTCATTGACAAGCACAGTTAGTGGCATTGCTTCATCTCCTTTGTTTACGAGCACATCCAGTGGCATTGTACCATCTCCCTCATTCACGAGTACATCCAGTGGCATTGCATCATCTCCTTCATTCACTGGTACATCCAGTGGAATTGCATCATCACCTCCATTTACAAGCACATCCAGTGGTATTGCATCATCTCCATTTACGAGCACAACCAGCAGTATTGCATCGTCACCTTCATTCACAAGCACAACCAGCAGCATTTCTGGATTTAGTGCTTCAGCTCTTATGAACTCATCGTCTGCTGGTATCAACTCTCAAAACTCTGCTTCAGGTGCCACCACTGGATCAATTTTTGGTACACAGGCAACCCCAGCCGGTAGTACCCCATCAATTACACAGAATACGCCAAGTGAGTTTGGTTCAACTTCATCACCTCCAATTTTTAGCCCAAGCACTTCGGCCTTATTTGGTTCTGTTGGTTCCTTTGGGGACATCAAGTGATGGTGCTAAACTATTCAGTTCGGGTTCCAGTTTTGGAATGAACTCCTCAGCGTCTTTCTCCACTGGTGGCAATTCTTTCAGTTCTACTAGTGGTTCTTTTGCTTCATCTGGTGCTACAAGTTTATTTGGTTCAAGTTCTCAGCCAGCTGCTTCATCTATTTTTGGTAGTGGGTTTGGTTCTTCATCTCCAGCAACAAGATTTCAATTTGGGGCATCGAATTCTGCTACTAGTAGCACAGTGTCGCCATTCAGTTCATCTCTTGGTGTTTCATCAGGTTCCTCTTTGTTTCCATCCACTTCCACTGCTGCCACTCCTGCTAACACTTCAAGTGCTCTCTCCCCAGTTCAACCTGTGTATGGAATGCCAAATCAAAATTGGTTTTGGATCAGCTTCTACTGGAAATGATCAGATGAATGTCGAGGACAGCATGGCAGAGGATACAGTCCAAACATTGATGCCTGTAGCAGCTCCAGCATTTGGCCAACTAACAAATACGCCATCAAATTTTGGTTTTGGGTTCCAATCTGCACCTTCAGGAGGGCCACCAATGTTCCAGTTTAATTCCAATCAAAATCTCACAACCCCACAAAATCCATCCCCATTTTCTGCAGGTAATCTCGAGTTCACTACTGGAGGCAGCTTCTCACTAGGCACTGGGGGCACCGACAAGTCTAACCGGAAATTTGTGAGAGCCCGGCGCAAAAAGTAGGTGTTCTATGATTTCGATTGAAGAGGATACCAGTAGAGTGACCTAGCAAGTTCTCACATGTTGTACCAGCTGGAGATGCCAATCATTTGAAGGTGGCTTAGGGATATGTATTTCTGGTACAGATAAAGGTAAGTGTGCCCATCCGGGCCCTCTTAAGTCCATTGGCCACTTGTTTTTATCTTGTATCTTTCGCACCTGTGCTTCGGGGGCTAATCGTTGCAATTTTGGTTTGCTTCCTGTTGTGCTAGTGTGTACTTTCTCATTGTACCATAGAAATGAATGATCATGTATCTGTAATCTCTACGAGTTTCATATCTTGGCAATTTGTTCTATAGCTCAAGCAAAGAAACAGCGAGTCTTTTTTAATCCCTTGTATGCAAAATGTCAGTTTTCGGAATCCCTCTTGTATTTGATTACTGCTTCCCCTTCATAACCTGTGGCTTGTAGATGCTGTGAATGATAGAGAGAACAGATGGACTTTCTGTTCTGCCTTCCCTCTCTCACGTTGGCAAGGATAGCCTGTCCTTGCCTGAGGCAATTCATCTTCCAGTTTTGTTTCCTGCGCTGGATGTTAGATTATTATTGTCTATTTTTATTTCCGCAGATGAAACAATTTAGGTGAGTGGGATCACAAATTCTGGGTTTCCAGTTTTGTGTTTTATATGTCTACAGTAGCTTCTGATGTCTAATGATCAGGGCTGGACATGCTCTGAAATCATGACTGGCCTGGGCTGTGTTTGGATTAGGAGAAAGTTTGGGAGATTCTACTATGGAGATTGTCAAAACCATCTCTACTACCTCAAGAAGTGAGAAAGTGATAATATGGCATCATTATCATAGAAGATATGATGATTTGTCATAGTTAAAATTAAATGGCCAAAAATAATGAAAATTAAAATTGCAGTACAAACTATGATACAATCATAGTACCAGTCGAAAATGAAATGTAGAAGAAGAAAAATAAAATAAATACAAATTATAATTGTTTTTGATAGATCAGTTTTGATGAAATTGAATCGATGAAACTGAACTCTCAAATTTGATTAAAGGGGCACAATTTGTACTTTCTATCACTTAAATGATGATTTGTGTGAAAATAATATAAAGAGAGTGCCCTTTAAATAAAAAATGAAATTGAACTTGTTTTAAATACTAATTTTGTGACAAAGATAGGAATATATAAATGGTTAGAGTTACACGTCGGGTTAGGTGAGTTGGGTACTACTGACCCACCTAAGATGAAATTAAGATTAACAGACTCATCTTGAGATATCCAAAATACGTGCCTTTTGAAAACCCCTATCCAAACCTAGAAAGATACCTCTTGATTCTAAATCAAACCTGAGAACCCAATAATTTTAATAGATTGCGAAAAAAATAAGCAATTATATAGAAAAAAAAAATTAAGATAGATCCTGAAAGTGGTATAAGAAATATAAAGTCCCACAAATAACTCAAATTTGATAAATTAAGAATTTAAAATAGAAGTAAAAAATGAAAGGAAAACACTTTTTTATACAATCGTATGAGAAAAATTTAATATTCTAATTAAACTCAAATTTGTCCTCTACCTCTCTCTCCCTCGACTTATGCCTGGTGTTGTTGCTTTATATTTGTTAATATAAATTACCACTTAATTTAAATTACATGATATAAAAATATCATTAATTTATATTAAAAAATAAAAAAAATAATTACTAATTTTAAGATAGAATAGAAACTAGTCTATCATCAACATACAACCATTAAATTTAAGTTACATAAAATAAAGGTTTAAGATAAAGTTTTTTTTGTCAACTGTCTACTTTATTTGTTTAAATCAAATGAATACAAGTTTTCGAATATAGTTTATTTGTATGATAATCTGCAATTTATTTTAATAAATTACTATTTTATTAAAATGAAGATCAGTGATAAGTGTGAAAGGAAGTTGTTAGTAGGGAAGAGGGAGTGAGAGAATTGGATTGGGATGTGACGTTGGCATCTAAGAAAAAGTCATTCCGTCCAGTGGTGAAGAGATGACAGGCAACAGTGTCTGTCTCTCTGTCTGTGTCTCTGCACCAATGAAACAACACATGATGTGACATTTCAGATTCTCTATTTTATATTTATTTATATTTTATTCTCCATTTTCATATTTTTTATTCAAATTCAACCCTCACTCTCACCATTTTGGGTCACATTTGATCCATTTCATCAATAATAATAATATTATTATATTAGTAGATTAGTTTAATCTAATTTTAGAATACAACTTTAATTTAATAGTATTTTATGTATTGCATTTGAATTTGAATAAATAAAATAAAAAGAGGAGCTGATATGTTCTGTGGGACCCACATGTCAGAACAGTGCAGTGGACCCACATGTATGGGACCCAAATTGCAAAACTTTAAAATGGTAGGGTAGCAAAAGATTCCTCCAAATGCAGGAAGCATGCAAAAGAGACCTCGCCTCGGTGTGCGCGACGTGAAGTGTCCCATCGTGGGTTTCCTCCCCTCAACGGTATTTGATGTGACCCATCCTCATACCATCCAACGGCTCCCGTTTGCCATTACTTTTTTTTATTATTTATTATTTATTTTTATTTTTAATGTAATTCAACGTCGCAATTTTTATCTTTTTACAATTGGTATAAGTGGGAACCAAATTACTCTATGTCAAAGAGTGACCTAAACTATTCCAGCTTTAGTTTCATATATATATTTTTATTTTAAGAATCGATGAAATGAAATTGATTATGCTAAAATTGAGTTAATTTTACATGTATTTTTCAAATTTTTTTTTTAATAATTAATGAATTGAAATATCAACTATTTTTGACACTTTTTATCGTTGGATTGAGATACTATATAAAGATTGTGGGTTAAGAGTTTTAATAGTATATCTCAATTTATTAAGAATCGAGCTTTATCAGTAGTTGATTTTACAATCTATTATCTATCATAATGGTATATTAAGATTCAATCATTTTCTTTGGTGAAAAATGAGCTATATATATGAAATTTATTTAATTTAGCTTATAATGAGGTCAATCTCATCTAATCATTTCTCTTCATATGACTAGTCATTTAGTCCAATGACTTCCATTTGTCGTGGCTCAACATATCATTTACTATTAGTGACATACTTCATGTTGTTGAGAAATTGCCTATCAAAAATTGAAATAGGATACATTTTTTTTAGAACTTAGTTTTTAACGATGAAAATAAGTTGGTTTGAAAGATCCACACTTTTATAGGAAATTCATAAAAAAAATTTAACAAATCATTTTGAGTATGCTACAAAGTTACTATATGACTTGAGCTTAATCCAATGATAATATATCTTAGAATAGATTTAAGTTGGATATGAGTTCAATTCGTATAGACTATTCCATCAAATTAGATGATTAAATTGAAAGGCGAGCGTTAGGGGTGTTAATGATACTGATCAGTTCACCTCTTCTGCTCCTATCATATCCGGAAATAAGGGATTGTCAACACGGTTTATGAAGAAGATTACACTATGCCATCTGTAATTCCATACAGAGAAAATCTCTATTTTGTATTCTTATATATACACTTGTAAATCAATCAAGAAAATATAGAAGAGTTATTTCATTATGGGGGATTGTTATTTTAGTGCATTTGCACATCAAAGTCTTTGGTGCAACCAATTAGGTTCCACCTTTTCGACAAATTCAGGGATATTTTACACTTAAAAAATTTAAAAGACAAAACATGGTTGCTCGTACCCATAATTTTATGATATAAATGCAGAAGATCATCTAATTAAGTCACATTTTCATATTCTAGTTGAACATGTTTCATTTTCTATGTTGATTAAAGGCGAAGTAACTTTAAAAGTTGACTTCAAATAAATGGAATTCTGAACTGATGGGGTTAAAAGGAAAGGAAAAGATTATTCCTTTCACTTGAATATGTGGACGAAACCATAATCTTCTATTAAGAACACAAGATCTTTCTCGCCCAATGTCTTTACCCTCTTATTTACTTGAGAATCACAAAAATCCTTTTCAAAAAATTTAAATTTGTTCATTTAAAATACGAGTTCAACTTATTTATTTAGAGAGGGATGACACATAAAGCATGGGGCCCATTTGGATGTATTGATTTTTGTGCATAGTTACAGTGTACATAATGTCAGATGGACACTGTTAGGTAGGACATGTTCTGATTGGACTGATTTTAAGTCTTTGTTGAATTTGAAGTTGATTGATGAATGCAAAGGCTGCAACCACACCAATATCAAGTGCTTCCCCTTTCATTTACTAAATTCTACAGTTTATGGCTCCATTTTGGGGACCATCACTTTTTGTCCATTTGGGCTCATTATCATTTTGAGGCCCACCAAAGTTTATATTATTGCTTAACTAAGCTTAAAATTTAATCACTTATTCGTATATCTATAAAAGCAGGAGTAGAAATCTTAGTATCAGTCGAGATATCGGCCGATAAATTTCTTTATCTCTTATTATTATTATTTCTTTTTACAAAAACCATCAATATCAGGCACAATATATATCGAATATCGGCTGATATATAAAGGTTTTAAAAATCGATATACATATCGGCTGATATTATCACCCTTATATAAAAGTTGCAACATTCAAATTATACATGTATCATATATACAGTTTGTTATTGAAAATTAATTTTATCGAGTTTCAATTTTAAATAGATGAAATAAATAATTTTGATAACTACTTGACTGAAACCCAACTCATGATTTTCCTCCTCTCACATTAATAGGGGTGGAAATAAGTTGAATTTAAATTTGGTCATTGACCCGTTTATTCACTTGTTTATTAAATGGGTTTCATTTTTTTTGAAGTACTAGGTATTTAGGCATTTTAGAGCACACAACTAAATTTTTAGGGCATGTGCGAATCTTTCTATCCACACACACTGGATAAAAATAGGGGGAGTGACCCTTATATATTGAGAGTGGGACTTGAATCCAAAATCTCCCACCACTTTATTGGGACCAATTTAATAAATGGGTCACTTGTTGTATTAAGGTCAAACATTATTTTCTAAGTTGAAAGGTTGCATATTGTCATTTTGGGTTAATGCCAATACCTATAAATTGACATTCACTTTGTTTTTTAATTTTAATGACTAAGGTATTCAGGTTTCTTAGAGCACTCGATTAATCATGAGAGTATGTGCAAGTCTCTTTACTCATACACACCAGATAAATTTACGGGGAATGACCCTTTAAAGTAGAGTAGGAATTGAACTCAGAACTCCCTCTTAGTGAGGCGGGTTCCTCGCAGTCACTCCAACCCCTTTGGGTTAATGCATTTTGTTTTGAAACTTCTATTTTGTACAAGGACCATGATTCAACCCATTTCGTGAAAGAATCAAAATTATTTGTCCAAATTTGAGCAAATATCAGTAGGAAGGTAACAAAATCACTATCTTTTTTTTTTGCCTGTCATATAATAAAATAATGAAAATACAATTATTTTTTAAATAATAGAATACTCAGAATTGAGGGGGATTTAAATTATTTTAATCCTATATGTTCATTACAACCTTGAATGGAAAAAAAAAAACTATTATTCATATCAAACAATAATAGCAAGAGACAAAACACTACTTACTGGAATTGAATTAGGCAAATTCTTCAAATAAGCTGTCAGTGTTATGCCCATCTGTAGTACTTGAACTTCTAACTTTAAAGTTATGATAATGAACACTTACCAAGAATAAAAAGACGTTACTAAAATTCATGTTTTGAAACTATCCTATTCTTTTTGTGATCATAAGATCATAATTATCAATTTTTTTTATACTAACCTATAAATACACGAAATCACTCACAAGTATCATGTATCATAATTATCATTTATTTTAGTTTTTAGACTATGACGAAAGTAATAAAACAATATCAAAGACAAAGATGTAAAAGATAACCCACATGGGTATAGCTCAATTGGTTGCCTTCCTTCTCAGGAAGAGGGAGGTTGTGGGTTCGAGCCCCTATGGCTTAACCTTGGTATGCCCTAGGGGTAGTGGGCTCACCTGTGGTGGTTTTACACTGGGCATCAGAGAATTGATTCTCAACGAATTTGGTGATAATCTTTGTGGGTTTTAAATTTACATCTTTCTTGCTTTCTCATCCACACCATAATCTCATGAAGATGTATTCGAAATCAGACACTGTTGAATTAGATGTTCACATGTATTTTTTAATCTTAAATAAGATAATATAAAAAGTGATGACAATTTTTTACTATTCGTACATAGTAACAACATCGTTTAAATGGTGAAAAGTAAAAAAAAAAAAAAAGTACATTCACTGAAAAGGTGGAGTACCGCGAATACAACCTAAACATTTTGAGTGTGATCTTAGTATTATCTCATGTGATATCACCTCAACTTCTCCAATTAAAGTGTCCAGATCCCATATGGTCCTTTTTTTTTCTAAAAAAAAAAAAAATTGACCTAATTTTTGTTTATTTTATTTACTAAAGAAAGAATTCTGAATATGGGCACTTATGAAATTTAACACAAATGAAATAGTGGGTACTAGAAGATTTTATTTTTTGAATTTGTGTGGGAAACAATGGGAAACCCAGCATACCCGGTGAAAAACCTCCACAAGTGATATCCACTGCCCTTATGGTACACCAGGTTAGATCATGAGTGCTCGAACTTGACATTTCCCGCTAGAAGATTATTCTCTGGATTGTGATAAGACTAAAAAAGAAATGAAAGATGAACTTAAGATAACAAGAAGTTTAAGAGTTACTACAAGATCCCTCGAATATCAGTTCTTTAGGTATAATAAATATAAACAAGGGTCTTCAACTTACATTCCATATTTTCAATAAAATCCTGGTGTCTTTTGGGCTCCTTCCCCAGCCAAAGATTCACCAATTCTTACTTGATTGCTGCCTTCAATGCTTAGCCCAAAATGAATGTGAGGGAAATGTGCCCACTGCAAAAATAAACTACTGATTTTAGTAGCTTCTGAGAAGGTCTGGTAACTTGAATCATTAGCAAACCCCATCTGTAATTCAAGTGAATCAATGGGTACTAAGTAATATGTTTGTAATTAACTTATAAGTTAGAAACTTGGTTAAGCAGTAATGTAGGAGACACCAATAAATAAACAGAAGTGAAAAAAAGGAGAAAATAAAGTATTGGGTATCATACAAGTTTTAGTTATATAAATGAAAGAAAAGAAAAGAAGAAAAATTAAGGACTTGTCAATTGAAGATGCAGTCTTGTATTAATAGTTGTAGTAGTAGTAATAATAATCATTTTTTTTTTTAATTCAGAGTGGTTGGTCTAACAGTGAAGAAGCTCTCCTCGTGAAGGAGATCTTGAGTTTGGTTTACGCATAATCTCTCCGGGCCACTCTCCATGGGGTTACTTCTCATTGTTTGAACCATGTATGTATGTATAGGGAAGTATGCACATGTCCCGAAGGATTAGTCAGGTAAAGTCCTCTATGGGTGAGATGCTTGAACACCTTCGGTAATTAAAATAATAATAATCATATTATTTTCCATTTTAAAGTGCATCATTCAATTCATGGAGCAATAATATGCTGCCGCCGTCTATTTCTTCTTCTTCTTCTTCAAATTGGAAATAATCCATCAACCAAATGTTAGTGTGTGTTGATATTGTGTGAGTTCATTATATTAGTATTTTCTTGAGTCTTATTTGCAGAAGCTCTTCCAGCTCTTCCACAAATAGATCAATGTACGCACATGAAAAATCAAATATTATCGTCATTGTTACCATCATCATTAGTGATTATTCTATCTATTTATAGTTCGACTTTCACATTCTAACATATTTTTCTTTACTCTCTCAGTTTTAATTTTTAGAGCTCTATCTTAGACTCCCTTTCCTCGTCTCATCCACTGAACTTTACTCATCAATCTCAGTATCATGTCTACCGCTTTGTACTTTTTTATTTGTGTTTTCTTCATTGTCCAATATTTCACTTTATAAAATATTGCTGATTGAGTTTGTAAATGAAAATTGCACATTTTTTTCCATCATTCTCATTCAGTAAGGAAAATAACCCTAATACAATCATTAATTTCCTACTATTTTTTTATTTTATTTTCGATCTTCTCAATTACTTACATTTTTTGCAGCAGTACTGAATGCTTCCCTGTGGCTAATGTCAGGATTACTAGCTTTTATCCTTTGGATCTCCTCCCTGTGAAAGAAAGACACAGATTAACAACAATTAATTAAGTTTAAAAATTTTAATACTGTTCAAAGCAAATCTTCCATCAGTTCTTTAACCATTTAATAGCATTCAGAAGGATTATTGATAAAAGAACCTGTAATCTTGCAAACTCACTTAATAAATCTGTTGTAGGCAGAAGGAACACGTGGCCTCTTTTCTGGTGCTGCTTAATGATAAGTTCAGGATATCAAAAGATTAAAATTAGTAACCATTTTTTTAATATCTGGTTTATATTGATTTTTGATGTGCTCCACGCAAAAATAATTGAAGAAATAATTTTTTTTGAAGTAGAACAAATATTTTGAGACGGAGAGAGTATATATAGTGAGAGAGAGTTACGTGGTATAGGTAGCATTCGAGGCTGAGCATTCTCTGTGGAGTCTAACATCAAAATCTTATTGCTTTTGGAAGAAGATCCAAAATCGCTACCTTTATCTTGACAATGGTAATTCTGATGCTGCACATTATTTCCGTATATAAGTAAAAAAATAAATAAAATTTATTTTACTACAATAGTGAATTAATTTTTAATTGAACCTTTGACTCAAAAATAAAAAAATCCAACAATTTCCTTTCTATTCTCATCATCAATTACTGAAGACATTTCTATTCTATCTTTGTCTCTCAAGGGATCTTTCCACTGATTTATATTTTACTTTATTTATTTCTTCCAAATGTAAACAATATCAGAAGAAAGGGCAACCAATATTGGCTGGTATTTATTTATTGATTTAGTGAAAATTTTACTTTCTTTTCTTAAAAAGTTTGAAACTCTTAATCAATTATTCAATTCCAACATCATTTTTCTCAAAAAAATTCTCCAAAAATGTATGACCCAAATAAGTTTCCATCACACTCCAATATATATATATATATATATATATAAATTTTTTTTTTTCTGAATTCATATTTATGCAAGTGATCTTGAAAGAGTTCATAAACATCCTAATATACTTATTAATGCCAAAGATCTTGACCCACTTCCTAAAGAAGAAACTGGTGCCAGAAGATTTATCCTCTTAATAATTTTTTTATTTACCAATGAAGATAAAAAAGAAGTATAGAAAGAATGTGTTTACCTGAAAACCTTGCAATGGGAATGCTTGTAACAAAGATCCCATATTTACTGACAACAAATTGGCACAATGCCCACATCTGATTGGGACAATGTTGAATAAATTACTGAACGGGACACTTACCTGCCAAAGAAGAAGAGAGAAATTGAAAGAGATTTAATAAAGAGAATTTAGTAGGAATATTGATATTTTTATAATAAAGAATACCGACATATTTTTTTTTTTATTTAAGTGATGATAAGTGAATAAAAGGACAAGTCTAGCGTCTGTATCATTTCTCAAACTTTCAACTATAATACAATTTTTAGCTATTAATCAAGAAATGATCACAAATTGTCAAGCCATATAAGGCATGTACTCCTTGGTTGGTGCCATGAAATTAATGTAATTTTAATTTCTATGGAGTAGTGTAAAATTGAGGGAGTGTTGAGAGAAATATTTATTACTGTAGTTTTAAATTCTTTCTCAAAAATTTAAATTAAATTCATTTTTTGTTATATTATACCATATATGTAATAATTTCTACCAATATAAAACCAATTAGCTTGGTTTCGTGCACCACTTTTGCACATATACATACTCTAAACTTAAAGATATTGAAAAACAAAAATGTTTAAATAAAACTTTCTTTATACAAAATTTACATATTAGCCTCTTCGAAAGTAAAATTTATATTTTGATTTAAAATAAATTTCTTCATTCTCCCATTGGCTTTTATTTTCTCTTAAAACCCAAAAAGATTAAAACATTGTACATTCACTCCCTTTTCCTAAAGATTAGGATAACCTTCCTTTCCAACTGTTGTCACTAATCTCAGTTTTAGCAGATTCTTTCTATTATAAGTATTAGAATTTTTAATTTTATCATTTATTTTGCTTACAATATAATTCTGAAGATGGAAAATGCACAAAAGAAAATGTACAGCAAAACAATGTAGAAATTTTAGGTAGAATCCCAAAAGAATATTGCAAAACAATTGTGATAATTTTAAAATTGTTTTCACTCACCATATTGGGCACTACATAAACATCTCTATCTAATTGCAAATTTCTCAAATATTAATAATCGAGGTATTATTAATGTAACTGACTAATGTAGCAGTATAACATAATCAAACATCATTACTTTAGCATGACATTGATAAAGAAAGACATGTTAGATTATAGAACGATTGATGATATAGTTTATGATTAGGTTAATTGAGTAAGAACTCTCTCTACATTTCCAATGTGGGACTTGTTCGGAGTCCAAATGAGGTAGCCTGAGACTTGGCTCTGATATCACTTGTTAGGACCGGATATCCAACCCAAAAGACTACCCTGATATGTGGTGACTCAAGTTCTTTATAAATCCCTAAATCTCCCTCTACACTTCTAATATCAAGTGATCTTAGAAGCTTGGACACTTTGGTCATAAAAAAAAATCATTTCCTTTATTTGCATGTAAAATTTTACAGCTCCCAATTAGCATCCTGGGTTATGGAGTTCTGGTTGAGAGCAGTTTTTTGAATTGCACATTTTTGAAGATCAGAATAATCCATTCACTGCCTTTAGAACGTCGATTGAAAATACAACTTTCCCCACTGTCCCATTCATTATGGTGTCCAATCACTTGGTTGCTCCACATTCACAGGCATACTTGCCAAGCATTGTAAAATTTGTGTTAATGAGAATACTTAAAAAAAGGAGAAGAACTGAGTTTAAGACTTGGAAGAATAAAAACAGAAGAAAATGATCTTTAAAGATCTATAATAGAAGAGATAAAATGTGTGATAATAAAGGATAATCGAAAAGACTGATGATAAATAAGAAAAACTAAGAAGTGGTAGTATGTGTATAGATTATGAAAGGAGGAGAAGAAGAAAAGAAGATGAGAACGACTACTGCTTTCAGGAAGAAGATCATGAAGAAGAAACATGTCTTCCTTTGCTCAGGTAAGAAGATATTTACAGCCATTGCTTTGGACAATCACAATCTTTAATTCTGCCTTGGTATTTTATTACAGAAACTAGTAAAAGAGGTGCTCCATTATCTTAGTTTCTTTTATAGAAGAGAGATGATAGGCGCGCCGCCGCAGTCACGCTATCGAGCAAGACCCTTTCTTCGCTATGTAAATGGAGGGCTGGAATAAGTGCCAAAACCCTCAACAAAAGAATGGATTAAGGTGATAAGAGTGTTATCAGGAGACACTAGGCTTCGGAATTGAGAAATTCTCTCTTTTTTTAAGCGGATTTTGCTCATCAAGTTCCTGTTTGATCACCACAATATTCTTACTTTTGGGGTTAATGCTCTCAAATCTCAATGGTACACACATTTTTTCACATACATTAACCCATTTCTTTCCACTTACAGTGTTAAAAATAAGATCGTAAAAAAGGGTATCGTTCTCATACCAAAAGTAGAAGCAATAGTGGGTATCTAGGAAATCTAACTGGACAACAGATCGCGTTTTCTCCATGAATTTTTTGTTTTTTTTTTCGTCTTTTTAAGATGGTGATTTTACATTACCATTTTCTCTCGTGATGCACCTTTAAATGAAAATTTCAATTTGACCTTTGTTTTTAGAAAAAAAAAAGAGGAAAAGAGAGAGATCAAGTTCGATTGTGAAGGAGAGAATCTAAAGACTTAAAAGGAATTGAGTCATTTCACCTATCAAATTAGTTTCTTAGATCAGAAGATGAGTTCTAAGAGAAGATAGGGCAAAATTGAAATTTTTTATAAGGTAATATAAAAAAAAATCATTGTGCAAAAATGACTATCCTCTTTTTAGCTTCAAACCTTCATATAAACTATCTTCCTTTCTCTTTCCTTTCGGCACTCCTGGCTTTTCTGCTTTCCAGCAAAAGCTAGACAAAGATGAGAGAGAGAGAGAGGGAAAGAGACAAGACAAGACCAGACACCCAAAACCCATAACTACAAATCTCACAAACGAGGCTATGAATAAAGAGAAATGAATCAGAGATCGGATTTGGTGCATTCTTGTTGTTGTCTGAGAATCTCCAGTGTGAAATTCAAAAAGCTAAACTCCAAGTGAGGAAAAGAGTTTAAAAGGATGGTTAAAAGAAGCTTTGGCATCATGAATGGAGACCCCAAAAAAAAGAGCTACTGACTGTGCTTCCATCATGATCACCACTCTTCTTCTTCCTCCTCTTTCTTGTTTATTTTAACCTCTTTTTTAATCTCCCAAGAGATGTTCAAACTGTCAGTGGTAGTGATCAAAAAAGAAACTGCAAAACCAGGAAGACAAGTTTTTCTTTTCTTTTTTTTCTTTTTTTTTTTTAAAAAAAAAACTTAAGTAGGGTTTGACCATAAACACTTGAGAACTGGGTTAGTTGATGGTTAGATTTAATTTTTGACAAATTTCTCTGATTCAATGTTTATGGGAATTGCTAAAAAAAAATCTAAGAAAGCAGTATTTGTCACTTTGTTTTGCAATTAATTCTTAGATTCTCTTTCATGAAGGAAAATTTCTTGGATAAGACCACTCTCCACCCTCCTCCATTGCACTGATAATGACCACTAGATTCATACATGTCAGTTAGAATTTGGGTATCCATCGAAATAGACTAGCCCATTAGGCGGAGGGATCCAAATCCTTTATAAATCTCTAGATCTCCCTCTATACTTACAATGTGGCACTCGTTCGCAGTCAGCCCCAACAATGTCTTCTTTTGATGATCAATCTAATGAGAATATTCTATGGTTTTTAACTGAAACTGACAACCTTCACTGTAATACAAGTGAACACTTACCAACGTACTTTCACACTGAATATTTTACAGATTTCACTTATTGAATCACAAGTCGTGATGCATACTTCTGTGTATGATCATTAATTAGAGAAGAACTTTTACATTTGAACTTAGGGAACTATTGTTAAGATGGAAAAAAGATAATTTTGTGTTTGTTAATTTGTACTTTTCATTGATATACTCAAGTTTCTATGCAAATTTTTAACATAACAAATGTGCTAAAAAGAAGATTTTATTATAATATTTTGGATGCTTCAATCATGAAAAACAATTTCCAAACAACAGTGAAGTGTACATGTAATAAGGAACATGAATTTGAATGTCGTTTTTTCTGTTGGTTATAATTATATTGACAAATTACAAATATAATTCCTTTTCGACTTCGAAAAATAGAAAAAAATTGACTGTCAACAATGATGATGAGAATGAAAATTATAATTCTTGTATATGCCCATGTGTTCTTTCAATGGTATATGTAAGATAGCTAAGGATCAACAAAATAGGTTTCTCACATTTCCTCTAAAATTCAATATTTAATTTCCTCATATTATTCAAGATTTGGGGCTAGAACTGACTTAAAAATAATATCATCAGTACATGTAATCTAAAATATATACTGCTGAAGTTGTATTTATATCATCAAATTACTGCTAGGTCAAGATTCATTTCTTCACTTTTGACACTTTTAACTTAATAATTGTGTTTAATTTTTTATTATCTTAAAGCATTTACAAATTCTAAAGTTTTGATTTAGGGCATAAGTAGAACAATAAAGGTCATACACTATTAGACAAATTCTAAAATTTTGAAGGGCTTTGGGTCTAAACCATCTTCATAGTGGCAATTAAATACTAAAAATATGAAGAGTAAGACCCCCAAAATTTTCAGCCATTTAAATGAATATAGATTTTATTTGTGGGTTTCTATGTACAAACAACAAATAAATAGTATAGATTTTATCTGAATTTTGCAAGAGCAAAGAATTCGATCTTCTAAGTTTCTAATATTTGGGGCTTAACTCATTTAAGAATTTACCATGCAAGTACTGTCTGATGATAAGAAATAAAACAGCTGATCCTTCAGTGAATTTTGAACTTCCTCACCTTTCAATATTATCATAAGAGTGTTTTTTTTTTTTTCAATTTTCTCAACAATCGTTATCATTTTGAACAAAGAACAATTTACGAAAAAAAAAAAAAATAAGAAAATGGGTTTTGATCAACTTTCTTTAAGATTTCTGATTAGCATGTTGATAAGGATGGGAGAGAGAGAGAGAGAGATGATAAATAAAATTAAGATGGGCAGATGGGTAAGAAAAAAATTCTTTAAAAATTGGAAATTGAGTTCATTTACGTGGAAATATTAAGGAGAGAAGGATATGTTTACCGCTAAGATGGTGTTGCACAAGTTGCAGTGAACATAGCACATGCGTTCGGATGCAACATCGATCGACATTTTTTACTCGTCGAATCACTGACGGCGAGATCTCGGCAACTTGCTTGGTGAGGAAGGAGAGGAAGAAGAAGAAGAAAAAGTAGTAGTAGAAGAAGATGAAGGGAGAATAAATGAAGAGAGGAGAAGACAAGTGAATTTTTTCTTTTTTGAGAGAGAGAGTGAGAGAGGTAGAATTACACTTTTATAGTAAGTAGATGTGGAAAATAAGGAGTGGGGAAAGAAGAAGTGGTATTGAGAAGTGGAAAGTGGTTTTTGGAGAGGAGGGAAGTGGTATTGATTGGAGGATGGAAAAATGAATGGGAATAGATGGGAGTCATCATTGAATGAATGAGTGGGTGGGAGTCTTACCCCACTTTGCATTTCATTCTTTAGAGGGAGAGGGGGCCTCTCATTCATTTGTAAGACAACCCTACACTCTTTAAATCCTTGTAAAAGAGAGATAGAGAGAGACAATACATAGGATAGCGAATTAAAATGGCCAAACTACCCATACACATATCATTTTGTAAGAAATCAATTCACTTAAGTGACTCTAATTTTTGGAACAAGTGTAAATCTTCTCATCCGCACACGTCAAATATAGAATAATGGGGATGACCCATTTTGTATTGAGAGAGACTTGATTCTAAGACTTCCCACAAATAAAGACAGATTTTGACTATCAAACTAACCCTTTAGAGTTTCAAGGCTCTTCATTTTGAAATTAAATAAAAAATTAATTTGAAAAAAAGGAAAAGAATTTAAAAGAAAAAGGAATTTATAAATAAATCTCAAATAGAATTCTAAAAATTCCATTATTCATGAGCCACTGAGCTCAACTAGAAACAAGTTTACTTTGTAAATCATTCAGTCATGTGGTGAGCAATATCTACTGCACTTATGGTAAGTAAGTGGATCGCAAAGGACTGGTGATAGTGGAATAGGTGTTGGCAGTGGCACACTTTGTTCTATATAGTGCACATAAATGGGACTTGCACCATCTGAAGTTTATGCATCTCATTTTTCTTTTAAAGGTACAAAATTTAATTGAGATTTTCTAAATCAAATATTTATACTTTTCTTTTCTTTTCTTTTCTATTGAGAAGTGAATGAGAGACGGACTTGATTTCGATCATATTGTATTTTTTTTTTATGATTAAGGTATTCAGGTCTTTTAGAGCAATCAATCAATCCTCCACGCATGTGCAAGCCTCCTTACCCACACACATCGAGTAATTTTACGGAGAGTGGGCCTTTGGAGTGGAGTGGAAATCGAAATTAGAACTCCTACTTCCTGAAACGGATTCTTGGCCATCACTCCAACCCCTTCGAATTTTACATGATATTTTTTTATTCTATTAACTTTTTTAAATTATAATTTATGATTATAATCACTTATTTGAGTCTTTATAAATTATTAATTCCTCATAGACTATGCGAGTTACTCAACTGCACCTTTATTTTTTCTAAGATATATATGTATGCCATCTTAAATGCTTCTACAAAATTGAGTCACATTAAAGCACACATTTTTCAAACTCTGTGCTCTTTAAATTAACCATTCTAGACCCCATTTGCTTGCTTAGTTAGGTAAGAACAAAATATCTATCACAACACCCTTTGTTTAATGGCTAGATTTTGAGAATGTATTATACTGAAGAATGTTAACATGGTTTTCTTTATGGTATCAGAGTATGGAGGTGAACACCTACATATGAGGGACGGTGTGAAGTTCACAAAAGCCCCGCATTACCTAGATTGAAAAACCAGTAACTCTATATAATACTTAAGACACCCTTCTTCAATGGTTAATTTTTGAAAGTGAGTTTTACTTCAAGAATATTAACATGGATTTTTTTAGAAGACCAAGACTTGATAATATTCTTGAGGTATAACTTACTCTTAAAAGTTAGCCGTTGAGAGGAAGGTGCCTCAAATGTTATATGAAGTCATTGACTTTTTATTACTTTCACACCCGCCTTCCGTGCAACTGAATCCTATGATTGCACACAGAATCTGATCTGATACTATGTTAAAAAATCAAGACTTGATAACATTTTTGAGATAAACTCACTCTCAAAAGCTTCTCACGCCTCAAGTGTTATATGAAGTGATTGACTTTTCAAATTAACTAACGTGGGACTTTTGTCACTTTCACAATTTTCTTTATGGTATCAGAGCAGGCAAGGCAGCCGCTACACGTGAAGGAGTGTGAAGTGACTCTATATAACACTTGAGACACCCTTGAAAACAATAATCTAAGATTTGAAGTTGACAATTAAGATAGAAATCTAATACGTTTGCTCATTAATTTTAATGAATTTAATGAGATAACTAACCACAATCTCTACCCTTGAGTCCTTTAACTTGCACTAGTTGAGTTCTTTGAAATCTTACTGTAAATATATTATAAGTATTTGCCAATTGTACGAAACTTGTCAAAAGTTACGTTGGAATAGTTATTTTCCTTTACTTTAGAAGGTATGGTACAACTCTTCACTTTGAATTTTTTTTTTTTTAAAAAAAAAATCGAAATCATAATCAAAATGGAATTTAAAACTTTCAATGATGCCTAATAATTATGAGAGCAATACGACATTGACCAATATTTACTTATGGCAAAAGCAACAGAACATGTCATGTACGAATCATGACCCCATTGTGTGAACCCTAATGTCAATTTCCACATGGAAATGGACCTCTTTTGACCATCATTTCAATATTTACAATTAACCATCATGCTACTGTGAACAAACAGTACAACTCTGTCTAGTGCATTTGTCTTTTAGTGAATTTATCTTTATTTTAATAAACTAAATGAAACTTGTTGAAATTTTGAAAATTTAATTATAGTAATATTTAAATATAAAAATTATATATTTCAAAATTTTCTTTATTTTCTAATTCTTTTTTGAAAAATTAAAAAAATAGCAGAAAAGAAAGATATCGCCGATATATTACAGATATTTGTTCAATGTCTGGTTTGCATAAATTACAGCACTAACCCACATATGAGATGACTCTTTTGCACTATCCCAAGATTTCTCACAATAAATTAAAATAAAAAATATTTAAGAATATTTTACTTTAATATAAAAATGTTGCTAGAGTCAAATGGTGGGAAGACATTTGCTTTTGGAAAGAAGGGTTTTGTTGGGATATCGAATATGAATAGATGTTGTGTTGTCTGCTGAAATGACATCTCCATGCAGCTTTCTTTAATGCACAAGGATTGCGTATTCATGGATGGCCTTTGCTGCTCCTCTTCCTTTCTTTCCTTCTTCCTTTCTTTTCTTCATGCCCAAACAAAACAAGGATAATTAAATTACCATCTAACATAAACTAAATCAATGGCAATCATTACATAAACGAATTGCAATCCTGGCCTTCTAATGTCTGCTTTGCAAATAGATAGTAAAAAAAAGGTGGGTTTGAATCAATTACTTTTTAATTTGTACCAAGTTAAGATCATATTTTGTGTAATCCAATCTGTTTAAAATTATCTAAAGTACTTAGTTTGACTTGCTTTTTAATTTGGATAAAGTTAAGATTATTATTTTTGTAATCCAATCTACCCACATTATCTAAATTATATGCGTGTATAAAAATAAACTCTTTATTTTTGTGATTAAGTGAAAATTATGTTTTAGTGGCGGAGACTTATTTTTAACACATACTAATGCAATGTACATATACTTAATTAGTTATATGGGTTGACGTGTGGCCCAATTTAACTCAACCCAAATTTGTTATCCTTAATTAAAATTAGATTGAGATTTTTAAAAATGAGTTGAGTTATGGGCATGTTACAAGAGGGGCAAAATATATTTTGGAGATAAAAATAGTAACCCTGATTTAATATAGGCAGCCTCAGATTAGACTTTGAACCCAACCCGCTCATCCAAGTGCACCTTAAAATTTTGAATGTTACAAGCTATTTATTTTTTATGGCCTATCTCACGTACTTGTCATCTTAAATTCTCTATCCATCTCATTAACCATATAAATATGCAAGCTCACCATTGAAAATGAGTACTCATTTATCCAAGAGTTCTTTTTTCTTCTTGACTAGGGTTACAGTGAATGTTTTGACTTGAATTGATAATTACATTGATGACTTAAGTTAAATTTAAAATCAATCCAACTCAACCCGAATTCTATATGTTGTGTGTTTTTGAGATAATAATTCTTTATTTCACAAAAATAATGAATAAAATTCAGATCTATTTAGATCTGACCCATATCTAGGGCTGCAACTTGGGTCGGGTTTTGGCCCGACCTGAGAAATCATGCGGGCCAGGTCGAGAATTTCGGGTCAGCAGGTTGGGCCGGGTACAGTCCTAATAAAATTCGCATGAAATTCGAGTCGCATTCCATATATATCAACTCGGATCGGGTTGAATTTTTAAGAACCCGACCCACCCGACCTGGATTGCAGCCCTACCCATATCCAAAAATCTAGTTCCTTATAATGGAGCCATGGCACCATAGCCACATGTTGTGAAAATGCATCCAAAATTGAGGTGGGGTCCCTAAATCTTCTCAGACAGATAGAACCAAAAAAGATTAGATTTTGCAACATCTTCTATCTACAGTTGAGCCATGAATTGAAGAGGGTCCCACAATGGGTGCACCTAAGGAACTCAATTTGAGGAAGTCACCAACACTAGCAATCTCATTCCATTATTTTGTTATTTTACTTCGAAATTAAAATATACAAAGGTATTTTTGTTAGAAGATGAATCTTAGTTTTTTATGCTCCAATGAGTTGGATATTTTGAAGTGTTATTGTTAGATAAATTTTTAGTTGAATATTTGGCATATAAAATATCTTTATCGAATCAATCAAGTTATATTTTTAAGATCTTTAAAATTTAATTAATTAAATTATTTTCACTTTTTAAATTTATAACTTTTAAAAACATAAATTTATTATTTCTGATTAATGTTGAAGAGCTACATATTAAAAAAAAAAAAAGACCTTTGAAGAATTAAAAATAAAAAAAGTTATAGACTAAATATCTTGTATATAATAATAGTTTTTTAAAAAATGTCACATGAGGCAATACATTTCATCTTCACGAGCGCATTTTGGTCGATTTTAAATACCACCGTCATTCGTGTCGTTGGCCCACGTGTCATTCTCCTTCAACGGTCCAGATTTTTCCATTGTGGTGGTCCCACATCCTGAGCATGATTAAGTGGCTGAGAAGATGGCACGTAGCATACGAACCATTGCTGGAAAAAGGTAAGAGTAATTTATCCACATTTATTGGATGTCTAATTCAAGAATTTAAGAATTGTTACATTGCCCCTCATGAAAAAAAGTCCAATCTATTTATTAGACCCATGTGCAAATTCTATTCAAGTTTTGATTATTTTGTCTTCAATTCCAAGCTCATAGTTAAATTTATTAATATTATAGATGTATTCATATATATAATATGTTATATTTTATATAATATTAAAATTAATTTTTACCCTTTATTAATAGTCCAAGTTAGGTCCAACTATTGGGTATGTATTAATATAACCTTATTTAATTATTAGATATCAGCATGGGAGAAAGATTAGTTTAATTAAATGTGTAATTTATAAAATGAAAATTCTCTTTTTCATACATATGTCAATTTCTAACCGCTCAAAAAAAATGTCAATTTTTATTAAGATGAAATTTCTAAAATTTTAATAAAATGAAAATTCTATTTTCATACATATGGCAAAAATTAAGATGAAAATTCTAAGATTTTAATAAAGTATTTTTTTAATAATTTTTTATTCGAACATGTTTGTCACAATCATATTTATCAGAGTCATGACCCCGGATAAGTCTGACGTGGGCCACCGCTCCGACTCCGAAAATGAAGGGAGCTCTTGTCGCTTTCATCGCACATCATGCAATAAAGCAGCCTAAGTGAGGACAATTAAAGCTGGGGTAATCTGGTCATTTACTTATTTATTTACTTCTAATTAAATATAATTAGGGAACTTGTCATTATTCAGGCGACATCCTATGTTATTAGAAGATCCAAGGAAGGGATTTGAAAATTATTTTAAATAATGTCCTTAAAGTAATTGACAATATTTTCATCTTTATGATATTTTAAAAATATATAGATTATTACCAAAGGTGATATATTGTAATAATATCGTAATATTAATTCAATCGGTAATCTTCCTCTTCAACAAAATGGGAAGTATCGAGTTCGAGTTTCGCCTCACATGGTCTGTGCCCTAAGGTAGTGAGTATCACTCGTAAAAATTTTACATTGAGTTTCCTACGATTGTCTATAGGTAAATTAAAAAAAATCTCTCCTACTTATGACAATAAATTATCCCCATCGATCATTTATTGTGAATCAAATATATATTCGTTACCCACATGGTTTGATAGAATTAATAAAAGTCATTTACTGTATAATTTTATTTGAATTAATAAAGTTAAGTTATATAATTTATTTTTAGTATATTATACATTTACTTAAATTTAATAAATATAGGAGAAAAGACGATCTCTTTGTCAATGATACAAATAGTTTTGATGATAGTGATCTTATGTGATTGGTGGCACGGTAAATTTTGTAATTATTATTACACTAGACAATCACACGTAGAATCACCTATCCAATAGAATTTCCTAGAACACTTCCTACCAATTGAGACTACCTAAACTTTCACTTCTATTAAGACCAGAGAAAGTAAAATAAAGTAGACATTTCTCCTTAAGTAACTGGTGTGAGAAATAACATGACTGTGTTTGGACGAGGAGGAAAAAGGAGAACGTAGGAGATTCTTCTCTTTTCTCCTATATTGTATTTAGGAGTGAGAGAAATAACCTTTTTCTCCATTTTAACTCAAAGGAGTTGGAGTGATGGTTAAGAACCCCTGTAAGGAACTAAGAGTTTTGAGTTCGATTTCCACTCCATCTCAAATGATCACTTTTGTAAAGTTACCTAGTGTGTAGGTAGAGAGATTTGTTCATATCTCGAAAATTAGTCAGATACTCTAAAATACTAGAACACCTCATTAAAAAAAAAAATCTCCATTTTCCCTTGTTCAAGAATCCTTTATATGAGAAATTCTATAAAATATTTTCTCTTCATCCAAATGCAATCTAGATCTTCTCTTACTATAAGACTTGAAGAAGATGATTTTGACCATTTTAACAAGGCCAGCGATCCTCCCACGGGCATTTTGTATAACCCGATACAGGTTTTAGAGTATTTCTGATTTTACTCATTCATTGACGTACCGAAGAAAAAAGAATGTGTCATTTTGGCTAGCCGATTTATACCGCAGTGGAAGAATCAATGATCCAGTGAACCGGTCAGTGAGTCGATTTATACCGCAGTGGAAAGATAAAACGGGCAATACCCTAAATCCTGTGTCTGATTATATAAAACACCCGTGGGAAAATCGCTACCCCTTTAATAATAGAAAAAACTTTCTACTAATTTTTACTGCTACATGGACAGTAAATAATCCGTTACTCTTAAAATGTTTCTCGCAATTCAACTGCGACAATTGGCTTTAACCCTTCATAGCTGATGAGGCATGCTGGGTATTGTTGGACAGCTCAGGTGAGTAAAGCATGGTCAATTGGTCATTATCACATTACTGTATTACTAGTAAATGGTTTTCCTTCCAAGCAATTTTACTAGTATAGAAAACATGTAACTAAAACTGCATGTAAGAATTTTTTAAGAAAGTTCAGAGAATTTAATGTTTGTACATTAAAAAAGGTCATCGCATAAATTATCTGTTGTGAATCAATTCATTATGAACTAGAGGAGGACTAATTTAAATTATTGAACCTGTATTTATACATTTTACTATTATGCACGTTATAATCTCATGAATTAGACAACAATTGGAACATTTTAGCTTTTAGAAATGTACTTAAAAATATTTTTTCAAATTAAGTTTTATCATACGGGGGCAAATCTAATCAAATTTATCCACAATGAAAAAACACCCCACATAAAATAACTCAATTTGATGAGCTGATACTACAATACTATCTGCTGATCCTCTGAGATTTGAATCCCTGATGGAAGTTATATCTCCTATGCTTAAAGTCATAATTCAAACAAGTCAGAATGATGGTTAAGAACCCACTATAGGAAGTTTTGATTTCGATTCTGACTCCATCTCAAAGGACCACTCTCCGTAGAATTATCCAATATGTGTGAGTAAAAAGGCTTGCACGTATTCAAAGATTAATCGGGTGCTCTAAAAAGGGTGGACACCTTGATCATAAAAAAATTCTGCTAAGTAGTCATCAACTTGAGTTTTGTGTCTCCACTTTTCCTATTTAGAATTTTAGAGTCAATTCCATGGTCATTTTACTTTAAATATAAAAAAAAAACTCAGTGAAGACAGACTGCAAGAAAATATAAAATAAAGTTTAAGAAAAAAATAATCAGACGATTGTAAATAAGAGGTGGGCAGGAAAACGTACCAAAGTTAAATAGCCATGCAGAGTCCAGACACATTCTCTTTCCTATTTTTTCGTAAATGTAGTACATTTCCATCAAATTTCCTGTAGCCAAACAGTGGAAGGAAAGACCTTGCTATTCAGCATTCTAACCTAATTCAAACAAAGCAGGGGTGCAGAGTCTATTGTGAATTATGAAAGGTGAAGTAATTTTTAGCATTTACCATGTGTTTTTGGGGTTACAATGCGCAGAATAGGAGACTTTTTTTTTTAGATTAACCTCTGAAAAATTCAGAGACAGTCCTAATAAAATCCCCACAGATAAAATCACTATCTCTAAAACACACCAATATTAGGTCATCGGGGCTCGAATCTAGATTTAAATTGTACTTTACTGCACATTCTACAATTTACTATCTAAATTTTGCACAATACTTAACTACATAATATACAAAAGATCATTTTAATTAGATCAATTGAATGATATTTAAGCCATTCAAATTTGATAATCTCAAAGTCTTGAAAAGTTTAAAATAATATACTTTAATTGATCAAATCAAAATGAACCCCCATCAACCCATAGTATGTGACTAGGGATGGTAATTTGACCTGAAAGTCTGAAGAACTTGACCCATAAAAAGGTGGGCAGTTGGATAAATAATTAAAGGCCAATTATTATTTGAACTGAGTTCCAACTCATATATGCTCCAACCTGAAAGGCCAACCCCACCATATATACCTCTTAAAAAAATATTTCATTGAAATCAGGATTTTCAATTAAAATAGGCTTCTAAACATAAATATGCAAAAAGTAAAAAAAATCTAATTTTTTTTTAACATCAAAGTACCTGAGCGTCTCACCTGACTAATCTTTAGAACATGTGTAAACATCCCAATTTACACATGCCAAGTACAACACAATAGAGAGTGACCCTTTTCATGTTGAAAGAGACTTGATTTCAAGACTTCCCGTAAAGATAGACGGATCTTGACTATCAAGCCAACCCCTCCGAGTTTAAAATTTAAAGTCATTTTCAAAGAAACTACCTTCCATAGAAAGAGAGAGAAAAGTTAATTTTCCTCTCTACTTTCTTATATGTGAAAACACAAAAACGATGTCAAGGAATTAAAATCGCACCTTGCACCCAGTCCCTTTCTCTCTCTTTTTCCTTTAAATTTTTTGAGACAAATGAAAAATCAACTGGTTGGATTAAAAGCTCAGCACTTGCTAATTAGGCTCGAGCCTGATATAGCTTGAATCCAGCCCGTTCCCATCCCTTTAAGTGGCCAAGATGGTAAACTATAATACCGTAGGAACAGAAATCCTCTTTGTTTGGTGCAGAAAGGACCCTAACTCATGTTTTTCTTGTGCCAATGAAGTAAATTTTGTAATTACCAACATAGATTTTAGTTGCAATTTTGCATTAAATTGAAAACAACTTGTACAAACAAGGGTTCCAAGAACCTTAGGAGAGAGGACAACAGAGAAGAGGTACAGTTAAAGTAAGACAAACAGTGGTCCTTCAGAAGAAACCTGGAACCTCAACAAAAAGCATTGAAGTCTTCACCCTCCCACCCTTTGGCAGTCTTCTTCCAAACTTCTGTACTAGAATCCTCCCTTTGTCATTTGTGTTGGCTGGGCTAGTCAATCCAATCAGCTAAGTTCAGATCATTTAATCATGGATTGTAACATTGGCTGAACTCGGTATTTGATCGGATTTTTCAAGGCCTGCTATTTGCAGAGTCCCTAATTTTGCCCTGAATCATCCAGAATTCCAAGTCTGTACCCAAAATTTCTGACTTATATGTACTAGGTGTACCAGGAGACATGGACCATGAAACCTGAAATTTTAACCCTAGCTGTTGGTCTGTGTATGGATGAGAAGAAAGTTTTTAGGAGCTCATTTGGTGGTGGAGAGAGCAGGAGAAACTAGGGTTTTCCCTTCAAAGTTAGAATCCATTTCTCCTTGAGAGGGAGGTGAAAATGTGAAATTGTCCTTGCCCCCCCTTTTTTTTTTCATATAGTATTTCACTTGTGATTACCCAAAAAGAGACGAGAGGAGATATGGTTTCTCTCTTGCCCCTCAACAATCGGTGTCCCCCAACAGTCAAGAAAAGCGCTTGAAAAACTATCCCCTTCCAAACAGAGTGCATTTCTATTACTTGGGATAGTAAAAAAAAAATTATAGAAAACAGGGAAAAGTCATAATGTGGCATGATTTCGTTTCACTACTGTTTCTCCTACTAAGAATTACCAAACAGGTTACTGAAGAAGAACCTCCTACTTCCTCCTGCTTTCTCCCAATCCAAATGGACCCCATTACATATTAAATGCTTAAAAAAGTATGATGTGCTTGAATTATCAATAAAAAATATGTAGTGAGAATAAGACAAAATGGACTTCAATTGGTTTTAGGTCGAATGCAAGTCAACAGCTGTAGGGGCAAAAAATCATGAACTGCAAGGATAGAAAACCCAATTTACATGATTCAGAGAACAAATGGCAATTGATAGAATTTATTGACTATTATTCAAGGTACATGGCTAAAAATAAAGCTATCTGTTTCCATGAAACTTCATCACAATGCCCACTTTCTGTCCTTTTTAAGAAATATTTACTAGATGAGTTTTTTTTTAAATGGATTCAACCATACAACAATTTGTTTGTGGTTGAAGTCCGTCCTGAAGTCCTAAATTCATGTTGATTCGGTAACTTTTGGTGGTTAGGGTGTAAATACAGATCCATGACAAACACATATTGACAACTAAGGGGTTTCTTTGGGTAACAATTTGGCCAAGTCGGGTGATGCTATTACCAGGATCCTTGGGTTTATACTGTGGATTCATATTGACAAGGTTTTCCACTAAACCTTGATCCTATTACCAAGAACTCCTTACTTCCAAAAGCTCCTTGATTCTTTCTTTCAGAGCTGAAAATTTTGAAACCACATTCTAGTAAGCTCCTAAGAATCTATATTAATTGGAGGATAGAAGTCACCATCGTTTGTGTCATGCAAGACAACATTACTGTTGACGTCTGCATCTTCTTGGGTCTTTCATATCAGATCTCCTCGTCTCAAAAATCTCAAATAACAAATGACCCAAATAAAAAAGAAAACACAGTTATTGCTCTGAAACAAGTGGACAAGGGCAACCTATAAGAGAGAAATAACACATCCACAAACTTTAATCGAAGTACCAACAGATACACTTGATGGGGACCTATGGCATCCCCGACAACAATTAATTTGCAAATAAGATAAAAATCTTTCCTCAAGACAGGACACAACCTAACAAGGGGACCTGCTCAGAGGTATAATCTCAGTTTTGAATTTACCATGTCACAGTATTCTTAGCACCATCTTTATGCTCTTGTCATCTTCATTGAAAATTTTGGTTCTTCCAACTAAATCAATCCAATTTAGTTAATGCTGATGATAACAAAAGAATAAAATTTACTAAGAAGATACATGTTAGTAGTTAAAGATTATACAAAATTTACCAGCCAACTAGGAAAACCTCTTCTCAAAAACACCACAGTTCATAAGCTTGACAGTTCCCACAGTAAAGAGTACTGGTTGTCTGAATCATTCATTGTTGGGTGCTCAGACCATCTGTTAGAAAAGTACATATAACACCAATACCTTTACCTTGAATTTAGAAACAAGAACCACATGGCTTTCGTCAAAACTGTAGTGCAGGTTCTGCTATTAATGCTACAATGGAGACAAGGACATTAGTACAAGAGGGATGAGAAATATGCACACATAGGTTTACATGTGAAAATAATAAAAACCTAATTGACAATACAGTTATGAATTGTACAAATCATGCGTCCCCTCATAAACTATTCCAGTACTGTGCAGGTATGCATAATTAAGAACTTTTTCACATTATGTACATCAGACCCAAATAAATACACATTGACATGTAATATGCCATAATGGTCCAACTATATTTTATGCAAGACTATCAATGCATCTTTCCCCTTCACTTTATGCAGCAAAATCAAGCCAGTGAAAAGGGATTGAGGAAAATTAACAATTCAACATGTACACTCTTTTTCCAATTGAGTGATGACGATAGCATTTTACTCAGAAAAGAGAGAATAAACGTTATCTAATACAACCCAAGAAGGATTTGGGCAAGCAGCTCAGCTCAGAATCCACCATCAATAGTTAACGTCCCAATTACCTACAAGGCCAGAAGGTCGTATACATCTTTGCTCTTTCATCAAAACCTTGTTGCATTTCTTTAATCAAATTTTTTTTTTTTTCGGCCAAAGATTGGACAGAAAGGATTCTCCAATCGAGAATTTAGGGCTACAGTGAGACCATACTAACATTCCAGATCACTGAATCATGGTCTCACCTTTTACAAAATGTGTACAGAAAGACACTAGAAACTATGCACAGCATGATGCACAAGTACCTTACAATTACTTGCATTTGAAAGCACCCAGATTGCAGTCAGTTAATCTCCAGGCATGATGATTGACTAGTTATATTGTGAGAGAGCCCATGGCACAGTTGACAAGTCTCATTGTTGCACCATGAAGGCTGCGGGGTTTGAGTCACATTACCATTTAAAAAGAAAAAGGATTAATTGCTTGTGCCCATTTTTTCTCAACATTTTGAAGACTTCAGCAGAAGAGAGGGGGCAAAAGAAACAGAAATAGTATGCCAGCTAATCCAGTTTTAGATTTCCATGATGCCAAAAAAAACACAGGTGAGTATCAGCCAACCATAGCCAAAATAAACAAATTGTTTTCCATTTGCAGAAAATAAAAGCATAACTTAACCTAACATAGTTCAGTTATCCATGAACATAGTGCATATTTTTTCTTTCTGAAGATCTTTTGTTTCTTTGAACTCATTTCTTTCTTATGATCTTAATAAAGTGTTCTGAAAAGGCCATAACCTCATAATAATGGTTTTTTTTTTTTCCATCATCTGCATAACTATAGATGGTTCTCAAAAGAATAAATAAAAATAAAAAGGCAAAAGAAAAAGCATTCCACCTAATGTAGTTGGTGTCCGATATATATGGAAAAAAGAACAATTTTAGTTTTAATTTAGTTGGTGTCTCTAATGTCCCCATAGTCATTGCCAACAGTGTACGGCACGTGACAGTTAGACAATTGTCTTTTTTATGAGCTAAAATGTTTTATAGGTCAAGCTAATGAATAGGAAATTCCACAAATGTCCCAGTTTGCTCTTCATGAACAGCCAAATAGATTATAAGTAACCTCTTTATTGAATAATAAGAATCCTGAAGATCTAATTTCTTGCTAGATTGCCAATGCTTCTTGCAGCTGAGGTAGTACCTGCATCAGAAATAGAACATAACACCGATTGGTGGCATAAGAAAGTCTTACAATCATCTAGACCAAGCTGACAATGTGATGAAGCAATGATAATGATGATGATGAGTAGAGAACTTAAAAGGCCCCCTGATATATGGGATTAGATAAGACAAACCACTCATCCCAATCTTAACAACAATGAAAGAGTGGAAAAGAGAATGAGGGTCATATCAACTACCTAGCCAAGTTGGGTGAGTCCCATAAATTTTCATATATCAAACTACAGAGCTGACCCAACAGTTGTCTGGTGCAAAATGACTGTGTCTCAGACAAGTTTTGTTCTGTGTTGGAAAGGCATTCACCATTAGATTGGTATTATGTTCGTTATTTTCACATCAGATTGAAAGTCCCCTTCCTCTCACAATACCACAATAATTTCCCAATTTTACCTTCCATCCACATAGTTGGCCCTGATGATTCTATTTCCCAGCAGGGAGGTGTATCTAGGCATGGTGCTTCTCCCTCCAGAGCATTTGCAGCTCATACTTCTGTGAGTGGAAGATCAGAGCATTTTTCTGTATATCATGCTCAGTGTAGAAGTATGGAAAATTTGGCTCAGAATACCACTTTCTAAGAGCAACTTAATTCGATTAATGATCATACCAGATGCAGAACATGAGAATGACTTGCATTATCAGAGATTGGATCTGCATACAGGAATGTGCAAGGTATAGAGATGCAGAAGAACTAGGTGCATCACACATACCCTGCCACACATAGAGCTTACTTTGACTGGAAAGCTAGGCAATCACCATTACATTGTTGTAATGCTCACCATCAAATTGGTAGTCCCCTTAATATCACACTGGTTAAAGTGCTTATGTCACTTTTAAGGACTCAATCCTCAATCTCGCATCGATAGAAGTAGCATTTATTTCATTTTCAAGGAGTCAATCCTACAGTCTCCATACAGTGACATTCAAGCAGCTTTACGTCACACTGACAGAGTAATATTTATGTCATTCTCATGACCCCTATGCAGTCTCACAGTACTCTAATTAAGGCAGCATTCAAGTGCATGATTATTCAATGCAGGGAGGGATATCCAACTTGTTTTTACATGTTTGAGCAATTACAACCTTACATCCAGTAATCTCAACGAATTTGAATAGATTTACTTTAGAAATTAGCACTTGAGCCAAAATTTAATGGGAGGTGAACATATATTGGTGTTGTTCGTTTGGAAAAGAGTATCGGTGACCAATGTTTTACCTAGCCAACATAACTGCAGAATTCTAAAATTAACCAATACGAACTAATTTCTGGTCATTTGAACACGACAGACCACAAAATGCCATAATTCTCAACTTTTCCTTAAAAAAGCAAAACACCGACAACTAAAGTGGTCAAAAGGATAAAATCTAGATAGCTAAGTCAAGCATGTGGTGCTATCTTGCTGGGATAATGTTGTGAATTGTGATAAAGAGGATGAGTATAAAACCTCTATGAACTGAATTGCGCAGGAACCATATAAACTCTAAATGGAAGGCTCACCCTCAAAGAGCTGTCTTTTCATTTTTTTTTTTTGAAATACCCCTTCCAATGGGTGATTAGAGCCTATCAATTGGAACCCATTCCTAGTTCCCGTGTCAACCAGTTCACAAAGGACTCAAAAGTCATTGTATGCATCCTTATTACAAGCATAGTTCAGCAGTCCAGAACATTCGTATGACACCGCAGTGGATGATACCATGAAACTTCCACAGATTGGAGATACCAAGTCACGCATTCTTTCACCTTTTTTCCCAACTGTTGACTTTATTCTACTTCGCTTTCCACTTGTAGGCGCCCTATTAGGGATTCTGATTTTCTGATCTATGAATTCAGACGATAACATGAAACTTCCACAGATTGGATACACCAAGTCACGCATTCTTTCACTGTTGCCTTTATTCTACTTGGCTTTTCACTTGTACGTCCAGATATATCCATTGGTTTTGCATGTACAGAATAAGGTCTAGCAAACTGTACATTTCAGTGAAGCAGCATTCAAGATTCTTACACAACCAAATAACAGAAAGTGGAACATGGTTGGAAACATCAACTTATAACCAAATAATCACTTTATCAATGGTTTCCTGCATCACGATCATTATCATCATAATCAACACCATTTCCCATCAATCCAAGGTCAGTTTTTTTCAGTTATATTCTTCCATTCTACCATATCATAAACCATAACCTCTGTCTCTCCAAATTCTATCATGCCCTCTATCCTTTCCTTCCAAGTTATCAATGGCCTCCCTCCATATAACATCTACTTTTAGCCTTTCAGTTTTTGTCTGGAAGCTGTTTCCGGTCTTCTAAATACATGACTAAACCACCTCTATTGCAGAAACACTGCCCTGCATCTGCATGAAACATGCCAGCTGCTAGTACAAAAATCTGAAGGATAGGAAACAGAATATCATTAGATGCTCCTCCTTTAGGAATACCTCAAGGCACATATACAGGGAAATGGATTCCTTTTTCTCAGAGAAGGTTCACTTTCTCAAAAAAGGTTCACAGAAAAATGGATTCTGCAGCCTCTTTGCAAATCCAGATATGATAATCTCTAAAAATAATTCATCATCACCATCATCTAAGTCATTTATCCCATCAATCTAGAGTTGTCTTTTCCTGAGTTTGATTCCCACTCAACTCCAAAGGGCCACTCCCCATAGAGTTACCTAGTGTGTGTGGGTAGGGAGGCTTGCACATACCCCGAGGATTAGTCGGGTGCTCTAAGAGGCCTGGACACCTTGGTCATCAAAAAAATCTACACTTGTTCTTTAGTTAGGAAATCTCTGGAAATGATTGAGAAGGTCCATTCATACTGTTCAATCGTTTTTATCTCGTCAATGGGCATGCAGACACAAGCCTCCACCCATCTTTGAAATTGGTCTGTGGCTCCCCCTTTTCAGAGAGAGAGAGAGAGATCATTTATTTAGGCAAGGAAGAACTACAGAAAATTACAGCCTGGAAAAATACAGAAGCTTACAGTCCATGAGGCAAATGGATGCAGCAACGAGAACACCATGAAGCACTAGGAAGTGGGGGAAAACACCTCAAAGGCCAGAACATTACATGGGACTTGTAATGATGGGTCAGCTGCCCAATACAATAAGATTCCAATCAAATTTGAGGTATACACTTATCCCACCCATCTCCCTTAACCAAGACTCACTAGACTAGAGAAGAATGATACTTACAAATTCCAATCAAAGACTTCCGTGAAGATAATTTGTCTCAAAAAGACCTGTTCGAATCTTCCAGAGACCTGACACAATGGCCAATGGAACCATTCCCCTAGCACAAGACCTGTGATCAGAAAAGGTCCATGGCGCCACTCATCCATGAGGGAACAGAAAGATCCATGAATTGGACAGCTTCACTTCTTCTTTGAGTGGTAACAAAATTTTATTGAAGGCAAGGACAAAGTTACAGAGTGAGGCCCAGCAAGGAGTTGGGCCAGCTCATTTCCAACTTTGAATTCTTTATCCCCTTCTCATCTGTTGGATAGAACACCAAGTCAAACTTCAGTTATAATTCCTCCCTGGATCCATCAGGGACTATCACAATTTGAAATTGGAGAACTTCAGGCATCACCCATCTCAGTGCCTTCATAATTTTCATCATTCGCAGTGTGGTCCTGATCGTGTAAGGTTTGTTGCCTATGTCCAAGGAATGATATTCAGAAACAGGTTTTGCGTATCAGATCTATTAGTTAAATGTTATTCAACCATGTCATCAGAGGAACTCCATATTTCTTCCAATGTGATGCACTCTTGCCACTGCCAAAATGCCTACCAATAAAATGTTCCAATTGAAGAAAAGATTTAAAAGGCTCATGGAATTGTCAATGAATAAAATGCAGATACCATAAGAAAAAACAAGGGAATAAATATTACTTGGCAAGGAGGATGAAGCAGAAGATAAATAGGAACAGCAAAAAGAAATGCTCTTGTAACCATCAACCATCCATTAAACAGTAGTAACTCTTAAAAAATCAAAACAATGTCCTGGATGTCATCACTAAATTTTGAAAGATCATCAAATTAATTATCTGATAGAAAACAGTAAAACAATGGTAGCATACAGTTCAACTGTTCAACTTGATAAGTCAGTTAAAATGGCATTAATGGTGTTGATGGAATCATAGAGGAAACCTGTACAATGCAGATAAATGATACAAAATGAAATACTATCTGCATTAGGAGAGAGAGGGAAAACTCACAGGAAGCATGAGAAATATATTGATTTGCTTCTTAATAACAGAAGGCCTAAGTGTAACTTTTTTTTTTAAGAAAACAAGTAATACAAAGGCTGAATTTAATGAATAAAAATCCGAAACCATCTTTGGCAACAGAAAACCCCCCATCACTCCTTATTTCTGTTTTTAAGGAAAAAAAAAAAAATAAAGGAAAGAAAGGTAGTAGAGACTCCTTATTGTTGTATTTGATCACTATGTCTAAAAACCAGAAAAACTATATGCTTAAAGCAAGAATTTACTTTAGTTTTAAGTTTTAACAAGTTGAATGCTCCCGAAAACAATTGCTCTACCAACATAAATAGTGCAAAATTCCTCTCAGCCAAACAACTCTTATTCATCTATGGGTAAGTCATCAAAAAAGTAATCACTGCAGCCCAACAAAGTCCATAAACTTGCCTATCTGTCGGTGGGCAATGAGCTCCATAAACATGTCACAATGTAACAATGTGAGTCCCATTACCTCATTTTCAGGGATCATTCTTCCCTAAATCAATACTTTATGACAGTGATTTCCAAATTCCAAGCCCAAATGCAGGATAAAAATATGCTTTAAAAAAATGGTCTGAACCATGATACATTGGCCGACTCTATTCACCTTTCCAAAACGCCATTTGAATATTCAATTTCCACACATTTCCAGACTGAATTTGAATGCGACAGCAACCTAAAAAAAATGGAAAAAGGAATTCCCGAAGAATAAGGGAAAATGAAGAAGGGCGCTCGAAAATAGTCGACTTTTCCCCCAATACGAGTGAAAACTCACAGTCCGTGTTCAGTTTCCCTGAGAATGGAAAAGCGGTGGCAAAAAGAATTTTAAGCGGTTTTACCAAATGAATCACAGTAATATGTTATAACTGAGTCACGACTCACGAGTCTCTCTAATTTTATTATAAATAATTATTTCTTTCAAATTAAGATAAAATGAATAATTTATAGAAAATACTATTTCAAAATTTTATTTCACTTTCTGAATAACTAAAAACATTCAAATAAATCTGATTTTACCTTACTTTACACATCAACAGCCTCCACCTTAAGGTCAATGAACTGCATTTAATCTCACGTGTTGTTCACTTTCAGATTAAATCAAGCATTTATTTAAAATGAAATATTTGACATATTCATGAGATATACTACTATAATAATTTATTATTTTTTGAAAGAAAAAGTTCAGCTACTCTGAAGTCTTTGCTATTGTATAAGAGGATATTATGTAAAAACTTAAAAGCATTGTCAAATTTAAAATTAATTATTAACACACAATTGCTCATTTTTTAATCCTAAATTCAAAGACAATAAAATAAGTGTCTCATCCCCACTCACGTAGTAAAATAAAATTGAAAAAGTAAGAGTCCCTCTCTTTCGAATAAATGGTGAGTGGAAATTAGAAAGCAAGAAGCAGAGTCTACCTTTCAATAAATGTACTTAATTTGATTCACTACGAAAACCCTAAAAAAAACCCCACAAGTGATACACATTGCCTTTAAAATACACTAAGTGAAGCCATAGAAGCTCAAACCTAACACTTTCCACTTATTTGAAGAAAAATAACCAGTTGAACTACATCCATATAGGAAAAAAATCAAGGACAATCACATTATGAGCAAGTAAAATTTCCGCTCATTGCAAACTGCAAGACTCTGTCGATCCAAACACCCCCATACCAAATCTACTACTTACTGTTGGATTAAATCCTATAAACTACTAAATCTTTGTAGAACCTAGTCTGTAATACAAGTAATAATGGGAATGGCCCACGCATGATGAAAAGGATCTACCAACAACAAAAACATCACAGATTGTGTGGGTCCATATGTAATGGTCTATTATAATGCCTTAATTCTTCCATAAAAAAAAAAAAAAAAACTTTGATCAAATACATACATCAAATCCTATCATCAATATAATAAATTAAATATTACAAAAAGTATAAAGATTCAATAAAGTAAATTTCAAACCGTCAAAAAGTTAAGTTGGATAGGTTTAAAAACCATGACTTGATTTTACCAAACTAAAATTTACAAACAGAGTTTTCCAAGTGATCCATTACGAAGGACCCACATAGAAACCGGGTGGGGGGGGTGGGGGTGGGGTGCATGGTGAGAATATTTTCTTGATGGCAGAAAATTAGAAAATCTTAACCTTAAATGCAGTCTACAAACAAACGGTTGATAAAACCAGTAAAGAGTACACCAGTGATCTGGCCAACAAATAAGGGGCTACGATCTTCCAAATTAGGAGATATATATCTGATGTATCCACCGTACAGAGTGGAGAAGAACCCTAGTTGTGAAGCTGAACATGAGAGACTAGAAAGGGGGGAAAAAAAGAGAAAAGGGTATGATACTGAGTTCATACAACCTATCAGTAATAACGACCACCGGAACCGTAAGCACGGCCACCTGGGTAAGGGCCCCTTGACTCAAAGCCATGATCCCGATTTCCCCCAATATACTGTGACCGATCTCTGTAGGGCTCCAAGTGACCAGCAGCATATGCTCGTTGTGTGTCTCCCAGTGCTCCAGCAGCTGCAGCTGCAGCTGCAGCTGCTTTGGGTCCATATCCATGAGGATCGCCGGGGCCAGAGCTATTCTGGAAGTGGTTCAATCCAGCTTGCTGATACTGTTGCTGGCGAAGCTGTGATTCCCTGCGAAGAAACTCATCTCTGTGGGCAGCTTGACGGCTCCGCATTGTCATTAGCTTCTCCTGATACTGGGCATTGATCTCATTGATTCTCTGAAATCAATTATTGCCAGCAAAACAAAATGTTATTTCGGAATTCAAAGTTTAGGACTTAAATGACTGCACAGGTGTTTTGTATTCCCAACCAGAGGATATGCAGGACAGCATACACTCGCCAACATATCAATTCCAGAAGACAGAAAATCATAAGTGCACATGACTAGCACCCCGGCAATTACATAATCATGTACAAGTGGGAGCCATTTCAGAGACTAAGACTATTGGTCTGATTGGCTCCACAATGTGGATGGACCATGCTAATGAGGAAGTATTTAACATAGTGAGAAACCAGAATACCATCTTTTCTTGAAAAATGAAACCACAATACCATCTACCGCAACAAATATGACAAATCTGCAGAGTAGGCCCTCTTCTTGTTTGAAAAAATCACCCTTCCTAGAAATGCAGCTGACCCAAAAGTCTCTCAACCAATGACTCCGATTGGAGTGACAATTCACCAATGATTTGAAAGTCATCCCCTTCACATGTTGGTATCATATCTAATCTTCAGGCATCAACCATTGTCAAGTGAGTTCACTTTTTAATATTAGATAACCCAACCCAGGCATTGGAAACTGTTCTCTGACAAACACAAATTGTATAGGGGCAGGTTTAGCTCACTTAGATCACAAGAAACAGTAGCATTCAACTCCACCTACATCTCGTCTTCCTCAAAGGGGAAAATAATACATATTTTTTTGTGGATCATATATATCCTCTCAGCTTGGAACATGTTCCATTGTGTGGCATGAATGTTTTTTTTCTTTTCACTTCTTTCAGAAGTGCGTGAAGCACATATACCGACGGTAGTAAGCACCGATTACAGAAAAGGCCACAATTTGGCACTTCAGGTATCAAATCATACACCCGCCAAGTGTGCGCATGTGTAAGCTGTCGGTATACATGCCTGAATTTATGTTTAGATCCATGAATGTGCAGGTTAACACTCCCTAAGAGTCCCTTTGCACAGTTCTGCATAAGTTTTCTTTTCTACATGTCAGAAGACATGTCACCTGACATGACTCCACATTCGCTTGTGTGGTGAGAATGAGTTTATTTTTCCCACCAATTGCACAAACAGGCTGGATTCCACAAAAGACAGATGCCCAGCCTAAGAGAAAGATGGCAGGATTTTCTGCTTATATTTTTTTTACCCTCCACCATCAGAAGATGGATTTCATCTGTGGCGAGAGCTTGATTTTCTGATGTACTCATCTTCCACTAAACAGACATGGGCAAACAGCCCTAAGGATGCCTTTTTTTGTGCTTCCACAGACAGAATATAGAACACCCAGCAACTCTGTGGAAGTTCCCTGTGTTAGGCAGAGGCAAACTTTCCACGAAACTTCCTGGATAAACATTTTTTTTAGTCTGTGTCATCCTTCTGCAGGGGCCATGCAGATCTTCTCCATATATATAGTTCCAATTTTATTGGATCTCTCTAAAGATACAAAGCAGATTAACCATTCAAAAATAGATCAATATAACAGATTACAATCTATAATATGGTTTTTTTTTTTGGAAAGATCTATTATATGATAATAATATAAGTTTTATTATGATATTTTCTTTTTTACTTTTATTTTTATTGAAAAATGCCTGCTTAATAGTCAGCCATTCTGGTCAAAATGTTGGATCATATAAATTAAAACTAGAAAAAAAAAAAGACAGATGTATCAGTTGATACATAATAAATATGTATACTGGAAGTTATAGCCTACAGGGTGTTTATATCAATCAAAAACATTCTTGAAAAGAAAACAAAAAAACAGGAAAAAAGAAGAAATGTTGGAAAATACAACTGATTGTGTAATTCCATTGTATCAGAATTATGACACCATGGATGAGCACCTCTTTTAACTGACCCCAAAGAACAGCCAACTTACAAAAAAGAGGAACAACTGGACTCTCAAACCAAGCAGTGTCTAAACCATTTTAGTTTAGCAGGGCCCCCAGTTTGATGATCCAGAGTATCAGGATAGTCCCAACGATGAATAGTTATAAGCCCCCAAAACCTAAAATCAGAATACCTGAATCTCTTAATTCGCCCCTTTTCAGGATCAGTTACAGTGTTTCCTTTCTCATCTGTCTATCTGCAGGCTACCAAGTGAATAGTTAAAAGACCCTCCAACAAAGCAACTGCTAAACTCATAGTGACCCTATCAAATTAATACTCTGGATCACCAAAGAATAGATTCTACATGAACGAAATGGGCAATGCATTGTGAGATAGCCTCATGAAATTGAACAAAAATGGTAACCAATATGTTTTTTCATGGTTATCTGACAGTACAAGCAGCTCTAGAAAGTAATTGTTAGCAATGATTATGGGCACATATAGAGTATGGAAATAAATACAATTATTACCTCCCTGTGCCTGCATTTTCTGCATCCTCTGCTTCCTGCTGTTCCTTGGTTAATTTCATGATTTCATCAAGGAATCTCTGTTCAAGACCTTCAAATGTCTGTGGTATCACTTGATCCTCATACCCAAGTTCCATATCTTGCTCATGATCTTGTGGCCTTGGATCCTTGTTCGCTTGTTTTTCTAACCCAAGTTTTGGATCTGGTCTTTGACCCTGATATAGAGAACGGGATGGGTCGCCCCCTTGGCCTACAAACAATAAGTTCACATGCTATTAATTACAGATAATTAAATAGAAACATAACAATATTACAGAAAGTATAGAACAATCATGTACAAACAAACAATTACATATTTACAGCATATCCTGACAAAAACAAAAGCTCATTTATCATTCTTAAATGATGCTCCAACCTCAAAAAACCTGAACTCCCTATCAAACTGCCATCGACGTTGAACTTATATTCCCACAAAGGATATGCAACCCAGCTCAGATTACCTTCCCTGTAAAACAAATCATCATTCGTTCTCTCAAACCCTTGATCATGATAATAAGGGATAACTAACTCACTAACTATGCAACTTGAGAGGTCAGAAGAGTTTTCCAATATAGGAATTTCATACTCAAACAAGATTCTTTGAAACATATTCTTCCCTCAATCTCTCTACAATTTTGATGACAGCTCCTTACGTGCCAAATATAATCAATGAACAAGGTTCATGAAGGAACCTTCTCCCAACTGAATACCTTCCTAACCACAACTCCATCATCCACCAGGAATCTTGACCGTTTCTTTAGGAACCTCTAGCACATGACTTTCTTTGAGGGCCTAACTTAGAGACGACCTTCCACATCCACAACCTGACTGCAGCACTACCCCCCACCTCCCCAAATAGGTTAACAAGCTTGCCAAAACCACAATGTATCACGCCAAGGAATCCTACAGAGCAAGAGCTTATGCTAGCATATGAATCTGGTGGACAAGAATATTGGGCTTCAAAGAATCAGCTCAAATTTAGAGCACCACTAGAACATATTCAGCTAAATGACATGGCTAGCTCCGAACCTTCTCTCTTTTTTATCAACCATATTGGACAGTTTCATCCATATATTTTTCATCCTCTAGTAAACAAAAGGGAAACATAAAGGAATTTGTCAAGAAATTCAAATCTGATAAATGATAAGGCCTAAAGCCAAAGCCATGAATGATCAATGCTTTAGATGGATAAACCATCTGTTCAGATCAGGAGCTTCACCATAAACATGAATTAAATTTCATGGATCATTTGAGCTAAAACACATCCATTCATATGATGGCCATTCAACACAAGAACAAAACTGTCCACATAAAGAATGTAGCAAGTCAACAACTTAGCAAACAAGGATGCTATACTTAGTTGCTATTCAATACTAATTGCAACTAAAACTTGAGATCAAAAAAGTCCAAGGCCGAACTTGCCTTCTTTAAATAACTGAGAAGACAGTGAATTTGATGCCCTTGGTCCATCTCTATCCCATTGCCATTGTCCCTCTACTTTTGAAGAGATGTACTTGCGTTCTTCATCAGTAGGCAAGTTGTCTGGTTGTCCAGGAAAATGGTTCATTGCAGAGTTATGTTGCATTCTTTGAACAGCCATCTGCTGCATATGAGCAGCCATCAGCGGATTGACTCCAGAATCAGCATACTGCCCCTGCCGTCTCATTTCTACTGATTCACTAGGAGACTTAGATCAATTTACCTGAGAAATCAAGAAGAAGAACATGTTCAATCCAGTAGCCTTGGGTGTCTGTTAAATCGTTGACTTTCAGTGTCTTTTGGGCAGAAATATGACTGCAATCTTATGAAATGAAAAAGATCAAACAAGTCCAGAGTCCAGACAATAGGAAGGAGTCAGTGAGCTGAGTTCCACTTGCGAAAGCATCCACTTGAGCAAACCACCCCTATGTACCGTACCTAGCCAGACAGTGACTTGATTGACAAGGTATTCACCATTGGATCAAATTGATTTTTTACACCCATGATGGCAACAGAGCAAACCTCATAACAAATGTCATTCAATCCATTGGTGAAAAACACCTTGACCAGATTAGTATTTGTGCCTGTTGAAATGCAGTGTTTCATTTTAATCCTATGGTTGCTTGATAGAAATGGGCACTAACAAGGTGTTTCCATATTAGAATAATGCTGGTGCACATTGGCCCATCATACCATACGACTCTAAATTATAGAGACAACAAAAGTTTGGTTAGAAAATAAAGAAAGGATCTCCTACCACAACCAAGATATTAAAAAAAAAAATCCAGTCTCAATGCATTAAGACTTAAGATAGTGTAATGTGCACATGATGACCATGGTTATGTGATGAAGACAGTTGTGAAGTCATGAAGACTTTTCCAGATTACAAGTAGTCAACCTTTAGTTTCTTCAGAACAGTTTATATTCTTTAGTTTTATTTTATGCCTCTTCTAGGAAGCTGGTCAAGGTAAGGTCTCACAATATGGAGCTTTTGTGCCATAACCCGTCGGCTGTCTATCAAGGAACCCAACAGATCAATATTCATGACTCATAAAGATGCTGCATTTGTGAATTTAGAGCACAAAGAAAGACATGGCGTTCCAGATATCAGGACTGATAACTCATGGCTATGACATTCCAGTATATCAGGATTGGTAACTCATGGCACACCTTATGCCGACAAAACCTAGTAAAGTTATATCTTAAGGCAAGAGCAAAACCATGAAGAGACCAAGGTAACATTATTCCTACCATGTGTAATTTTCACTGAGAGAGTCAAAGGAATTTTCCATAACAACATCGATCCTATAAAGTTTCAGCTTGTTTTTTCGAATGAGAACGATTTTATAAAAAAAAAGAATACAGCTGAGAGCAAGGATTAAAAAAGGCCCTACAGAACAAAACAGCAGCTACAGCTTTATATTTGGGACCTCACAACTCTAATCATTTAGGAGAGACCCCTCCTTAGCGAATTGATCAGCTCTTTGATTAGCTCCTATCATATGTTGCATAGACACTCATAGACATTCTTCATAGATTACTTTAATGCCTTTTAACATTGTTTTCTAAGATAACTAAATACTAAAACATATTTCCCCTCTTAAAACCTGTCACCTAAATGTTTAGAGCAAACTAGTATATTGTTTTCTATTTGTGTTATTTTCACATCTTATTTTCATTTAAAATAAACTTAGACTTAAATTTTATTTGAATATAATATTGTGTGCCGTGTCCTACTTTTTTGGGATTGTTGTGTCCGACACCTGGTACCCATGTCGAGCACCTACACTCTACCCATACTCATGTAACTTAGCTCCTATCGAGAATTGAAGCTCTAGTTATTCACAATACTTAAAAATCGGAAATGACTTAGTTGCACATTGTGACAAGTTTGGATACTTAGACTCGATAGAATCTCAAGAACTTTTTGACATAGATATAACTAATAGGATAGGAGCGAGATGGGCAAAATGTAAACAAACTGGTAGGATCTATGCAATAAAAGAGTCCCTCTTCACCTAAAAAAGTGATTCTATAAAATAGCTATTAGATCGACAATGCTATATGGAGCTAATTGTTGGACAATTGAAAAAAAAAAAAAAACAAAGTTAAGACTGCAGAGATACGTATGCTACATTTAGATCAATAGATTGTTACGAAGGATAGAATTAGAAATATAACGCATTAGAGATAGTTTAAAAATAGCCCCAATAGATGATAAACTGAGATAAACCCATTTGAAGTGATTTAGTCGAAGAGACCAGACACGGCCCCGGTGCATAGAGTTAAAAGGCTATAGATTGTAGGCACAAGGAGAAAAGATGAACACTGAAAACATGAAGGGAAGGGATAAATAACATGTTAGATTGTAGAGTGACTGATGGTTTGGTTTATGATAGTCAATTAAAGAAGAAGAACTCGTAAAGCCGACTCCGGAAAGATAGCATTCTAGCTTATGATGATGACGGTGATGAGTTATGTGAAGGTATTACGAAAGAACTTCTCAATCAGTTAGACAATGACTACTGAGGAAAATATATTTTGGATAAATCCAAAGAATCAAATAAACCCAAGTAAATGTGCATTAGCTACATTATTTAAGAATACATCACTTTGAAACACACAAGTTCTTCCAAACCCAAGACCTTTCAACACATGCCAATATATCATAACTTACTAATACGTCACTTAGAAACACACAGGTTCTTCCAAACCCAAGACCATTGAACAACTCATGCCAATGTATCATGAGAGAAGATTGAGAGGTCTACCAGGTTGAACCACCATTTAACTGCCCCAGCTCAATAATTATAATGGGCTACTAATATGGTCCTATACAGGCAGCAGAAGAGTTGTACCTTACCAAACTTGCCCAAGCCTTTTCAACCATCCACTTATTCCTTTTATTGTGGCTTATCTAGTTTGACAAGAGCTAGCAGCATAGTTGGTAATTGCTTGCTGTGGTAGCCAAAAATGTTGCTGGTCTGATTCACTGGGCGTCAAATAAGCAATCAACCCAATACAAATAATTTTTCAAATCCACATATGAGAGTCATCGCATATAAATCAGATAAATGTTTCTCTCGATGACGATAACAAACATGAATTAATTTCAATATTTCACTAGCATTAGTAGTCGTTCCTAGGCCAAATGTTTGAAAAAACAAAGGCCAATTAAAACCGGAAGCGGACCAAAACACCGGGAACCCTAAACACTAATGAGATCCTCTCCTCCGTCTATAAAAATGTCAAAACCAATATCAAAACAAAGAGAAACTTCACAGATGTTCAAAACCCTTTCTCTGTATTACATTTACGTCCATCAGTGAAAACAGATGCGTGCCTACAGAAACATCGAATCAACGCGACAAATTATTGCACCCAAAAAACATTTTAAAAAAATCGCACGGATATGAATGATTGAAGATGGAGGATCTTACCATAAAATCTAAGTGAGAAACCCTAAAATTCTCCAAAGTAGCACAAATCAGATAAGAAATAGGGAAGAAACTAGAAATCCCTGGAATATGAGTTACCCGAATTATTTCTAGTGAATCCCATTTCTTCACCAAGCGATTCTCGTGTGGGAGTGAGAATCGTAAATGCGGATTTAATACGCGGGCTACCTTGTTATTTAGTCAGTCGGGCCCACTACTTTCTTATAAACAATCCCTTGTCCAACCATGCCTATCATGGGCCGAAACCCGGCCTGTATGTCACAAGGAATGCGCTTGAATATGCATAATGGCCCAACGGGCTAGTGTTCATTTTTCTAGGTGCAACTTCGGCCGGTCTAGCTCAAGTTAAAAGAGAAAAATACAGATCCGTTTTGACCTAAGCTCGAGGTAATTTATTTTTGGGCTTAAAGTGTCAAAATTCAAATTAGAATTTGGGAGAGAATGGAATGGTAAATGAAAACCAAAGTTTTGATCCACAAGTCTTAATTTAAATCATAATATAAAATATTTATTTTATATTTATTAAAATAATGCAAAAAGTCTAATTTATGATTAAATAAGCCTATATATATAATTTGAAATTGAGCTCAATTTTAACTGATTTGATTGACTCAAGTCTATGTTTAGGTTTGAAAGTTAAAATGTTTATCTAATAATTATATTTTGAACAGTATATATATATATATATATATATATATAATTTAATAGATTACAAACTTATCTTTTTTTTTTATATATATATGGCAAAGTATACTCTCTAACCTGGGCCATTAAAACACTTAACCTTTTAAATTTGAACTTATGCTCGACTTGTCTTTCAGCAAAATAAGAGCATGGTAATAGACAGATTTATATAATAATGTATTAATGTGGAACTGCTCGAAAATACTTTTGTGTACTAATCCATAACTTTAAAATAATTTTAGATCTAATATTTTAATTTTCTTCTTTTCTAAGTCTTTAAGGTGCACAAAGAATGATTGATGACTCCTTTCCTTTCTAATATCAAGATATTTGATCTTGTTTAAAACTATATATTATAAAACAAAAATGATTAGGTGTGCGAGATTTTGACCATAACAGGTTGATAATTCATATCCCTTATCTATATCTATTGACGAGTTTTGTAAATTTAAAACATAAATTTATTTTCTACTAATGGACAATGATTGCACATGACTTGATTTCATTTTGATTAGATCTCATGTACTTAAAATAAATTTTAACAGAAAATTATCTTTTATAAATATTATGTGGTTCATGGATATTGTCATATCCACTTTAAAGTTATACAATACTTGAACACCAGAATTAATAAATTGACTACTATTTATAACCATTTGATTTAGATTAGTCCAAAACAATGGTGCGATAGTGATTAATTCACGCATTTCAAATTATTAATATTTATTTTTGTCTTAAGAATTGATTTTGAATTATTTCACAATTTAAAATTTAATATGGTAGAATCCATTAATCTAGTATGTAATATATGTCAAAATAGTAATTTATATTATTTTAATTGAGGTAAAAGAGGTGCTCATAAGTGAATGAATACAACTTGAGGTAAAAGCTTAAATGGGTTTGAAGTTTGAACATGTATAATGGCTTGGCAGAGTAAACTTATGCTCAAATTTTTAAACTTGTTTAGCTGAATAAAGGGGATTGGATTTATGGAATAACTTTATTGGGCTTTCTATTATTTATTTATAAATAATATATATATATATATATATATATATATATTTTTTTTTTTTTTTTTAAGACCAAGGGAAAATTCCTAACCCCATCCCAACTTACGCCTTTGGCAACAACCACTCCAAAACCTCTTGGGAGAATACCCCACATTCACACACGATGCTCCCGGTTAATATTGCTGGGACTTGAACTAATTTATAAATAATATATATATACTTGTATTATACTTAATGACATTTTGAATCATTGTAAAAGACAGAAGAACATTTTACATTTTCTTCATTTTTTTGTGTTTTATTTTTTTAATTGTTTTAAATTGAGTTTAAACAATTAAAGAACAATGTAAAAATGGAAAAATGGTCTCACATCTTAGAGTCTAACTTGAAAAGCCCGATGAGTTGTGGATGCACTCGGGCTTTTATATTCTAAACGGGCCGCTCTATGATGGTGAAAAGCCCGCCCCTGAACAAGTCTAAGCGCTACTATTGCATTCTGTGGCTCTGTTCTACTCATTTCTTCTCCGAGTGAAGTCTCCAGAATCAAACATTGGTCCCAGTCTCGGAGAGGGAAAGGGAGAGAGAGAGAGAGACGGACAACAATATGTGGAGGAGGCGGGTATTTGCAGCGGCGAGGGCGGCGAACGTGGCGAGCGCGGCCAGTGCACTAAACCAGCGGCGCACATTTGCAACGAGGCATTCGACGAGCGTGTCGTCGGCGGTGAACTCGATCCTCCTTCGCTCCCTCAAAGAGCACTACCTCGAAGTTTCCAAAATGACTCCACCTCCGGTATATTCCTTTCCCTCTTCCCCTCCCAAATTCTATTTTCTTAAAAGAAAAAAAATTTGATTTTTTTTTTTGGGGGGAGGGGGCATGTTCATGTATTGTTGGGAAAGTGGGTGGTGAAATCATTTACGCTAGGGATAACTGTTTTTTTTTTATCCTTTTTCTGGTTAGCTTTTGTCACTAAATGGGTTTCTCAATTGAATATGAAATCCTAATGATTTGGAGATTCTCCACTTTCCCATGTTAAACCCCCGCATTTTACTTTCTCATACATCCAACTGGAAAAATTCTGAGAAAATTTTCTGTTTTTGTTTTAGTGTTTATTTACATGCATAAATGAGGTGATAAGAGATCGCAAAATAAAATATATAAACCAACTGTCCTCACTTAGTCACTTGATCCATTTTGTTGAGAAATTTAAATTGGTTCGGCCTTATTAGGGCCATAAAAATGTTTATGGAGTTCAGCAAATGGTTTGAAGTGGACTTGTAATCTATTCATGTGACTAGAAAACATTAAAAAATGCCAGAATCCACCAGAAATCCATGCTATCAAGTTTAGGATGGGAGAGTGCATCAAACACCTATGAAATTGTTGGTCTAGATCGAGTTTGGATAAGTTTGGGTGCGGTCAGGATTGGGTCAGTCAGCAGTTTAGGCTTAAGGGTGGGGTATGGTCATACTTTACATCCACCACCTTCATATCTTTTTGTAGGTTATGAGGTAAGAAACAAAGTGTGTGAAAATATGTTATTTTATCACATGTGAAATTGATTTCCTATGAAACTCATTGCATGCAAACATGTGTGAGAATTAATTTTCATAGGAAAACTCGGTCTTCATAGAGTTTTTCTATTAAAACTTGCATATAGTATCCTTTGGGTTTTTAATTTTTAAAATCCATTGTTTATTTCTATTTCAATTGCAGAAAGTCAGCCCTCCATCCCCTTTCACGATTGTCAAAGGGGCACTCCATGGCTCTGGTCCAGTCCTCCAAAGATCCTATGGGGATGAAGAGATTACTATCTCTGTCATGCGATTGGCCAACATTATCCCTGGTGGTGGTGATGATGACGATGATGGCATCAATCAGCTCTTTCTTCACGTTGATGTCTCAAAACCTGGGCAAAAGAACCGTCTCCACCTCTTGTGTGGTCTCTATCCTGACGCCCTTGGAATCCACTCTGTCTCATTGCGGCCAAAGGTTGATGACTCTTCCCAGTTCCTCAGCGGTCCACCCAAGTACCATGGCCCTGGATTCCAGTATGTTTTCATCTTCGTTTCTTTCCTTTTTGTTATTTACCATTCTTTGAATGCTATCCTTTGGTATCTATATCCGTGGCGTGCATGAAATATCAGAAAATAGAATAAATATTTATCACAGGGTTTGGTCTAATCAGAGATATGGTGCCTGCAGTTTGAAAACATCGGCATCTGTATATTTCTGTCACTTAGACCAAGGATGTAGACACGATTGCAATCCATCATATCTTATGACGAGGGGCAGTATGGTTTATGAAACCAGTAATTAATTGAATATATGATTTCAGGGATGTCTGAGTTCACTCAAATTCACAACTGATTGGGGCAGGATGAGAATTGTAAATATTCTGAGAGTGGATTATTTTCACTGCAATCAATCTTGAAAATACTAGTTGTTACATAACCTAAGTATTTTGCCATTCTTGTGTGTGAAATAACACTGTAGCTACTTTAAAATAATAAAAGATAATTAATATCAAATTCGACAATAAAAATCTCAACACAGTAATAATAAAAGCCAGTCATGAACCAAACAAGTCACACCAACAAATCTGAACACTGGACTCCACAGCTCTATGACAGGAGCTTATCAGGTCTCTTCACATTGTCTCTTTATGTGCATTCAGTCCCTCTATAATCACTAATTACATGGCTATGAAATTGAATTTAATTGTAGATTCTGTTATGCAAATACTAGAATTTTCTGTGAGGTCCAGGGTTTTTTTTGAAAGATAGGTCCAGGGGTTAATCAATTTTCAAAACAAAAAGTGCAGGGGTTAATGAAACAAAATTTAGGTTGGTTATATTCTTTAAGTGGAAATTTGGAACACCTTCTTTCTTTGGCATCTCTACCATTTACTTTTTCAATAATAAGTAGCATAATATTTTGAAGAGGAAAAAAAAATTACAGATGGGAGTGAAAGGAAAGATGAAGGGATTAAACATATTTCAACAACACGAAAGGAGGACATGTCCAAATTCTCAAATAAACACGTGGCTGAAATTCATAGAATCTTATCCTGTATCACTAAATGAATGGATCCCGAAATGAGTATCAGTTACATTGTGCTCAACGGCAATGATTTACCTCGATTGTATCATTGATTTTGTTAAAGAGGACGATTTTGTTCCTTTTCAAGCCAAATGCCTTGTTAAATTGCATGGCACTATATGCAGTGTCATCCTTACTGAACTAACTCCTAAGCTGCTATGATGAGTATTTAAAGTTTCTTTTTTAGTCCAATTCTTGGTCAGCCTTTATGATGTACAGCCATGTTGGACAGTCTTGCAAGACCCACATAATTAAGAGTTTGGACCATCTAGTCCCATGAGTTATACAACATGTTTAAAAAGACATGGTGGGAATTTACTAATAACTCCTACTATGATATCAAACTAAATATTTCAATAGAGAGAGAGAAATGGGAGATCTTTTTAGGAACAATTTGGAGAAGGTTTTTTATTGCATTTGTTTGTGAACACCAGGCAAAAGGTGGGGTGATTGAGCAATTCAAACGAATCGTCCTCCCTTACTTCAACATAGGGACATAAGGGAGAAGGTTGTGAAGGTGGCCTCGGATGAATGGAGGACTGCCCATTACTGAAGGGCCTGGGTTTTCATGAGTGTTGGCCGGTCCTGGAGTGCTCGTCAAGGGCACTAGCGCATACCCCCAGGTTATCATCACCACCTGCAATCACATCTTGGCAGAGTGGAACATGAAGTTTGTTGACTTCATGCAATTGAATGGATAATGGACTTCCTGTCCTCGAGAGATCTGAGGGTTAAAGGAAATTCATTGTTCAAATAATGTGTATCATTTCGGTTTCTGTGGGTGGTGATCGGTTTGAATAACCCTGAGGGGTTAGCTTGATGGTCAATTTCCACCCTTGTTTGTTGGAGGTCTTAGGATCAAGCCCTCCTCAACACAAAAAGGGTCAGTCTCCTTAGTTTTGTACTCGGCGTGTGCTGATTGGGAGGTTTACACATGCCCCAAGGATTAGTCAGGTGGGACTCTTGGATACCTTGGTCTTCAAATAAAATAAAATAATGGGGAGGCAAACATGCTAGCTCGAATGGTGTTCAATTATGACTGCCCTTCCCTCCCTCCCCCCTCAGGTTTTATTCTCTGTTTTCTCTCCAAACAGAGGTGATCTATTGTGCATTCTACTTTTAGCTTTCAAGAAAAAGGGACGACACATTGTATTTTGTATTGTTTCTCTCCTTGATTTGGTCACTGGTTCTCCCTCAGCAGTCTTCAATGGATCTAGAGGGATAAGGCAAGGTGACTGTGTATCTCTCTTTCTGTTTCACGTTACAGTGGATGGTATACAGAATGTGCGGATGATCTTGACGTTATGTGGTCTGAGTATAAATGAAGTGAAGGCCATTTACTTAAAACATCATAGCAGAATCTACCGTTCATACTTCATAGACCAAAAGGACATGTTTAACCTATGTTCATGTTATTTAATTTGCAGTGAAGTCATATAGTCTTAAATTGCAAGTTATATTTTTCATGATATAAAACTGTCATAGAACAATCAAATAACTTTTCGAACATTGTTGAGTTATTCGTGAAAAAGAAAAAAAAACTAGAATAAGTAGGGGAAAATCCCTATGAACAAGAATGCACCACAAGAGACTGAACATCTTTGAAATAGGAATTTATAGGGACACTGGTGGTTTAATAACAAAGGACACTGGCTTACCTTTTCAAAACGTAGGTTATGACAGGTGGACAAGGCCGGTGTCCCTTGTTATCAAAACGCCAGTACCCCTATCCATTCCCCTTTGAAACATAACAAGCCCCTAGTGGGACTCTTCCTTGCTAAGGCATCCACCTCCCCATTTGCAAATAAGAAATAAGAGGAAGAAAATAATCAAACAACACTGCAATGTCATGAATCTCTGGTTTGCTGAAAACACAGTTAATTTTCTAGGCCATTTAACTGTGGACTTTGAATTTCATTAGTCCACCAGAAGTAACATATTATGAGTCACCACTCTACAGATCTATGTGGACCTTTGGTTTATTTGCCCATGCAAAGACTGGCTGGATTGAAGAAGGGCAATGACCGTATCAACTGACGAGTCAGAGAACAAACCTCCAACAACAAATGCTTGCAAATACCTGTTGCAAAGGTTTCCAAATTTGAATGATGGGATGAGTTCTCATCCCATCTTCAATTGCCCACATCAAAGAGAGTGATGTTTGGGGGTTTAATTCTCTATGAATTGCAATATGGATGACTCAACAATTTAGGTACTGGTTTTGGACTGGTCAATCCAATAGACTTTCATTGTTGTGTCATTTTGTATCCTCTTTCCAAAAAGTTAAATGCCATTTTATGTGTATGTTTATTACCATACTATAAAATTTTATATTAAATTTTAAAATGAGTTAAATGGTTGCATAATCTGTTTCTTTAAAGATCATTAAAAAAATGTTTCCATAAAGGCAGGTATTGGAGGGGCAGTATTGGATGAGAAATGCATATTCTGTTTCTTTAGAAGCAGGTATTGGAAGGGCAGTATTGGGTGAGAAAGATATCTTTATTAGTTTGTCTGGTGAGAAATCTAATGTGGCAGACAAAATGAGATTGAGATCAATGCCCGCTTAAAAGGTTGCAGAATTCTAGACTTTTTGAACCTAAATTCTGTGTCCACATTGAAGGAGATGTGTTATCTGCAGTCACTTGGGCTAAATATCACCCTTATCCAGGAGACTAGCCAATCAGGTGGAGGAAATTAGAGATCTAACTGCTAATGGGCAGCACTCAGTTTCTCACATTCCAAGAAGGCAAATGGGTTGGGGGACTCATTAGCGAAATTTGAGTGTTTATTTGGCTAGTGAAACATGATTTAGTGTTATTGTTTTAATTCCCTTATTGTTTTTTCTTGGCCTTCTTAGGCTTTTTTGTTCTGTTCCTGTTCTCTTTTTGGTAACTCTTCTAATGTATAAGATCAACTGGGATTATTTATCTGAAGTATATTACATTACTTGAAGTGTGAATTGCAATCTAGTGGCCATGTAGCCCTGGTTTTGGAAATGTGTCCCTTTAGTCTGGCAATTATATTTCCTATAACATGTTTTTGGTGGTTTATCAAAGGAATTTTGTCTTCATGGGGAGGAAAAAAAACTGTTTTCCAGTTGATGGCAGCCTTTCAACATGGTTGACTTGTTGGAAATTCTGCAATGACTGGGTTTTGTGTTGAATTGTTGATGACTTGCACCATTGTTGTTTACTTCTTTTTTCCTTTCTTTTTTTCAGAAAATTGGACCTTCTGTGTTAATTAGATGATTTTGGGATTTTTGGCAGTGATCTTGAAGAGAAGTTCAGGGATGCCCTCCATAGCTTCATAGAGGAACGTGGCATAAATGAGAGCCTTTTCTCATTTCTCCAAGCATGGCTTTATGTGAAGGATCACAGGAATCTTATGCGTTGGTTCAAAACAGCCGGCACCTTCATTGACGACCACAAGTCTACTTGAAAGATCAAATGGAAGTTTTCACATTCTTGAACACAAAATGCTCTACAATTTTCTTAGAGAAGTCTATTGTCCTTGAAATTGAGAGGTTAGCAGGTGGAGAGTACTTCAAAGTGAAGAGGTGCCATATCTCTCGTATCTACTTCAACACCTCAGTCTCACCTCTTTCACATCTAATTGTTTCAGTAGTTTTGAGGATTGGCTGAGGTTCTTTCTATTTAACACTTAAAAAAGAGGCTCTCTCCATTTAGCAGGAGTGGGAATCTTTGTACTGAAGATGTTAATATTGGGATATACTGAGATAAGAAGGTAAGACTGCTTGATGCAATTCCTTTGGTCAGGACTTTACGTTTAAAATTCATCTCTCATTTTTAGATCATGGAGTTACAGGGATACCTTTGTTCTTCTAGCTTTGATTGTTGTTTACCATACTCTACTTTTTTGTCTGATACAATGATTCCTTTACAGGTTGTTTGAGGAAATCATCTCTATAGAAAAAAAGGTTTGATTCATAGAATCATAGTCATCTGATAAGCACTGTGAAACCTAGCATCATATTAAGTTGTATTTAAAATCTCGTGTTTTGTTGTTTGTGTCAAAATCTTTATTTTTGAAAATATATGGAATATTATTTTTTTAGCAAAGAAAATCTCCTCCTTTTTATTGTTAAATTTTCTAATCCTGCCTTGTCCAATGGGAAATGGATTCTTTAGTAGAAGTGTCTTATGGTCTTGGCAAAGAGTCTTAGAATAAGGGACATTTTCTATGTTATGGAAAATGAAGAGAGAGAGGGTAAAAAAAATTAACCAAAAAGGTGGCTTTTCAAACTTGGTGATGTAACATTTCATTAATTTTCAACGAAAATAAGGATTTTGATGCCAAAAAACAATATTGCACTAATTTTTTTATAATTTTTTTTCGATGGTATATTTACTGAAGGGTATGAAATTCGTTTTGCTAGTACATATTGTCGATATGGTTCCTGTCTACTCTTTTTTTTCAAAAAAAAAATTAAGAAAAAATAAGTAAAGTTTCAATAACATGGAAAATCTAGTGTGAGCATATTTTTGTTGATTATGGAGTATTATATCTTTAAGAGTTGAAAATTTGATATGAATAAAATGTTTTAAAATTTTTGAAAAATGTTTAAGGCATTTAGAAAATAGGAGATCAATGCAAGGAAATATGTAATATGAAATTTATCTTCCTTGATATCCTAGAGTGACATGTATCCTTTAAAATTTTTTATTATAAAAAAATTGAATTTTATAAGAAAATTGGAATATTAAAAAAATACAAAACTCTAAAAAGCTATACCAATCACATTAAGGGTTCTTTATTTAATTTTAAAATTATTTATATATTATTTTATTATTATTTTTCACAAGAAACTCCAAAATGGAAATTATCTTAGAACAATCGACTTTTATTGATTTTTTAAAAGAAAAACTTGAAAAATTATATAGATGCTCTACAAATTCTATAGATCACATTAAAATATCGTCATTGAATTTCATAAGTACTCAATGTTATTTCATTAAATTATTTTTTTAAAAAAAATCCAAATTTGAAATTATCTTAGAGCAAAAATTCAAAAAAATTGATAAAATTAATGGTCAATTTTTTGAGGAAAAAAGTTTGAAATTGACAAATAACTTTCACACTTGAAGAATTTGTTTCTAAACCTTTTTAAAATCATACTTAATGTAAGATTAACCTCGAAGAAATAAAAAAATTGTATTGGTTAATATTGTAATCAGTGTAATGGCTGATATGATATGCACATTTTATGGATAATATGATACTTAGGGTCAAAATTTATACCTAGAATTAGATACATGAACCTACTCTAGCCTCATGCATCAAGTTAGTTAGAGGAGCAATGTCGGTCCTGAGATGCCTTGAAATCTCAAGGGCCCAAGGCGCAATGCAGGCCCTGAGATTGTAAGTAAAGTCATTAGTCGCACTGATGAAGACCTTAGGCGGTGGCCTACTCTGCCTATAGTTAGGACGGCCCTGCTTAGAAGTCGAACTCAAGAATTCTAATCTAATTGTAAAATCTCAAGCCAAGCTAATCCACAATTTTTTTTGTGCTTAGTTGAGTCTGCTAGTTTTCCGGATGAACTCTCTGGGCCTTATTCATGGCTTCTGGAAAACCGTTTTGTCAGTATAGAGGCCTATATACATCTTGTTTAAGGCCTATTGGCCGATATGGATTTGTATTGAGTAATGCCATTTTGAATCGTATGCACCGACACCTATAGCATAGGTTTTATAAAAAAAATCCATTTTCATCTTGACCTATTGTTTTTTTTTTTTTTTGTGTTTTTAGAGAGTGATCAATTCAATTCGACATAATTTAATTTTTATTTACTCAATTCAATTTATTTTATTTAAAAAATATATAGTGGAGAAATAATTTTCAAGAAAAAATTATGTATATTGGAACTCACAGGGGGTTGGTTTCACAGTAAAAAAGCTTCCTTCATAAAAGGAGGTTTTGAATTTGATTCACGTTCAAACTTCTCTAAACTATTCTCCATGAAATTACTCCTCATTGTCTCAACCCGATATGTGCGTGAAGGGAGGTGCACACATGGCACGAGAATTAGTCAGGTAAATCCCCTACGAGTGAGACATGTACACCTTCAGTCATCAAATAATTTTTTTAACATGGTGTTTTTTAAAATTATCAGTCAATATTCTAAAAATATATATTATAATTTGAATTAAAAAAAATTAACTGATATTTTAAATTTTGGTCGAAATTTGTAATTGAGAATCTTAGCGACGTTTAGCATTTAGACTTTTAGCGAGTTGGCGTGAGAGCTTCTCAAGGAGAGGTGAGAGTCCCACATCGGATACAAAGAAGAATTGAGTAGCTGGTGGTGCTTATATAAGCGGAGGAGAGCAGCAATGGAAATCACGCAGCCGCGTGGTGAGCACAGAGCGAACTATTCTTTCGCCTTTTACTAAAGAATACCGTGTGCGCGCCACTTTAAGCGGCATACGCCTATTTTGGAGGGCATCCACCCTTTTGGTTGGGGCCCACAATTCTAAAATCTAAACAAATGCGTGAAGAAGTCTCTGTATCGCTCTACAGGTTCCTAGTTTTATTAAAGTGAGATTAATAGTTCTTCGTGAAATTCATAAATGATGGTCAATATTTGAGAAAAAAGGTTTGAATCCCAGCCCTATCATCATTTTATCAGTCCAAAACTGAATGAGTGAATTCTTTTTCACATTTGGGCCAAATTTTGATAAGGAGTTACACATATTCAAGTAGACCGGATAGTTAGCTAACTCAAAGATTATTGAAACATACATATTGAAAGTAGAGAGAGATTTAAGAATTTATAAAGAATTTGAATCATTCTATAATAGGTCAGATTATTGGAAACAAATCATATTGAAAGTAGAGAGAGATTTAAGAATTTATAAAGAATTTGAATCATTCTATTAATAGGTCAGATTCTTGAACTGGATACTCAGATACTAACAATGTGAATACCACAATACTCAGATCCTAACAATGTGAATATGTGGTAACTAGTGCAAAGTTTTGATTTTCGAATGTGAAGCAACATGTGTAGAATTTGATATTGTTATGTGTTGAGCTAAGACATAGTTGAAATCCTGTTGTGCTGGAATTTATACTAAAACTTTTTGCAGATTTTGTGGGCATCTTGATGTTATTGTTGTAAGAGCTTTGATGTCTGTTCTTTGATTTTGCAATTCATGGTATGTTTAGTTTTGGAGATTAAAGAGAATGAAATCAGGCTTACTAACATGGCAAGAAGGGCATGCCTTGATGTTTAATATTGGAGATTAACACAGGGACTAATAGTTGTTGGCATTCCAATGCTTGTACAGGCTAGTAAAATCTAATTGCATAGTCTGCATGGAAACATAATGAGATAAATGAAAGGGATAACAGAATGTAAAGAATATCATTTCTTTCTGATATACTAAGTTCCAAATCTTAGTTTTCTTTAATCTAGTGATGTAAAAAAATTAATGAATTTTCATTTTGTGTTCAATTCGGTGGCAATCCCAGAATAAGATTGTTTTCATATAAAGCCAACAGAAGATGAAATAATGAAGAACAAGCCTATCTTCTACCAACTTGGAGTGTGGAACCAGTGCTCTTTCTCTCTCTCTCTCCCTCTCTCTCTCTGTGTTTTTTTTTTGTCTGTCATACTTTTGTAGCATATAATTTGTCATAATTTTTTCAGCTTATTGCATCCATCTAAGGCTGCCTTCTAAGTTCTACATTTTCTCTCTCCCATCAAAGACCACATTCTTTATTGATCCTTTCTTTATTCTCACTCCTCGAACTTCTAACCCTTTTTTTATGACTAAGGTGTTCAGGTTTCTTAGAGCACCCGACTAATCCTCGGATCATGTGTAAGCCTCCCTGCCTACACATACTGGAATAATTCTACAGAGAGTGGTCCTTTGGGGTGGATGTGAATCGAACTCAGAACTCGAACTTATAACCCTTCAACTCCTACTCTGGTTGTTAAAAGTATTTCATGAACATTTCCAGGTCATCTTAAATGACATTACTTAACTTCTTTTCTATTGGAGCAACTTTTAGATTTTCTCTTATGCACTCATCCCTATTCCAACATCCATGTTAACAAGTATCTAGATTCTCTTTTTTAAGAGTAACTGAACAAACTATTATTAAATAAGAGAAACAAAGTACAAAGGACAAGGTATAAGAGGCTTTACCCAAAATCACAAAGAAATCAAAATAAAATATACGACATCAATCCCCAAAGACCCTAATATATTCAATAAACAAAAAATACATCTTGCTCCATTTTGGTTAGGAAATCTGCCAACACCATTTGCTGAACATCGAATATGCTCAAATGAGATCTCCACAGTAGCAGACAATTCCCAAATCTCCTAAACACAGGTATAAGTTTCCAAGTGGTCTCTTCTTCCCACAAGCCCACTTGCTTGCATTTACTGAGTTCCCTTCCACTATTATTTTCCCCAGAGATAACTTGCCCAAAGATCTAGAGTCCTTTGGATCCCTAACTACTTTTCTTCATTCGAGTCCCTTATACCCATTGAGCATCTAGACTTTTTTTTTTAAGACCAAGATATCCAGACATCTCACTTGATTAATCTTTGGGGCATATGTAAACCTCCCAATCCTCACACGCCGAGTACAGAACAATGGGGAATTGAGCATCTAGACTTGTAGCACATAAATGCTTTTATTCATACTTCTTATGCAGACATGTGGGCATTTTACCCCAAGTTTTCTGCTAGAATTAGTGGAAAGGTTTGAGGCTAGTGAGGCACCCGAAGGGGAGCCATCAAAAAAATTGAGAAAAGAAATCAGAACGGGCAAAGGCAGCAAAGAAGTAAAAGGACAATTTTGATGGAGAAACTAAAGAAAAGAAGGAAGCCGCTGAAGGTCGAGACAAATCGAAATCAAGTAATGACATATAAGAAAGAAACAGGAGCGAAACTGATCGCAGACATGTTGCCACACTTGATGGTCATCATTGTAACAATGTCATTCAGCAACTCTTTTCTGATAACATCCATTCTAATGTGTTAGCTCTATGATCTTGGTATTTCAAGTAATTTGGACTAATGATTGCTTATTAACCTGCTCTGCTAGTAATGAATGGACATTGGTAGAATATACGAATTTGTAATTCTGTATGCATGTACCATGTTTTTGAATACCAAATTTTGTCCATCTCATAATCATATCTGGTTTTTTCAGCTAGAATTGATGGTCCAGGGTAAGAGACAAGCTAACAAGATATTCTGAATAAATTGAAGCTCCATTAGAAGTCTGGATGAATCGAATTCAATGGTAGCAGAGGTTTCCCAGATAAATTGTTGGTTTAAGCTAATATCTGTGTTAGGCATATGCTGATAGTGGCCTTTATTTTCCTAGGCGTCCTTCACCTACATAAATCCATTTAACTTATCAATCTGGGGTTGGCACTCATATTAGATTTAGCAAATTGTTCTCCAAGGGTTGCTGCCTGCATGACACCATATGACTTGATCCTACAACCACCATATCCATGAACTTTAAGATGCCAAAAAGAAAACCTTTAAAGAGAAGAAGAAGAAGAAAAGAAGAACAATTTGGAACAAAAATCTGATGATGATCATTTGATTTAGGGTATGAACCACTCATTTATACAAAATATGGGACTCATTGATTAAGTTTCAAAACCTCTATTTTGATCAGGATTGGGAGACTCTGTAGGGCTAGGAAACCATGTTACAAACAAGTCCTTGACAATCCAAAGTTCCAACATGAAAATGTGTATTCATGCTACATCATTCACAAACTTGTATTTCTGTATTCTGCTTATTGATTGATGATGAAGCAGTAAGTTTATCTGTAATCCTGCCAACTTGAAAATATTGAAATGGAATCATCCAATATCATAGATAAAAATGTGTTTCATCATTTCACACAATTGATGAGAAGTCATGAAAAAAATAGTTATATTTCTGCAATGAAGCAACAGACAGAAGCTGAATTACAAATTGAACATCAGATAATACAAGCCAAACCAATCTCTCATATACAAATACAGGATAAACATCTCAATCTCAACATTAATCATATAAATTTATCTCTTTCATAGAACAGAATAAGAACAAAAATGCCGTAGGTTCTTCAATAGCAGCCAGGGGGCATATGATCGACCAGTCCATTCTCAGTGCACTTTGTCATCACGACCGATGCATCTCGGTGTGACAGGTAAAAAATGGTATAGATTTTTTAGCAGCAGCTGGGGCATATTATCAACCCATTTTCATTGCAACTGGGACATCGAACGGGACACTCATTCTCATCGCAAGTGATTTTGCAGCTGCCACTGCATTCGAAGCAAAGCACAAATCGAACACCGCCACACTCGTCACACTTCCCTTGTGATTGGTCAATTGGAATCCCCTGCAAGAGCTTCACAAGCTTTCCTTGCTCATGTAATCCGACAACCTCATCAGCGCCACCAATATATCTCCCCTTTATGAACAGCGTCGGAGGGACTACTCTTCCACCCAAGATCTTCCATAACTCCTCCCTGAATTCCAAATGCATCGAAACATCCCTTTCAGAGTAGAGAACTTTCAAGCTTCCTAACAGAAACCGAATGCTGTTACAGTCCTCAAATGTCTTCCGAATCCCTCGAATACTCGTGGTATAAAGAATGACAGAGTCGGTTCCTCCTGGTGGGCACCGTTCTTCAAATTCCAACAGGGGATCGGTAGAAGGTTCAGCTTTCTCGAGACTCTCTGCTTCATCTCTACCCCTGTTTTTGGAATCCTGTGTATGAAGACAATGGTTCATTACTGCCTGTTGGAATGCAGAAAGAAGGTCTGGATCAAACAGACTTCCTGAATTCAGGTCCGGGCGTCTGTAACCAGATTTGTCAAGCAGGGACAAAGGCCGCTGACGTGAATTGCAGTTCTCAATTTCTGAATTTTCCTTCACAGGGGTTGAGGTTTTTGTTGGAACAGGCGGTCGGATGTTTTCTTTATCAATGCTGCTGCTGTCTAGTACTGTTTCTTCATCTTCTTCAAACTCTCTCATGAGCTCAGCGACATCAATGGCATCCGGTTCAGGTTGTGAGATATCATGAGTAGATGACGGAGTGAGAAATGTATGACTAGAATCGGGTGGGACAGGGTCTAACAACCCATCCGAGGCATTCACCTGAAGCACGCGGCCATGTTTCAGAGAACCCATCTGTCCAATGGATTTCAATTTCTTTAGGAACTTTCCCTTCACTCCCTTCATCTCTGATACACTTTGAAATAGTTCAATTCCTGAAGTGAGAAAGTAGCAAGGGAATGATTTTAGGGGAAGGAGAAAAGCCCCCCTTTCCCTTATCTGAAAATTAGAAGACAGAAGATAAAAAAAAAACAGGTCTGTTAAAGAACTAGTTCTAGATGTGAAGAGATGAAGATGATGGATATCTCCTCTACCAATCAAATAAGTAACTCTGAAATCAAGAGCTAAAAGCAGTGAGCCTGTGAATCCAGCTCTTGAAACGTGAAGAGATTTTGATAGGTGAGAGACAGAAGGTGAAATTTCAGCTAAAAATTTCCTTTCAAGAAGTTGAAAAACGCTAGGCAAAGGCCGAAGGAAACTTTTTTAATTTTTTGAAAACCCAGATCTTCAAATGCATAGGAGAAGATATTTTAGCTCAAGATAGATTGGCAGGTGAGAGATTGAAGGAGATAAGGTAAATAATTTGAAAAAATATAGGGCCAAACAGTTTTTTGAAACCCAAATCTTACTTCTACTCTGTCAAAACCAGAAAATCTGGATAGAACAAAAATTCTAATGAAAAACCAGATCGTGAAATGAATCATAGAAGGAAAGAAACTTAGATCTTAGATTTTCCTTTCCTTTATCAGAACATGGAAACCGATGGAATAAAAAAACCAGTTTTGATAAAGACACAGTTCTGAAATTGAGAGAAGAAGGAAATGAAAATCTTAGCAGAAGATTGAGGATAGAAACTGACAGTTGAGAGAGAAAGTGAGAGAGGAATCCAAGAGCACCTAAACTTTCTCAGCCCTTTTTTTCCTGCAAGCGCTTTCAACGGCTATAAAGTTGTATTTGTGTTTTAAAATTTTAAAAAACTTATCACAAAAAAAAGGGAGAGAAGTGTGGGCAACGGTCATCATGGGAAAAATGCTCAATGTGTTCACCATTAGTCCATTTCTAGTGGGACCCACCCCAAAAAAAATAAATTGGTATTCTTTCCATCTTTTGAAACCAATGTTATCATAAACTAGTCGAACCACAGTCGAACCCACGGTTCGACATGAACTGAGGCGGCTGCGGTTCAGTTCTGATTGAAAATCGGTTGTAGGTCAGTTCTGGTCGAGAACCAGCGTACTGCGGCTCACAAATTTTGAATTTTTTTATTTTTTTTAAAAATTTTCCTTTCAAAATTAAATTAGAAAATATATATATTTGAAATATAAATATTTATTACCATTTCTATCATATATCTTTTACCGTTTTAATATATTATTCAGAGTTTAAATGTTATTTTTAATATTTATATTAATGTTATTGGTAAAAGATAGCTTACTTAATTTTATATATAATATTTATATTATATTACTACTTGACCGGCTTTGACCGATTTTTACCGCAGTCGAATCCGGTTGAATCCAAAATACGTCGAACACGATTCGTTAGAGAGTCCCGTTCTAAAAACATTGTTTGAAACTATACATTCATGGGTATTGTTCACAAGAGTCCGTATTGTTCACAAGAGTCCATCGGCTCTGTACGTGGGACAAATGCACTCACTCAATTAATCATAACAGTCCAAAATGATAGATTTTGTATGGATGGATGTAAGAAGATCTAAGCCATCTATTTTACAAGATGAATTTAGACGGTTGATGAATTGCATCTCTACAAATTAGACGGTTCTGATTCACCTGCGGATGTGTGATTTGATAGGGGTAACCTGTACAACACCCAAATTTTAAGAATGTAGAGTTTTAATAAGTTTTGGCTCTTTAATATGCGGCATTAGATGAAAGAGTATGATGTTTGGGATGGATGAATATTCCTAAACAAGTGAACATAATACATAATTAAGGTTAGTCTTTCAAAATTATTTTAATAATTAATTTTTAAACTTTTAAACTTTTATCTTAGAAAACCCAATTTCTTAATTTGTTCAACCACAACGAGAGAAAATTGGAGCTTGCAAAAATTATGAATTTACTATTGAAGAGGAATTTTTTAATAGTAAATTCATATAAATTGTTGAAGCCATTTCTATTTTTCTTAGTATTCTGAAAAATGAGATAATATAATTTTGCTAAAAGAAGGAATCGGTATTTATGAATATGAAATGTGGAGTTTGGTTATGTTGAAGATGATGTATCTAAAGGTATAAGTTATTTTTACTAAAGATTGGCTCGATTGTCAAATTAAGTTATTTTTTAACGTTTTTAAAATTTTGATCACTTTAAATTATTTTTAATCTTCAAGTTTAAGACTTAAAGAAGTGACTTAATTGTAATCGAAATGACATTTTATAGATTTTATAATCAAATATAGACCTTTTAATGAATTCATCAACAACAACAGCTCACATTAAGGTGCACAAATTTATCATGACCATTTTCTCATAAAAGGAACTTGACCTCATGAGCACGACTTAGTTGGCGCAACTCGGGCTTAGGTGGGTTGATGTTGGATTGTTGAAAAAATCTTGCTTTGTGTAGGGTGTCTATAAAATCTTATAAATGAAGCTATGTTTAGAAAGGCTATTAAAAATTTTACTTTACAAAGGAAGTTTTGTAGAAGGGTAGAAAAGGAAAATAAGAAGAGAAGGAAAAGGATTCATGTAATCTATCTTTCGTCCTATGAATCATACATAAAAAGGTTACTTTTTATAGTGTTACTCAATTTTTATAGATAAAGAAGTTTGCACATACTCTAAAGATCAGTCAGATACTCTAAAAGACCCGAATATAGTCTTAAATTTTTAAGGATTTATTATTTAGTGTTTTTAGTTTAACAACATCTTGATCTTCTAAATTAAAAGAAACTTTTATTTTTAACACCGAAAATTATTCATAGAATCTGGTCTGACCAGTTTGTACATGAGTGTCAATAAGAAAATTGAAAAAAAAAAAAAAAAAGTTTTGAATGCTTTGATTAGGGGTCTCTCTAGAAGCTTGACTTCTATCTATGGTCATTTATTCTTCCTTGCTTTTCAATTGGACTCAACTGTTATCTCTTTATTTGGGGTTTTGCAACTTTAGAATGATGCCTTGCTAATCTTTAAAGAAAAATAATAATGATAATCATACCAAAAAGAGAGAATTTTAACCATATGATCAATACCCTAGAGAGTGGTGGGACACACATCCTTTACATCACATGGGCAGCACCTCCTTCTTCCCACTAAGTTCAACATCGGAAAAAAGGAACAGTGCTCCACAGCCGTACACAATTGGTAGATGCACTTTATAGGAATAGGACTATTTAGAACTGTGGGACCCATCCATATGCTGTGTGTCCTCAACTGCATACATTTGGGTCCCATCTTTTCCACTAAAGAAGATAGCTAGTTTGGTGCAGAGGTCTCTTTTAGGCTCATGACTCACAGAAACTTTGCGATAAGACCCTTTACTTAAATGGGGAACAACAGGTGGGAAGCTTCAATCGTTATCATCACTATCATCACTCTTTTATTTATTAGAAATTATTTTTTAATAGAAGGATAATAATAATTATAAATTACAATCTCATTTTTGTAATCAAATCATCGAGACTTTATGAGTTATACTTCTTTATATAATTTTGTTGGGATTTAATCCCAAATCAACCGCAGAAGCCAATCAAACAAACCACAAAAAGATCAATACAAACTATATGGTTCGGTCAAAATCTACATCCACAAATAATTATCCATGAATTTCACTAATATCAAAGGAGGGACAAATACTACAATTTTTTCCCAAATCTCTCCCCTCTCAAATTTTCTATCAAAACCCTCTCCTCTCTCTCTCACACGGCTAAGCCAAAACGAGAATCTCTATGTTTTATAAACAATAATTAGTTTCCTAATACATAGAGGACTTCTAAACAAAGGAAAATAGAAGGAGAGAAGAAATAAGAGGAGTCCAAAACGAGATAGACTCTAAATTGAAGCCAAAATTCCCAATAAATTTTATTGTAAAATACTTATCAGTTATCAACAAAATGTTACTATTACTAATGGTTGTAACAAAAAGTTTTAAGTGTTTTGATATTGTATAGAACAAATTTTTCTTTTTTTCGGTTGTCACAAAAGCAGACTTGATCCAATGGCTATGATTGCGGAGGAAACTGATCTTAGACCATGGTTTAGTTCCTACTACGTTTTTTTTTTTTTATAAAATCATCAAATATGCAAAGCTTGTTGCTATCAATGGATCAAATTAATAATTTTAGGTCCATATTTTTAAATATGGACAAATTTTTCTAGTAAAATAACACATGAACCACCAACTAAATCGATGTCAAACAGGTAGTAAGTTCCATGGATTTTTTTATACATTTTATTCATATTTGAATTTGAATTCATGTGTGGAAAACCACAAGATATCCAACGTAAAACCTCCACGGATGAATCCACTATCCCTTGACACATCAAGGTTAAGCCATTAGGATTCGAACCCGCAACCTTTCGCTTCCTCAGACGGAAGACAACTAGTTGAACTACACCCATATGGGTCATCACCTACACCTTTCCACGCCTCAAGACATCAGAAATAAAATAAAGGGGTGCACCATTGAAAACTGAAAGACGTGGGAATAAATTGTAAAAAGCATATTTAAGGGACAAAATTCACCAGTCAATGCACTCCAGTTACTGGTACTTCTACTATTTTTAAGAAGAAAAAAGCCAATATACTGATTTTGGCCTGCCGAAAACCCAATAAATTTCGATTTATATTATGTATATTGGCCAAAATTTAAATCGCAGTTAATGAGGTCTGTAAATGGGATGAATGTAAGCAAGTAAATGAGGTCTATGTTAGCTTCTTTATCTGTATGTGCATGCAAAACGGCTTGTTTTTAGATGATCTCTTCGAAAAGATAAGAGATTATCAACGTATCATACATCCTTCTAATTACTTTATTCCCTATTTCTACTTACGAGAATCTTGAAAAAAAAAAAAAAATTCTTTTCATAGAACCGAAACTAGCTGTGGTAAACTGAAGTCATTGTTTAATGGGTATTTTACTTCAATTTCCTCAAGGGAGCTGAATCTACTGATGAGTTTGTTAGAGACAATAGGCTTATTGCGGATGATCTAGTATCTGAGTTCCCATGGATAGATATAATTTACCACTTAATCTCCTTTGGCTTAGGACTAGCAGTTTTATGGGGTAAATAAAGGATTTTAGGATGATCTTGAGTTTGATTTACGCTTAAAGTCTTTTGGGTCACGAGGTTACTCTTCATCGACTTACCAATGTGTGTGGATTGAGAGGTTTATGCATACTCGTGGAATTAGTCTCACATCAAATGTGACATCAGTTCAACTTTGATTATCTCTAATTTTGAAATACTCTTCTATTGTAGTTGAATTAAGATAGATGAGAGGCTGATGGGATTAAAGAGAGTAGAGTTTGCTTTGAAAATGCAATTCAAGAAACTATTTGTAAAACAATCAGACATAAATGGATCTTGGTAGTAAAGTCTCATATTGCCAGTAGACCTTTAGAATATGAGGTTTATAAGCACATGAATTTTTTCTCCTTAAAAGCCGATTTTTAAATACAAGTTTTGTGTTTTATATTATATCAGAGCAAGGTACCACAGAAATAGGTCGAGTTCATTTCTCCAGTGTGGAGGAAAAGAGCCAAATCTCTCCTGCCCTATCGTGGAAAGAGGGTGTTGACAAAATCCCACATCACTTTCATCCGAATCTTTAAAATATGAGATTTATAAATATATGGATTCAAGTCACACCCTTTTACCTCAAGTTCTAAATCAACTAACCCATTGACACAAATAGCTCATGTGCGATAATCAAGTTCTTCAGGTCTAAAAAATAGTTGATATGAATAGGTCGGGGCCATTAGAAAAGTCACAGTTGTAAAAATTTCTGTTGGATCAGTGGCCGCAGAATGCAGATTCGTGGCGGTAAAAGTGAAGACACCTATGTCTGAAATGATGAAATCCACACCTAGAAAAGTGATTTGATCATTGGACATTCCTTTTCTAATGCAAAATAATTATTACTCTGTGTGGCACTTAGTAGTTTTGCACTGCTTCCTCTAAAGGGTTTTGGGATCGGGTCTGGGTCCGATTCACGTAAAATCTGCATCTGCATCAATTTGATACTGTTGAATCTGGATTTAGATTCTAAATTCAGTATATAATCAGTAAAAAACCTATGTTTTAAATAGTTGAATCTGATTATATCTCATTACATTTCACATGTAATATTATTTCTCAATCCAGATATGATAGATCATAAAGTACAAATACATAATGGTATGTTAAGATTTTATTCTCATGTCGTTTTACACATATATTTATTAATAGAAATATTATTTATATTTCTTTTCATTTAAGTTAGAATGTAAATTCAAATCTGGCTAGAGCCACATTTGATTGTAAAGTGCCTTTAAATTTGGATTTAGAATCAGATCTAAAAAGTTAAACAAAGTCTGAAATTCACCCAAACCCCTATCAGATTTTCAGATATCTAGCTATATCTCTAGTCAATTCGATCATGGACAGCCCAAACCTAACCCCTTTCCATATAAAACAAAATTCCCAATTTCAGCTCGAACAGTGGTGAAGTGGGTCGAGTCGAACTAGGACTGGGTTGTGGACAGACTGAACCTGACCAGTGACCAGCCTATTGAATGGCCAAAACTGAGCTCCATTTCTAACATGAGACATCAACCCATAAACAATTTTAGAATCTAAAGTCAACACCAATGAATTTATTGAAAGAACTTCCATGTAAATCTGTTATTGGACAAAAGTGGGTAAATTCAATCTGGATCGGCCCAGGCCATATTTATTTAACCAGTCGGGGTCTTAATCGCATACACATCAAGCAAAAACTTCATGGTTGTAGATATTTTTCTGCAATGGAATTTTTTCATGTAGAAACACAACTGATGATAGCAGTTCCAAGTGCTTTTAGCCTTCTAATATTGATGCACATACAGAATAAAATAATGTTCTCTGATGAAGAGTGACTACTAGCAATTAAAGACTGATGATGACGAGTCTCCCTATTCACAAAGGAATCCATTTCCAAGTACTTCTACCCACATGTAAATAAATTTATTTACAATATAAGATTTTGTTGCCTTGACTGGGAGTGACTACAAATTTTTAAATACTACTGAGTGTCTGTGTGTCCTTGTGCGGCTTCAGAAAGGAACCATTTTCAAGTCATAACTATCGGCAACAGAAGAGACAAGCCCAATAAAGAAATCAAATGTAATGCATGTCAATTGATGCCCACTTCCATTCACTAACTTCATCTTAAGCGTGTATGAACCCTACAAAGAGAATGGGAAATGATTAGAACACTTTGAAGAAGGTGATAAGAGGAATTGTAGAGTCCTGCACTGATTGGTCATTGAACCGATTGGTTCCAACAAGGCAACCAACTAGATAAGCCTACATGAGAGAAAAATAAATAATAATGATAATGGTAAAGTATAAAGAAGAAGGTCAATAATGTCTAGGATTTCCATACGGGTAAATTTGAGCCATCTACAATCCATGATGGGGCCATCACATCAACAGTCTAGATCAATAGAGGCATCACTATGCAAGATAGAGAGAAGGGAAATATAGTGATACCTACAAATACTAGAAACAGATATATGACAAATTTAACAAAAGAGAGGTGGAATCGAGAAAGCTATAAAAAGAGAAGACTTACAGGTGGGGTAAATCCAGGTAGAGTTTGTGTATGCGACAGTACAAAATCACCAATTGAGACGGGGCAAGATGTCTCCTCACAAAGGTCATAGCTCTCACTATGGATATGGAATCCAAAATATGAAACATCAATCACCAGTTTGCCTCGAGGGATGGCCTTATCTGCATCATTAAATATGTGAACTTAAGCTCATGTAACCATAGGTGATCCATTTAGGGTGTATTTCCAACATCTAAATTTGATCATTTCTTTACTAATTTATTTTTGAGATGGTAAATGTGACTCAAAGCTGATACTTGGAATATTGAAGTTTTGAGTTACCTCCATCAGAAATTAATTTTACAATGCTTCAAGGGATGAAATAGAATTTTCCTACTTAGTTGCCAGTTGCCACCACCACTTTCTGATAAATTGGAGAAAATATACTTCTGAAAGAACCATGTGACGACCATGAGGGCAAGTGATATCACCTTTTTGATACATGTATGTCATATCACAGAAGAGTCTTTGGACTAATAATAATGTAGCAAGAAAACTACTCACACATACGTACCATGTAGAGGCAAAGTGCACAACATAAGCAGTATCAAGCAAAATTTATGACTTCTAACCAAAATATAAAAAAAACAAAAAACTGATTCTCAAGTTCAGGTAAGGAGAAATTTTCCATGACAAACTTTTGCCATTGATACTGTATATCTGTCAAACTTTTGACCTCTGATTTTGCCTTAAAATCCCTTTTTCAGCGCCATCCTGAATCCTGATCTTCTTTTTTGTTAAAAATTCATAACCACGATAGACTGATCATGTCCACATCAACTATTGTATTTTGATCTTAGCGTCAATTAATCCCAGCCTGCACTTCTAGAATTTTGCGTCTGTTCCCTTTCCTTTTATGCTACTTTGGTACTTTATCCATCCTATAGCTTCCTTTACTCATTTTCCTGCCTTATGATGGCCTCCTCTTAATATATTAGCTGGTTCTTAAAATACCCGACCCAGTAGCACGCTAGGAAGACTGATGCTAAATGCATATTTCCAAGCACTCCCAAGAAAAAAATAAAAGAAAACCCTCTCATGTTCCATATACTACACATCAATAGTGTTTTTTATGTCCGTGTAGGATTCACCTATTCCCTAAAATTTGCATTGAAACCCATCTTATATAGTGGCAATCAGTCATTCAGCTTGATCTTACCCTGAATCAATGTGCCATCCACATGACATCACTTCCACTGGAGCAATATGTTCACCACTTGATTGAATCATTTTGAACACAGGGCGTAAGTATCATTTTGGCATTATCACATAGTGATTGGCATTCCAGTGAGAATGATGCTCAGGCCCGTCCTTTATTGAGGGGAAAATGCTGAGACCCAACAGTTACAAGCCAAAAAAGGTATAGCTATGACGGAAAGCAAACAACATGCAAGATGACACTTCAACATAATCATCAAAACTATGAGCATCTGCCTCATTATGTTCTACCAGGAACATATTTGAACCTAGTTCTAGTGTAGGGACCAGGACTGGGACAAGGACACAAACCTGACTAAATATAATTAGGTCCTGGACCTCTGCTCCTTACATGCACATGGAAATCCAACCTTTATAACCTAATACATGTAATGAATTCATGAGAGAAGAGGAAAGTTGCATGTGTTTTGGATATTTCTGTTGAGTAGCAAACACAAGTACAGACAACACCACACAAAATTATCACGTCTATATTTTTCTTTTTTATCAAATAGGAACCCACAGACTGATTATATTCCCCTAGTGATCAAACAGATCAGTGGTGGTATGCAGCTCCTTGACCCCAAGTAAAAGATCTAACTGTTCAAGAACCTAATATGTAATACCAACTCAAAAGAACTATTTTAAAAAATCATCTCAGCTGTAATCTCTTCTTTTTTTAATCACATTAGTGGAAGGATGTTCTTACTAAAAGTGGACTTACAGGGTTCAAGATGCATCAAGACACTTTTAGATGAAAACATGAGTTCTTTTTTTTTTTTCTGAAAACTGAAACCATAACATATCAATCACTAATTCACTACCTATGATGGAAATGAAATCACATGCAAAAGTATGTGTGCAAAAGTATGTGTGTATATTGTTTTCTCTTGGCTATTCTATACAAGTAGGCCCATGGTGAAGCAACCTAGACTGGATATGATACGATCCATGCAACTATGTAAGACAAGATGCCGCAAAAACTCTCGAGAATGAAATATCCAAGGCACCCGAAGCCATTGGCTTTTTTTTAACTCCCTCTTTCAGATCAATTTTTATTTTTCACAACTTTCTATCTGTTGACCAAAGATAGCATGAATATGATCTTCAAATAGTGAAGATTTTGAAGACATCTTCTATCTAAATGCAGTCCACCGTATCTTTACAGTCTAGAACACAAACAATGGGCAACAATTATTCAAGAAGTGCTAGTAAATACGTCACTCATGTTCAGTGCATCAAGAACCACACTTCCTAAATGAAAATATCAAATTTCAGTTATGACCACTGCATATGGCTTTGAAGGATTTGGAGAAGAATCATTAAAGTTGATAAAGAAATCAGCAGAATAAAAAACACAAAATTATTAGTTTACCAGTGGATGCAGAGATGCTGAAAGTAGCTGGCTCCCCTCTCACCACTGGATCTGGAGACATATCCACTCCCTTGACCTTAACTTCATAATCACCATTTTTATCTGTGATACAGTTGACATATAACGTGGAGAAAAGGTCAGCTAACATGGAAAATAGGTATCGATTGTGATGACGATGATGAATAGATTGATCAATTATCCACCCACCTTTGACTAATCACAGAAATTAACTGGCATTAATTGTTGTAAAAATATGGATTAACTTTTTATTAGATGCTGGCAACTTGTACCACAACCTTTATGGTTGCAAAAATGAGCACTTACCAAGTGTGCTGCTACATGCTCTTGCCAGGATAAGATCAAATAAAAAGTCACTGAATAAAACGAAAAAGAAGCATTGACTGAAACGTTGACTATATTTTTGAGAAGTGCCATGATTGAATCCACAACCGTTATAAATTTGTTATGTTTTCTTGACAAGCAACAGCCAAATATGACACTAAAGTACAATCACAATAATAACTTCCAAATCTCCCAAAAATACATAAATTCATGAAACCAATTTCTTAGAGGAGCAACAAGAGTGTCACAAAAAAATGCCTAGAAGAAGGCAAAAACTGATTCAGTGACCTGGTGTCTTAAAATATGGACCTTACCAGTGAGTTAGACTGGGTCTGACTAGATAGCTAAGCCCTTGGCTTCGGTCAACTACCCAAATCGATATAAGTCAGTGACCCTACAAGCTTGAGCAGACAGTTAGTACAATTTAAATATTACTACTTTCCTTTTTATGAGTTCATAATTCTACAACATGGCTCAACCAACTAAAAGCAGACCAACCTCCTATCCAGTTTATAATACATTGATCCAACATAATTCACAAGGGCATCAACCAACTAATTACAGAACCATTAATTCCTAAATCCCCTGGAAAACAGATCCAGAAAATCCAATCTTCATTCTAAAACATTCATTAATTCATGAAAACAGCCCATTATCTATCAAAACAAACAATCCGGAATTCCTCTAGATTATCTTCAAAAGTCATTTCCCAATGGAATTGAAGCTGTTCTGGTATGATTCTTCCCCTAATCTAAAAAGGTTAAATCACATAGATCCCACGAAGCATCATAATATGCATACTGTTCAGGTGCGTCCATCCATTTGAGTGTATCCCATATTTTGGTAATCCAAACTGTTAATCTGATCGGACCACCTAGGTTAGGAAATTCATTTTCGAAAGATCCAATTTTTACATCTTAATTCCCATCACCATCACTGTTAGTTCAGATATTGAAAGGAAAACTCCCAATCTTTAATGGAACCAATCTCATCAACAGTCCTCATATGCATCATGTATTCCTGTAAGAACGCAATGACATCTTAGAAAAGCAATCATTCTCATCCTCCCTTAGAGATTGTGAATTTAGGAGATTAGGAGAAAATCTACACCGACTAATGTAACTGTTTGGTTGTTAAAGGGAGAGACTATCGCAAGTAGAGACGAAATAAGTGCACGAAGCTGAATATGCAGATGTAGGAGATGAAGATCCACTAAACACAGCATCCCCTCTTACCTCATAACCTCCTATTTTTAACATATTCATTCCTAATCTTCTGCCCATCAAATACTTAGGTTAAAACTCCAAATCTTCGCCAAACGCGCACTTACATAAAACATCGACCGTGAACGAAACTTCTTCCGATCTTTTGTTATATGGATTTCAACAAAAACAATAGAGAAAACAAATTGGAGAAAAAAAAAAGCGATAAATAAAGAAGGAATCCAAGAATGGAGCTCACCGCAGTAGTGGATTTCCGTGGCGTGGACGGAAGGGAAGCGGAGAAGAGACGCGAAAAGGAGCGTAGAGATGAGGTCGCGTAGATCAAACGCCATTGATTCAACGAAAAATTCGAAGAAGATGAAGTAAGGAGAAGAAGAAGATAGATGGAAAAGGAGATTTGGGGATTTGGAAGGAGAAATGGGAAAATCTATCTACTCACCAGTCGTATGGGAGAAGGAGAAGAGAGTGGTGGTTGGTATTTGGTAATTTTAGTTGCATGCTTGGCGCGTACTGATTTAAATAATAAATATTCGCTGGAAGAGTCCTAAAATGGACAAACGAGCCAGCCTTGTTTGGAAGGGTGAAACCGGCCTTTGCAACTAATTTATAATTTAATTCATTTTTAAAATCTTAATTTATTTTTAATGAATTAGATTAACGTAAATCACCAAATTATAAGTCAACATATATAGTTAAATGGATAATTGAGTCGATATATATTGTATTAGTATATTTATATTAAGGAGATAAACATAAAATTAAGTTTTCATCACTAAAATATAATTACTGTAAAAAAAATTAAAAAATTATCAAATAACTATATAAAAAATAAAACCGTGTGCATTTCTCTATTGTTAGACTATATCAAGCACATCTTGACCGAATCCAAATTAAAAATAGGTCAATTTTTTAATCAAAAATAAATAAATGATATTAGATTAGTTCATGGACAGAATTATACTAATTAATATCAAAAAGGAACTTTTGATATTTATGTAAGGTGTAACATTTAATTTTGAAGGGGGTAAGGAAGGATGAAATTTCACCGAGGGAGCATGTAGAGGTTATCTTTCAATAATTTTTTAAACATTGAGATCGAATAAATTTAAAGTTGAGAGAAATAAAATAAGAGGTCTTACAAGAAAAGTCTTATGTTGGTAAAATGAAAATAAAATATTTGTATATAATGATGTAGTTGTCATAAATACTGGTGGTATTTTTAAATTTACCATATTTTATAAGCAAAATTTACCTCATTAATAACATGTATTTATTGATACGACGGTAAATTCTCAATAAAATCATGTTAAAAATACAATAAATATTAACATCCGGATAAATTTCCTATAAATTACTTATTAAGATTTGTATTTTATTAATATTTTCATTTATTCTAGTTTTATTATTTCTAAATATTATATTTTCAATACGATTTTCTCATTAATTTCCTGATAAAATCTTGAGAATTTAAAAAATATCCCGATATTACCAATCACTCTTAAAATCTCAAAAACGATATTAGTGAAAAAGCCATGTTCATTCTTTGTATCCTAGGCTCCAAGTGGTTCAAAATTTGATTATTTTTAGTTTAAGAAGGGTTCTTTTCCAAGGAAAACACTTTGCTTTACATGCATCCAAACAGAGCTTCTGGGAATTGTGAACTGTTTACTGATTTTAGAAGCAATGTAGAAAATTGTAAGAACGATCGAATGTGATGTTGTGTTTTTGAACGAGACAATTACTTCAAATTAAATATGAAAATAATTGTACAAACTATAAAAAAAACACTGAGTCCATCCGAGTTAATTTAATTCAATAGGATTTTGAATCGAGTTAAGCTGAAAAACCTGGTCTAAGGGACTTGAGTCTCTATGATTTTGAGTCAAGTGAGTTCATGAGTTGTACTAAGTTTCTTCGAGTCAAACTGAAAAATTCCTTCAAATTACTCAACTCAATCAAAGAGACCAATGTTTTCCTTTTTGCCTATTTAGCTAAATGACTGTAAAATTGATCCTATTTAGCAACATTAAAGGTTTGGATATCTGGCTTCCTCTTGAGTGTGGACCTCACTTATGGAGGTTTTATGGACAACTCAAGGATCCAAGCTACTCATTCATTTGGGGCTGAAATTAATGGGTAGGATGCTAATCTCACAACAAATCATATAAAGAAAGTAAACCCGTGAGGGTTGGTTTTGCAGTCAATAATCCGTCTGAGATGTAAAAGGTTTTGAATTCAACTCACTCTCAATATAAAATAGTCACTCTCTATAGTATTACCTCAGTGTGTAGATAGAAAAGTTTACATATGTTCGAAAGATTAGTCAGATGTTCTAAGAAATTTGAATATCTTAATCTTTAAAATAAATAAAAAATCATATAAGAAAACTAGCATTGAAAAACAATGTCCTTTAACCTAACAAAATAGAACTCTAAAATTGTAAACAATGCCCCAAAATGCGAAAATGAAAGGTAGGTTAAAAATAATCGAGTAACAATTGTGTTGATGATTTCCCGATACATGCAATGGGTGTCAAGAATGACAAGTTTTTAGAAATTGGATGCTAATTGTTACAAGAGAAACATGGGAGGTATTGATATTACTTGCTACCGAAATCCCAAATATCTCGAGCAAAAACATATATAAGTTCTGTAGAACCTGATTATCTGAGATGTATTGTGGATCTGACTTGCGATGTTGCAAGTCAAGCCCCTTGTATTGGGTATGGGGCGGAGCACCCGTCACAAATGGGTGTCCAGCTGAATGGTAGTTGGAAATCCTTATTCTAATCTGTGTCGTTCCTAAGTGTGATTCTCTTTGTTGTTTTCAGTAGCTGAATATGCTATCTGATGTCTTTAGCCCAGCTATATAATTTGCCAATCAACATCTTCAAGCTAGCTCCTTGGTGGGCCTTTTTTCTGTATTCTGATTTTATTAATAAATTTTCTGTCATCACTAAAGGAAAAAGGAACTGTGACTCTCATCCTATCCACACCACACATCCATGGAAATCCAAATTCAAGGATGCATCCAAAATTCCAAACAAAACTACATGCATACGATATGTGAGACACCATAGTCCTGTACCTTTGTGCTCTTGCATTTAACTGAAATATGCTCTTGCTAATAATCATCACCATGTTATCTCACCCAAGGGTGACATGATTTGTTTTGTAATCTTTCCAGCTAAATTGTATGATGAAAATGTTGGGATTAGGCTTCTGGCTCAAAAGACAACTTGATAGGTGGAGATATTTACTTCAATATAAGTCTTTAGATTTTTCTCATTTTTACCGACGTGGACTCATCCATACCCCAACAATCCCCTACTCAAACCAGGCTCTCCTGCGGAGAGAACGTCAATTTCGTCAATTTCTGAGTCCACATGCGGTGGTTTGGTGAATGTACCTTTGATACCATTGTTGGGACTGGACTTCCAGCCTAAAAAACCAGCATGATAGGTAGAGATATCCAGCCCCATATAAGTCTTCATATTTTTTCCCCTTTTTTTCGATGTGGGACTTATTCATACCACTAACTTGAAAAACTACAGCATATACATAGATCAATTATTTTTTTTAAGAAAAAAAGGGAAGAAAAGATGGATGAATGATTTTCACCATCCCTACAAGTTGTGAGAACCCAAACATTGCTAACATGGTGGTGGGAATTTTACAGTGTATAAATGATACTTTCTTCATCCCCTCCCTTCCACAGAGTATTCAAATCAGACTGTTCGGACGGGCTCCCTCCCCTGAACATCTCAAGCACAGCCGAGTGTGAACGACTCGGAACTCCTAACCAGCGGTGAATGTGAATCTTCAATAATACTTTCTTCATGCTCGTGCCAGAGGAACCACCTCTGCAAGGGGGGTCGAAGTTGGAGTCCGTAAAGGAGTTGAAACCGGAGTAGGTAGCGGGGTGGTGCGGCAAACAGGGCAGGTTGGGTTCAGCCTTAACCATCCATCCACACACTTGAGGTGGAAGAGGTGGCCACATTCCGGCAGCATTCGCAGCATGTCGGAGTCCTTGTAATCGGCGAGGCAGATGGAGCAGCATGAGGCAGTAGAATCCTTGTTTTGCAGTCTGGCCCGAGAGTAGAGGAGTTTGGGATAGCTGGACAGGGTAGCCTCATCAATACCAGATTCGATATCCATATCAGCTGGGTGGCTATCTGGTTCATGTCTTGCCCAACTTTGGTGTGAAGTGGGTCTTCTTCTATTGGTGCAGTAGTAAGAGACAAGCGTGAGAGTTGTGATGAGGAGAAGGATGCCAATGGAGACTCCGATGCCATAGCCAAAGGCACCAATCTTGTCTGGGCCAAGAAACCCATCGGAATCGGAGGCCATGGTGCTGTTCATTGCTGCTGCTATGCAATTAGCAAATCCTTTTGTGGGGTAATTGTATGAAATATTGGTAAGCCATTGGAGGATTTCATAAACAGGGGAAGGCTGGTTTTGGATTGGAAGTCAGAGATTTTTTAAAATGTCAACGGTAAAGCTGTGATGGGGAGGAAGCAAAAGAATAGACCTGTCTTGGAAGAGAAGCAAAAGAGAGAGAGAGACTAGTTGATGTTAAGTAGCGGAGAAGACGGAGGGATTGGGCCTTTGAGATTGACGTAGGAATATAGAATGGAGAGTTTGATGTTTTGGAAGTTTTTGAGGTCAATGGTTCTTAGCCGTTGGATTGATTCCCTGCCTCATGTGCAATTGAGCATGGATCATTTCACATTCAAACTCATGCATGTATGTCTCACCTCTCTCTCTCTCTCTCAATTTAAGGGTGAAACTTGGGTCAGTCTAAAGTTCAACCGTATAACCCAACTCGAGAAATCAATGGGTTTGAATTATGTACAATATTTATATATTTTTGTTCGGAAGAGTTGAGAAAACCCATATGAAATTCAAGTCATATTGGTTTAAAATTTAAAATCAATTAACCTGATCCGATGTAACTTGATCTGACCCGAACACACCAAGTTAATGAAACAATGGTGAATCAGGTCACTAATTTGGATTTGGTCGAATTGAATGATTTAAATATTTATCATTCTCTAATAATACTTGATCTCACTAAAATGCAAGAAGGTGGGAAACTTCTTTCTTGTATTCCTACTACTTTGGATAATTAGGTTAATTTTTGGACCAAGTGACTTAGTTCTAAATATTCAAACTAGGTTTCTACGTTACATTTTTAATTATGTACTATGTCATACATTATTCACACATATTTGTGCATGCCCCATGTATATAAACATAAATACTACTCTCTCTGTCTCAAATTAGTTGTCCTAAATGAATTTTGAAATTGTTTCAAAATAGTTGTCTCATTTATATTGAATACTATAAAGTGTGTTGAAAATAAATGAAATCATATGGAGTGCTAGCTTTATACAGAGAGTTTTTTAAAAAAATACAAATATTTCAAATGAGACAATTAAATGGGACGGATGGAGTATTAGATTTTACGTTATGGACAAATTATTTGTCATATGACCTAATTTTTTATAGAACTTATATTAGGTGGTAAGAATAAGTCAGTTTTAAGATTTGTCCTCAAATATGAAAGTATGACAAAATTTAAGAGGAAGAAAAAAATTTAAAGTATAATTTTAAAGCTAAAACTCTAATTCTCAATAAAACTTGAGCTTAATCTAACAGTGAGCACGTTCTAAAGTTAATACAAATCCAACTTACTGGGCGATAATTAGTGTGAAGAAGAAAATTAGTGTAAATACAGATTTGATAAAAAAAAAAAAAGGTAAATATTTTGTTCACAGGTAACTAATTGACAGTAAATAATTTTGGGTAGTGATTTTTGTACTACAATTTTCTCTTATGATAGCACTCCTCTTAAAAGAAAATTTCAATTTTGCCGTTATCTCTCTCTTTTCCTCTTTCTCAAAAACAAGGATAAAATTGAATTTTCCTTTTAAAAGAGCACACGATTAGAGAAAATGATAGTGCAAAAATCAGTACTCAAAATCATTTTCAAGTTCCATATTTTGAGTCTAAATAATCTAATATAGTTAATGGGCCTCAGTATAGATCATTCATCATCATCATCATCATTGTTAACGTCCGTTGAGATGTACATTTTCACTTTTTTTTTTTTTAAATCTAAGATATAAAATCCCAGGCGTTAATCGAAAATGGACTAAAATCCCGTATCTCTAAAATTTTGAACGTTTTGGCAATACATACTTTTTCTGAAAAATAAATAACAAAAATAAAATCTAAAATAAACAGAAATGTATTAAAATATCAGGTGATGGTTATGAACCCATTAAGTCATTAAGCCAATTACGTTCGTTTTGGCCGAAATTTTTAAATTCAGGCGTGGATGAGAAGCAGATGTCATGCAGTGCACGACACCGCACGTTCATGCAAGCAAGAGTCTGATTTGAAAAATAAATTAACTAAAGTTTAATATGAAATGATCACACAGAGATTGGTGTATACAGTATTATTTTATATATTTAGATATGATCGTTTTGATAGATTCATAAGCATCAATGTCACAAACATTTTGATATTTTTAAATTTACCATGTTTTTTATCGATAAAATATCAATCGCCATTAATATTTTGAGATTTATCAACACTATAGTAAGTTCTCGATAAAATTACATTAAAAATATGGTAAATGGTAATATCTTAATAATATCCCGGTAGATTATCTGTAATTTCCTCATTAATATTTTATTTTTATTTATTATAATTTTATTATTTAATTATTTTTTAGATATTATATTCTTGTGAGATTTTCTGTTAATTTTTCAGTAAAAATCTGAGAATTTTGAAATATCAATTTTGACCATCATTTTAAAAGTAATAATTTGGGCATTGGATTTTCTACTGAGACACAACAACAATTTAAAAAAAAAAATGAGGATTTTATTATTTTCTCATTTTGGTCTTTTACAATAAAGTAAAATAGTATTTTTGCAATTATAATAAATTTTTATTGTAAAAGAATAAAATAAATAAAAAAGATAGTAAATTAATTTCTTGCAAACTATAGGTTTTAGAAATGAATGAAAGTCGGTGTGACCAAGTCCATATTTTAGATGTGATTGAAATTGATCGGAAGGTGGTTATGAGTTGAGAAAGCTACCCCTTGTTTAGTAAATTAATAGTAATTAATTATGTCAAATTTCAAATCAAATCATGCTTGCTAACTGTAAATTGACAGAAGGACTTGATCAGCACGTTGCAACCGGTCCCACTCGGTGGGTACAACTCAGCTCACCTATCCACTTATTTTATAAGAGTAAAAAACCCATTTGGGTTGACGAATATTTTTATACTTAAAAAATCTTTAATCCTTTTTTTTTTTTTTTTGGTGATGTTGATAGCGCCTTTTTCCTACTCTATAAGGTGATGGAATTGGGTGTTTTTTTTTCTTATTTTTTAATATTTTTTAGATAAATCTACTCGAAGTGATTCTTTAGAGTGGAGTGAGAATCGAACTCAGAATTCTCATTTTGTGTGTTCGTGACGATCACTCTAAACTCTTTCGGATTACCTATTTTTCATTAAATATATATTTAAGATCTTTTAGAGAATTTTTTTATTTTTTTAACTTTTTAATTATTTAAAACACCGAGTCTGAAAAATTTAAAATGGAGAATGGGATATTCTCTAACTGTCCAATATACATGTTAAAAATTTATTAAATTTTTATTTTATCTATTCTGTTTACTAATAATACATCACTACTAAAAATATCTAGAAAGATTTATTTACTTAATTAGTCACTAGTACGAAAGCAAGAAAGATGCAATGGGGCCCACATCTCATTTTCAATCATCATATTCACATCAAACGTGTAAGATGGTTGCATTTTTTATCTTGTGGGCCATTTAGGTGATTTTTGAAGCTCATATGTTATAGCTGTAATATAATCATTTGTTTATTTTTCTTGTTAAATTTTAATAATTTTTTATTTGAAAAAAAATCTCTAACTTAGAGACTAAATTGCATGTGCTAAATGATATTTACGTCATTAAAACCCCCTTAGTGGGAAAGCTGAGTCACTCTATTTTTTTGGTGAATTTTTAGATATGAAATTCCTACATTTAGGATCCAAAACAGGGTAAGTTTGGTAAGCTAAACTTGTTCACACAACTCATTCTATTTGGTACCAAAATTGTAATGGCTGGCCCAAAAATCTGAGCTTACGACTTGGCTCAGCAGAATATTGTCTACTCTGGGTCCACATGATTTTTTTTATTGGACCTGGCTCAATTGATAGGCCCAAAACACGTTCTGTTGAGATGGAGGGGCGTGGCTACATATAAACCCCCTCCCAATACACTGCATTTCCGATGTAGAACTTTTCAAGACCCCCACACGCCATTTCCACTGTTGGGTGTCGGTCCAACCGACATAGCACAACTTCTGAGCTTTTTCATGTCAGGGCTTTTTCAAAAATATTTTGGACGTAGATTGTATATTTTGCATTTGAATTTCATGGATTGATTTTTAAGAGTGCCTATGTTTTTTAAAATAGAAGGCTCATGCAATTAGATATGTATAGTTAATATTTTTTCTTTAATTCATAATTTTTGTACAAATTTTTCTATTTTTAAACAGTAATATAAAATAATTTCAGTCATATCTTTCGAAATCGTCAAATTCAATCATAAAATCTCTTTTCTAATTTTTATAATTTCTTTATTTTTAGACAATCATGGGATCAAGTTAAACTAAATCCATCAAACTCACTAAATCTCATCTCAAATTCTCTTTTCCTATTTTTAACTATTTTTAGATAAATTTTACCACTTTTTAAACTAAATCTTTCCAACTCACCAAATCCTATCTTAAATTTACTTTTCCTATCTCTTAGCTATTTTCTTTTTTCTTTTTCAATATAGAAGCAAATCCTTTTTTCTTTTTTAATAAAAGAAGCAAATCACAACCATTCAATAAACAAACGACCAAGATTATTCAACCGAGACCTTAAACTATTTCTTTATATATTATACTATCTCTTTATATATAGATAGAGTAAAATGATAAGTATAATCCCATATTATATTTATATTTTTATGGTGAGAGGTAGTCATCCTAAGAAATAGAGTTACAACTTTGGTACCTTTGAGTCTTTACTAAATTTTCTATATTAATTATATATGTATTTATATTTAAAGAATTATGTGGATTTGGATCGTTAGTTGATCTGTCAAAAGGGATTAAATTTATATTTTATAGTTTATTTAATAAATAAATTAAAGTTTAATTAAATTGTTATAAAAATCTTATTAAATTTTCTTCACGCAACTCACATTTCAAATCTATTGGGCTTTTGTGTGTGGGGCCATGTTATAGTGATTCAATTATAAAATCCGATAGATCAAAGTTAAAGTTAAAACATGTAAAAAATGAGATCTTGTATTAGAAGATCTTACCTGCTCAGTGTTTGTCTTCCACTCAAAGTTGGATATTGATTATTATTTGTCATATCTTGACAATCAATTTGCCAGACAATGATTGAATGATTTTGCAATTTAGTCTCCGTACTACTAAGTCTATCATCAAAATAATGGTTAAAATTATGATATTTTGTGATTTTCTTTTAAAATTTAAAATAATTGATATTAAATAAATGATATAACGATTTAAAAGAATGATGATGATTATGTTTATAAGGTTAATGGTCAAATCGATTTTTTTTTCTTGAATAAGAAGGATATCCACACTCTACGTTGATAGTAAATTTAATCTCATATATACACGAAACCACCCATAAATATTATATATCAGATAAGTTGCAGAGGAGTAAAAAATCTCTAATTTAATCTTATAAACTTAAATCAACTAAAATATACTTATGAATTAAGTCTGACGAGATCAAGTCATGCCCATATTACAAATATAGCCTTTAAATCCAATTCAAGTCCTTAAAATAAATAAGAGTCCGATTTAGGCCCAAGGAGGAGTTTAAAATTCGATATCGATAAATACGTATCAACCGATATCTCGACTTCTAGACCCAAATGTACCTTTTGGTTCTTCAGTTCCTTTTAGGGCTACAGCTAATTGGATAGGAATGTACCTATAGTGATTCTAATTTCTTGATTTTCTATACATTTAAAGAAATTTAATCAATTTATGATACTATGTAGTTAAAAATAAATGTTTTTTTAATAATCGAGGGGAACACGAGGCAAGGGCCCTTCTAAACCTCTCGAAAAAGTGTTTCAATTGTTTAGAATTCGAACTAGCGATCTCTAATTTCTTGAGACAAGAAGAATTATGATTTGAGTTTAATATATTATTTTCAAAACATTCTACATAATATGATTTTAAAATAACTAATCTTATCAAATAAAATATACACATATTTTTCCGATCTTATATCATATCACTAAAAAATCATATTTATTATAAATTCGAATATTTTAGAAAGATCAAAACAAAATCATTATTTAATTCAGATAATAAACCCAAAATTATACCGTGTGAGAAATTGAGATATTATAAAAATGCTACAGAAGCGTCGGTATCGTGTATTATATTGTTATTATTCTTCTAATCAAAATCCGTCCCGCTAATGCCGACAATTAAATATATTCTTTTATTAAATAAAAACATAAAGAAAAAGGTCAGGGCTTTTTTAAAAAGTATATTTTTTTTTTGGAAGCTTATGCTGCTAGTCTGCCACAACGAGAGAAGACGAAAAAAAGCACCGGCAGAGGCCACACCTTTGAAACTCTAAAATCTCAGGATCTGAATGTACCGAACACACAGAGTCTCTGATTGAAAGAGCCACAGATTCAAGCACCGTCCTTCGTATAGATTTTCCTCCTTTTCTCCAGTATAGCCCCGGATTTTTCACTATTTACAGTTTCGCCCTTCTTCTTCCTCCTGCTTTTTCTGCAGCAGCTGCTGCTGCTTATTTTCTTCCCCTTCAATTTCTCTTATTTGATGGATTTCAGGTAAGTTAATGCATCTTTTTCAGTTGTATTTATTTCCTTTCTCCTTTTATTCTTCTGTCTCGATTGGAATTCATTTGCAGTTTTTATCTCTGTAATGCGTTTGGTTTGCTTTATGGCTTTATGTTTTGTTTAGATGCATGGAAATGAAACAAGGGAAGTGCTTTCCTGGAAAATGGCTAGTTTTTAAGTGAAAATAGATTGAAAATAGAAATGGGTTACTCTGTTTTAGTTTAAAAATGGTTACTTCTCGGAAAAGTGCGATTGGTTATCTTGTGCTCTGTTTGGATGTGTGATACACGGAAAGGAAAGGACTTTCCCGGAAAATAACCAATTTCTGAACTGAAAATGGAAATGGGTTGTTTACCTTTTCTCTGTTAGAAGTTTAAAATGGTTATTTTTTAGGAAAGTGCTTCCATCAAAATAGAGCTTTTTTCATGACGGAATTGGGTTGTGTTTGGATTCTGATTAGGTTTTGAATTTCTGTGAATCGTGTTTTGTGTTGATCTGGGGAATACTGAATCTTCCAAAGGAGTCTAAATTGGAAGAAATGGGTGGTAGCTAGTAAGTGTTTAGTAGTGGAGTTCCTCAGTGGAATAGGGATTCTATGGAATTTCAGGCCTCACCACGAGTATGAAAATTTGCTGGAATCGACAGAATTCTGGTTAGTGTAGGGAACTCGAGGTTACCAAACATGTCCTTAAGTTAGTTTAGGGAACTCGAGGTTACCACACATGTCCTTAAGTTAACCATGAGTAGAACGTGTTGAAATGTGAAAGCATTGGCAATGGATCCTTATAACTACCATTCCTTGGCTCTTTAAAACCAATGTAATCAACTATATTACCAAATATATTTGGAAGAAGAAGGAATGAAGTCCATATGATTCTTCACAATGCTCTATTGGTTGATGATGACACCCAGTTGTGTCATCAACAATCAAGAACTTGCTATAATCTTGAATCATAGAAATCTCGATGGGATCACTGTGTCAAAAGTCAAAACATCCGTTTGTAAGTATTTAATTACCTTAGGGTAGCTGACTGACCACAAAACATACCTGTGAATCATTTAACTTTTCACCAATGCCTAATTACTCTACTTGAGGAGTTAAAGGACCTATTCTTACTTTCATCCTGTACAAACCAGAGCACTGCTTGTGACACCAAAGTCCACAATATCTGTCATTCAGAGTTTCCTTTTTGATCTAACCATCTTGCAAGAAGGTCTGAAAGGGTCAAAGGTGTGATTGATGGAGTTATATTTTGTCAGAAATAAAAAGAAAAAACTTGCCAAGTTCCTCTAGTCGATTGCATTTCATCTTGAGTCTAAGTTTTTAGTTCGTAAACCATGATGTGAAATGAATTGGGAGATGAAGAATAAAATGCATGCGAAACATTTGGAAAATCAATTGAGAGACGAACCATGAGTTCATGGAGAAATTTGAAGCTATTTACAAGTGGGCTATGAAATGCATAGGATTTGCTATTTATATGGCTAAGGGAAGAATTTACTCATAAGAATTAAAATAAAGAAGATAATTCCTTTAAAAGCATTTTTCATGTCTTTCTTGTATCTTTCCCATGTGTTTCCCTTATTTCCTATTCATTTTTTAAACGGATTAATAAGAAATTTCTCTGTTTTTCTATGTATTTCCAAAACTATTTTGCTGCATTTCCCATTAGAATTAAAATCGACTTATTTTCATTTCAAAATGCATTTTCCTCCTTAACATGTTATTTACAACAACTATCAGCAATTTTGGTAATTGGTTCAACAAATGTTGTGCATTTTCCGATTTCCCAAGACAATGGTGGGGTTTTTGGTGGGTATTTTGGGAGATGATCTTCAGTTTAAGGTAGGACCACCATCTTTTTTCAAAAAGTTTCAAAACAAGTCTGGATCTCATGAAAAAGCCTAAAAGCCTAGCTCAAGTCTAGTCTACGGCAAGCGTGAGTAAGCTATTCCAATTTCCAACTATAATAGGATCGAAAGATATTTTCCCTATAAAGGAGTATTGGAAGATCTTGACTTGTAATAATCCTGAAGTTTATTTAGCCTAAAAATGTAAAATTAATTTGAACAAAGCAGAACACTAGTAGATAATGGAGCATTAACAAAGATCAACAAGGCATTTCAGGAAAAAAAAAAACAAAGATCAAGAAGGAAAGCAAAGGTGGAATGGTCTTCAACCATGTTTAAGTGTCCCTTATCTAATATCTCTGTGATATATGACCATAAACCCTAAACCCTAACTATGCTTAGTTCATTATCATTATTCAATCCATATCTCATCTTTCTAACAAGTAGCCCTGACTAACCTGCTGTAATAATGATTTAGTTTCCAGCTAAATTATACTTGCCTACATATTCATGTAGACTGAGTTTCAACTAAGAAATTGTTTCCATTTTTTATGCGTTTTTCCTCAATTTCGGTGATTTATGTGTCTTCATGGTTTGAGTGTATTTGTTCATAGCTCAATAATTGTGACCTTTGATTTCTTCAATATCTCCAACAAGGATTTCTACATTTCCTCCCTTTGTGGAGATGATTTTATGGTATTATTGGAATATACATGATCACAGCACATGTCTCATCATGAAGTTCATTTGCTTATGCTAGACTAGGAGTGACTGCTGGTCATGTAGGTTGGTGCCACTCAAAAAGTAAAAAAAAATGACATTGATTTCTGGGAGGATTTCATATTGCAGGTATTAATGTGAAACAACTGGTAGCATGGGTGTTTCTGGAAAGTGGTTTAAGTCATTAGTTGGTTTAAGGAAGTCAGAAAAGTCAAAGTCTTCAGATGACAATGAGAATGTAAGTAAATTAATCTTTAGAAGCTGTAATCGTATCCTTTTCATTTGAAAGTTTCTCAGGATGTTTTGTCTTTCTTTGAGTAACATGATAAGATTGCCATTCCAGGTTGCTTGCAATTATCTTTTACCTTATTCTGAAGTCATTTCTAGGATAATAAGATAATTTCCCTTGCATTCATCTTGTTGAGCATTTCTAGTGGGAGAAGAAATTGTTATCTTTTACATCTTAAGTGGAAGCATTGTTTTTTAAACATCACCTACATGATTCCCTTTACATTCCAGTTCCTTATCACTGCCTGCTAACCTCTGGAATGCTTTCACATTTGTTGACAGAACAGCATGCGGCAAAAGGTTATGATCTCAATTTATTAAAATGGTTTCTGTACAGTGGCTGGTTTTGGATTGTATTTGTACTTACAGTGCATCCTCATGTCTTACATTATGAGTGTTGTGCTTAAGTTCGAAAAGCTGTTGGTGTGGACCAAGCAATACCAAAATGGTTAAGTAGACCTGACCAGGCAAATGAACACTGCTTATATTGATGGTCCACTACTTCCACTTGCAAGAATGTGCCAATTATATACCTCAACTATTGTGGTACATAGATGATCTGCACTCAACAGTTATAATACAGCTACAGAAAATAAACCCAGGGGTGGGTTGGGGGTTCAGGCCAAGGTCATACAAATACAACCTTGTTTGGACCAACCGCCTGCTTGCTTGAATCTACATAAAGAAACTAACAAACCCCCAAGACGCCTTATCAACTTATTTCCGCTTGGAGTCCAAACTTTCCTTTGTGTACAGAAAGAGAGATGTTGCAACCAAGGTTGTAAATATCAGACCTGGTATCGGACTAGAGGAACCAAGTCCGTGTTGTATCGGCCAAATTCGTCTGACTTGGCTGAGCCCTAGCTGGAATTGGGTCAAAATAATAGGACTCTGTTGAGTTAACAGGACTCGGTTGTATTGGGAAGGTTTTTAAAACCTTGGCCTCAACTCTCATTTATATGTCAGTTAGTATAGACACACGAAGCAGTAGAGCTACATTTTGGAGGGTTGCTAATATTAAATGCATTCTCTCTCCACCCATCTCTATGTGGCTGACATTAGCAATATGTGGAAATTGGCCATAGTGCCAGATATAAGTCATTCATTAGCTTGATTGATTGGCTCCAAAGTCAAGCCAGTCTGTTCATTGAGTAGTAGGTGCCACAAATACAGTAGATGTCTACTATTGACTTCAACTGTAGCTTAATTCATTGCAGCCACCTGATGAGTAGTCTTGGCCTGATCTTTGGGTTTTGGCTAAAGCATCTAGACAATGGGAACTGCTTTGAGGATGGTCATGCTACTTGCATATGCAGCTACATGGAGATCCAAGTAGTTTCCATGTATGTCTGAAGTGGCAAGGTTAAAATGATAACGTATGAGGACAGAAATAACCTGAAAGAATCTGAAGAGCCTTAAAAATGGTTAAAACCATGCACAACGTTGTTAGCACCTGTTTGTATTCAGATATTGCTTCAACAAATCACCTTTTATTTAGGCATTGTCTAAATGAAACTTAACATGATTTTTAGATTTGAAACTCTCTTCTCTGGATAAGCATCTGCAGATTTTGAAAAATAACTCTGTTCAACCTTTGGTATTTGTTGTCAATATATAATTGATTTGTTGTACTTGTTGCTAATTTGGTTTATCCATTTTTAATCTGTATATTTGATAGGTATTTCTGAAATACCTCTCTAGGCATGATTTTATGCCTGTCATCATTTTTGAGTCATGTCTATTGTTTTGTAATTATTTCAGAAGGCAGCAGCTGGCAGTCGGTTTTGGCACCGGAGAAAGCACTCAGTTGAGATTGATAGTGCAGTTCTTGAACGTGAGCTTTTACAAAATGATACTCCAATAAATGGAGATGTTAATAACTGCCCAAGTTCAAAGTCTGGAACCTCTCCCTGTGACTCTCTGTACGCACAAGTTGCCACACAAACTGTGCACAATGCAAAAGAAGAATGGGCTGCTACAAGGATCCAAACTGCTTTTCGAGCATTTCTGGTAGACATCTACTTTTCAAGCATTGCAGCCATATTTGAAGCATCATACTGTGTATTTGGGATCATCATCATCATGATTGAAGCCTTATCCCATCTACCTAAAATTTAGAAAAAATAGAGAACCTTCAAATTTCTATTGAAAATTATTTGCACAGCTCGCTCACAAATGAATCCAGACATGGATCTCATTGGCTTTTAAAATTTGGTGCTTTATTAAAAGGATCTTGCAAATTAAAATTTTCAAATTTCTACTGAAACTATTTTAAGCTAAGCTATCATTCAAAAAAAAAGAGCTAAGCTACAAATGCACCCACACATCTAGTTTTCATTATTTTTTAATTATTATTTATTATCATGATTCTGTTGGTATGCAAATTTGCTTTAAAGGTTTATTTTACATCCCAGGCTAGGCGAGCACTGCGAGCTCTGAAGGGTCTCGTAAGACTTCAGGCCCTTGTCAGGGGTCATGCTGTGAGGAAACAAGCTGCAATTACGCTCCGATGCATGCAAGCATTGGTGAGAGTTCAGGCACGTGTCAGAGCAAGGCGTGTTCGCATGGCATTGGAGAGTCAGTTAGTTCAGCAAAGTATGCAGCAACAAATTATACATGAAGCTCATGTTCATCAAACAGAGGTTTGACTAGCCAAGCACTATGACATGCTAGTAACTGAGACTTTTCTTTTGTGAAAACTCTTTTAACTGTTTATCAGGAAGGCCATGAGATACCTTCTATTGTGAGGTCGGTGGGAGAAGCTGCATGTCAGTAAATAGTGGAGATGATCCTCTCCCCTCTCCCCCCCCCCCCCCCAAAAAAAAAATGGTGGAGTCAATGCCAAGTGACTATGCATCGTTAATTTCCTCAGAAGCTCCTGCAGCTTCAAAAAAATTCCTCAGAAATTCCACTCCCAATTGTTTGGAGAATGTTAAAATTGTTTCAGCTTTAATCTGATGGCACTTTTTTTTTTTCTGATTGTACTGATATTCTGGCCATGTATGAACCTTTTTTTTTCTAATATTTTGGTTGCTACAATGTGGTTGATGTGAAGAGAATGTGGTTTTCTTGAAAATTCAGCATTGATAAATATTTGTGGGAAAAGATATTGCATTTTGTATCACCCAGGGTCATGTGTGGAACTGTGGAAGTAGAATGGTGGAGTCGATGCCAAGTGACTATGCATTGTTAATTTCCTCATAAGCTCTTGCAGCTTCAAAAAATTTCCTCAGAAATTCCACTCCCATTGTTTGGAGAAAGCTAAAATTGTTTCAGTTTTAATCTGATGGCACTCATTTTTTATCTGATTGTACCGATATTCTGGCCATTTATGAACCTTCTTTTTTCTAATATTTGGTTGTTACAATGTGGTTAGATGTGAAGAGAGTGGTTTTCTTGAAAATTCAGCATTAATAAGTATTTGTGGGAAAAGATATTGCATTTTGTATTACCCAGGGTCATGTATGTAACTGTGGAAATAGAATATGTGGATCTGTGCTTGTTCTCATCTATTCTCCATTTCCTGCTGTGTAGCGACTGTGCCGGTGAGATTCTTATTTCTTTGATTTGATTGCTGATACAGGAAGGATGGTGTGACAGTATTGGATCTGTGGAAGATATTCAAGCGAAATTGTTGAAGAGACAGGAGGCTGCAGCCAAGCGTGAGAGAGCTATGGCATATGCTCTAGCTCATCAGGTAAACCGTTATAGCGCTTCTTCTCCCTTTTCTTCGCTGAAGTGATTAAAAATGTTCTTGGAACTGTAGAAAACTAGAAATCCCTTCTCACTTCATGTACTATTGCCTAATGTTTTAAAAACCAAACCGTTGATTAAACTGTTTTGTACAATGGTTTGGTTTGATTAGGTTCAACTGTTGGGTCAATCCGGGTCAATCCGCTTTGAATCATGCTGTTAATATAATTTCATTTTTATATTTACAAATAAATTACTAAAAATGAGATAAATTGAAAATATCATTACAACCATGACACTATGATAAAAACAATCAAATATGATGTTTTTAGTGAAAAAGAAGAAGGGAGAAAAAAAAAAAATTTGAATAAATTAAATCGTCTGGAACCACATAGTTTGATTTGTTTTTTAAGACACTGCTATTGCCAAACTTTTAGAATCCTTAATATTTCTGGTTTTCGTCAAATGTTGGGCAGCTCCTAGTTTTGCAATTCCATCATTTGGAGGAGAACCTTTAAGGGTGAATAGGATTTCATTTTCTCTTTTTCATGCTCGTAGTTTTGCAATTCCATTATTTGGAGGAGACCCTTTAAGGATGAATAGGATTTCATTCAAGATTTTGAACTTGATTTTTTGTTGAATTACATGGAGAATGTTTCACTTCCATTTCATAAGAAAAAAAGGTTTCACTTATTTTTTAAAATATTTCAATTAAAACATGTTAATGAGCCTTATGGTTGCTTCTATCATATAAGATATGTTTCCTTTTTCTGTATGGAAAAAATTCAGACAATACTAATTTGGGTCCCACTTGATTGCTTGTGCTCCATCTTTCAATCTTCTATCTTGCAAGATATTCTCAACTTTATGTGTGGTATTTGTTGGTGTTTCCTGATGATTTTCTTCTTACCAGTGGCAGGCGGGAACGAGGCAGCCAACACCACCTTCAGGGTTTGAGCCTGATAAAAACAACTGGGGCTGGAAGTGGTTGGAACGCTGGATGGCTGTTCGTCCTTGGGAAAATCGGTTCCTTGATATAAATCTTACAGATGGAGTAATGGTCCATGAAAATGGATCAATAGATGGGAGAAATAGTGCTAAGACTCAGTTCAAATCTCCTAGCAAGAAGCCCATCTCAAATATAAAAATGGGTCCTTCCAATTCTGATGGAAGTGCCTCCTCTTCTAGCAAAACGGCAAGTGTCCTAGCTGCATTCTCTGCACAATCAACAAAGCTGAAACCAGGGACATCCTCGGAGGAGCCGGCTGAAGAAGCCAGCTCCAGGCTTTCTGGTGGTCCACGCTCCTTCAGCAATCCAAAGGAGAGGCCTTCACAACCTGATACCCAGGCAAAGAAGAGGTTGTCCCTTCCTAACAATGGTGAGTCGGTGCATACCCAGAGATCTACTCTCTCTCTCTCAGCATTCAACTTGCCTTCTATTATGGAACTGCACTAATTAGTATAAATCCTTTAAATGGATCATAAAATTTATCGTGGTTAATATCTCAATATCCCATCCAATGTGCTATATATTGGATATTTTAGTTGAACTATATTTGTGGCAATTATATTCTAGAACAATTTAGAGAGAGAGAGAGAGAGAGAGAGAGAGAGAGAGAGAGAGACAGAGAGAGAGGACATGCAGTGGTCTACAAAGTTAGGTTTTCTACAGGAATAAGTAATTTCCATCTAATTGAATTCTAAAGTAAGATATTTGGTTGGGTGCATACCTTCAACAGTTGACATCTTCTCTTGTCCTCTTTACATATGGTTTAGTTTCTCCTCCTTTCTCTTATTGATAGATAACTTGTATTGTGATTGTCAACAGCTGTTGGAGCAAAAACAACCAGACGCCCATCTAATCAGATTTCTGTCCACAAGATATCTGGTTCACAGAAGCCACACAAGGATGGAGTGAAATCAGAAGTAAAATACGATTCGAATCATATGAATATGGTCTCTCAGGAAGTTGAGCTGCACACTTGATAGCAACTTGCAGAACAGACTCCCAGGTGTTGATCGGAAGATTGCCATTTCTGTTAGTATGTATAGTTTTTCTTCTTTCTCTTTTTTTTAGGTGGGCTGTGTAATTGTTCTATGCTTATTTATAAATGTCTTCTCACAGTTCTCAGATTTTAGAAAAATGATTGCCATCCACAATAAGGAGGGTTCCTATGACTCCCATAATGCCTGTTATACATTGTGTTATTTAGGCAATCGTCGTTTTTGTTGAACTTGCGGCTTCTCTCCTTGAGGAATATTGTGACCCCTTGACCTGAGCCCCACTAGTCTTCTCTACAGCCTTAACTTGTATTTCTTGGGCCCATGGTTATTCTGCTGATGTAATAGGCCCCTGCCCCTTCCATCGATATGCCGTGCCCATCAAATATTCGGCCCTTCATTTACATTGAATGTAGACTAGGTCCGCATGTTCAGTTGCTTGTGTGGATTTAAAAAGTTTATTTACATGAGAATCCAGTCCTGAGGTGGAGGATCATATAAATCCATTTCCCTTGTCTGAGCCCCGTTTTCAGATGACATGGTTGGTGTTCCGTGTGCAAGATTCTTGCATCGTAAGTAGTTTTGGGTACATTTGCTTGTTTTCTGATATGGTGTTTCTGCAGCAAAAACTAGTTTTACAGAAAGTGATTTTCTCATATCATCGGCACAGGCAATTTCCACAGAAAACATGTGGACTATGACCCTAAACCCGTACCCCTTCCCTGTCCCTGTCCCCGTCCCCGTCCCCGTCCCCGTTCCCGTCCTTTCAGAATTCATGCAGGCAAAGAATGGTCAGTGATGGAAACTGTTTGAATTGAAACAGGCTAAAGATGACTTTGGGGCCAACAGGAAATTATTGTTCAATTACTGAGAAGAGGGGTCTCTATTGAGTTGAATCACTTAACAATTAGGTTTGCGGTTGGTTAGGTCATCTTCTTGTAGAGACATTAATTTGGCACATTTTCATTAGTGGTCCAAAGCAACTTCTATAATGATATTATGGTGGCAGCAGCATCGGCGACGGCGACCACGGTGTTAGAAAGGGATTCACTCCTAAGATAGTCTTGCACATTAGAACATTGAGATCCATATAATGATCAATCCAAATAATTACACAGTGCTCATGAAATTCATTTCGGTTTGAGTCGTCCAATTCATCTATACAATTGGATTGTCTAACATAGTATAAATATTTATCCAATTGTTTGATTCTAACAATTATATATTTGTACATTTTGTAAAAGCTACATGATTACTGTATTTTGGATCTCTTATCTTGCAATATAACACGAGGTTCCCGTCTACCGTATTCTACGGCTTAATAAATGGACCGGACCGTCTGGGAATATGGAGGAATGCTCTGGGTTAGGTTAAGTTGAGAGATTTTCACATGTCCCAAAGAACTTAGCCGGTAAGACGTCTGAAAAAAAGAAAGAAAGATAGGAGCAAATCTGATACTTTTGAGTGCAATGGTCTGTGCTGTGACTGCGGCCTTTCAACCTCTCAGAACCCTATCCTTTCCTGTATGCTATGAAGTATGAACATGGGATATAAAATTATGTAAATAAATATTCAATGTTACTTATTAATCCCAATCGTATTAAATGCTTTTAGAGTTTTATTTCATTTAATACAGGTTTAACCTACAATGATACTACATATTTATATTTTTTTTGAAACAGAACTACATATTCATATTAAAATGCCATAAAAGCCTTTTTTAATCTCTTTTTTTTTTTTTGAATTTACGTGTAGAAAATCACAGGATATTCAGCGTAAAACTCCTATGGGTGAGTTCATTACTCCTAGGGAATACTAAGGTTAGGAAATGAGGGGCTCGAACCCGCAATCTTTCGCTTCCCGATGCGAGAGCCAACCAATTGAGCTACAATTGCATCTCAAACAATTCTTTTCTATAGAATTTAGTAGAATAATATCCAAATCTTACCGAAATCAAATCACCATAATCCTTAATCCATGGTCTCTGATTTTTTTGCTAAGAATGAACATTTTATAATAGGCAATGGTGAATATCAATTGAATAGATACCAAATTGAAGTTCCTTACATTTTTTTTAGCAGTAAACCATTAACAATGATTTTTCATTCATAAGAGAGGGAATTTACAAGCACATTTACATTTAAGAAAGGATGGTTTAACAGGATTAGACCACCCTAAAAAGGAGAAGAAATACAAAGTAAAATCACTATTAACATTACATCCATCATAAGAAAATGCTTGAAAATTCATTTCCAATGCATAAATAAATGCCGTTGAATTGAAGTTCCTAACTTAAATGCCTCTTAATAAATTGAGCCTATTGTGGTCCAACTTCAACTTTGACCTATTTTGTATTAACAAGTGTGTATATAATCAAGTGAAACTATTTATTAGCTTAACCACCAATTGTGTATCAAATAAAAAAAATAAATAGTTTAATAAATACATTTTGGGTAGCGATCTTTCCACGGACATTTTATATAACTCAATATAGATGTCTTTTTAATTGACTCGTCAAAACTTTGAATCACTAAAAATAAAAGATTTAGAGAGTCGATTCGAAGAACAAAATAGATAATACAGTAAAATTCATGTCGAATTATAATAAATGTCTGTGAAACAATCGCTGTCCCAAATTTTATGTAAAGACGTTTTAATAAACCTATCATTGCCTGATGTGTAGGTGATACGAGTCTCACTACTATCTCAAAATGGACATGTGGCCCATGGGTGGGTCCCACGAGGCGAGACACATGTCCCCCATTCTGCTGTGAGATAAAGATAAAATACTTCTGAGAAAACCCCAAAACCCCTGACCGAAATTCTAATTTTGGATAATTTCTCCATTTCTTTTTTGGTAAACAATTATTTCTTAAATTCAAATACCGACAGTGATGTCTTGAGCAAATTCAGTAAAAAAATCGGAATGTAGTACAAGTATTTGTTGATATTATATATAATATATATTTACAGTGAATTTCTGAAAAAAAAACTATTTTCTGTAAATATTTAAAAATGTCTGAATTTGACCACATTTAAACTCTGGTTGAACTCTATTAAACTCAACCTTCTTCTAAGTAGGTTTGATTCACGAATAGATTTTTAAAATATTAACTACTCAATTTAAAATTTAATTACCATGGATATTTTATGTAGAATTTACTAGTCGTCATTTGTCTATAAGTTTTATAATTTTAAACTATTTTTAAGAAGAACCAACCAAATTTAATGAAATAATTTATTTAAATAATACCAACCTAATCAAATGAAAAAGTTATCTAGATTAAATCAATGCTAGACTATATAGAGTTTTTGAAAATCTTAAATCCATCGATCAATGGTTTAAATTACATTTTCTCTCATTTAATCATCTAATTTATGAGAGTAGATTTAATGGGTAATTTTTTTTTAGATAAGTAGATTTTCATATATATGATTAATCTAAGATTTAGATTCCTTTTTGATAATCTCAAAATATCAAACATCATATTAACATGGTAAGCGATCTTCTCATGGGCATTTTGTGTTTAGCGACACGAGTTTTAGTTTATTCCCAATTTTACCCTTCGCATGAATAGTAAAATTTCAATGGATTGATTTTTACTATTCATGTGAATTTCGGCGAGCTGATTTGCACTGTTCATGAATTTTGGCGAGCCGATTTGCACTGTTCATGAATTTTTGAGAGCCGGTTTGCAATTTCGGAGAGCCGATTGCACTGTTCATGAATTTTGGCGAGCCGATTTGCACTGTTTATGGATTTCTGAAATTCTTTTTCTTCGGTATAGCAAGTAGAGGGCAAATTGAGCATCACGGTAAAACCCGTGTATGTATACACAAAATACCCATGGGAGGATCGTTGGCGTATTAACATACCATTCGCATCTATTTCACACTTTTTCCTCTTTAATTTGCCATTTCCATTTCCTCATTCAAGTCACCCAAACACCCTAGTTTTTCATATTTTCGGGAAATATAATTAAATTTTCTAAATTTCCAGGTATCTAAAGGACCCCTTAATATAAAAAATAATAATTAAAGTTGAGGATTTTTTTATACATTATATTTATAATAATTTTAAATTTTCAAACATTTATACGTAGAAAAGAGCCATCGATGTAAACCTCTTCGACATTCAATTATAATATTTTCATGAGATTTGTATTAAGTATCGAAATGTTTTAGTTGATATTTTATCCTTATCAACTATATTAGTTAAAATTTTAAAAGAATAAAATTATCAATTTTTTTAAAATTATTATTTTTAAATAAAATAAAATATCTAAAAGGGTACCCATCGTAACATGAGAATAGTCTTTTAGGAGACATGGGTTTTTCGGACTTTCCACTTTGCCCCATTCGTCCTTAAGAAAAATTAAAAAAATGAGACATTCAGAAATCAGTGCACCGACTGGATCACTTTCTTCAAATTTCTATTTTTCAGTAATCCGATCGGTGTACCGGTCCAGTGCACTAATTCACTAAAAAGTGAACCCATTTTCTGAATGTTTGATTTTTTTTTTTAAATTCTTTTCGTATAGATGAATAGATTTAAAATAGGAAGTTTACTGTCTGTGTCTGGTAAAGAGTTTTTCTTTGTTGAGATGTCTACCTATCTAAAATTTGATCAAAATTTTAGTTTAAATATAACAAATATGGACTGATACAATCCTAGAGACCTAGGCTGCGTTTGGATGGGGGATTAGAGGGGGTAACCAACCCTCATTTGGTAATAAGGGAGTGAGGGTAAAAATTTGAATTTTTACCCCTCTCATCACCATTTTGAATACCCCCATGGGGCTTGGGGTATTCACTCTTGAATACCCCTCCTTACCCTCCGTTTGTTGTTTCATGATATTTTTTTTTTACACTTTTTATTTATTTATTTTGGTAAGTACTTAGCTTTTTTTTTAAAAAAAAGCACTCTATTATTTTCATTTGGTAAATTTCATATCACCAAACAACAAATTATATTTTTTTATGAAGAGATATGTAGAATTTTTTTATTCATTTATTAAAATTTAAAATAATAATAGTGGTTTTTTATTTATTTTTTATTTTTTAAGAAAACCTTGCCCCTATTTACCCTGTGCCTTCCTCTATTTTTCAATTATATATTATATAATTGAAAAATTAATAGATTTCAAATAATTAGCAATTTATTTTTTATATTATATAGATTTTCAACGTGATGCATTTGGATGATGGGTAATTGTAAATAGGAGTAACCTGATATATTAACAATTTTAGAATAATTAATAATTTTATTTAATCTATATAATATAAAAATAAAAATAAAATTTCTGAAACGTATGTAACGCCCTGTCCCGCTAGTACAATAATGTCTGCTTTGGGCCTACACAACGACCCGCAAGGCTTTGCTTTAGGGAGCCAACCTACTGTTGCTCCCAAAAGGCCTTTTGCTAAAAGGATGAAGGTTATTACTTATATACCAGATAATTTTTAATACCACTAGCAATGTGGGACTTTTTTGGGTAGTGTATTATAATCTACCCCCCTTAAAGCCAGAGTCGTCCCCGGCTCTGCACACAACAACCAAACCCACACCCTCAGGCAAAGAGTTGAACCATCTCTGATATCATTTGTAACGCCCTGTCCCGCTAGTACAATATTATCCGCTTTGGGCCTACACACGGACCCACACGACTTTACTTTGGCGAGCCAACCCACTATTACTCCCAAAAGGCCTTGTGCTAGAAGGAGGAAGGCTGCTACTTATATACCATGGAATTTCCAATGCCACTAGCAATGTGAGACTTTTTGGGGCAGGGTATTACAACATATTTGTCAAAATGTCCTATTTTTAAGGGGTGATTCTGTCGAAATTTCGATAGGGTCTCAAAACTCTGAAAAGTTTGAGGTTCATAGTAATTCTTTTAGGGTAATTAACAATTTATTCTGTTAGAAGTTTATTTAAAAATGTGTCAACATTTTCAACGTGATGCATTTGGGTGAGGGATAAAATTTTACAGGGATTACCCTTGTGTAGAGGTAAACTGACATATCAACAATTTTATGAGAATTAATAATTTTATTAAATCTATATAATATAAAAATAAAAAATAAAATTTTCTGAAACATATTTGTCAAAATATTCTATTTTTAAGGGGTGATTCTGTCGAAATTTCGATAGTCTCGAATCTTCGAAAGAGTTTGAGGTTTATGGTAATCTCTTTTAAGGTGATTAACAATTTATTCTATTAGAAGTTTTTTTAAAAAATGTGTCAACATTTTCAACATGATGCATTTTGATGAGGGGTAAATTTTTACAGGGGTTACCCTTAAATAGGGTAACCTGACTTATTAACAATTTTATGAGAATTAATATTTTTTATTAAATCTATATAATATAAAAAATAAAAATAAAAAATTATTAAACATATTTGTCAAAATGTCTTATTTTTAAGGAGTTCAATCCGTGACAATTTTTAATATTAATTTTATATTTGTTGTGATTTATTAAATATTATAAGAGTTTATTATATTATATATTTTATGTTACCAATAAATAAATTATATTTTTTTATGAAGAGATATATTAGTTTTTTTTTCATTTATTGGGATTTAAAATAATAATATCTATTTTTTCTTTATTTGTTTTTTTTACTATTAGAATACAAATGTTCATTTTAAATTATAGTTATAAAAAAAATCTATAAAAATTAGATAATATTAAATTTATTTAATAATTATATTTTATAAAAAATCTCATAAAATTATTAATATATGAAGTTATCTCAACTAACAAGTAAGATTTTTTACTTTTAAATTAAATTCTTACTTTATCACTTCAATTATGAAATAATATAAGGGTAATTCCTCTTGAAAGATAACCCCCGAGTAACTCCAACTCACATATGATCCCTGTAAACATTAGCCCCATTCAAAACGCAGCCATAGAAGACAGAGACATGTAACTTGTTCAAGACATTACCATTAAAGGTAATGCAAAAATAATAGACGGTCGAGATGAAAGATTCAGCTGGTAATGTACGGTGTAAGGACGTCTTGGTTGACAAGTCCCAATCAAATCACCTGCCGTGAAATGGACCAGGCAGATTATGATGTAAGTCTGCCACACATCCAAAATAATTAAAGTTGCCAACAAATCACTGTTACACGTGCTGTACAAGCAACTAAAAATCCTCCTTGTACAAAAAATTGATTGAGATCAAATAAATCTGGCCCTTGATTTATATTTGCTTTTATAATTTGATGTGCCACACATAATTAGATATGGCTTTTAGATGTGCATTTCACAGTGTACAAAGTTTCGAGGCCCCACGTGCTTCGATAAATTTGACTTCATTTGATAATATTTTGGGTATGTAAATTATAAATTAGATTTTTAAATATTTTAATTAATTTAATTTATATTAAGGAACATAAATTTATAATTATATTATACAATTTATTAAAGAGGTAGACTTAAAAGGTTGATGAATCAATAAATATCATTGAACCCATGAAAGACATATTAGATATTTTAATCTTTAATCTTTTAAGATAAAAAGTTATTGAATAGATATTTTTATTTATGGTAATTAATTTAACAAAAATATGTATCAAATAAATCAATTAAGATTATATTTAAATTTTAAAAAATGTTATTTGAAACATGATAAGTGGATTTGAAGAATGTACGCACGTTATAAACAGGTCCGACTCTGACCTTAGGCGAGCTAGACCGCCTCTACGGCCCTCAAATAGATAAGATCCCAAGTCAGGTTCAATTTTTACGTTCCCGCACCTTCTCTTTTATGTTATAAATTTATTTTAAAGTTTATTTATAAGTGAGTAGATCTATGATGCAATGGTAGTGTATCTAACTTCTCGTTATGAAGGATTTGTATTCAATTCACATTGGCTTCATTTTTGCAATTTAGACATGATTTTCCTTTTTGCAATTTCATCTAAATTTAGAAGTAAAATAATTTTACTTTTTGCAAATTCTTCTAAATCTCTACAAAAAATTTCTTTAACTAAAATAACAGATATAATTTTTCTTTAAGTAAAATAACTTGGAGAGTATTTAAATCAACTTGAAAATACTTGGCAAGACTTGTTAACTCTTTTGACTTATTCTTATTGAGTTTAGTCAACTCAAATTGATTTGGCCACTTTTTTTTTTTTAAGTTTAAATTTATAATTCTAATAAAATGAATTAAACATCATGATAAAAATAATTTATCCTATAGTTTTATTTTTCTTTTAAAAATTAAGAATTGAGATGATTAATTAACTCTATTTCAAGATAAAAATGATTATATAAAGGTTAAACTTTAATTAATCATTACTCTTATCTTTTTTCTTTTTATAAATTTTAATAAAAGTGTGACCTAAAGAAGTCCTCAAATGAGGAAACTCAGTGTTCACTGCAATATAGATGGTTGAATGAAAGAAAATAGGTTTAAATTTGAATGACTATTTTGTTCTTTATAGTCTATAATTGAGTGATAATTTTTAATATAATCTTACTTTGTAAGTTATTTAAATGCATATATTTTAGCATGTAACTACTATTTTTAAATACAATAAAATAGTAATAACATGCATGACACAAATAGAAATTAAATTTGTCATAAACAAGATTGAATAGATTAACTATCTTATGTATTGAAAAAGATAGGTTAAAAAAACTTGAATATTATAATTTAATTAGTAATTTTGCATCTCAAAATCATAGAAGAATAAATTTTAAATAATATTTTATTATAAATTTAATTATGATATTTTATTTAGATGTTTCACATTTAAAAAAAATATATATAATTTTATTTTTTATAAGTGTATAAAAAGTCTATCTTAAGAGTTCACTTAGTGTAATACCCTGCCCCAGATTAGGCGAGCTTTAGCTCGTTAATCGTATTTAACCGGTTGATCTTGAGGTTTTTGGTTAGAGCTTCGAGGAAAGCCCAAGTTTGGCCCGATCTGAGCCCGAAAACTCAGTGATTCAGCTCGTCGAGCTGGAGGGCATTTTGGTAATTTACACTTGTCGTGTATATTTTATAAATTGTGTGACTTTGTGAATATTATTGGAATAATGTTTTCCTTAATTAAGGATTTGCATTTTTGATCTTAAAATAAAATTATTTTCAGAAAATAATATTAAATATCGCCCGAAAGGGGTATTAATTATTTAAAGGGTTTGAAAATGAATAAATTTTGAAATTAGTATTTTATGGTAGACCATTTTAAGAATGGTCTAGTTATTTCATTTCACTTCAAAATAAGATTTACAAATTAGTTATTTTTACATTTGTTTAATTAAGTAATTATGGTAAAATGTGAATTTTATTTAAATAAATGGTTTTTAATAAGATTTAAAATCTGAAATTTTTATGGTGATTAAGATTTTTAAAACCCAACTTATCTATAAGGTTGGATTAAATTTTTGATATTTTTAAATTATTATTTTAGTTAAAAATCAGGTTTTTAATAAAACTAGGGCTTTTTAAAAATGGAAATATAGGAGGCTGATCTGCAAAAAAAAAAAAAAAAAACTGTATCAGCGACGTGCGGACGTGCAGTGTCTCTGCTCGACCCGATTTTCCGGTATCCTCCCATCCCATCGTCGCTGCCGGTGATGATGATTTTTCCCCGTCCCGTCCCATCGTCACTGCCGGCGATAATTACATTTCCCCGTCCCGTCCCATCGTCGCTGCATACGCAGCGGGATTCCGGCCAAGTCGCTCCATGCGCAGCCGGATTTTCGGCCGAAAAAACCCTATATAACCGGCCACCTTCGATCGGTTTAACTCCCACAAAAAACTTCTTCTCTTCTCCCTTCTCTCTGTCTCTGTTCTCCAAAAGAAAACCCGGCCGACTCTCTGTTCTTCCCTCTTTTTTTTCAGACAATAACTTAGAGGGAAATTTCAAAAGAAAATCCGGATTTTCAGCTCAGAAACTCAATCAAAGGTAACCACTGCATTCCCCTTTCAATTTCGATAGGTTTTGAATAAAAATTTTGAATTTGGTTCTGATTTCACTGAGAAAATCGATTTCAAAAATTTAGGGAAAATTTTAGGGTTCCTCGTATCAGTGAGCTTCCGGTGTTAAGATCGGATGGCTCACTGAGTTTCAGAGCTCCAAACCTCTTCCTGTGGAAAGAGGACTCCCGGAGGAATCCATCGGACCGGTCAGATGTAAAAACCGACTCCCGAAAATACCCCATTTCCATTTCGGTTTTACTGTTCACCGGCCGTTCACTGTCTGTTACAGACAGTGAACGGGAAGAAGAAGAGGAAGAAGAAGAGAAAAAAAAAAATGAAAAAAAAAAATAAATAAAAAAATAAAAATATTATTGATATTGCTATGCTTTTAAAAGGTTGGTTCCCATTGGAAAAAAAAAAAAAAAATAGTAATAAAATAATAAAATAAATGATTAAATAATTAAATATTATTATTTTATTCAAAAAAAAAAAAATTATTTGAGAATATGGTTGCTTATGATTACAAATGGTGGTTCCCACCGAAGAAAAAAAAAATAAAAAAATAAATGAATAAATATTTAAATAATTAAATATTATTATTTTATTCCAAAAAAAAAAAAAAAAATAAATTTATTTGAGATTATAGTTGCTTATGGTTTTAAATGTTGGTTCCCATCGAAGAAAATTTTTTTTTTTGAATAAATAATTAAATAATTAAATATTATTATTTTATTCCAAAAAAAAATATATATATATATATATATATTTTTATTTGAGATTATAGTTGCTTATGGTTTTAAATGTTGGTTCCCATCGAAGAAAAAAAAAAATTTTGAATAAATAATTAAATAATTAAATATTATTATTTTATTCAAAAAAAAAAAAATTATTATTTCGTTAGATTATGTGATGTGAGTTTATACCCCCCTTGTTAAATAAACTGTACTAACCCTTCTCTTATTATATAGTGTAAATATTATTGTATCCGCTTTCAGTCCGACATTAGTCGGAACTGAGTGATTTACTTTCAGGCCGGCACTATAGTCGGGCACTGAGTGACCTCGAGGCCTACTCAAAATGTCAGCTCTGGTCCTATCCAGAAGACAGCCGAGAAGTGACCCGAGGATCTAGACCTCACTCAATACGTCAATCTGGTCAATGCCCAGAAGACAATATGAGTTTGGACTGAGCCCCTTTTTATTATTATATTATTATCTGTGGATGATTTAAAAAGGCTAGAAACCAAGTAGGAGACTCATTTCCATGAACCCTGGATATTTTATGGGAAAACGTTGATTTCCAAATACTACGTATGTACGTATCTGATATGTATATTGATTGTGCACTTGTATGTTGTTTGACAGAGACCGCGAAACCACACGATCACGGTGAGGGAACTTAACTCTGCAGATTTTGTAAACAGGTGTTATATTGAGCAATGAGTGGTTTCGATTTTGATGAACCCACTCATGTGCCTATACATGGTGCACTATGGTAAGAGTGCTATGATATTACGGTGTTTACCGTATGTGTATGTAAGACTGCTTCCACGTACCTGGGCTATTGAACCAATATCGGCCATATGAGAGATGGTTTATGTCTACTGGACCAGGGCGGACCATGCTGTCGTCAGTTGCTGACTTGAGGGTGTCAGTATCGGCTAAGTTTAAGAGCCGGAGATGTACTTGCAAGGATGTATTTTGACCGTGTCGGGACTTAATACTGGTCTCAGTGTAGTCGGCAGGCGACGGTGGATAATGGCAGTGATTGATAGTTGATGATGTTATTATCTGATTTAAGATTATGCTTACTGTTATCAAGCATGTGATATTGAACTGTTGTTAACCGGTTTTACTATTTGCTTAATGTGCATTGTTAATTATCCTTCACTGGGCTAGTTAGCTCACACCACTCACCTTTCAGGCGATGAACCCGAGGAGGAGGACCCTCTCTTCAGGCTTAGAGCGTTTGAGATAAAGCAGTGTTTGGATTCCCCGCAGAGGAATGCCCTGATCTTTCTGTTGGTTCTAGGAACCGTTGTTTTTGTATTAAGTACCGGATGTGGTACTTAATTTACGTTTTAAATGTTGTAATCGGCTACGTACAATTTGATTAATCAATGATGTTTGATTCTGATTATGTTATGTGTTGATGTCGTTTATGTCTTGGTTTTTGGAAGTAGGCATATGGTACATGTTTGAGTTTACTTAACGAGCTGATGTGTAACCGCTGGGCCTAACTTTTGATCCGGCCCAGTAAGAGTGCTTGTAGTTTAGTTTACTTATCTTTCAAAAAAAAAAATCAGTCGCGTTCCGGGCCCACTGGTCGGGTCGGGGCGTGACACTTAGGCGCTAAAATCTTACGGCCGGCACCAGTAGTAAAATATAGTCTAACCTTACAGAATTTAACTATTTACGTCCAAATTCACTTAGTTACATTTTGCATTGAATTGGTGGGATTGACCTAAACTCAATTTATTTAAATGAGTATACATCTTGTATTTTCAACTTCTGATTGGTTCAACCAAAATAACTTATTCTTAATAACTTGTTTAAAAATATTCTTATATTTTCTAATTTTATGATCTAAACATAATTTACGATTTTATTAGTTCATTCAATTTCTAATTAGTATTTTTATTTAATTCACTGTTTTTCATTTTTCTGTTTTTTACATTAATTTATTTCATAATTTCAAATTTTTATTTTTAATGCTTATAAATAACTTTTAAAATTTATCATAAAACAGCAGCATAGCGAGTGATTCGAGGCATTCCATTTCACCGCAGCTATCGAAATCGAATTGAGTAATATGGATATCCCAGATATTATGGAACTCCTAATCAACGGTTGAGATTTTAAACTATTGATTCAGCTTAGAGAACAAGGAAAAGAAATAAGAGTGGACCCACTCAGAGTAGTGTGCTCGCGCAGTGTATGTGACTAAATTATTGACTGAAGAATGCAGAGTTAATGATGTAAGGGAGCACCGACCAATGGCACGTCGGATCGTCATTTCATTTTTACGATCCAAACCAACCAGCTAACCAAACGGATTCTTTAACGCCGTTAGGATCCGGCATAACAGACACTCCCAAGTCCTTCTACGTGGGGTCCGCATCTCATTCCCCCATCGAATCCAACAGATCGCATTTATGAAAACACTTTTTTACCTCTTCTCCCCTCTCGTCTCTTCTTCCCTTGTATTTTTTTTTTCTCTCTCTCTCTCTCTCTCTCTCTCTCTCTCTCTTTTCCTTCTTCCCTCAGTTTTCTCTCTCATCGAATCGGAAGAAATCCATCCATCCATCCATCCATCCATCCATTGTCACTCACTTTCCCTTCCTCAGTTCTGTTTTTCTTCTTCCAAAACCCTTACTCAATCTCTCTTACAATCCTCTCTTTTTCCCATTTTCTTTCTCAAATTCCTTTCTTTCTCCTTGGTTTTCTCCCTTTTCACTTTCTTCAATCCCAAAACCCTAATTTTTCTTCCCTTTTTCCTCTGTCATGGAACTCTGCTTCTTGGAGAGAAAACCCTAATCCATTTCGGTCCAAAGTCCCCTCCAGCCTTCTTTTCTGCTTCTTTATTTCCATCTGCTGCTTGCTGCTGGTGGGAAGGGAGGGCTGAGATGAGATGTTCTATCGCTTTCTTTAATTTAATTTCAATTTAATTTCTTTTACTTTCTTGTCTAGAAAGACCCGAAATCCGCTCTCTTTTGTCATTCTTTTCGCGTCATTAAAAACCCCAAATCGATTTTTTGCCCAACTACTACCCACCAAATCCAAATCTAATCCAGCACTTCCTTCCAACATCCGATCTTTTTGAAGACGCAGATCTCATTTCCTAACAATTTCAATCCATTTTGATTCGGGAATTTCAAAATCAAAGTAAGACCCAAAACTCATTTCCTCCCCAATCTCGATTGGAAATTCGAAATCTGCCACATGCTCTCTAAGATCGAATCGATTTGAACACCTAAATCCCATTTCTTCGATCACTATTCGAGAAAGAGAAAAATCCCAATTTTCCAATACCATGTTCTCCACCCCCTTTGTCCTCTCATTTGCGCTCCTCCTCTCTTTACCGCTTCTCTTTCTCTTTGCACCGCGAATTCTACCCCCTCGCAGCGTGCCGATATCCCTCCCTGACGAGCTCGACGATCTCGCACTCTTTCGCAGGGCAGCTCTTGCTTCAAATTCCCCTCCCGCCCCGACCCCCACTCCTAAAATCGCCTTCCTTTTCCTCACCAATTCCGACCTTGCATTCGCTCCATTGTGGGAGAAATTTTTTCAAGGGCGAAAATCGCCTTTATAACATCTACATCCACTCCGATCCCACTGCCCGCCTCAGTCCTGCCACAGGTGTGTTCAAGGGCCGGTTCATTGCTGGAAGACGCACGCAACGAGCATCGCCGACTCTAATTTCTGCTGCCCGACGTCTCCTCGCTGCCGCCCTTCTCGATGATCCAGCAAATTCCTTCTTTGCTCTCCTCTCCCAGAGCTGCATTCCTCTCCACTCATTCAAATTTGTCTATCACACACTTTTTGGGTCTCAGATAAGTGAATCAACTCGGCCGACTCGGTACCCACACTATCGGAGCTTTATTGAAATCCTTGACAATGAGACGACGCTTTGGGAGCGCTACAATGCTCGTGGGAATGATGTGATGCTGCCCGAAATACCCTTTGCCGATTTTCGAGTTGGGTCACAGTTCTTTGTGCTGACACGCCGGCACGCTCTGCTGGTGATCCAGGACCGGCGCTTGTGGCGGAAATTCCGACTTCCCTGTCACCGAATTGAGTCTTGCTACCCAGAGGAGCACTACTTTCCAACGCTGTTGTCAATGGAGGACCCAAATGGTTGCACCCATTATACACTGACTCGCGTCAATTGGACCGGAAGCACGGGCGGTCACCCGCATACCTACCACCCCGGGGAGGTGTCCGCGAAGCTCATCACCACTCTCCGGAAGTCAAATTCCACTTACTCCTATCTGTTTGCGCGAAAGTTTGCGTCCACCTGCCTGCAGCCGCTGATGGCTATTGCCGACACTGTCATCTTGCGGGACTGAATTTGCCGCCCTCCGTCTGCCCGGCGGTCCGATCAAAGGTCTGTGTATTCCCCCTTTTCTCTCTCGTTTTCTTCAATGCCCCAATATTCGCCTTCGATCTGTGACTCGATTACTGCTCTGTTTTTTTTTATTGAATCCTTGAGTTGACTCGGACTGCCCTGGTTGACTCGAGCCTGTCCATTGCCACACATTGGTTAAGACGTCTCCATATATGTGCCATTTCACCAAATTAGTCGGTTTTTTAGTAAAAAAAATCGGGTAAATGTTGTATTTATGGTCTTATAGAATAAGTTGATCTTATTAATACTTATTTTTTTACGTATATGAATATTTAAGTAATATAAATTAAACAATATAAGAGTGCTTATAGTAGGAAAGAAGTATAAAAATTACTCCCTATAAAATGTCAGTGACCTTATTTAACTTTTTTTTTTCCTCATTTGTTAAACTTGTGAAAAATAATGTCACATTCAATTGTTAGTTCGTTTACTGAAATGGGAAGCTATTTTCAGTAGAGTAAAAAGATATTTAATTATAATAGCTACCATTTGAAAATGTTAATTATATTTAGTATTTAAAAAAAAGAAAAAGTGGTGAGGTACAGAGGCCAAATGTTAGTCCTTTCAAAATGAGATATGTGCAAGGAAAGACTAAGAACACATAAAGATAGAGTAATATGTCTTGTATTTTTCAATTGAGATATATAGTTTAGATGTGTGAAATTTGAGCAGCATCTGGGTATTTTTATTTTAGATTTTAAAATTTAAAATTTTATGTTATTGATTTCTTATGGCCCATCTCAGGATGTTCTTGTGATTAATTGGAGGAGTTTCTCCCAGAATTTTTAATTTTGATCAAATGTCCAATTTATATATAATTTTAATTGCCAAATTTTATTTTACATTTAATTGGTCGTTGCTCTCTTCGCCCGTGAGGGCTGCCGATTGGCATCTGCAGCGTGGATTCAATTCAATTTGGGGTAAGGGTCCAGATCTTACCACGTGTACCGCTGAGAAGACGGGACACTGAACATACGCGACATCCCCGGATTTTTTTTTTCAAATCTGTTTTTTACTTTTCCAGACGGTGAAGATTGGGATTCCGTTTCCGCCAATTATTCTCTCGATATCCCGCGGGACATTTAAAATCTCTTGCCCGAGAGGTGGAACCCAACCAACCAACCGTCCATCTTTCCTAATGGTCACCGTTGATTTTCATGACACTGTAAAAACCAGGCTGGACCTGAGATTGAAATGTCTGCCGAAACAGACATTGATATTGATATTGTCGCCATGAATTTTTTTTATTTTTTATTTGATTAATTGTAGGAAATTTCTGCCGAAAATTTTGGGAGCAGTGGTTTTGACTTTTGAATTTTATCTTGAAAAATTTCGATATTTTACAAAATTCAAGCAGGTTGGCCAAACGTGAGGTCTCAATGTGGGACCATGTGAGTGCAATTGGCCCCACGTACTGCCCGTACATTTGCCATACCGTGGGCAATTGGTTGTTGAAGGAAGGAAGGGGGAGATTAGTTTGGTGAATATATAATATATATATATGAAAAAGGTTGGTAATTTGAAGCCGTCGGTTGGGTGGGTGTCCACGTGCATTTGAAAATTTGATCCTGACGGCCAATTGATTAGTTTACTTGCTTATGAAATGTGGAGTAGAGGTAGCAGAAGAGAGATGGTCTGTTTATGGGCTGGCCTTGGGCCCTATCTAAGAAGGTAAAAAAGAATTACTCGAAAGATACGAGGAGAAAGAGGAGGTCTTTAAAGGAAGGCTTAGAAGGGGAGCGTGGAAGGTTACTTACTATTTACTGTAGAATAATGGTGGTTATGCTATTTGATGGGAAGAGTGAAAATGTAGAGTTCAAACAGAAGGTTCACCTAAATATGTGAAGAAATTAGCAGAAGATAATTGTCTTAAAAGTAATGGGTGAATGGGCTCGATCACAGGCTCAAGTTCAAGCCACTGCACAGAGATGCTGGACCATACTATGTCTTACCAATCCAAACATTGAAAGAGATCCATCCCATTTCACATGAAAAATTACTCGGTCTGGACAATTTCCTCATTAGGAGTTTGGGCCACTTGAGAGATTCTCTCAATGCAAAGGGTTCTACTTGACTTGACTTGAGCGTTTTCTTTGTGAGAAATTTACCTAATTTTATTTTGTGATATTGTTTATAAAGACAATAGACTTGTGGTTTAGACACAAGTCCCTGGTAATTTTAATGAAAGGCCAATCTCCGTGAGATATGTACAGAGTAAAGTTCTACCTCTTGAACTCGCTATGTGTGTAGGGAGGCGTGCACATGCCTTGAAGGATCAGTCGGGCGAGACACTGGACACCTTCGGTCATTAAAAGACTAATGGGTGAAAAGCTATAATCGACGTATTTAGCTTCTTGTTTCACAAAGTTGGCTACACTTATCTTGCGTTTATTTATTTCTGTTGTGTTGCTCTATAATCTATATTAAGCTCTTGTACTAACAAGAATTCATTGTTGATAATATTAAAGAAAATTCATGATTGAAATTTATGTTAAGGTCCACTATAGAAAATTTAGCAAGGAGAAGAAAGAATAGGGTTAAGCAGTAGAGAGTTGTAGCTTCTAATACTGTCGTCGGGCCCATTATTCTCTTAATGAATACCAAAATGTTTATTTAAGGAGGAAACGTTATTCTGAAAAGCTCTTCTACCCACCTTTTTCCAACTTTCTCTACTCACTATTATCTACCCTTTTTGACTTTCCCTAATCAGTCCATACATTTTTTTTTTTTTATAATGGCGTGCTTCTGCTGTATACTTATTCATCGTCTTTGTTCTAACTTGGCGTTGTCGTCGTTTTCAGTTTGAACGAGTCTGATCAGGGATTCATACGTTTTTTGGAGAGAGTTGCTGAAGGGTGGAGGATTTGGTATCACAAGGTACCATGGTATTGAGTGAATGAATGGAAGAAAGCACATGGGAAATAAGGGCTTATCACTCTTATCTATAGTTTGTGAAGTTTTTTTTTGGTTTCTCCTTGATTTTGAGAAAGCGATCATCTTATCTTGGTATTTCACACCCTAAGGGAGCCGAGCCGAGCCTCATCAATTCATCAGGTGGTTTTCAGTTCTACTGCTGTACATAAATATATGTGAATGCTCTAAAATCTTGTATATGAAAGGGGAGAAAGGAAAACAAAAGAAGAAAGAAAGAAAGAAAGCAGGCACAATGCCAGTTTCTTTTCCTCTCCCCTTTTCTCTTTTCCCTTTTGTCCCTTCTCTCTCCTTTCTCTTTCTTTCCTTGGTGACTTGGAAATGGGGTTTCTATCATATCATTTATATGTAGACAAGAAAAGGTGCTGCGACCTCCACCACTCAATGAAAATCACCTTCTTTTATCTGTTGACTCTGTTGCTTACTGAATACTTCTTTTTTCAAATTTTTGGGGAGGTGTTGGAAAGCTTAGGTTTGGTAGTGGGGATGGGTTGGTGGGGGGTGATAATGAGAGAGATGATGACAGGGTTTTCAATGGCCTAGGCCCATTTGAGCTGAGACTCTCTATGCTTCTCCCCTCTTCACATTCATTGGTCTGCCATCATGCTTGGTGTGGAATTTGGTGGTATTATTTGGGTGGTAGATGTCAAACAGGTGGGTATGTTCTCTGTCCATTTCACTGTTTGCATTTCACTATTTGAGGGCGTGTCCTTTACTCCTTTTGGACATTCAGTCAGCTGTCCTTGCAGCCTTCATTTCACTGGCACATGTGTGGGTTGGGCGCACAATGCTCTTAGAAAGAAGATTTTCACTTTCAATCCGGGCATTTTTTTTATGACCAAGATGTAAGTGATTTAATCGGGACATAAGACAATTTTAATGTGATTTAGAGCCATTGGGGACATGGATGAGTATCTCAATTTCATATACACCGTGTAAGCAACTACGGAGAGTGAGGAAGGCAGGTGTTTTGACAGTCGGTCCAATTCCTTGGGATTTTTGTAGAACTTTGAAATTTAACATTTGTGTCATTATTTAAATGACAATTTGCGTAAAAGTATAGGTAGGAATAACATCTTTTTCTAAAATTGTAATAGTACCTAAATCAAGGGACTTTTTAAAGAGAAGTTGTTTGTATGGGTAATGGGATCGTACTCGTGTGTGAATATTTTATATCTTTAAACATTTATTATCACATATTTTATCGGCTGAAGTGGATCATTCTTTTGAAAGTCAATATAAATTATTGTCTCACCATTGACCAATCAATGTAAACTTAAAATTGATGCTTTTTAAAATTAAATCACTTATATAAAAAATAGATTTTAAAGCTTTTAAAATTTTGAAAATATGTTACACAGCTTCAAAACATTAATTTTAAAATAAAATTATAATTTTACTAGCAGCTTTGTAATTCTTTATACGAGAAATATCTGAAGGAGATATTTTAGATGTTACTTTTTACTTTATAGTGTCGCTGGCTCACCTTTTCATCAAATTTTGTACAGTGCCATTCATTTGGGACCCTACAGCGTCTCTTCAATTGATAACAAGGCATAAGGAAAAGTAGAAAAAAAAAAAGAGTAAAAGCCTGTCCCAAAATTGATTGGGACACCGGACTCACCTATCTAATTCTAAGTTAAGTCAAAATCATCTATAAATAAGTACGATTAATCTTTACCAATTCCTCACCTAACAATAAAAAAAAATTCATCGTAAAAACTGTTTTGGTACACGAAACAATAGACATTGATAATGTAGAAAAACAAAATTTATAGAATTTTATCTTTTATAAAAAAAAGAATTTTTAAGAGAAATCAATTTTTGCAAAAGCAGTGGGACACAAAAATGCCTTTCAGTCAGAGTTAAAAAAAAAAGAAAGAAAAACCCAAATAAATAAAAATAAATAAAATTAGTTTAAAGGTAAATAGGCCACATCACCATCAAAGTGGTAGATATCTTCACATTATCTTTATTTACAAATATAAGAGATCTGACCAATTCATTAAATAATATCAGTGTCTTTGTCACTAGAAATTCAAAAAGGGGGAGCTAATTTTTCCAGCAAAACAGGACCATTTTATATTTATTTAATTTTATTTTTTCAAACTGGGCCAGATTATATGCATTGAATAATCAACGCATTAGTATTTTATTTTTTTAATATTTATATAGTTGGTGACAGTGTGCATGACGCCGGTACATATCCAGTTGGATAATCAGGCCACCCACCTCTACCTACTTTAAATAGCCGCCAATTGGAATTTTCTTTATTTCGTGTGATTTTGATTTATTTTAAATTTTTATGTCGCCCTCAATCTCATCATCTAATGAATAAAAGTGACAAGGAAATAGAAATTCTAGGTTAGAGACCCATAGTCATTTGAAGTTTGTGGTTTACTGGGTGTTGTAAGGATTCAGAGTTTTACTCAGTATTCTCGTACTAAGAGAAAAATGAAGTTTTAAATCCATTTAAGTAGTTCATGGTAAGAAATCCAAACTATTTTTTTTTAAAGAATCTAGAATGTTAAACAAATGAAGTTGCCCAAATCAAGAATTTGAATAAATAAGAGAAGGACTTAATAAATGGTGCAATGAGATGACAAAATCTTCTATTGATTTACCATTAGTTACTCTACATTTTTGCATGTTCCTCTTTATTCATTTCCTCCATACTTTCAACGTCGACCTCTTATTACAGTCAGGCCCGGCCTAACTATAAGGCAAGTTAGGCCTGGGCCTTAGGCCCCCATTTAAAAAGGACTCCACTCCTATTTTGATTGCATAGTGGACTGAATGGGATTGAGAGATAGAGCATGTGGAAAAGGGGACAAGACTAAGCATGTTCAGGTCCAGCCTAACTATAAGGCAAGTTAGGCCTAGGTCTTAGGCCCCCATTTAAAAAGGGCCCCACTCCTATTTTGATTGCATGGTGAATTGAATGAGATTGAGAGACAAAGCATGTAGAAAAGGAGACAAGACTAAGCATGTTCAGGTCTAACCTAACTATAAGGCAAGTTAGGCCTGGGCCTTAGGCCCCCATTTAAAAAGGGCCCCACTTCTATTTTGATTGCATGGTGGACTGAATGGGATTGAGAAACAAAGCATGTGGAAAAGGAGTCAAGATTAAGCATATTCAGGTCTAGCCAAACTATAAGGCAAGTTAGGCATGGGCCTTAGGCCCCTATTTGAAAAAGGCCCCACTCCTATTTTGATTGCAGGGTGGAGTAGATGGGATTGAGAGACAAAGCATGTGGAAAGATGGACATGTCTAAGCCTGTTTGGCTTAGTTGAGTAATGGTAAAACCATTTGCAAAGGAGGAAATGCAAATTATTCAATTTTTGAGGGATTTGTCAAGAGTTTTTTTTTTTAATTATGATAAGATATTTGGTAATAATACGCTACAATTGAAATGAGGCTAGTTTTAGTAGAGGTACTCATCGAGAGTTAGAACATAGTTTTAGAAAATATTCAATCATTTAACTGAAGATCTCCAATTTTGATCATAGACCTAAATGATCTTTCATCTAATAAGTGGATCAAATATTTCAAAAATTACATATGTTCACAAAGAGATATAAGGGCTATAAAGCTAGAAAAATTTAATAATTTCAAGTACTCAAGAGTCAAGAGGTACCTCTTTTGTTTATAAAATAAGCAATTGATTAAAGCAGGGGTTTAAATACCGTTATCGGCCGATATATCGGCCGATCCGATATGTCGACCGATATTTTTCTCTCTCCATCCGATATCGGCCGATATATCGACCGATAAGGTGAATATCGGCCGATAACGATATATATCGGTCGATATGCACTCCTTCAAAACCGATACATATCGGCCGATACGATATGTATCGGCCGATATTTGTACCCCTGGATTAAAGTACTTAGATGAGGGGAATGTATTTCAAGGGGATTCTCCTAGCCATTTCTGGTATTGTTTGCATTTTCTTTGGGTGTTGATTTGTGATTTTGTAGGGCTGGGATTTTGAATTATTTTGTGCTTCTTTTGGTTGAAGTTTGTGCCTGTAAAATTTTATTTAACAATATATTTCCTCTCTGCAAATCATGCTGTGATTTTTAATTTAGAGATCTTTGGTGAATTGGTAGAATAATAGAGGACATTGTAACCATTCATCAATTCTCTTATTTTCAGAGTGTCATGTTCTATTGTTCTTTAACCTTTCAATTTAGTTCATTTTAATTTTTCGTTAATTTAAAGACTAAATGAATTAACCATATTTGCAATTATATTTTAGCGAAACATGAATACAAAAATTTAATTAGTAATTTTACATCTCAAAATTAAGAAAAATAGTTTTTAGATAATTTTATTATTATATATAATTAAAATTTTAATTAATAATTACCTATAATAATATATTAAATACCAAGAAGGCCCATTTAGATTTTTTGCCTTAGGCCTCAACATCTGTCGAGCCGGCCTTGATTATAATATCTACAATCTGTAGCCTCTCAACTCTACGCATTAGAGTTGTGTCTGGTCTTTTATTAACACGACAAACTCACTTCAAATGAGCTTCTCTCAATTTATTATCTATTTAAGATATTCTTAAACTATTCATGTTCACTTCAAAGTATAACATTTATGATTAGTTCATTTATTTAACTTGTCATATATATATATATATAGTTTTAAATTTATCTATTTGTCTTTTTTTCTTATTATCTACTTTTTTTTATATTTTTCTGAAAAACAATGCCAAGTGTTTTTAATATAAATTTGAGTGGTTGGATATTTCTATATTTAAATCTAAAAAATAAAAATTAATTCAAATGGGCTGATACGATGGTATCGGCCGACACGCAATGGATACTCTGTTTCTTCAAATGATGGGAATTTTGATGCGACAGAGTGAGCAACTTAGATCTTACAATTTTCTTCTAAATATCTTACAATTTTCTTTCAATATATCTTGAGTCGGTGCCCGATGTTATAAAAAATAAAATGAAAGAAGACCTTAATAAATGGTGTATCGAACTCATACGGGTCTAGGTCCATTGATTACCTTTCGCCTTAAATTTACATGCGTGTAGTTCAATTGGTTACCTCTCATTTTAAGAAGTAGGAGATTGCGGGTTTGAGTCCCCATGACCTAACTTTGGTGTGCCTTAAGGGTAGTGGGCTCACCCGTGAAGATTTTACGCTGGGTATCCTGCAATTTCCGACACGAAAATTCAAGAAAAAATTGTGGATTGAGAAGACAAAATCTTCAAAAATTACATAAATTAATTTTCAAGATTTAAAGGGTGAAATGAGTTGCACTTGCAACGACTACTTGCATTTACAATTAAATGGCAAGAAAGTTTTTTTTTTTTTTTTTTAATTCTTTTGAATAGAAAATTTAATTATCCTACTATTTAATGACTTTGGAGTATGAGAAACCCAATTGAACCTTGAGTAAATTAGTGGTCAAGAAAATCCTGAACTTTCAAGGGTTTCTTTTGCTTGGAAACAATCTTTTTAGGATTGCTTAAGGTATTATGATGAGTTCAAAGTATTAATTTAATTTGCGATTGTGATAACTCAAAGTACTAATTTAATTTGTAGAATAAAAACAGCTGTGATTTTTTTTTTTTTTAAAAAAATAAAATTTATAATTTATAATAGGTGGAGTGAAATGGAAACTTTAAAGATATCCAATTGAAATATGAAAAATCTCTTGGAAGGAAAGAGTTTTTGAAAGTGGGAGAAGAGGGGTAAAAAGTTGATTTTTTATACTAAACTCTTTAGTTATTAAACAAGGATAATGAAGGGTAAACCCCCGTTACCCTTATACGTCCCTCATCCAAATGCAGCTTAAGAGTTTTCGATGTAAGGCCTGAGCTTAGTTACAAACTTTGACCAAAAGTTGTAGGCTTGGGCTTGGGTTAGAATACAAATATCGAGTTTTCAGAGAAAAATTATATTGACTGAAATTGCACTAGATTTAGGTCATAATCTGGATATTTTTTTATCAAAATTCAGTCAACATAGTTAAAATGACTTTGACGATGATAACGATGAAATATACCAACTCAATACCCTATAAAATGAAGTCGGTCAAAGTCAAACCAAGCCTTTTGCACAACTAGCTCAGTAAAAATTATTTACAAATTTGACTTGAGATTTGATGGAATAAATTTTTAATAACAAGGATAATGAACAAATATTCACATTTCAAATGAATCATTTCAGTTTCTTTTACTCAAATATACAAAAATTCCAATGAATCAATGATCATTTTAGCCAAATGTCCCAATGTAAAAGCAAGCAAATCTAAGTCATCTAGTCTTGCAAATAGTCATCAGGCATGGGCTTGGGCCCAAAAGTGGTAGGCTCAACTGAATTAATAAACAATAGATTTTTAGTTTTTTTTTTAATTCATGTGTGAGAAACAGCAGGAAATCTAGCATTAAAACCTCCACGGGTGATACTCATTTCCCTTAAGGCACGCCAGATGAAGCCACAAGGGCTCGAACCTGACACCTCTGACTTCCTGAAATAAAAGATTACCAGTTGAGCTAGACTCATATAAGCTTTTTTTTTTTAGTTTTGCTTGCACATGTGAACTATTAAAAAAATTGAAATTAATCATGTAATAGTGGACAAGAAACATTAAGAGTTGGACTCACTGAGTTGTGCTCTTTTAACTTTGAAGAATGTTTGGAGCTTTTATTATTATTATTTTGGCGGGGAAGGAGAGAAAGATAAGAAAGAGAGAGAGAGTGTGCCTTCTTGACTTCTTGCCCACTTTTCATCTAGTTACATGAGCTAATTTTTAGGGTAGCGATCCTCCCACGGGGGCTTCATGTAATTAGACACGGGAATTAATAAATTTTCGATTTTACCCTTCGCATAAAGAGTAAAATGGGACATTTCGCATGAACTGTAAAATTTCGACTAGTTGAGGCGAATTTTGGCTAGCCGATTTATTGTTAATGCAAATTTTTTGCTAGTCGATATTATTGTTCATGCGAAATTCGACTAGCCGATTTACTGTTTATTTGAATTTTGGCGAGTCGATTTACTGTTCTTACGAAGGGTTGGTGAGCCGATTTTACTCTTCATGCAAAGAGTAAAATCGGAAAACCATTGATTCCCATGTCTGGTTATATAAAAAAACTTGTGTGAGGATTACTACCCAATTTTTAAGTCTCTAGTATGGGCCTGGACCGTTACTTTGGCCCAAAAATAAATGATTAAAGTTGGGATAGAGTTGCTTTAATGCTTAACTGGGACACAAATGGACCTAATAATTTACAAATATGGTAGGTAGGCCTGTAAGTGGACCCACATCTGGCCCTCCCGACTCAGCCAAGATCCAGATCCACTAAAAAAAGAGTTCGGATCCGCCCCCCACCTAGTGACTTTATCATCCATCAATAAAATAAGTATATTTAGCACTCATTTTATAAAATATTTTTTCAAACTAAATATACACATCAAGCAATAGTATATAAGATGGCAAAAGTAACCCTCTTCCTCTTATAGTAATATTGTTAATTATTTACATATTTAATTTAAAAATTTGTAGCTCAGCTGAAAATTAGTTTACAAATTTGCAACTCAGTTAAAATTAGTTATATCAAATTTATTATGTTAGTAGTTGTGACTGTCCAGAAGTCACCTGAGCTTCTAAAGCAGGACTCCCGTGTTGCGACGTGTAATTTCAAAAAAATGTGTTAAGAACAAAGTTTAATATAAATAATTTTAAAAATCAATTTTAAGATGTGAATTAAATGTAATATGGCATGGATGCACAGAAAATTATATCGATAATTTTTCCTTAAAATTTTATTTTTAGCATATTATTCTAATCTCTTTGGATGAGCTAGAAACAATCAACGGCTTGCACTCTTTAAATATTTTAAGAATTAAAATCAAGTGATTAAAATGACTAAAAATAAATAAAATTTTATTTTTTAAAATTTTTATATATTAGTTTATACATCTTACTAAAAATATATACTTTCTATTTATATTTTAGAAATATATTTTATCTAATTTTCATGAGCCTTTAAGAAAACGAAGTTTATAGTTTGGACCGGTCCAAGTCCACCGCGGAAGTTACAACCTTTCGTGACTTTTGAGGTTTGAGCCATCGAATTGCGACTTTATCAAATGACTTCCGCTACGGCTACGAATGAGATTATCAGACGACTCGACGACTTTTTTTTTTCTTTTTTTACTCAACTAAGCTACAAATTTTTATGTTTTTTTTTTAATCTTTCATTGATCTCAGTAGTTTATTCAAGCATTACTGTAATGAGTTCGTAGTTTTCAATATTTTCATTTTATTATAATAGTATTTGTTATCAAATTGGTAATATTTTAATCAAATATAATTGAATACAAAAGTTAAAAGTCCAACTTCAATTGGATGGATCTAATTCTCTTATTGATTAAGTAGAAAATAATTTGATTTAAAATTACTCAAATAGAGTAAAGTTATTTAAAGTAAGAAGATTGTAGGAGAATACATAAAAAAATTTTACTACAATATTTTAAAATAAAATACTAAGACACACCAACAATAATAAAAGCGAAGTATTCATTTGATAAATTTGTACCAAGATTCAACATAATTAAATAATAATTTAAGCCTAACTATAGATTTTAAAATCTTTAATAAAATGAAAAAGAAATTTCATATAACTCAAACAACATCTCATTTAGTCTAATATAGTTTATAACTTATAAAGAACCGCTTTAAGACTATATAATTGAGTCATGAATTCATATAAATTAAATTTTAAATTATTTAACATGTTATGACAAATTTAAAAAATTTAACTATTAAATATTATTAGAATTAAATTAAATTTTGAAATATTTGAATTAATTCATCTTCACTATTAGATGAAATTTTAATAGAATAAATTATTTTTATAGTTCATATTCAAAACTTAAAAAAGAAAAGTTAGTGTGACCTGAGTAGTCTCCCCAGAGTTGTCATATTTTAAGTTTCTATCTTCTAACTCTGTTCGTCACTTCGTCCCGTCAAACTCTCGTTGCAGCAGGAAGGCGTTTTATCAGTTTGGAAATTACAGGTCACCTTCCTTCTCCAACAAGAAACAAAACAAACCCTTCTCCAAAATCAGAACGGGAAGCAGAGGAAATCCAAGGGAAGGAAAGTAAGGAGCAGACGAACATGGCATCGAAGATGACGACGGCGATGTTGGTGATGGCGTGCATGGCCGTGACGGCAACGATTATGATCGGTATGGCAAACGCGGACGACACGAATGATGTGTACAGCCCTTGCTCGGACGCGAAGATTCAGAAATCGGACGGGTTTACGTTCGGACTCGCTTTTTCGACTCGTGACTCGTTCTTCTTCAACCAGACTCAGCTCTCTCCTTGCGACAGTCGCCTCGCCCTCTCATCTTCCGCCCTCAGCCCACAACTGTCCGTCTTCCGACCCAAAGTCGACGAGATTTCTCTCCTCTCCATCAACACTTCCTCCTTCTTACCGGTACCCATTTATTTCCACTTTTTTCTTTTTCTTTTTTTCTCCCTTGCCTCTTTAGTTGTTGTCGTGTTTGAATTGGATTCCTATCTATTCACTTCACATGGAATTATTTTTTCCCCTCTTTGAATAGTGGGGTTGGGAATTTTTTTCACAAGTAGAAGTGAAGATCATGATCCAGCTTTTCTTTTGGTTATTTCTGGAGAATTGAGGACTATTTAGGAGGCTAGAGTTTGGTTGTTTTATTTGTTTTACCATCTCAAAATTCCATTTTGACGAATGGGAATTTTGAAATCCCAGAAGATTCCTATTCAATAGGATTTGTGTGTGATCATCTCGAAGTTTTGTTTTCGAATTTCAAAGATTGAATCAATTTGGTTGTGGAATCAGCATATTCTATCTTTTAATTCCAGGCCCACCTTAAATTTCAGAATTGGTTGAATTTGCTAACTCCAGAAATTTGAGGAATTTAAATTCCGCCAGAATTTTGTACCATACAGGCCCTTAATTTGATATGCAATGAGGAATGTTGTTGATCTTATCTGTTTTTTTCCTGGTGTCTGCATTTTGATTGCTTTTTTTTTTTTGAAATAGTAATCATATATGTGAAAAAAGAAAAGCACCAGTGGTGCGACATGACTAAGAAATTCTTCTTTAGAATAGGAGCTTAGTCTTTAAGAGCAAAATCTCTCTCTCTCTCTCTCTCTCTATATATATATATATATTCAAATAAGGAGGAAAAGAATGTATTTTAGTTATAATGGGGCTTTCATCGTTTCTACACCATGAATCAAGTCTGGGTCATCTTCTATCTCCATGTTTGTCTACTGGGAGAGTAACTGTTAATACTAAAATTTCTTTTTGATTCTAACATTTGAATACCTAATTATTTTAAAACAAGAGTCACTCAAAAGTTCATGTCTCTCATTGATTACACAATGTGCTCAAGAGAACCCATCATCTTTTACAAGTTGCTGCCTCGAAGCATGTCTAGAATTGCCCAATCTCTTATTTTTTCTATAGGTAGAATATTATCTAGTAATAAAAAAGCATTATATGAGACAAAAAACCAAATCAACTAAAAGCTGTAGTTTAGATGGAGAAAGACGGGAAAACAATTCTCAGTCCTCTCTGTGAGGAACTCAAACACTCCCACCCTCTCCTCCTTTTCCTCTTTTTCTTTTCAAGAAGGGCCAACTGCTCAACTACTTCAATTAGTTCTTCAAAGAAATGGAGAGACAATTTTCCATTTGGCATTGTGCTACACATTGCTAGATGGAACATCTCTTAAAAATTCCCTGTTTGCTAGGTAGCAAGAAACTTGGATTCTTTTAACCGACGATGCTGTTTTGCTCTATTGGGAAATTTAATTTTTATGCTATTTGATGAATTATTATTTCAATGAACAGTCACGTTCTTGTTTGAACAACTGTGGCTATATCATTGTAAGGAAACCTATGTTTTGTAAGTAAAAGAATTTGCTTTAATTCAAAATGTTGTGGGAAAAATTCAAGACTGACTTTGTTGCTAAATTCTATTTGAAAGAGTATTATGCAATTGAGGATTTCATCAAGGAAACACTTGATGGCTGGATTGTCCTCATCTTTTCACTAACAATGGAACACAAATTAAGTAAAAGGAAAGAAGATTCAATGGCCTTCTTAACAGTAGGAGGATCCTAGATTTGAATCATTTTGAAATAATGAAGGCATCTAACTTACTATATTGTTACCATGGATGTACAGTTTCGAGATTTGATTCTGCACAGTTCTCTCTGTCCAAGTAATACTAAAAACTTACCTTCCCTGTCCCAGGCACAAAAGAGAGAGTTTTGCATAGCAATGTACTAGTATTGAAATTCCATACATTCTTACTTTTTCTGCTGTTGTCACGTTGCCACTTAGAAAATTAGGAAAAAAAAAAAAAAACATTTATGTCAGAACTGTCTCTTGTACATTCTTCTGAGCCATTTAGATTGGCATAATTTTCACTTAAAGTGCCTACAATTTTCAGTTAAAGTACCTACATGACTAAGAAATTCTTCTTTAGATTGGCATTTCCAGCCGATTAACAGGGTGTGTGTTCAGTTTGACCCATTTAACAATTAGTTTTTGTTCAAAGCAGCTCAATGCCTTTTATTTGCATCAACCTAACTTGTTGCTGCCCCTAGTTGTGATTTTTTTATTTCATTCATCAATTCTCTTTGGTTTGAATAAAAAGTGATTACAATGAGTTTGGGTGTTGCATTTGAACAATGATATTTGGATGAATGATCTAGTGTATATTGTGTGGGCAGAGGAGGCCACCTCCCTTCGTGGTGAAATATGGATATGATCCTAGGACTAAGCTGTGGATTGAATGTGACTAAAAATTCATCATCATCGAAGATGAAAGACCTAAACAGTTGACAGTTGGTCAGACCACCTTTTTTCACAACCCTGGGTTGGAGTGATCCTCCTTTCTACTCTAAGATTGTGGTAGCCAATCTCTGCGTTTTAGTTTGGTTGAACATGGATGAAAGACCTAATCTCTGCCTTTTACTGTAAAGAGAATTTAGTGACCATGTATCATTGACCTCTTTATGTTTGTTTTAACAGTGAAAATAATATTCAACTTCATATTTGGAAGTGTTATGTCTGTAATGCTACATCTAATTAGAATGATTAACAAATGATCTTTAATGGGCTTTTCAGGAGAATCAAGGTGGCTACATGGTAGCATTCGCTGGACGGAAGTATGCTGCGCGGTCCCTACCCATTTTTGTTGCAAACAGTAGCTACACCATCACAAGCTTCACTTTGGTAAGACAATGATATGTGATTTAGGCATGTTTCAATTCTGAATTTCTTTTTTCAGTTCATGTTCTGTAATTGGTGCATGTGTATCCAGGTACTTGATTTTCAAAAGGGTACACTACAGAACCTTTATTGGAAGAGAGATGGATGCGCTTCATGCTTGAAACAATCATCTTTCGTTTGCCTCAGCGGCGAAGGCTGTGCAATCAAAATCTCTAATTGTAAAGGCCGTGGGGGCTCAGTTGATTGCAGCCTTGGGATACAGCTAGCTTTCTCTGGCACAGATGAGCATGATTCTGTTCTAAACTCATGGTATGAGGTGTCTAAGCTCCGACAGTACTCCCTTTATAACCTGTATTCCGATCTCAAGTCTTCTCTCACCAGTGAATATAACAGCTTCTTCTAGTCTGGGTTTCTTTGTACTAACAATGTTGTAATTCCTTACACCAGTAATCCTTTCTTGGTCTTCAGCCTCTTATGGGGTGTTTATTTTCCTTCTTCTTTCTTCTTGTTTTCTTGGAAGTGCTCATTGTAAATTTATCATGATCATTATAAGCTTCTAACCACTTGATTAATTATTCATTGATTACTATTATTATTAGATCTACTATGTTACAATCTTACATTTACCATTTGTCTGCTTGTGCTTGTGAAAAAGTAGAATCAATATTTGTGACAACTATGCTGATGAACAGCAATAGTGGTGTCGATTGTCCCAATGTTAATAGGTCGGAGACAACTGAAGCCACACTCTTTGAGATTGTGAAATAGACTACCATCCCGTCTACTTTTTTTTTTAGCAGTAACGAGGAGAAATATATTAAAAGAAGAGAAGTACAAAAACAATAGAAAAAGTTCTCACAAGATTAGACCAAAACAAAAAAGAAAAAAAAGCAGAAAATACATATACTACAAAAGAAAACTCCACTACTTCATTGTCGACTACTTAGCAGTTAGTTCAAAAGATGAAAGAAACAACTTATTTTTTTCTAAGAAATTCTTTTTTTCCCTCATTTTTTGTGGGTGCATAAGGGTGGGGCTATGAGGGATTATGGCACATGGTAAATTTACCACATTTTCTCAATTATGTAAACCGTGAAAAAGAAGTGTTAATGTTTGCACCTGAAATCACATGCAATATTTCAATATTTTTGTTCTTGTTGATATTGTTCTTTTTCTCCCCCTTATTCACAGCCAATTCATTCAAGTAAAAAGTTTTAGTAGAAAGCAGTAGAAAGTTGTCTCTATTATTCAAACCATTTTTCTTGCTTAGGAAAAAATGGTGATGCAGCATGATGTCACCTATGTACGGTTTCTCCTACTAAGAAATTGCCAAGCAGATGAGTTGCATGGGTATGGGTGTGTCTCAAAGTCGTGACGTAGATGCAAGGTGTAAGAATTAGACATCTTTAATTAAATTTATTTTAAATGAAAATAAGGTGCAAAAATAACATCAATAGAAAACATCGTACCAATTTTGACCCAAATATTTAGGTGACAAATATGTTTATATTTTACTTAAATTTTGAAAGGGAAAATATTGATTATTGGTTCGATTTGACTTGGTCCTGTTTACACCACTTTCTATTGTGCAGTTGTATAACCTTTGGTGCATATCTTTTGTTTGAAAATATAACCGTTTGTAACTATGAGTGTGAGAATAGTGTGGAAGAGAGTAGAGAGAAAAACTGCACATTGTATCTCATTTTTCAGTTTAGTGAAATCACTTCTCTGTGTTATCCATGGACGTAGGCATTTAGCCGAACCATGTAAATCTATGTCTTTTCTTGTGTGTGTTTGATTTCTTACAGTGGTTTGATGGATTGTTGCTTCCATTTTGTGTTTGTTTAATCGGATAAAAATCACAACAGAAAATGTGTTGTAATATTTGAATCATTTTAGAAAACAATGTTAAACAACACTAACGTAGTCCACCAAGAACATGTGACAAGTGTCCACCAGTGTATGCAAGTGTGTTACACGTCTTCAAATGTCTTTACAACATAGCCAAACAAGTTCATTGAGAAGAAACCCCTCATTTGTCCTGAGAATATCTTTACCGAATGCATCCAATGGTAAAAAGTAAATCATTTTGATCATATAATTTTGAGACCCATCACTTATCACACGAGTACTTTTCAACACAATATTTTGAGATATAAGAAAATGTGGGGTCAACAATCATCCCACGGACATTTTGTGTTTAGCGCCACGGGTTTTAGTGTATTCTGAATTTTATCCTTCGCATAAATATTAAAATTTCGACGGGTTGATTTTTACTTTTCTTGTGAATTTCGGCAAGTCGATTTGCACTGTTTATGAATTTTGGCGAGCCGATTTGCATTGTTCATGAAATTTGACTTGCCGATTTGCACTGTTTATGAATTTGTGGCATTCTTTTTTTTACGGTACGTTAGGTGGAGGACAAATTGGACCTTACGATAAAACCCATGTCTGTATATACAAAATACCCGTGGGACGATCGCTCACCAAAATATGGGCCTATTCACATACTTTCCTGCGTCATCAAAGTTATTATTGTTGAAATGGGGTGGTTGTGGTGGTGTTGTTGCTGCTGAAATTTCAAAGTCCCTTTTCTTTCTCACCTTATTGCATTTATCAAAAGCTCTAAGAAAAAAAGTCACTTTCTCATCTTGGCTACTTCTCTTGTGGTTGGTGTCTCATTGGATTCTCCCAATACATGACAAACGATTCTAAAAAGCATAATCTCATCACAAATATAAAAAGATAATGTTAATGATGACTGTGCTTACGACATTTTGTGAATCACCTTCCACTATCTGATGTCACTTACTTAGATCTCATCTTCAATGATTCTTATTATCTTTTAATCAGATTTTTCTGTACATAGGCTTGATTTTACTTTTCTTTTTTCTCTGTTTTTCTTTCACATCCTCTCAAATTAGAGGTCCATTGTTTATGGTAGAATACAAGAGAGTTTAAGAAAGTTTTCTCCACACCCAAACAGGTCTTTACTATTCCCACAATCACCTTCTCTCCTTAAAGAGATTCTCCTCTGCAAAGTGGGAGAAGATATCTCAAGTGAGTGCCACTTTGAGAAAACAAATGTCAAAATAAGAGAAAAAAAATTAATGGTAATGATAATGATTTATGATTCTAATCAAGGGTTGTCTACAAAGAATGAATCCCACCAAAGGATTGTGTGGGTTTCCAACTGGACACTGGAGAAAATGGGCCCCATAAAATCTTTTCTCCCTTTTTTTTCCCTTTATAAGATGAAATATTACATGTATATTACTATTATTTTAATGTATGGAAACTTCTTAGCTTCTACCCTTTTTCATGAAAAGTCATATCCAATTAAAATCTTACCAACATTACCTTTCAATGTTTGGCACCCTTACAAAGTTTTTCTTTTCTTTTCCTTTTCCACAAGGATCCAAGGCTATACCATGAATGAAACAAACATCTTATGTCTCTTTCTCCATAAAAGTTTTCTTTTTTCCTTTTTGACTTTCATCTTTCACCCAACATTCAGAGAAAGAGATAAAGATAAACTCCACAGTCCATATCCTCATTTTCCAATAGGATTTATAGTTATAAATTCTATTTTGTTCTAATTAAAATAGTCAAAATGTTTCATTTTAATATAAAAATAGAAATAATAGCATGTATCAAAATATTCTAGTTCTTTTTCACCCCATTCCAACTATTCTGACATTATTTTAGTCTTTGCATCTTTATTATAGGGTTTTTTTTTTTTTTTTAATTTACGTGTGAAAAATCGTAGGAAACCTAAGGGGTGATACCCATTATCCTTAGAGCACACCAGGTGAAGCTATGGGGACACGAACTAGACACCTCCCATTTTCTGAGACGAGAGATTACCAGTTGAGCTACACCATCTTTACTATAGTCGTATTTCACCTAATTTTTATAATATATATATAGAATATTATGAGATATTATATATAACAGTTTTTTAAAAAACTGAGCCGTCTTAATAGTCGATTTAAATCAAATTAGATTTATTCATAATGTGCACTTTAATTTTTAAAATATTGTAACCAATGTTCATCACTTCTTCTTATCTTATCCTGAGAAGAATTTAGAAAGCCAAAGTACCAAAGTTGTATGACATTGTTTTCATTTTTTTTTTTTTTCACCTTCTTTCCCTTGTCTGTACCCCCCCTTCCTTACCTTCCAAGGCAAAAAGAAATCATCATCCTCACATTGGAGTCACTTTAATTACTATATTTTCACACACAAACAATTATCATGGCTCTTTCATACAATGCCATTAATGTGTTTGGCCATTTGAGTCATATTCAAGCAAACTAGTTGTTATTTAATATAATATTTTCATTTATTATTATTATTATTATTTTTAACACGAGTATACCGATTCTATACTGGAGGTGAGACTAATTCTATTAGCATCTATAACCCTCTCAATCCATACTGGTTTAGTCGATGGAGAATAACCCTACGAGGAATGGCCCAGAGAGGTTGAATGTGAATCGAACTCAAGACCTCACTTTATAAAACATATGTCTTGATCGACAGATCAACTCTTTATTTCATTTAATAAAAATATTCTTAATTTTCTATTTTTGTTGTAAGTATCCAAAGCTTTGTTTAATCTAATGTTATTTAATTGGTTTAGAAGTTAGGACCCAACCCACTGCTAATGATGGCTTTGAAAATGTTATTAATATTGAGCCATTAGTGTCTTCTCTAATAAACAATGATAGTTGTGCACTTAACAAGCATTGTTCATAGCAAATTGGTGGGGACCGACATGCACTAAATTTTTTAAAATTGTAGTGATTTTAAATCAAGTGATTTAAAATATTAGAGGTTGGTTGTACTTGATGTTGGCCCTTACAAATTATTTGACAGTTGGCAGATCTGCGATCTCGATCAGGACCGTCCATTTTGTTGGATCTGCAGTGGATGGATGGTGATCCAAAGATCAAAACAATTGACCGATCCTACCCATCTGATTGTCTGAGCCACATTATAATATATAATAAATTTTCATTGCTATGCCTCACAAATAATAGTTGTTATGATTCATATTAATTCAACTAATGAAGTGATAAGCTCTACTTAGTACAATTTTATATTAATAATGCCAAATGCTAATATAAAACAAAAATAATGTTGGGTAATATAACACGTTAAGGTTTTCGATTGAATAAAAATAAGATGCATATAATAGCCGCCGGTGAGTACCCAAATTAAATAATATCTTTTATCTATAATATATTTTTTAATTTCGGAATTGATGTGAGAATTTTCTAATTCTAATAATTCTTTAAGCTAGAGAAAAAGAAAATTATTATTTTTGCGTATGTTTAGAGACGGCAATGAGATATTTATTAGAAAAAAGTTTCAATTAAATATGACAAATTCGTCCAGTGTATTGTAATTTGTCCTGATCTACAAATTTTATTTGATAACTGAAATATTGGTCTAAGGTTATTAAATTTCAGAGGACAATATGCCAATATTACACAATATTAGATTTTTTAAATAGGTCAGAATGGAAATATTCAAAATTTAAGGTGATAAATACTTTTTCTTTTAATAATTAAAAACATCTAGCTTCAATTTTATCAATCCAACATTAGATTGAAAAGTGGGCGAATCTACAGTATAATCAAGCAGGAGATGAAATCTCAAGCGATATGATAAGTATCAACCGTACACTATTCATATTGGTGATATTGACCGAAATAAAATCACCTTATTTGAACTCTTAACTCAAATAGGGTTAACTCAAAACTGAGTCAAAGCTATCAACTAGAGTTTGGCAGCTCCAAATGTGCAGTTGAGACATCAAAGTCCAATTGTAATGATCTCATCAATGCCAAGTTAATTAATCTAATTATGATAATTAAGTTTAAACCCTGTTTGCCATCCATGGTAGCCAACTTTTGTCTCTTTCATCATTTTTAATCGGACCGTCCAACGTCGCGATCGAACGGTCCTACTGCTCCGACTCTTCCCGGCGTGTTTGGATGGTTGCACTTGCAAGGCATCCAGTTGGCTTTGACCTAACTTAATTATTTAGATTAAGTTAATCAAAAGAGGGAGCTCCACTCACTCTATGGTCCCTCCATCCACCACAAAGCACAGATGTAAAATTCTTAAAGGCCTAAAAAAAAGATTCTTAAATTTATTATTTTTCTAAATGTCTAAGCATTTTGTACACTCAATTACAAATATCTAAGTGGAGTCTATGATAAATTTAGACAGTTAAAAATTTTAATATCTCTTTTTTATTTAGATTTCACTATTTTTATGTTCATTTGATATATATTTACTATTAAATTTGATCATTATAAGTAAAAACATATATTAAGAGTTAGGATTAAATTATGCGTTCCAAGTTTTAATAGTTTAATAGTTCTCGCAATACTATCAGTCTAATTTTTATCATTATAAGATAGATTCCAACATCTAAAGTATACTAAGAGAAAAATCAAGGACATCTTTAAGACCCATAAGCAATGCGACTTAACCTGTTATGACTCTTTGTTTGATGGGTTAATTGAAGTTTAATCTCCCACTGATGAAAAGGGAGTGTAGGATTAGCATGGTGCAACAAGAAGTTAATCTTAGATAATTAAAAAACTTAATCACAAATTAAGAAGATTTAATGCAAAGATCTTTCTCTCTATCCTTCTAATGCTTTAAGTTGGTTGTGATGTGGATAGCAATGGCTACAGGATCAGGGATCTAATCCATTGCTTATGGCACCTTACAGAGACTTCCACTTGGCAGCATTTTGAAAGATGGCCCACCATTTGATCTCATTGGATATAGACACCTGGCCACATCATCTCCATTGAAAGTTGATTATTTCCTTTGGCAAAAAGATTTGCAAAAAGTTACTAAAGAAAGGGTTGAAAAGTGGAAGTGAGTGACTTGTGCTGTGGACCATGTGATCATGTGTGAGTAGAACAAGGCAGGTGGGCACCACCCACCTCTTACCATTTACATTTTTCCAACTCTATTTGAATATGCTAATTTTATAATTAAAAAATTAAATGAATAGATAAAATATCATATATATAATTTTTTTTTTAAATTTATGTGTGAGAAATCTCAAAAAATCTAACGTAAAACTCTCACGAATGATACTCACTGTTTAAATTGAGATTTATTAAATCATTTGAACTCTTAATTTTTACGATATAATTAATTGGTTATGAACAATGAATATAAAACCTAGTTACATCTAAGTTTAAGAGGGACATGATTTGCATTTACTATAAAATATCTTCACATGTACCAAGTGTGTAATGAAAGATATGATATAAATAACAAGAGAAAAATGACCAACTGTACAAAATATAATCATAAAAATTATTCTATATCTTTATGTTTATTTTAAAATTTTATAGATAGATGATAGAGATGTAAGACCTAATTTTTTCATGATCAGATCTATTCACCTTATTAATTTTTATCTCACACATTTTATACAAAGAAAGAAAGAAATATAATATTAAACTTTGTAGATTGTGAATTTAACAAATATAAACTACAATTAGTTCAAAATAGATTTTACAAAATATATCCACTAAAACCAAAAAAAAAAAAATTGGATTAACGTGTGGGAAATTCAGACACAGTCCTACTGGAAAATCTGAGTATGTCCAAAATTTTAAAGTGCATGAGATAAACAATGAAAGTCTGCCTCGTTCTAGAGTAGAATGATCACTTGGAAACCAGTGGGTAACGATTATCTCACACACTAAAATATAGAATCTACTAAATAGAGTGCTGATGAGTATATTAAAAAAGTATTTTTAAAAGATATATAGTTCGCCAAAAATCACTTGAGTTGAATCGATCAAGCATAATTTTAAAGCCATCGAATTCAGTTTGAAATGCAACTTGATTAATTTAATTAAAATAAATTTTAATAAAATTATATTTAAAAAATATTTTTAATAATGCTTTGATTATAAAAGGAGTGTTTGTAATCGCTCTTCGAAATTTGACCAATTGCTTCTAGAAGCTGTCATTTATTAAGTTAGGTGCAACTGTTTGTATTAAGAATAGAGAGTACATGTAAATGCATTTATTATCTATCTTAAATGTCATAATTTTTGTTGGCACACCTTCCGATTTCCAGTACAAAAGGAGAGTACTGAAGTTGACCTAAGCCCAAATCTAATTTCAATTTCATTATGTATGTAATAATTAGGTCAAAACATAGAGAAAATGGCATTAAATGTATTCATGGTGCAAGCATTACTATATGTAAATAAATACTTACTATTATAGAGATTAAACATTACTTAAAAAAATTGTCTTAAATACTGCAGAGCCCAGAGGAATCTTTTAATTGGACCTATATTAAATGATTAATGAGTTTAAAATCATTTTGCTTCAATAACTTTTAGTTTACAAAATTTATTTGAAATGTGACAATGTATCTTCATTTAATTTGGTGCAATCATAAAATAGGAAAAATAATGTGTTTAATAGTTATATGTGAAGCTTTTAAAAAATAATTTAGTCATAGACAATCTAAGAAAGTGCCAACTTGAAGAATTTTTTCACCCAAAGTCATCTAAATAAAGGGTAATTAGGTTTTTCTAAAAAAAAAATTTCTAAAGACATTTCACCAGTATGATTTGTCCTCTCGATAAGATGGTATTGAAGAAAAATATTATAAAGGAACAATTCTTTTTTGATAATCGAAGGTATTCAGGCGTCTTATCTATAAGAGATTTTATTCGACTTATTCTTCAGGACATGTGGACACCTCTCTCTACATAGATATCAGATTTAAGTAATGAGGAGTAACCGCATGGAGAGTGGTTCAAAGGTATTTCAAAACCTCCTTTCATAAGGAGAGTTTCTAGAGCGTGAGGTCAACCCCCTTTGAATTTATATGGGCATAATTTCACTAAATTATATAAATAAAATTCAGCAAAATAGATATTAGAGGATCAACTTCTTCTCAAAGTAAGTTGTTAGGTTATTGTGGATCAAATTGAGTTGATATTCACTGTTGAATCAACTTAATATCTACACTACATATCATTATATTAATAGAGAAATGAACTAATGAACTTCAATGTATGTGATAGTTGACTTTGCAGGAAGTGGGGACCACAAACATCAAATTTTGGTCAACCTGTTGGGACCGGCTTTTGCAAATGCATGCATGGGAGACTTTCCTGTAAGTCGAGTGACAAGTGTGTCTTATATGCAATTTCAATGACAGTAAGTGAGAAACTCATCCAACTGCGTATCTCAATTGGTTGCCTTCTACTATTTTTCAATGAGAGTAGTAGGTTCAATCCCTGGAGACACTCTATGTGGGTGTGGGATGTCCTCCCACGGTTTTAGAAGGGCGAATGTACCGAGGTGGGGACTCCAAAAAAAAAAGAAACAGAGAAACTCGTCCTTTCTTTTTTTACTCTGTTTGCATTTCTTCATGCAACAGTAAAAATGTAAGGTATTAATTTTATTCTTTATTTTCCCACTTGCTTTATTAAAAATGAATTCTATGATCAATGAAGAAAGCATAATTTTTGCATGGATGGTAATTTCGTAATAAATGAAGAAAATATAAACTTAGTAATCATTTTTTAAATTCATTAGTTTAAAAAGTGGTGCTTATATATTTAATATCTACAAAGAAAGTAAGAGAACTTCTAAAAAACAAAAAGGGAGTAATTTCTCTATGTACCTAAAGAAAAGGTACAATGGTGTCTCTTCTCTAATTTCTAATTTATTCTATTGTAAAATATTTTTTATACTAAATGAAGGAGGATAGCTTCTACCAAAACTAAGAAGAGAAAAGAAGATAAATTCTCTTAGTATTAAAAGAAAAAGAAAAGCAGAGTAAGAGGGCAGTTAATTTACCATATTAAGGTGCAGACTGTTATGGGATTGCCTTATGTTTGGCTATTCCTAGCATCAAAGTATTCTTAGATTTTTTTTGTTTTTAGCCCAACATGGATTAAAGAAACAAGAGCAGGATAAGATTTGGTTTTATGAAATTTACTAAAGCCTTTGCATGAAAACCACTTCTCATTGGCCCCTCCTCTCTATTTCATTTCATCACCTCTCTCTCTCTCTCTCTCTCTCTCTCTTTCCTGATGGGTAGGATTCCAAGCTTCTGCTAGTACTGAAACGTGAGCTTTCTCTCTCTCTCTCTCTCTCTCTCTCTCTCTCTCATAGGCTACTTAGGATTTTTTTTCATAATAAGATCAAGTTTTCAACTGGTGGAGACTTTGTTGGGTTGATCCATTTTTAGATTTTTTTTGAGCAATACGAATATTTGATTCTTCAACTGGTGGTGACTTTGTTGGGTCAGGTCATTTTTTCTTCTTATTGACTTCTTTTTTTGTATCTCAAATCTTGTGATGAGTTACTCTTACAATAGTTGGAGTTCTTGCATTTGGGTCATGACTGTTGTTTTTATTTACGACTTTGAACTTTGGGTTGCTTGATTTTTTTTCCCCAGTGAAGTGTGTTTGAATTTGATGACATTTCCTTTTATTGAAGTGATGCCTCAGATGGATTTGATTTGTTGACAAAGAGAAGTGATGTGGGTGTGTAGGCTTTTGAGCCTCCCAGTTCGTTTCTTGTTTGAAGGATTCAATCTCTTTTTTGGTGTTCTGATATCTTGGGACCTTTTGATTCTTCCATTTTCTTTTCCTCCAACTGTTTTTTCTTGGGTCTCTTCCATTTCATCTAGGAAGATAATTCTAAAATTGCAAAGCTTTGTTCATCAATTTGGATTTACTGAAGTAAAAAAAAAGGAGAAGTGATTTTAGACAGAACAGAGCTGATCCCTATGAAGGGAATATGAATCTGAGAAGTCTAAATAGAATTTGGGAGCTGCTAAAGTCCTTTTGTAAAATTAGTACTCTCATGAATCCATGTTTTTATGCAGACAATGACCGGTAATTCAATAAGAAACATGGGTTTCACTTAAATTTGGTTACTTTTGGTGACATTCTAATATAGTTTATAAACATTGAATGCAATTAATAGTGAGTGTGGCATTCCACAGGATTACTGAATTGAGACGAAGTCGAAGTGGTGAAGAAGTTGGGTGTATATAGTAATACTGAGATAGCTTGAACTGCACTGTGAAAGAAATTGGATCATTCAACATATATACGGTAGCTCACATTTTCCTGAGGACTGCTAGAATGCAAAACTTGTGCTTCAAAGATCGCGGAGGAGCGCTTCAGAATCTGGTAACTCATACCGCACCATCTCCTTGTGTGCCTTGGTGGAATGCAATTGGATCTCAATCAAACTACCGTGAGCCACTCACCCAATTGAAGCCTCTGTCTGTGGGCCAAACAAATGGAGATAGCCAACTATCAGCTACTTCCAAACAAGAACAGGAAACAAACCAAGGTCTGAACCTGGTTATCTCCGAGAAAGAGAGCTATGGTGCTGCTAAATTCTCTATGTTTACCGGTAAGCGTTGGAACTATGCACTAAAGGACACTTTCTTAAACTGCCTTGGCTCTTCCTGTTTTTGGAGCAGAGAATTTTGTACTGGTCTTGGGTCTTTTATACCATCAGAGTTACCAAATCAGGAGGAAATTTTCTCCACCTCCAAAATGGAAGGGAGCTGAAAGGCAGCCTCATTGATGTCTAATTCCCTTCTCAGATTTGAGCTCAGTAATTAAAGTTTCATTGCTAGTCCTTTTTGTTTTGACCATCATCTTCTCTGTGGAGTAATAGAAGATTATAATGAATTGCTTCAAATTACAAAGATCGATTTCTCATAAGAAACCTTATTTATTTCTCTTGTTTGTTACATATACCTTTTCTTTTGTTTCCTTCTTACAATTGACAAATGAAATTTCTAACAATTTTGCCAAAGGTGTGGTGAGAATTCCCTTTTGAAATGGAATATCCTTTCCCTTGGTGTTTTCTCATCTTCTTTGCATTTCATTTGATCTAATCATCATCATCAAAGCCATTTGCACATTTTTAGGTCAACTTTTTAAGTTCTACTTTTCACTCTACCTTGTCAAAAAATTGTATCCTACATCTCTTTTGATCTAACAAAATTCAATAGGGGAAAAAGGGGAGGAAGATTAGATTAGGCTTTGAAGTAATTTGTTGACCCATTTTGCTTACCATTTTGCATTCATAAATCTGTTTTTGGTTTCAGTCCTGATTTTTGTTTATAGAAAAAAGGAACTATAGTTTCTAAGTTGTACACTTGAAGAACATCAACTATTTGTGGAGATAGCAATTCTAGTTTCTCTGTGAAACAATGTCAAATTTAGATTTCTAGACCTAGTACATGTGAACAGATCCCTTTGTTATTGATGATTGGCATTGAAAGTCTAATTTAATATGCTATTTGGGTTAGAAGTTGTGTGTTACTTGGATATAAAGAGTTAACAGAGGATTATTTGGAAGCTACATGAAAAGAGATATTTTTAAAGCTATTTTTCCACATATTGAAACTGATTTGATTTCTGCTTTTCCGAGCATGCGAAGGTGGTAAAGTGACAAATGTGCTAAATCAGAGCCATTCACAAGGTGGACCCTAAAATGTAGATACCCATCGAGGCTAGAATATCAATTGTTTATGAAGAAGTGGAGAACTGGAAAAAACTTGTTCTCAGTCGGAAAGAACTATACATCCATTGATGCTCAGACAGCATGATGAGTACTGTCAAGACTATAGTTCTACAATCTTTCAAGCTGTTCATTTGTCTATTTTCTGATGGGATCAAACTCAATGTCAAATTGTGCTCAAATGATAAAAACAAAATTCACCCATCCAATGCTCACGATCAATAAACTAATTCGACTATCCGACTAATGCAAATTAAGACCTGTCACCTTTATGCTGCTCATTTCAAGTTGTGAAACGGGAGTATTTCTTGAAGCATGACTCACAGGGTACTGCTTTGAAATCTTAACTGGCTTTCTATGCCTGTGATTCTCACTTCAATAGTCACTTGAGTTGTTAACAGTATCCAATTCTCAGGACCTCAAGTGTGATGTGGAAACCAGCAATGATAGAATATTCACTTATGATGCATGAATAAGCAGAGAGAACGACATTCGGCTTATCTGTCTCATTATCGAATTCTGTTTTAATGTCGAAATAAATGCAAATGCTGCTGAAACTTACACTATTAGTCCATTCATGGATTATACCAAGTATTTTTCCATGTTTGATGTCTTAAGGTGCATAACTTTGTTGCTGACTCGGGCTTTTCTTGGTGCAACTGTCCCAGTCAGAAACTAGTGCATTCTGTATCTACGAGTGTAAGATTTTTTTATGTGACATTGTCAACTTGACTAGTTTAGTAAATCAGTTTCTTTATTTAATGATACAGGTAAGACTAATGACTAATCATGTATTAGATGATATGTATATTCTTTATGCAAATATCCTGCAATTTGAATGTTACTGATCATTCAGGCCAGAACAATGGTACTGTGAAAGGGCAGAAAGCTCAGCAACTTCCCTCAACAATCTCGCTTCAGTCATCTCCACCTGAAGGGCAAGCTCGTTTTGAATTGGGTCTCAGTCAACCTTTGGTGAGGTTTCCTCCATTTTTTTTGCATGTATATTTTACGCCCTTCCAGTGACTTCTATGGTTATGAGTCGTCAGGGTCCGAACATTCAGCAGCACAGCTCATGCATCCCAAGCTTTGGTAATCATAACAATCATCTGGACCAAACTTTGGATATAGAAAATTTCAAAATATTCCAGATGGAAGATATTGATGCCTGAAATAAATGGCTGAAAAAACATTTCGGCAGAGACCATGGCTTGAACCCAATTCATGGTCAATAAGATTCATGGCCAAAATAACCAAAACTTGGGCTCCTCTGTACAGAATTAGAAGGCCTAATAGAAGCGTAAGTTGGAATCGAGCATTAGTGTCTGTCTTCAAATAAGGACTAAATTTTGATCCTAGGCAATTAACTGATCTAGATTGTTTTATATTGCTCAAATAACATTGTAGGTCTGCGCAAGTTATCCTTACATGGATCAATGTTATGGCCTATTTTCAACTTATGGAGCTCAAGCAACGGTTGGTTTTCTTCTCTGCTAATGCTCACCTTTGCTTAAGAATTTCTTTTCTTGTTAATGTGGAGAATGTCAAATTCTACTCATAGTTTTCTTGCAATTATGGCAGACATGTATTGCAATATAGACTGAATAACCTTATTCTTGTTGTAGATAAATGAACTGAATCTGCAGTCATGTGATTTGGTGATAATCTTGGCTTCTAAAGGAGTGAAGACCATAGCGTTGACCACTATATCTGTGACTAAGTAACTTAGAACTGGGCATGTTTCTTGGTGTTAGACATGGAAGAAAGTGATAGCAAACATGAAAAATAAGCATAACAATGGGGTTATTAATTAATTTTGTAACAATGGGGTTATTAAATTTCTATCCCAACTTACTGTTGATTGATTTTGATAAGATAGGTTGAAAAAGTAAAACCTAAAAAGTTTACAATAGATGGAAAAAATGCTCAGATAATGATCCCAACCTCTGTTAATGCACTTCGTATTTTGCTTATAAATCGCATATTTTAACCATGTGTGTATGTGTGTTTGTTTTCCACATGGGTACTCTACATCATCAAACTTTCTTTCATGATAATGTCTGACTGCATTTGCAGAAAACCCACTACTATTTTTTTTCCTTTTGCTATTATTTCTTGAATTCTATATTTCTTTCATTTTTTTTGACATGGTACCTTATCTCTATTTATGTAGATATTTTTCTTCATTTTAGGTGTTTGTGATACACTATTTACCTAATTTAACTGGATATACTATATCCAGTGCTTTAGTAGAACTGAGGTATAATTATTGATCCATGTCATCTTTTTCACAATGAAGCATGGACGGGTGCTCTTGCCTTTGAGTGTGACAGAAGATGGACCGATATACGTAAATGCTAAGCAGTACCATGGAATTCTTCGACGCCGGCAATCTCGAGCAAAGGCAGAACTGGAGAATAAAGCCATCAAAGCTAGGAAGGTCAGCATACATTCACTAGAATTTAATGGCTTAATCTTGGTTCTGCAGAAGTCTCATATTAGCCAGTTTTTTGAACAATTTGTACTCTTTCAAACAAGTAATCCTGTTGAAAATTCACATTGGATCTTCTCAACAATGTAATGGAGTCAATATCTCCTGGCAACTTGGTTTTGATCCAATGCAGTTAAAACCTCAAAGAAGACTTACTTTAAAACCTCTAGAACAACTGACAAAAGGAACTACTAATTTGAATTTTCATATTGTCAGCCTTATCTGCATGAGTCGCGCCATCTTCATGCAATGCGCCGAGCGAGGGGATGTGGGGGGCGGTTCTTGAACACAAAGAAGAACAATGCAAAAGGCGGGAGCAACAAATATAAAGCGAACGGTGCCGGTGGTACTCAGGCTGCTGGGTCTCCAAGTTCAGAAGCCCTAGAATCAGATAGTGGAAACACGAGTTCAGCTAAGGACGCATATGGCAGCTCGAGTATATCAGGGACCGAGGTGACTAGTATGTACTCTCGCGGAGATATCAATCATTTTCAGATCGAACATCTCCGTCCTGCATTCCAGCCTCACTCAAATGTGGTAGATGGTGGCCAGACTATTGGTTTGGCTACCAAGTGGGTCGCAGCTGATGGCCGCTGCGACTTCCTGAAAGTTTGACAGCAAGGATTTTGGGGTCATGAGTCATCATGATCCCAACCCTTGTAACAACCAAATGAAGAGCTTGATGCATGGTTACTCTGTGACTGTTGCATTAGGTTCCGGTAGAGGGATCGTCCACTCCGACATTTGGTTGTTAGGCAATTCATTCTTGGCTTCACATTAAGGCCTTTCTCATCGCCGGAAAACATACCCAAGAGCTTTGGCAATCTTTGGGGCTGTTAATGATGTTTAAGTCTTTAATGTCTTAAAGGGTTTGACCCTACTGATATTATTACTTACATAAGATAGAGACTATAAACGATGGATCGTTTGTGTTTGTATTTCAGAACTGTTCAAGTCTCATGCTTATAACTTTGGACCAGGGCTTTGTAACATTGAAATTTTAGGTTTTGGCCACTTGATATGAATGTTGTGACTGCTATTGTAATGCCTGTTTGTATTAGTACTTCATAGTAACATGAATGGATTGATCTTTTGTGTTTTGCTGAGAGTAAAGAGGTGTTTGAACATTTGATCGGCCCAACAAAGTGTAAACAACGGACATAATTTGATGGTCAGAAATGGCTCTTAAATATTCCAAATATATCAGAAGATCCTAAGCAACCAATTGGGACCCCATTAAGTGTCCCATTATATTTGGATGGTTAGGATAATCCGATGATGGAGATACTGGGGCATGGCGTTGCTGGATCAAATGCCGCCTTTGCGAGTAATTTTCCAAACATCACTCATCATCATCATTGTTGTCATGGCCACTAGCTCATCTATGTAGGTTGGCTTTTTTACTTCTACCTTTTCATTCTATTCTATTAAAAATCATATCCTCTCCCACTGTATAAAACTCCCTCTATCCCATTTTAGTTGTCTCATTTGAAATATTTGTCTATATAAGACTAACACTCATGTGATCTCATACATTTTCAGCACATTTTATACTATTCAAATACAAATGAGACAATTATTTTAGGACAATTTCAAAATCCATAGAGGACAACTAATTTGAGACTGAGGGAATAATTCATTATGGACTCTATCCCCTCTATCTGCGCACTCGTTGTTTGGCAGTAGAAAAAGCTTTTCTACAATAGAGTTGAGCATATTTGGTAGCTCATTGATTCAAAGAATAATGACAACTTTGTCTCTATTCATCCAAAATGGAAATACTAACAGCTTTACGATTGAAATGAAAACAGATTAAAATGAAATAAAAGTCATTAAAGAATGGTCACATAAATCATTTCAGGGGCACCAATGAGGATGGCTTTTCTATGAACAAAAAAATATACATTTCATCAGCAGGAAAAGATATCGAAGGATTTAAAGCGCTTCGAATTTGAGATTTTTTTGGGCCAAAAAATAAATAAAAATTTTCAGCTGAAATCAGCTGTTTAGGCCAATATGTAATTTTGAGTTGAAAATCATAAAAAATTTGGACAAAAAAAAAAATCTGATAACACTGACATTTACATATCAGATGACCCTTTTGATTAGCTTGGAATATGCTTAACCTTTTAAATTCCAAGTGCTTTATTCTTGGTCATGGAACCTTCCTTTCCATGTGCCAAACAGACCCTATAGACAGTACTTCAGCTTCTGTCCCTCGTCCTGTTTACTCTAATTCCGACCCATCACTTCAGTGCTTTTTCTCAACAAAATAGAATAGAAATTTTGAATCTGTGATCAGCTCGGAGGGGTTCATAACCCACATAATCCAAAACTTTGGCCAAAATTTGTTGCCGGGCCCAAGCAGAAATATATATTTTTTGAAAATATCAGCCAATATTCAGAAACATCGGCTGAAAATTCTGTCCAGGGACTGAAATTTGTCTCAGCACATGCCATAATCTGTTATAGGAAAATTGTGTTTGTTTTCCCGAACGAAAATTTCGAGCTCCATATAAAAATTACCACACATCCAAATCTGCCTTGCTATCAATACTGTAGAAGCAAAACTAGCACACGAGCACACGCTCAAAAGGCAGATCAAGGTCATTTTTCCATGTAGTGAATCAAATTCTGCAGGCATTGGAACTCATAACATGTCGAATTGATAAGATCATAATGGTCGCAGGATTGCCATGCTGTGAAATCAGAATTGAAAGTTCAACTCCTCAACTATAGAAATGGTTATGAATGAAATTTACAATCCTTGAAAGTTGCAATCCTCAAGGACCATGGCCATTGACTCCTGATATAGAATTGCCACTAGTCACTGGGTCTCCATTTTCAGAGGAGGGGCTTGAATCCGACCAACAGAAAAGGATTACTCTTTCTCACAAGAATTTAACTTAGAAGACGTGGAATGCTAAAATAAAATTATTTCATTTCATAGGAATTTGAATGAAATGTAGTTTAGACAGTACAAGGGACTTCATGAGGTCACACTTCCGAGACCAAAGTAAACTGTTTTCTGTTGGAAAGCATTGATCGCATAGTCAACTCGAAAGCTACCTAGCCGAGAACTAAGGCGAAAGCCATACCCAAACCCAACTCCACACCCGGGTTTACCTTGCCTGAGTGCTGGGTTACCTGAAATCAAATTTGAGTTTCAGAAGTAAATCCTTCAATACATGATAAATGGTATGCCAGAAGAAGACCTCACGTATATGAAATCAGTGGAAAGGGGGTGCCAAAACACAGTAAGGTTCTCAGTTGAACACCCCCACCACCCCCCACCACCACCTACCCAAATAATAACAACAACAATAATTATAATAATAAATGAGATAATGCCAATAGGACTCAAGCCCATCCGTCTTACCTAGAAGGGTTCCAAAGATGAATGGTTAGAGAGGCCCTTTAAGTTGTAGTCATATTAACTTCATCCCTCTGATGATGGATACCACATGAGACGCATCCAGATTATGCACACACAGTTACATGTAGGCACACCTTTGTGTTTCTGTGTGCTTGTTTGTGCATGTCCAACATGAGTGTTGTTATACTATTAGCACTCAAGCCTGTTGGACATGGGGAGAGGTGGATAGGGGTCTATTTCATCTTGGGGGCATTAGTTCTCATCCCAATTAGAAATTCTAGGTAAAATAAGGGTAGTATGATATTAAGTGGCCATGAGCTCCAAGATATGCTAGGGGCAGCAACACATTAAGTCGATTCAGCTCTGGATTCAGGAAAGCTTGATCCAATTATTTTTAGCCCCAACCTGAAACCAATGTTTCTATTATATGGGACAAACCCTCCAACCTCAACCCAACCCAAATAACCAGGTTGACCTAAAATCCACCCAACCAAAAACCTGATTACATTTGAAACATGGAGAGGGCATGGAAAGGTAGAAGGATAGACCAAAAAGTGTGTGAGAACAAGATCCCAAAAATTGATAAAGATACCTCCAAGTTGATAGCCTCAACCCAACCCAACCCAACCCGTCTGGAAGAAATCCGATCCCAATTATGAATCAGGATCCCAATTAAAACCCCTTACCTGAACCCTGTTTTTTTCCGGGTGGGTTAGGGTCAGGAGTATTCAAGGGGTCATTGCTTATAGATTATTTTAGTGAATGGTGAGAGAGAGAGAGAGAGAGAGAGAGAGAGAGAGAGAGAGAGGGGGGGGGGGGAGAGAGAGAGAGAGATTGTTAACTTGTTGTCTGCAAAGGTAAAAATGAAAATGGAGCAGAACATTGACAAAATCATCCATTAAGAACCGGTTCTCAACAAACTAACGAACACTTCTTCTGCAGTCAAATTGGACCCATGAGGATGAGTTGGTTGGAAAGGTTTACACTTGGATGGGGAGGCTGCCAAAAATCAGCATCAATATATTATTCTAAGTATGATGTCCAGGAAAGGTTTAACAGTATTCTAGGCCTTGGATTAATCTTGTGGTGATTGTAACTTGCAATGGATAATCAGGTGGACATCCAATTTATGGAGTCGCAGTGGGTGCGAGGGGAAGTGTGCAAAAGTGGATTCTACAATAATTGCTCACAAAGTGAAAAAAAAAGGGGGTGAGTTGAAAACCAGTTCTCAATGGATAACCTTCACCGGGCAGTGGGCCCATGGTACCAATCCCAGGAAGTCCAGAGCAAAGTTTGACTAAAACTACCCAAGAAAACGTATACATTGGACGTATGAGGTATATTTTTGCCTTTTCTTGTGGCTGCTACTTGTTGATTTGTAGGTTTTTTTTTCTTGGTTTAATGTTTGTGGGAGATGTCTGTATTTTGTTCCATTAGCTTGTGATCTGCTTGGTGTGAGCTTCCCCTTTCTTCTCCTTTTTTCTTAAACTACATTAAAATTGATTCCAACTCTTTCCATAAAAATCATACAGCATTTAAAAAACAAGTGCTAGTTGTCATAGACATTGCCAAATTATAATGTCGAGGCCAATTATATTTGACATTGGATAGAAGTGATCACCTTCACCTCAAGATAACAAATAAGATCATCGAGAACTTCAATCCAGTGGTCAATATCACTACTTGGGTTAGTTCTAGTCGAGATTCAATATAACAAGCAAGACCATCATGAAGAGATGAAATTCAATCCAGTGTCAATATCAATCCTTCAGGCCAGTCCCAGCGGGAGTGAGCCACATAGTCAGATATAGCTTCACTTGTGTTATTACTTACAGTAGCCAGACCCAGTACTTAATCATATCTCATTATAAAAACACTACGAAGACCTGCATATAATAATGTATTATCAAAATCAGCAGATCCTGTCTTCCTATTAAGAGAAAGCCTTCAGTTTCTAACAGAGTAGGAGGTGGTGGATGCTCAGGTCCACAAATTTGCATTTGTACATAGATAACAGGCATGCATGCATACACAAACAAAAAAGTGTTCCAATGGATGCAATGAAAATAAGCAAAAACCAAGTAGTGATTAATGGAACTGACCAGGAACATGGTGACCAGAGCCTAAGTCTGTTCCACAATCCATAAAAATGGCACCTTCCAACCCCTTTACCTTCAAGAAGTTGAAAACATTTAAGTTGGCATTTCTTCAATACTAAAAGCAGATGCAATCGTAAATTGACTGTAAGCAATAACTAGGGTATCAAAGCCATTCCCACCAAACTGGCTCAGTTCTCTGAGTTTAACATTTCCAATCTACAATAGAAAAAATGATCATCACACCACAATCTATCAGATGCTTCATTTATATACCATTTTCAGAATGGTATTTTTTAAATAGCCAAATTGGCAATACTCAGAACACAGTTGTAGGTGCATAAAACAGATAAACTGTTGCATGGATGGGCTTCTTGCTCCTTTAAGTTAAAGACAAATTGGACCCAATACTATCCATTGCCACTCACTGGAATTACTAAATCCTATAAACTTAATTAAAGCAAACAAGTAAGCTTCGTACAAATATAAACGAAGTAAATTAAAAAATTAAAACCACCTTCAACATGAGTAAATTGTTTTGATTTATTAAAAATCAGCAACAGAAATTCTTGATAAAATCAAAGGCACCACAGCAAGGACAACTTGTAGGGAATATGGATAACACACATTTTCTCAGAGCTTATCCAAGGAGAAGAATGACTTGGTATAACCAGGGATCTTGCTCCAAGTTTCCAGTTTCTAATATTGAAGAAGAATTGGATCATGAATGACTTGGCATAAATTGTATGAAAAGTACCAAAATTTTCAAGGTTCTAAAAAATCAGAATCAAGAAATTGGAATTGTTTTTTTTTTTTTGTAAAAATCCTATTGAATCTTTTTTTTTATGATGTATCAAATCATAAAATTCAAAACATATAATGGCAAGATTTTGAAAATCATCCCTGCACAATTAAAAACTTCATCAGACTTCACAGAGGCAACTTAACAATCTCAAGTCTGGCCAAGTCACAAGCTACTCATATAAAATCGTGAATACTAGACCAAATTCCTCTACCTGACAAGCTTCTGAGTCAAATCTATTTACAAATTTTCAAACTAAGCTTTTGACCCTCCCCAAAACAATAAATAAATAAAATAAATAAAGCTAAAAAAACAGCAACAACAACAACAACAAAACAAAAGCTGTTTTTTTATACACCTATTGCCAATATGATGTCCATAGTACTCAAACCCACAACCTTGTAGTTACAACAGTACTCCATTAAGTTGACTCAATTTTCAGTAAGAACGATTTCCATACTTCAAAAGTAACCCCTCATCTTTAATAAGAAATCCTTCACCAAAACCATCAAAGAACACAGTTTCCTAGTATTCTATGAAATATCATCATTCTATTAGATCAAAATAAGCTTTCCAATCTCAAGATTACCAGTTTACCTCACCCTAGTTCAGCGAAAAATAAATGAGAAAAAACATTTCAAAACACATGATCTAGAATCTTGTTTTATGAAGGCCTTTATGATATTCCAAGTCACAGATTGCAGGATAAAATCACTAGCAATTAAAAGACCAAGCTGATAATTCACAGAAATTGAGATCTTTAAATCAAAGATATTGTGCATACCACAGGGACTGTTATTTCGCTGTTCATGACCAGACATGATCTCCCTGAGCCAACTGCACCCTCGCCATACCCTCGAACACTGTTAAGCCCACCAATTGCAAATGCTTGATACGGTGCCATGTCCCCTACAATGGAACCACCTGTCAGACTGTCAGATGAAAGGTAAGAGTTTCACGTGACAGATGTGACAGTATAGATGTGAGAAAGGGAGCAAATGAGTATCCTGAGACTTTTATCACCTTGTCAAGAGAAAAGCTGGCCCCAGTTTAACTCCTTTTGAAGCAACAAACTTGAAACGATTGAAAACTAGCCACTTTGATAGAAGAGGAACTCCTTGCTCAATTTGAAAATTCAACTGAAACACAAACATAACATTCACAAATATGAAGCAAGTCTTTGACTTTCCATCAGAAGTATAAACTATGGCGTCGTATAAATAGTTCAGTACCACTGAAAAAGGCATGGTGTGTCTATAGCACTTACTTGAGAGAAGCTACGATCGTTGGCCACTGCATAATTTGACTCTTGCTTTAAAACAACCATGCTATCATGGTTTCTGCCACTGCATATGTTGGATAATGTTTAGAGTTACTGACAACCATGTGCATGTCACGTATAATCTAATCCATCTTATAATTAACTGTTCAATAACTACTGCAAATTTAAATTACCTGCAAGTAACTGGAAATCCATCAAGGTCCCTGACTATGGAACGGCCATCATCATTGATTGGACGAACATGCTGTGACAAACACATAACAAGTGAATTACAATGACTTCTGTCTTGCCTGATAAACAAACCAAGCTGGCTAAGCTCCAACTACATCAGCCAAATTTCAGATAGTTTTGACAAAACCATTGTTTTATCAGTTTGTGATAATTGTGATACTCCATTTGCCTTAATATTGATGCCAACCTCTAATTTTATGCTGGTAGTGCTGCTCCAATTGGAAGTTGCAGGCTCATTGAGATCTATGCCTGCTGAAAAACGACATAGATTTACACCCCTACTGCCCGAACGTGAGAAATTGTCAATTGGCAAGCCATGGACTGCAATCTCAGGTGAAACAGAATGCTGGATGCACCAAAGATCTGAGTCAGGTAGAGATCATGCAGGATTGGGTGAGCCTTGTTAGAAATGAAATATAACTCAAAATTTTCAAGTGGTCTTCTGATAGTTCACTAGAAATACAGTTTAGGAAACTGAATTGATATAAAAACATTTATCAACCTTCATTATAAGAGCATGTACGAAAAGTATAGCCAACATCACATGGAGAGTCCAGAGAGAGACACACGCACACGCGCACACACACACAGAGAAGAAGAAAAAGGAAACAAGAAACAAGGTGTTGAGAGACCTGAAAGACAAAAGATTGTTGAGCAAGCCATTCAGGCCTCGGCTTTCTGTAAGCTATTATCACATTGGAATCATAGAGTCCCTTGTCCCATGACACGTCCAATTTCTCACTTTTACCAAATAGGTTAGGGTGTTTAATGCAGAGGCTACAAAAACAGACCATCCGGTATCAAAACAATGAAAAAAAAAATGACAGAAAAGGGGAAAAATAGCAGCAGTCAATTCAAAAAATGCATACCTTCCAATAACCTGTGAAAGAGGACTATTTGACTCCCTGGCCAAGATAATTAATTTTCCAGGAAAAAACAAAAAGAGAAAGAAAGATATTAGATTGTAGAACTATGCTTTTATCACTCTTGTAAAAGACATACAAAATCCTATGACATGAGATGTAGATTTCTTTTGCAATAATTTATCCACTTTGAGTGCACAGCCTCCCTGAAATTACACTTAAAAACTTCAATGTTTTTTAAGGCCAAAATACATGTTACACCATTTTTTTCACAACAAAAGTTCCATTTCTTGAAACATCAACACTACAAAATCTATATATTTTAAGAGCCATATGGCATGAAACTGATTACAAAAAAAGGACACACGACACTACCCAGAGAGAAAATCTGGGAGAACAACTTCTAAGCACAGCTTGGTAGTTACAAGGAGCACACAACCAAACTCTGTCCACCCACGTTTAGATAAAAAATATGCAAACCATTCGCATTCCTAGCATGCTTGGAGGTATTTCTGTACCATAATGCAAAGACACAGTGTATACGTATAGTAGTAGGGACAATGATAGGGGAACATGGCTACGACACCTAATTTCCCAAAATTCAAGACATGGATATGGAGAATTGGAGATGGATATCCTGTTCATTGCAATATGTGTACAATTGTTTTATTGATTGTATTTGAAACATTTTGCTAATAGTTCTTCTACTTTCAAAAAAAAAAAAATATATATATATATATATATCTATTGAATGGAAGTTTTCAAGCAGAGTAAATGTCACATGACTATTTATAAAATTTATAACAATAAGATCTTTGCAAGACCTCCTTCTAGATATATGTCATGCAACCAACAAGTTCAAATATAAATCTAGGATATCACTGAATTAAAGCATATTTTAGGTAGTATCCTATAATATCAAGGCAAGCGACATGGATATGGGTTTTTATGAAATATGTTAAGCGTGCGCACACACACGTGTTAAGCAAATATTTGGGAAATAAATTAAAGAACTTGTCATTTATCTCATATTCTGTTCTCACGTCTTGTACTCTCCTAATTGTGTTCCCATACATAAATTCCTCTCTTGATTCTCTATTCTCTTCTCATCATCTCTCCAACTAATTGTACCATGTATTATGGCTGAACAAAATGCATCAAAGATATGGATCAGAAAATGTCATACTAGACCATCAGATATCCATTTTGCAGGCTACCCAACTGAGGTTGGGATCATTCTAATGCAAAGAGGTAGAGGCAGGCATGCATCCATGGCCAATCTTTATCCCAGTACATTGCCTTCCAATCCCACTGAAACATGTGATGAAAGGTTTCATATTAGAGCCATGACCATCATCAACTATTTCACACTGGCTTTCTCAGTTAAACTTTTTTCACTCATCCTTCTAAAAAATCACGTTCTACATTGGTCCAGAGTGTATTCAAGGCTTCACATTAGAATGCTATCCTTAGTGCCCATTTACATACGTGCATAGATACATCCATCTGTCCATGCATACATTCACAATTTACAAACAAGTTTGCATGTAAGTTTGATGCAAACTTTGACTGTACGGCTTATAATAGACCCAATGGATCCAGTTCCCCCCTTTCACACCACCTACCCCCATCAATATCACTCGTACACAATTTGACACCAATATGACTTTTAACAAACTCAATGAATTTCCAACATTTGAGGGCCGTAAAAAACATGACTTCTCTTGTCCAATGAAGACGAAATTTTATAGACACTGTATGCAAGCCAAGACCTTTCAAACTCACCCATCCATGTAGGCCCAAGTGGGGTCATTAGAGACGTACCAAATTCGATGCAAACTTGTTTGCAGGGGATCAATATATATATATATATATAGATACACACACACACACACACAAACTGATTATCTAGAAATGGCTTTCAAAGTTATACTTTTCCCGTTGATCCTATCCTTAGTCATGTTCTCCATCACTCCACGGTTTATTCAAGGCTTCACATTAGAACATTATCCTCAGTACCCATTTACATGCATCCAACGATCCATACATAAAAATTTAAACATTTATACACCTATTCAATTAAGAGAAATGGACCTGAATTGGGGAGGGAGCATAAGGGCCGCACATAGCTTGTGAGAGAGGTCCACGTTGAAATCTATCTTGGCTGTTCAAGAACAACACCAGCAACTCAGTCATGTATTTTTCATTGAGAAGTGACATGAATGTAAGTGACCCATGTCATGAATTCATGTACACAAGTATGAATGTATGTTTGTAAGGAATTTAAGACCTTTGCCGGCATGGATGCTCTTTTGAGCTCCCATCCCATGCCCCAATCAACGGCAGCAGCTAGCAGCAGTGAAGAAGGAGATTCTGGAATTAACGGGCGGAGATTGGAAGAAGATTTTCACTTGGGTGTTTCGAGGAGTGGGATTTGAGAACGAATATGGGGAGTTTCCATTATATAAGTAGAGAGGAGAGAGGAGAGTGAAATTGGAGAGTTCGTGTTCTTTGCGTGCGAAGGATTTTGGGAATTTTTCTGGTAACCGAGAGCACAAGTCTCTCTTTCGTTCCTCCGAAGATAGATCACAGATGCTCACAGCTCCCTTTTGTGTGATCTGAGCTGTTTATCTGATAGACCACACCCTCGTCGTTGATGGACTGGATGTCAAAGCGATCGCAGGGTTCGCAGCTTATCAGCCGAGTGACTCGGTGAGGATTTCGGCGAATTTGAATGCCTGGAACAAAATCATAATGCAATCACAATGCAGTTGTAAACTTGAATGAGAAAGGCTCCAAACCTTAATAACTAATATTATTATTATATCACTTTTTATTTTAATTTTTTTTTTTTCATTTTACAGTAAAACATTTATTTTAATTAATTAAAATGATACTTTTTCAATATATGAAACATTTTCACTAGAAGAAGATGTTGAATGTAAAATGATATTCAACTTAACTTATGAATTTCAGAACTATTAAGTCAAGTCAATTGCTCTCTTTATTATATGACAAATAGTTTTAAATAAAATATAAAATTTAATTAACTATATAATATATATTTTATTACTACTTACTATTACTATATCCAAATTGGTATATAACTTATACTCCCTCTGTGAGATACTTTATACTAATTTAATATAAATGACACAACTATTTTAAAATAATTCCAAAATCCATATAAGACAACTAAATTGGGACAGAGGGAGTATCTCATTTACCTGATAAAATAAATACTGATGAATTATTGTGAAAATTATTTGTTGTATCAAATGATATATTAATGGAAAATAACTCCAAGAGAGTTATGGCATGAATTGGACCTGTAAATGGATCTGAATCCAGCCCGTTTGGTAGGATTCGAGTCTGGGTCAGCTAAGAAAAGGATCTAGATCTGGCCTGACTCAGGCAGTAGCACAGAATCTTTCTAAAATTTAGATCCGGCCCACTCGATTAAGTTTATGGGCCGTCGGATGGCTCTATTGCAATCCTATGAAGTTGGATAATCGGGTCTACATTTTAAACGGCTACGATGGCATCAACGTTGCATAAACCCCAATGTTGGCCACACTGTATAAGCCACAAGGACAGCCATCTTCTTCTCCCAAGTCCTGACGTTTTGGAAGAACATCTCCTCTGGCTGCGCAGAGAAAAAGAACCCTGTTTTCTGCTTCTCCTTCTATCTTTTTTCTTTTTCTAGGGTTAGGATTTCTTCTTTCTGCATCGTCGCCATAGCTTTTCTTTTTCTCCCCCTATCTATTTGAAGTCTGCTTTACGAGTTGTACGGTAGAGACTATGGTAAAGAACGAGAAAACGGGGTTGGGGCGTGCCTTGGTGAGGCACCACAATCAGATGGCGCAGCAAGCGAAGGAGAAGGGCCGCCTCTACTATCGCCAGCAGAAGCAGTTCCTCGAATCGGTCACAGAAGTCAGCGACATCGAGGCTGTCATCGAGCAGGCTGAGGAGGCCGACCGCACCTACGCCGCCCTAAACCCGCTTCCCAATCTCCTCATCAACCTGTAAGATGTCTGAGACCTTCTTACTCCAATTCATGTTCTCAATGAAGAAAAAAATCCAATTTTGGTGTGTAGGGCTGGTAGATTCTCCTTATATGTTGTAGATTTCAATTTAGTCTTGATTCAAGGTTTTTGAATTTATTTTGTTCTCTCATTTCATTGCTTCTATTGGATTTGGCAAATTGTAGCCCAAAAAATCCTTTCTTCATTTAGTTTAAAAAACTTTTTATTCAGCACTATTTTTTATCTGGTGTACTCTATTGTGGTTTCAATTCCTTGTATTAAAAAGAAACTTGATTATGTTGTTGGTCTGCCCTTATTGATTTACTTTTTGTCCTGGTCAACTGTGCCCAGAATGACTTAGAGACGCTTTTGGTTCTTTTGTTACTTTAGCATACCTTCTAATGAAAACCTGATTTTTGGATCAGTGACATGAACTCTGCTGAAGGTGATTTGACACCTGAAGAAAAGAGAGAGCAACAAAAAAAGGAGGAGGCCTTGTATGCAAGCAGCCTTCGAGTTCCCCGAAGGCATGCGTTTTCTTTTCCCTCTGTCATAGAAGATTTTATTGGTTTATGTTAGCACTAAGTCAAACATGTCATAATCCTAGATAAAGCTCTCTATTGTGCAGTCTTTAATCATTAAGATATTGTCCTGTTCTCTTCACATGTCAGCTCATTATTCATTTGTTGGTGATCTCGTATTCACAGACCACCATGGCATGCAAAGATGTCAGTGGAAGAACTTGATGCCAATGAAAAGCGTGCATTCTTGGAATGGCGTAGAAGTCTTGCAAGGTCAGGTTTTATTACATGAAATAAACATAACCTACATGTAAGATATAAAATTACCTCTCTTGCTTTCTCTCTCCCTAGCATACATTATAAATGTATAATTTGGTTACTTCTCTGCCGGAAGATTTCTTCTTAACAAATATGGAAAATCTCCCAAGGAACAATAAGTGGATAACAGATGAAGTAATAGATTTCTCAGTGCTCTCGTAGTTTTCATAAACAAAAACATTTAATGAGTTGGAAGCAGGTGATTCAATATTTTTTTTAATGACCAAGGTGTCTAGGAGTCTCACCTATATTTCGACAGGGGACATTTTAATCCAACTAGTCCTTGGGGCATGTGCAAGCCTCCCAATCCCTCATACACCGCGTAAACAACTACGGGGAGTGGCCCCAGAGGGGTGTTGAGCGTGAATCGAACTCAAGACCTCCCTTCATGAGGGAGCTTCTTGACCGTCAGGCCAACCCCCTCTTGGGTTTTTTTGGAAAAAATTATATGAATTACTTAGGTGATTCAAGATTCAATATTTTGAGTAATCACTTATATAATTCTTAGCTCTAGCACAATAAATTGCACACATATAAAGTTCTTAGCTCCAATCCTCAACAATGTGCAACAATTGATTGTCATAAATTGAGACTTCTGAAAGAGAAGTCACTACTACAGGAAGATGACTAAAAAGGATTTCACTCATTGAGAAGATAGCTTCAAAATTCCAACTTATTCTTACTGATAAAGCATGTGAGCATTGTGGAGTTGCTCCTTTTGCCCCTTTCAATTGCTTTTTGATTTGAATGACATAGATTTAACTCATTCTGTAGACACCTTTTTAGTTTTTTTTTTTAATTTAAGTGAAACCACTGTGTGTGTTTGTTGATGTCTAAAAGATATCTAAATTGCAATAGGTGGTCATAGAACAAATCGATTTACTGCAGTTTGGGCCCCACTATTTTGGTCTGCCCATATTGAAATCTAATAAGTTGGAGGAGGAATTTACACAAGGTTAATTGATCAGACTTTACATGGTTCCATCCATTTGAATTTAGCTACTGCACATCTGAGAAGGGTCCCAAAATTGTTCTAGTGGTGCATCTTGATAAGAGGATGATATCAAAGTGATTCATCATTGATTCTATGCACTGTTCAGAAGGTACAAGGGAAATGCCTAAATATTTGTCTTATTATTATTGGCAGTGTGAGACCCTTTTTGTTTGAAGGCATAGAATTCGCTGTCCAAACTCAAATCGCCCAATGGATGTCTTATATAAGATGGAAACCATGTTTTACTATTATATTTTAACACCTAATGGGAAGAATTAAAAGATGCATTTTTTATTATATCTTAACACTTAAGAGGAAAACTATGTTTTACTATTTACACTTTAACATCTAATAAGGGAAAAAATTGAAAATGCAGACTTTCATATAAGGTGCAAGGTGCTCCTAGGTGCACTTTAGGTGCAAACCTACGCACGCCTTCGACTACTGTGCCAGAAAATATGTTCTTATGTATGAGTGTTGATTAGGGCTTTGGGTCTGTGGAAGGTCACTGTAGGAATCAAGTTGTGGGTGCAACCAGGTCAGTAGAGTCACTTCTAGACTAATATTCGTTTGGTGGTTCTCAGTGTAGAGGCAATTTTTTTCTTTCAGAATACCCTTGGTCGTGGGTCATTGGTAGAGAATAACTCAAGACGTTGTGATGCCAATTTGTTCCATGTCTGAAATTCGTGTGCAACCTGTCGGATGAAGAGCTTTATGAGCTCTTAGGCCTATTTAGCAATTCATTTATTCCATTTATGTGGTTCTTTGGATTTTGGGAAGGATTGCGACATAGAATCAATGATGCATCTAGTGAATAATTATAAATGGCTTGCCATGTATCTTGAAACTGCTGAAAGCATGAGTATTTCCTGTTCTTCTGTTTTTGCTGTTTCTTGTTCTTGTTCTTGTTCTTTTAAAGACTGTCTTACTTCTTCCGGCCTTTCAAGTGTTGGGTTTTGCCTATCTTGGTTGTTGAGCTTTTGATTTTGGCATATCATCAACATGGTCTGTCTGATAGTGGTTATCTTATGATGCATTTGGCGCTAGGTTTGGGTGTGCATATATATTTGCTATTGTTGGTTCTTTGAAAATTGAAATTATTTTTTAGGCATGTACTGTTCACCATGAAAGGGATTTATGATGCATTTGGCACTTGGTTTAGGTGTGCATTATATATGGTTCTTTAAAAATTGAAATTATTTTTGAGGGTTTTACATTTTTGTGAATGTTCACCACTGTTACTTATGCATGCATGTTTGATGAAACTGTTGTTAAACAACTGAAATGATTCTGTGTTTTGGCATTCTTTTTCGACTCTAAGTAGTTCATTTCCTTCAGACTTGAGGAGAACGAGAATCTTGTCCTTACTCCATTTGAAAAGAACCTGGACATCTGGAGGCAGCTTTGGCGGGTGCTTGAACGAAGTGACCTGGTATTTTCATTTCTCTCTTGCAGTAAATGATTGCTTTCTTTTCATCTCTATAGAAAATGAGGTCATCCTACATCTTGCATAAGTTTGCCTGCTTTTTTGGTTATAAGTGAAATATAATAACTTGCTTCTTTTCTGCTCTTGGTCTAATCCTTTTAGACCTTTTTCTTGTACTTTTCTCTCTTTAATAATATATTCTCTTTGTTACCTCTAAAAAAAGGTGAAATATAATTTGGTTACTGAAGCTTCATTATTCTTAAATTTAATAGTTGAAATTTAAATACAATAGTACCTTTATGCAATGTTTTGAAAATCGAAATCATATCGTAAATCATAATTTGTAAGGTTTTTTATATTTTCTCAAAAAAGGGTAATATCTTTCAAAATATTTAAAAAATAAAAAATAAGTTTTTTATATTTGCACTTGGTATTCAAAACATTTTTGATAAAATGACAAAAAAAAAAATACTGATAGTATTGTATATATAACTAGATTGTCATATGTGTAAACATCATTTAAGATTACAAAAAAGAAAGTCATGTATGTGGCTTCCTAAATCCCAATGACATGTGATAATGACTAGTTTATAAGAGTAATGTATTGAAAACTGACTTAGATCATAAAGGAGAATCATATTTTGGTAAAACTAACATGTGGATAGGGAGGTTTGCACATCAGGGGCAAAGAGGCCTGGACACCTTGGTCTTCAAAAAAAAATATCGTATTGAATTATAAGATCCCAATAGTTTTCTTTAAAAATCATATCGTATCATAAGATTCAAATCATGAATCGTAAGATTTTAACAACTATGCCTATATGTGTTTTGTACTAGTCAAACCATCACTTTGAAGTTTTAACTCTCCTTTTACTTGTTTTTTATTCTTGCTGGTTTTCTTCCATACCATTGCATGGGTGGTGCTTTTTATTATCGTTTTCTCCATTTTGTTACATATAGTACCTATATGTTTGCCTTCTGATTTCTTTTCTGCTGCATGGTGTATCTCATTATGTGCATATGGTTGCCAGTTATCAATTGCTTGAGGACTCTATATAAGAGACTTGTGCCTCGTTTTGTTAGCCTTTGCCGATATACCTTACATACTGATGCTGTTGCCTTTTTATTTTTTCTGGTTAGCTGGTAATGGTTGTTGATGCTCGGGATCCACTGTTTTATCGATGCCCTGATCTTGAGGTACAATTTTATTTTCTGGTTTGTTTCGTTATTTTGCAGAATTCTTATCAAAATATATCAAAACTGGTAATTTGGAAACCTTGCTTTTGTGATAAAGATGGCAGCACCTTTATTTTTAACCATCTAAATGATAATGGCTGTATACAAAAACTAGCAATGATATCTCCTTTATTTAAAAAACAGGGTTTCAAAATCACTAGCTTATGTTAATTATATTTCTAAATTCTTAGCAATTTGCGCACTGATTAGTTTTCATATGTAAATTAATTATGTAATTAGCAAGATGTGTCTATATATTTTTGTTTGAACTGTAAAGTTTTATTGGACCTGATGCCGAATATCAACTCATGGTCTGCATAATCTGCCCTAGATGCTAGGAGATGTGATGTTTTACAGGATAGTGCCGCATCAATTAAAGGGGGGATTCTATTAGACGGCACAATCAGACTGGTGATTCTATATGAAGCTGAATGTTAGATGATGAAATAATGACAATTATATAATGGTAAAAAATTCAACATGATTAGATGGATGTGTGGATTTACATTAAAAGATAAAACTAGAAATGGTTTTAGAGGAACTCCCAAGGTAACCCTCTATTGATGAGAAGATGAGGAATGCTGTCTAAAATGGGTAGGGTACATATGTAGAAGAAAATTTGGATTGAAGTTACTAGGAGAAGGGAGTGACATTTAAAAACTTGGAATGCAGTTATGACGAGACATGTTAGATTGTGGAGAAGCAGGAAACATGACTTTCAATAGGTTAGAGTGGAAATTTAGAACTCAAAAAACCAACCCCATATAGATGAGAAAAAAGGCTTTGGTGGTGGTGGTGATAGTGATAATGCTATTCTATCCTGTTAGCCCTTTTTACCTCTTCTATAATTTTGAATCATATCATGTTGACACATTCACAACATGGTTCCCAAATAAAAGGTGAAATATGAATTTCCCACCATAGCCTTTTCAGACAATGAACATTATTTAATGAAGAGCTGGATATTGGAAACCTGAATCAAGAGAGCTATTGGGTTGTTTGATTTCCCCCCTTCTCTTTTTCCTCAACGTATAAAATTAACACCATTTAGAATTCAAGTTGTATGAGTACATATTGGAGTCTGCCAATGGCATCGGCTGTGGGATTTGGAAACTCTAAATTAGTACATGTTGTATCAGCATTATTTTCAAACTGATTTTAGTTAATGGCTGTTTTTTCAGTTTAACATTTATACAGAACACAGCACTTTATCTGAGAATAAACCAAATGTTGCTATAAGGTCATGCCGTGAACTAATTCCTTAGAAGGTAATAAAGTCTGATCATTTGAGACCTTCAAAGATAAGAATGTAACAATATTTTATAAATTACAAGATAGACTTAAACTGGAACCTAATGAAACAAGCGGTTCTGAACATAGTCATTAGGCATGCCTCAAAATACAGTAGAAAAAAATAGGGAAATGATTCGTGCACCCCCAATTTTTACCCAAGGTGCACTCCCTATGAGTGAAATGCCAGTTTTGTCCTCAACTTTTCTTTTCTTTTTCCATAAAGCACCCCCATTTTTATCCAAAACTGGCATTTCACTCATAGGGAGTGCACCTTGGGTAAAAATGGGAGGTGCACGAATCATTTCCCAAAAAATATTGTGCAGTTAGGTGTGAAAATTATGGTTAAAATTTTGAAAATAAACAAATTCAAATGCTGAGATACAAATAGTTTTCACATAACTTGCATTGTTTTCAACAAAATATGTAAAAAATACAGTAAAGTACATATGGCTTGGATAAAAATATGCAAATAGAACCACCTTTAAAAAAAAGAAGAGGCGAATAGAACCTGAATTCTGAAAAAATATGTTGAACAATACTTCTTTTTGGTATAATTTGGCACTATATTATACACATAAAGAACACCAAATGGCTAACTAGGGTTGTAAAAGGCATAATGGCATATTGTTAAGACTGCACTAGAAGAAAAGTTTTCTTGGATTCCAAAAATGGCATGAGCTCTATTTGGTATTTATTTAAAATTCTTGAATCTAAAAACATGTTCCAATGTCTTAAAAACCAATCCATTTTTTGTAGTGGTTTTGGGCTTTGGCCTAATGAGATCATTCTGTCACTGTTTTGAACCATGGCTTTCACCATGAGATCATAGTGTGTAAAAAAGTGTGTGAATTTTTTTTCTTAGACTGTTTATACAACTCCCCTATTGTTGAAGTAGCTAATTTGACTTGTCTACATGAATTGAATCATACAGTTCCTATTACTTGAAATCATGAAATGTCTTCTTACTATTATTATCATTGTTTCAAATATTAGGTGTATGCACGAGAGATTGATGAGCACAAAAGAACATTGCTGCTTGTTAACAAGGCAGATCTTTTACCTTTCAACATAAGGTTAGAAGTCATCCCTCTTTTTCCATCTTAGGCCACTTTCGATGATTATCTATTTCAAATATTTTATTTTCGGAACTTCTCATCTGCAGACAAAGTTGGGCAAACTACTTCCATAGCCATGGGATTCTTTTTGTATTTTGGTCTGCAAAAGCAGCTTCTGCTGCTCTCGAAGGCAAGAAGTTGAGCAGCAGCCCCTGGGTAAAGAACACAGTACAAGATTCAGATCCATCTGATACTGATACCAAAATTTACGGCAGGGATGAACTCCTGGCCCGCTTGCAGACTGAAGCTGAGTCTATTGTTTCGAGGAGGAGTGTGGATGATAAGGGTATGGTACCACCTCATTCTCCCAATGATGATGCTGCGAGCCAGACACCCAAGCATGTCATTGTGGGATTCATTGGCTATCCTAATGTTGGCAAGAGCTCAACAATCAATGCATTGGTTGGACAGAAACGCACAGGAGTTACATCAACCCCTGGGAAAACGAAGCATTTCCAAACACTGATAATATCTGATGAACTGGTACTTTGCGATTGCCCAGGCTTGGTGTTCCCCTCTTTCTCCAGCTCCAGGTATGAGATGATTGCATATGGGGTGTTGCCCATTGATAGGATGACTGAACACAGGGAGTCTGTACAGGTAGTTGCCAATCGGGTTACCAGGCATGCCCTGGAAAGCATCTATAACATCCCGTTGCCCAAACCCAAGCCCTATGAACCACAATCTAGACCGCCTCTGGCATCAGAGCTGCTGAGAGCTTACTGTTCATCCCGTGGGTATGTCAGTTCCAGTGGGCTGCCAGATGAAACCAGGGCTGCCCGCCAGATTTTGAAAGACTACATCGAAGGGAAATTGCCACACTTTGAATTGCCTCCAGTAGTGTACGAGGACAAAGAAAAGGAGGCTGATGGTGAAGGCGGCTCTGAGTTGGAACATGCATGTGGATCCGATTCTTCTGATGCTGAGGACCAGTCATCATCTGGTGAGGTCAATGACGTTGCCGGTGGAACCAACCTAAGAAGCGTGTTGAATGATCTCGATTCATTTGATAGTGCCAATGGATTGCCCTCAGCATCTTCTGCTGCTAAGAAGAAGGCCTCTGCCTCTGCATCCTATAGGCACCACAAGAAGCCTCAAAGGAAGAAAGAACGCTCTTGGAGAGTGAAGAATGACGGAGGCGATGGAATGCCGGTGGCTAGAGTGTTTCAAAAGCCAGTGAACGTGGGACCCTTAAGGGATGGTTGATGCTGTTGGCAATTCAGCTCAAGTGCGTCATGATCAAAGGCACATGGATTTGATCCCTTGAATCTGCTTGCCAACATTGGTATGTCTTCACTCTAGTCTTTTGTATGTACGGTTAGAACTGTGTTATTTAACGAAAGATTAAGAGGAGTGGTCTCCCTATGTTAAATATCCTTTTCAGGAATACCTTTATGCTCCTATAGTGAGTGACTTTAGTAGAAAGCAGTAGATAGGGTGAGGCACCTGCTGGATGTAACACAAACACATGGATTGGATCTATACTCTTTATGAATGTATTGTTACATGGCATCTGAATGCATATGAACACACTGAGACAAACAATTATCGGTCTCTGGTTTTGAACATTTATTGATCCAGCGGTGTGACTGATGCATATTTTATAATTATCTTGAATCTCTTGATTTATTGTACCCTTTCTTGAGTGAGAAGAAAGATGTGAAGGAATTTTATAGTTGGCAAGATGTAGAACTCAGTAACATGATAGAATGTAGAGAAGGGGCGGATCCACCATCCTCGGGCGTTTTTGTCACTGGGGCACAATGGCCTTTGTGGGACCCATATTATGTTGGATCTTTTTTAAAAGAAATGAAGTTTAAAGATTAAAAATAAAATTTATAAAATATAACTTGATTTATTTAATCATAATTGAATTACACAACCAAGAAAATATATTTTCAACGAAGGCATCAATACATGATTTGTTGAGTTTTACACACATCTATAAATACAATGGCCAGTGCGTGAGTAATCATTTCACTTACTCTTTTCAAGTCTCGATGACACGATAGTCCAAATTTAAGGGAGGTATTCTTTGTAATTATAGCCTTAAGACCATATACATTTAAGGTGCATAGATATTAAAGTTCTAAGCATCATAATTGTGGAGGTGGTCGACCTAAAATATGAGTATTTAGGAATAATAATAGAGGCGAAGGGTATTTTCATTTTATCCTTAAAGTGATAAAATAGCAATTACAAAGGTAAAATAATGATGCCTTTATCAAAAGTTGTACTTAAGGAATATATCGGTTTTAAATAAAAAAAAATGATGAACTCCTCGAAAACCCCCCTTCTCTCTATATGAGTATTAGGGTATTGGGTAAAATTCTAAATACACATAGTTACTCGAGCCACAGACATCAGGTTACTATAGGACTCGAACTTGGGATCTCTGATTTCCTACTCAAAGTATTTACCAATTGAATTACCCCATGTAGAACAACTTTAAATGAAGCTTGATGCTTCGGTGTAGCAATAGATCAAATCCAATCTAGTTGATTATAAGAACAAAACTTTTCTTGAACTTGACTTGAATTGTTGATGATTGATCCAATGTAGACATGTCCAAATTTCATTTTTCTTCGATACAATCCAACACAAATAGAAAAATGAGATAAAATTATTTTAAGAATTCTCTCATATTGGGCTAAAATTAAAACAATCGATTGAAAATTTTGAACTTGGAGTGAGGTGCAGTAGTTTAAACCAATGGGTAAAAGATAAAGAGCTTAAATGGTGCCTTATAACTCCAATTGAATTCGGATTTAAATCACTCAATCCAACTCAATCTAGATTTATTTCAAGTTGAGTAGGTTTCAACTCAATTTATCTTTAATTGTATAACTCAATCCAAACTTTTTAAAGTCAAGTTGAGCTGGGTTAATATCACCATTCAGGTTTGTCACCCCTACTTGATACTATTGCCAAGAAAAAGAAGAAAGAGGAGATGCATCACAAAGACTCTTGAGATCTATTTATTTAAGGAGGTTGCTAATTAAAAGTGGACTATATTTTTTTATTATCGCTATTATCTAAGTCATTTATCGTATCAATTTGAAGTTGCTCCACATTTGGATTTGACAAATTATTTTTTGATGGGATATAAAAAATAGTCAGGCAATGGGTTAGATAAATTTTGAACAAATCGACTTTAAATTATTTAACAAATTATTTTTCTGGAGACATGAATTTTTTTTTGGATTTTGATTGAGAAGTTTCACTTGAATTGAATTGTATCATCCACCCAACCATGTGGGGCGTAACCCATGATAAATATAGTCTCTGCCTTGAAAATCAGTACCTAAGGACACGATAACATTGCTAAATTGGAAAAGATTCTTCAAACACACTCCTTCAAGTTAGGCGGCAACTCAGGTGGGTTGGGCCAGGTTTTGGATTTGCTCAAGTCTGAGCCCAACTCAATTATAATTAATTAAACTTGAATACGATCCAAATTGTATTTGTAGGACCTAAATTCGATTTAAAATTAAAAATGTATATCCAAACTTATTTGGACTCGGACTTAGTCCAACTGGACCTGACTTAAAATCTAATTCAGATTTGATATTTTTGGGCCGAAAATAAGCCTGACCCGAGCCCAGGTCAACATGAACCCGCATTATTCAGGGGTTATTTCGTACAGCCTCGGGCTAAGCCGGGCCCTAGTTGCACACCTCGTCTGAATGTCGCAAATCCATCAGACACACCTTATCCTCTCTCTGTCTCCAACCTTTTCTGCTGAGAATGAAGTGGTGGCAACCAAACCATTCATACCATTCCAATTACCACCACCTCATTAATCACATTGACATGTACCCACCTCATTAAAAGAAAAGAAAGAAGAAATTCTCTTCCTTTCTTGAGTCCTTTTTCTCTTCTCATCAGTTTCAATCCTAGTATTATCCAAAAAACTTAGTTTTGGTGTTTGTTTACTTACTTTTCCATTATTTCCATGGCTAGAACTGCTTCTGCTACGGCTGCTGCTTGTACTAAAGCGCTTGGTCTTCATCTCCCGCTTCATCCACCCATCCATCGAACCCTCTCCTTCTCTGCTGCCAATTCAACAACTATACCCAAATCACTATTCAGTCTCAAAACTTTGAATTCCTCTCCTCACCTGTTTTTGCCTGTTCTGTCACTCTCTTCTCCTTTTCTCCGTCGCAAATCCCACGTCGCAGCTGAAGGCGATGTGGGTGGGAATGAAGAAGATGGAGGAATTGAAGGAGCAGAAGAAGAGCAAGAGGAGGAGGAGGAGGAGGAGGAGGAGGAGAAAAGGAGGTTGTATGTGGGCAATCTTCCCTTCGCAATGAATGAGTCACAGCTTTTAGAAATCTTCCAAGAGGCTGGCAGAGTCGTCAATGTTGAGGTATGGTCGTATGAATGAAGACTCTTCTTCCTTAGAGTTTCATATTTCGGCCAAAACTTGATAGATTTCAGAGGGGCCAATATGCAAATACTGTAAAAAAAAATATTTTTTAATTAATAGGCCCAAAACAAGATACAGAAATTTCAGGTATGTTGGTTATTAGTATCTTCTTTTTGAAAAGAATTTAAAAATCTAGGCACGAAATGGGCTGAAATGACTAAAATATAGGCCTTTGGATTCAGCAATATTTGAAACTCTAAGTTCTTTCCCCATTTCAGTTTCTTTCATTTGGATGGAAAAAAAAAATTGAATTTCTTGTGAATGAATGGAAAAGAATGTTGTCAATGTCTGCTAGTTTGCCATTTCTGTTTTCCGAGTGTTCTGAACTGTTATTTCTGTCCTACCATTTTTCAGGTTGTTTATGATCGGGTGACTGACCGGAGCAGGGGGTTTGCATTTGTGACAATGGGCAGTTCTGAAGAGGCCAGCGAAGCCATCCGAATGTTTGACGGATCTGTAAGTACCAATGAGTAATTAGATACTGACTTATTGAGTTTTCTTCTTTGTTTTGCAGTCACGGATGATATTGTTATTGCCCGGTGTTGTGTTTAGCAAATAGGGGGTCGAACAGCAAAGGTGAATCTCCCAGAAGTTCCACGGGGAGGGGAGAGAGAGGTAATGGGGCCAAGAATTCAGAGGACCAATAGGGGCTTCATTGACAGCCCCCACAAAGTTTATGCTGGCAATCTCGGATGGGGACTTACCTCCGAAGGCCTCAAGGAGACCTTTGAGGGGCAGCCCGGGTTTCTGAGTGCAAAGGTCATCTATGAGCGGGAAACCGGTCGGTCGAGGGGATTTGGATTTGTCACTTTCGCCTCAGCCGAAGATGCAAATTCTGCTCTAAGTGCCATGAATGGAAGGGTAAGCCACCGAAGCGTGATGCTGGTGCACAATTGAATTGTCTGCTTCTATTCTTCTTTTGCTTTGTTGATAATGGGTATTCATGTATATAGGAGGTGGAAGGTCGGCCTCTGCGTTTAAATCTAGCTGCAGACAGAGAAAGAACCAATGTGGCAGCAGCCCCCCAGATGCAGGAAGCAGAAACCAGTCCTCTCAGCAATGCAATTGAGTCCAGTATCGGCTACTGAATTAGAGAATGAGGAGATCCAGTTATCTAGCTTGGGTCTGCTTGCCTTCCATTTACACATTTGCCATCATTCTGCTCCTCACCCTAAATTCAGTGCAGTTCTAGCCCAAAGATGCAACAGGCAAGTTTTGGATTTTCTCGAGGGATGAGTGCCGATAAAAGCTTCTCGTAATTTCTTCATGTTTTGGTCCCAGATGTCTTGTTCATCTGTATCAGACATCTATCAAGAAGCTACTTCCATTGCAAGGCCTCGTGAAAAATCCAGGCAATGTAGAATAGAGAGTTGCAAAACAGATAATAGTAGTGTTGTTTTTTCATCGACAAGTAGCAGCTGCCTCTAGCACAGGCCATTGATCTGTATGGAATGTTGATAGAATCGTATTGACTGTCAGTTAATTTCATATTTGAATAAATTTGCAATTTTCTTTTTTCTGTCAATGAGTGGTAAATTTTCCTTTCTTTCAAGGCAATTGTTTCGGTTATAGAATTTTTTCTCAGTTGTTGCTTATCGACTTCACATGCTACAGGAACAGTGGTTTATATCTCAGTTGTTGATGAATCTAGCTCTCATTAACTCCCTAATAATCTTAAAGATCAGTAAGGCAACACATTAGGATAAGAAAGAAACAAAGACACCAATTCACATGGTACCATTATTATTTTTTATTTAAAAGAATGGTGGTATTACTAATGTCGTCATTTGAAATGGTACCCACAACCTTTAAAGTTGTATAATAAGCACTTGTGGACTGTGATATAAGCTTGTCTATGGATAGGGTTTGATCATGATCACATTTGATATGAAACGGGAAAAAATAATAATTGAAACAATGTACGACAACAGGAATGTCGACAACAACGACAATAAACATAATGGGGCACCTGGCGTAACGTCAATAGGATTAGTAATATTTGAAATTTTATGCTGCACATACCTTGGGATATAAACCATTTTGGATGTACTATAATCATGCTCAATTTATTCACCATTCAGGGAAAAAAGACCTACAAAATTGTCATTTACCATCTTTTTTCAGCACATTAGAGGGAGGAAATACAGATCATGGGCCGTCACCTGATAATATGGGCTTCTAGAGAAGGAAAGGAACATTAATTTTTATGCAAACTCTCTCTCCTAAAGATACAACAATTGCACTCAATATTCCTCAAGAAGTACATGTTTGTCTGAAATCAGTTTCCAAAAATGTGCACACTTCAAAAGTTTGTTGCATTATAGTTGGCCAATGAGCAGCTTATTCATGGGATACACCACCACCGGAAAGAAGAGCATCAGCAACCGAGTCCAAATCTTGGGGAAAGAAAACCCTGCAAAAAAGTCATCCTTCTCAAGAGCAAAGCCTAGTCATAAATAAGGTTCAAGAGTGCAGAAGCAGGACATGTAGCTAGACCAATGAGGATGCAGTGCTTAATTTGCATGGGTGCAGAACCTGATTGTACTGTTTAGGCAAAGACTTTCACTCTATTGGAATCAGACGAGGGGCCAGGCTGCACCCAGCGGGGCTGTACTTTGAGTGGCCAACGACAAATGAAAAGGAAATTGCTGCAAATTTAGCTGCTAAAACAGAACTGCAAATGCAGAAGAGGGGCATTAAATTACCAAGGTGCCTGCTTAATTTCTGAACCTGCCTTCTAGGCACTATCTTCTGCTTGTTTTGAATGGGAGACAGTGATTGTTTCCACAAAATGGTGCGCCTATCCTTTTAGAGGAAAGATGGGTTCAACTGATTTTACAATGTTCCAGATTAGATTACTAGATTAGATGATTAGGAGTTATGCCAAATGGTTCATTGAGCTTACGAGCTGCATGCAAGTATCCAACCAAAAGGACCTAAAGATTGGATGATAATGCAGTTAAAGAGTATGAGGAAAATAAAAATCTGGAATCCAGTAAAAAACAATTACAAGCGCACACAGAAGAGTGGAAAAGGGGACAGATTTTGGTGTAATCAAACGATACTTGGGTCCAACTCACAGGTTCTGGGATTGGTCCAAGCTAGATCCAAATCCTAGATTCCTAGCACCCATCTCCAGCGGGTCCATGTTTATAAACTAAATAGTGCAAATGCATACAGTTCCTTCCAGATGTCCTGTTTACCGAAATAAGTTTTAAAGAACTAGATATTCCACTCCTTGAATTACCTGCATGTATTGTGGTATAAAGTCTTGCTCAATTGATCCACGTCACTGATTCCTTTACAGCCAGCCACCACCTCAAGAACTTGCCTGTAGGATGACCACATCAACTCAAATTTTATGGTATCCAAAGAAGGAAGTAGGCTTATTCAAAAGAAAAGCATAACCTTTACAACCTTTTCTAAATAATATCATGAATGACAATGTCATCACATTTGGTAACATTTCAAGGATAATAGCAAATTTGAGGCACTCCCATATTAACCCAGTCAGTTTTTCACTTCAGGGTATCAATGCATGCGATGGAAGAATACACATGTAGCAATTCATTACAGATATCTACAACATTCAACCATACCTTAAGTTTGAAAATTCTCAGAAGGTGATTTGGTGTTTTGCTGAGTTGTCATGTCAAATGGTAAATCTTCAAAAAAGTGAGTTGTGCATTATATTATCTAGCGCTTCCTTGGTGTTCATAAGCCAGTAAGAGCACATGGGAACCCAATGGTCGAAAGATCTAAAGGGATCTAGAAGGCATCCAAATTGGAGGTAAAATCCCTTTGACCAAAGCAGCTGCATCGTGCTTCCACAGTGCCAAATGAATTGAGGCTAGAGCGTTTCTAGAGGGATGGATACTCTCATAATAAATATGAAAGAGTGTTGTCATTCAAAAAAGCAAAGGTACAAAGGAATATCAAAGGTCATTGGTCATTTGAAATGTGGCTTTCCAAAGAACAACATGGGGTTAAATCTGCCAAAGAGACATGTGATTATAGCTCTCTTGCAAAGCAGGCTATTTTAGCTTAATACTTATGATGGTTCAACAAGGATGGGGAGCCATGATAACTAATAATCAGTTCTCAAAATGTACTTTCAATTTGGGTGTGTGCTTTTTTAAGAGTCGTGAAGGCCGAACGATCAAGTGCTTTGAGGGCAAGTCAAACAGTTCCCTATAGAAGCATAAATTCTCCCTATAGAAGCATAAATTCAGGGTTGGTTTGCTTCAAGGTCTAGTGCCATAACTTCCTCTTACTCAAGTTTTTAAAATTGTATCAGTACGAGAAAAGAGATAGTCAAAGAGACCCAAAAACCCTAAAACATGAATGACCTAACCCAAGAAATGGGGTCTGGGACAAAGTTGTTGACCCATTTTTAAAAACGAATCAGATTTGGGCCAGACTCCATATCTATGTTTTGGACCAGAAACCCCATAGTACAACTATGGTAATGCCATAAATAAATATTAGTATATTACAAATATTTACCTATATATTATAATAAAATAATATCTATAAATATGAAGGACTAATGTTGAGTTTGAGACAGGACTCTTGAGTCCATCCCTTGAAAGGGGATCCAATGTTAGAATTGTGACATGGAAAGTCAATAAAATTGGAAGTTTTATTTAATTCCTAGTTATTGTCATTTAATGGTATTGCAAGGATGGTAACGTCAATCTAGGAGAGATTCCAAGAACAACATAAAGGTTATTGGTTTTAGATGTTCATATTTAAAGCAAGATAACTAATAAAAGGACTTTTTTTGGGGTAGCAATAAGAGAGAGTCAGGGATTTCCAAGAATAAGGTGGTAGAAATTATCTTTCAAAAAAAAAGGTGGTAGAACGTAAATAGAGAACAGAACTAGAGAGAGAGGGAGGGGGGGAGAGAGAGAGAGAGAGTTGAAATCAAGCATGAGGTCCCATTAAGCATTTGAATTGTGGGATCAAATGGCAGGTGGTATTAAACTAGTCACAGAAGCTGTGCTTAGAGAGTCTAGACAGATTGAGAGGCATACAAATCAAGAAAAATGAGGGTGGAACAAATCAAGAAAATGGTGCTAGAGAAAAAAAAAATCCAATTAAGACAATCAATGGCAAGAATGTATATTTTAAGTAATGGCAAAGAAGAAGAAGAAAATGTTTAGGGGACTTAAAAAGATACAATAACCAGCTAAAGAAGTTTGAAGGTGAAGAACAAAACATTCTCAAGGTCATTCATTTTGTAACTTTTCGAGCTCATTCATTTTCTACAACAAAACAGGCACATCTCATCTCAACAACAGCAAGACAAAAATGCACCAACTAATACCAGCATACCTGTAAACATGAAATAGGCCACACATGGAAACATGCACACTACTGTTCTTACATAAGTGATGGAAAATTCATCTGGCTTAAAAGATACAAATATAAAGCCGTGAGGAAATACGCTCAATTACCTAACAAAACAGGGTTCATTGCGACCTTTAACAGTGCAATCTTCATCATGCTTCTCTTTCTTCTTGGAAGGCCAGAGAGACTTTACAAATTTAATTCCTGCATGAGTGTTCTTGATTTCACAGTATGGTGAATCTGTCTCTATCATCGTCCTCTCAACAGGTATTCCTTTTACAACCTCCATATTCTCTGCTGCCTTCAAAGAGCAACCATTAACACCTGTTTACCACCAATCTAAGGCTTCAGTTTGGAGAATTAAATGAAGACAGTAACTCAAAAGAAAAGAATGGGCATAACTTGGTTAGAGCTGAAAACATGATCATCGAAAATTCTTAGATTGAAATATTAATGAGGACAGATGATAACTATGTCTCCTTTTGAATCCCTATAGCACTAATGAGATGCACTTACAACAAATTGTTAAGAGGAGGAGCTTTCAAAAGATGGAAAATCTAGCGCTCATGGAGCTTCTAACAAGCTTGAGACTGCATTGCGCTTGCAAACAAAAGTGAATGGGTGAAATATAACGCTGTGGAGAGGTGGTGGATCATGTACAATGTGCTGGGTCTTCCTTGAGTAATGGGACTCTGTTGGCAAGTGATAGCATTCAAAGTGCTTACTTTTAAGGTGGTCACTCAATTTGGCATCATCTCTAATATATTGTTGTATTATTTGGGAGTTGCCAAAGAGGGTCATTATGTTGTTGCTGATTGGTTAACAAGATATCTTAGAGAAAATACTACCTTATGCAATCATTTGAAGAATTTGGATACTCTCTGTGTGTGTGCATCTGTGAGATTGGTGATGAAGAGCAAATCTTATTCAAATATTATTAAAATCATACAACATGTGATTTATATCTTACGACTTGTATATTATCACAAGAAGGTTCATTTGTATCAGCTTAGAAGTCATATGATTTCCATTGATGACAGAATTTTGTGGCCATTTAGAATTTGGAGCATGATTTTTGCTTCTTTTTTTCAAGTTGTTGGAGACCTCAGATTAATGGATGTTCATGGAAGCCTTTTTAAAACATTGTTGGAGTATACTAGTGCCTCTCTCTCTCTCTCTCTCTCTCTCATCTCCCTATCTATCAACCGGTCGATTATCTATCTATCTATTGATCGATCGATCAATATAATATATATAATGATGAATTAGCAAATCTATTTCTTACATGCCCTCTTTCCCTCTCCCTTCTAATGGAGATGAATTAGAAAATCTATTTCTACAAGATTTGCTGCTAAAGAAGTTTGGTAGAGATAAAGCTGAATATGCACTCATGTGAATATTCTTACCAATGAATAAATGATTAAACAGTAGGAGTTTATCACGGTCTTCTGCACTACCAGTGAAAGAATGTGCAATCCCAGCAGTTATCCTGTTAAAGAGTATGAGAAATTGGTTATTTACATTAGCATGCATGAATACAAACATTACAGTTGCAGACTATAGGCAACATTTTCAGGCTTTAGAAACTCAAGTACTTGTATGAACTCAAAGTGAACAAAGATTGAACGAACATTTTGTTTTGAGAGGAGACAGAAATAGTATCTACTAGAAAGAAAAAAAGTACAAATGTCATCAAGGCAACAAGTCATGGTATATTGGTATGCATTCAAAAGGTTTATCAAGGTCATATTCCAAATTTCAATGATGTTTTTCTTTCTTTCTTTTTTAATGCTGCTAAATACTTTTTGACTTCCTGAAAGATTCTACAATGGGAATATGGTATGAAAGTTCATAATTGGTCCATCAGAGCATTAAAAAAATACAGATTATAAATTTGTGTTGTTATAATAAAAGCATTAAAATGATATTTTGAGAGGGGACTCAGAGACTTGCGTCTTATGTGGAGAGGAAGAGGACTCGGTCAATCATCTCATCTTTGGGTGTCAGTTTTCATCTCATCTTGAGATAACCCCTTTTTTGTTGAATGGTGACATGAATCAAACCAACAGCTTTAAGGTTCAAGAGTAAGCACTTACCAGTTGAGTTTAGAGCTCTTGTCAACCATTAAATCAATGTTAATGGTATGTTTTCAAATAGATGAACCAACAGCCTGAAAAACAACAGCATAAACACCCTAGCAAACTCACTTGTCCTTATTGCGGGCAAAAATGTCACAGAAATCTTCAGTAGCAGCTCGCATGTGCAGAAACATAGGTAGTTTTAGTCTCTGCCAGTTCAAACTGCTTCTCAAAATACCTAATGAATAAATAGGATGAAGATAGAAACATAAATCCAAAAATAGCCACATCATCATCATAACCAACAACTACAGGCACAGGAAGAAGAAAATTGTATTTCCACAAAATTGTGAATAAAATAGAGCAGATCAATTAAAACTTACTTCTTCTGAATTTCAGGTGGGCAAAAATGAAGCCGGTCATAGTCCAATCCACATTCACCAATTGCCACCACCTGTTCAGAATGTACCGGGAATAATTACCAGAAACAAATTGTGAGTGTTGTGTTGATTTGGTGGGAGGACTCAGAAACATAAAGCACAATCACTAGGGATCCAATGAATTAAGCGTAGGTAAGCACGATTAAAGAAGCAAATTATTTCTATTTTGCAAAGTTGTAGTGTAAGAAGCATTTTCCATTAAAATTAGGAGCCATCTTGCCCAGCTTTTATCAGTGGAGGTGATGAATTTTATAACTTATGGGAAACCAAATTAATAAATACAACACATTTAGGAATTTAACTTTTCAACAACTTGAGGACTGAGGACTGAAGATATTGAAATTAACCACATATGCAGTTCATGTGTCTAAGCTAATGATATATAGTGCGAAATGAAAAACAGCCTGCACTTTACAAGAATAGCTTTCAAACTAAATAAAGTTTTGGGATTTATATGGTACAAGGCTGAGTTGGACAGATATAATGTGAAAGAAAATAGTTAGAAAATGAAGATATATTGGGACATCTTTGCCACTTGACTCTTGTCTAGTTGTAATTCTATTTATTCATAAATACATTTAAAATATTTATTCTATAAAGAGACTGCTGTGCGTGTGACTGAAACAGAGTATACCTTTCCTTTCTCAATTCCTTGTTTGGCCAATGACAAAAGTGCCTGAAAATGTTGCTCCGGATCACCACTCTCCTCAAATTCCTATATTAAAAAGCAATGAGAAAGCATAAAAACCACCAACCATTCAATCCAATCACTAATTAGAGAACAACAAGGCAGTGTAGAAGTCACCTTGCATCTGGTGGGATGCACGCCAACAGTACAGAAAAGCCGCCCTACATTACACAATTAACAACAAAAATAAGGAAAAAATGGAAAAAAAAAAAAAAAGAAATTTCTATCCCCCACTGGAACCAAACCAAAAACGGGGAGGTAATAGTTTAAAAACTTGAACGAGTCTGTCCAAGTTGACTTGACTCAATAGGATTTAGAGTTGTAGTTAGCAAGTATACCAAGTTTTTCCGAGTCAAGTTGAAAACTTGTCTGAGTTACTGGACTCAATTTGGATTTTGAGTCGAGCTTGAGTTTCAAGTTTTGAAACAATGCGGGCAACAGAAACAGCAAAGTTTATAGAAGTAAACCATCAGTTTCAGCGATGGCGAGCGCTTCCTTCGATTCCTCGAGCGATCCACCAGTCACCTTGACCACACAAAATCATATATAAGCCTAAAAATTGCATAATTCGATCAAAATGCAAACAAAAAATAATAACTTTTGGAACCGACTATAATTCGGTCGATTCCGGCGCTCCATGCCCTTCTGAGAACCGCTGATAAATCGGCAGCATGGTACTGCTTTCCGTTGTAGATGCCCTTGAACATGCTGTCTGCGAAAAGAGCAATTGGTTTTGAGCTCTTTGAGGGGGAAACATGATAGAAAATGGAAATTCGTAGTAGCTGTTAGATGAAATGCCTCACCAGTGAAATTGACTGCTATGTCTGCTTGCGCGTGGATACGATAGAGAAAGAGAAAGAGAATGAGAACGAGAAAGATTCAAAAGAAGAAGGAAAAAAGGAGAAGAATATGAAATTGGCGTTGAATGAAATGAGAAAACTTGCCTATCATCCGTACGGAAGCCATGAACTCTGGAAATTAAGCTGATACGGTTGAAAGAGAACGACGGAAGCAGAGAGGCAGAGGATTTAAAAGACAGCTGGGAGCTGGCGACCTAAACGGGTCGGGTTGTTCGCAGTAACCTCGTGGCCCGTTGCACTATAACCCATGCAGGCTGGGTCCTCAGAGCCCAGGATCAAATTACAATTAAACGGCTCGAGTCTGAGACTGGGCCCAAGTTAACAAAAATTAGTCAAATTTAAGCTTAGCCCATGTAGTATTTGTAAGACCTAAACTAAATTTCAAGTCCGATATATATATCATTATTTGTAAGCTCTCACTTATTTACTTCTCTATTTGACCCTTTTATAGATAATAAATAAGTTGCTCCACCATTTATCGTGTATTTTATTAATTCTTTTTGTCACATTTTCAGTGATCTACTGTTTACTTGTTGATTTGTAACCTTCAACTCTTAAGTTGTTTGGCTTTCTTTCTACTAAAAATAAATTTATTTTTTTTTTTAATTTACGTGTGGGAAACTGGGGATACTGAGCGTAAAACTCCTACGGAAGAGCTCACTACCCCTATAACACACCAAGGTTAGACCATGGGGCACGAATCTGCAACCTCTCACTTCCTAAGACTAGAAGTAACGAGTTGAGCTACACCCATATGGTGACAATATGAATTATATATTATATTAATTTTATATCTTCAATACAACATGGACGTATATTCAAAATGGTGACGCCAAATTAGACTAATTTTGTAAGTTTGACCAGTCATAACTGTTGAAATGGTCACATTTGGTGCCTTAAAAAAAGGTTATATAACTATTTAATTTAATTAGACTCAATAATATAAAAATTAACTAAAAGACAGCTCAAATCAATTTTTATTTACTTAATTTTAACGGTCAAATTTATTGGACTGTCTTTGAATTTTTAAAGACATTTGATATTTTTTATTATTAAGATCAGGTGACTAGTAACAAATTTAAGATTAAAATTTAATTCATTTATATTATATCAATATAATTTTACTATGCACAGTTATACCTTTATACTCCCTCTATCCGAATTTAATTATCTTATATGGATTTTGAAATTATTCCAAAATACTTGTCTCGTTTATATTAGAGTAATATAAAGTATGTTGAAAATGGATGACATCACATGGAGTGTTAGCTTTATAAAGAGTTCTTTAAAAAATACAAATATTTCAAATGAGACAGACGGAGAGAGTACTATTTAAGAAAATTAAAAAATGCAACATGTGTCCCATTTAATCAGTTGCATTGCTTACACATACCCTATTTTTTTTTTTAACATGACAATCCAATAAAATTTATCTATCTCTACACCTATGATAGCTTTACTTCTTTTTTTTGGCTGAGCTAAGAAAGTGATGTCTCTTTCTCTGCAATCTGCATATCCCATGACAGTGAATGAATCTTAATTTGTGTCAATAGGTGCTACATTCCAAAAATCTCCAATGATTCAAGGGGTCCTACCCAACTGGCATTCATTTTTTTTTATTTTTTGAGTTATGGTTCTCAACTAGAAGGAAATGCATGTAAAAATTGATGGGTATCTTCTTTGGATGATGATGTTGAAATTTGAAAATTAAATGGCATTAAAGTTGTACTTGAGAATGTATATTTAAGTGAGATTGCATTAAATATGTTGCAACAATATGAAATAAATGAATGGATTGTTCATATTTCATATGGGAGTTAGATGTTGTATAACACTACTCACATTAAATAAACCTAGAAATGAATAATGTGATGAAACAGAAGTACAAACTAACATTGGCTCACAGCAGTTGATTGTTATCTTCAAAAAAAATTCTTCTTCTTTTTTTTTTTTTTTTAAAAATATTCTTTTGCAGTTAATATTGTCTCCTACTTCAGGAAGCGAGAGGTTGTGGATTTGAGACTCCATGGCCTAACTTTGGTCTGCCCTAGAGGTAGTGGACTCATTCGTGGGAGTTTTATGCTGGATGTTCCACGATTTTCCACATGTAAATTAAAAAAAAAAGTATATAATATTAAATGGGTTATTTGATGGACAAAGAGAAAGATAATTTTTTAAGTAAGACCGGTAAATCTAATTTATGCCAAATATTACATAGTTTGATATAATGTATAGATGATTAGATGGATAGAAGAATGCCAGAGAGATTCATTTGTCCAATCAATTTGATTTGGTGAGATAAATCATAAAAATAAATAGTTTACAATAACTAGACCTTTATGAGGCCTAAAACTATAAGACTTATGATGATTAAATTCAACTTAAACTTTACACACTCTTTTATTCATGATATTTTTTTTTCTATACATGCTAAACTATTGCAAATTAAACAACGTCATCGTCATCATTTGAACTATTTATCCCATCAATTTATAGTTGACTTTTATATTTGAATTTGACTAATTATTTTAATAAATCGACTGCCCTATTTGACATTCATGAAATATGAATCCACAACCTCTAAGATATAATGTAACAATGAGCCTTAACTAGTTGTGGTGCAATGTCTTGTTCATCTCGCAAATTGAGCATGTGAGATTTAATAACAATTTTAGAATTTTTCATATAGAGCCGTGTGTATTAGTCCGCTAGAAACCTATTTGTTTGAATATGGTGTCCATAAAAAAAATCAATTGATCAAATAAGTCATATTTTTTTGGTAAAATATATTATTTTTGTTTTACAATGAAAATTTACTGAGTTAGGTAAAGAGTAAAGAGGGTGAGAACCTAATAAACCCCACAAAGGGGCTCTAAAAATTCTCTCACTCACTCACGACCTAAAGTGAAACAAATTTACTTATTTCAATTAGATCAAAATATAGTTATGCAAAAAGAAAAAACCTGTTCCATTTACATCTCCAATCCAATAACTCGGTTGGGTAAGGAGTTGAGTCGACTCAGTGAATATCAAATAGACAGAATCGGTCCATGCACGTGGCGAGTCATCATTCCCCATTAGCTGTTAAAGCCAAGGCCAACCAACCCCAAACAAAAAGTCAACTACGTTTGCCACCTATATTCATGGACAAATAATCAAAATCCAAAGCCAACTAAACTATGACTCAGTTGCCAATAGATTTTCCAAGTGACACCCGTCAATTAATATGTTAAGGGATCTTGGAACATTCCAATGCCTCATCGAAAGGGAATTGGTAATATACAACTCAAGGAAACTACGATTGCCAACTGTTTTTATCAACTACTCCATTTCCCCTTATTATTATACTATTTGTACACTGTGCATTATTTTTTGTACTTGCTTGGCTGCTAAAGCTGATACTTCTCTGATCAGAATAATATATTTATATACATATTTACTTTTATGAAATTGAATTTCTTTTTAATTTAAATTTATTTATAGTTTATATTATTGATGAAATTCATCTCAATTTGCTTTTATTTTAGTAGATATTTTTTATTTTTAAAAATCACGACTTTTCAAATTTGATGAACTTTATAAAATAAACTCATCATGAAAATACTTTATAAAAGAATCATCTACGTGATTTAGGCATTTAGGCCCAAGAGTGTATACATAACTAAGTGGTTTTTAACTACAATATTGTTCGGATGTTGATCAAAGCGCTTGTCTTCAATAAAATAATATTCCTTTATCTATAAATTTATTTGACATCATGTTGACATTATTAGGCAGCGATCTTCTCATAGGAGTTTTGTTTAACCAGACACGGATTTTAATGTATTGTCAATTTTACCCTTCGTATGAACAGTAAAATCGGCTTACCAACCCAATAAAACCGGTTTATCGAAATTTCACATGAATAGTAAAATCAGATCGCCGAAATTTTAGCTTTCACATGAATAATAAAATCGGCTTACATAAAAACCCATGTCTGATTATACAAACCTCTCATAGGAGGATCGCTACCTACCATTATTTATTAATTTATCATTCTATTTATATCATAAATGATGATTACCATTTTTCTTTTGAAAATTGGTTACTTAAACTATTATATTTTTATAAATAGATAATAGAGGCATACAATCTAATGATATAATTGACAAATCTCTTGCATATTATATTTTTCTCATATTTTATATGTTTATATTCATGCATGAAGATCAAATGCCTGCCAGAAAGGGAGAGAGCGCATTGACATGCATGGTATAAATTATTTTGCTGTAGCTGATATTATTAACTAAAGGGTGCCACCTAATTACTATTTTTATAGCAATTTCTTGCTCTTCCTGCTAAACAGGCCTATCTATCTATGACTTTCTTTTGTTTGATCGAGCAAGTTGATTGGTCCACTTGGCAGCTTCCATTTTGGAAAACATATAAAATACAATACAAGAATTCGTCGTTCATGCAATGCTGCTGCTTCCATGAGAATAGTCTCCCTTTAAAAAAAATCAAATAACTTGGTTATGACTCAGATCGAGACTCGGACTCGGCTCACTCAATTTGTTTTCCCATGACCAAGTTTAATATATAAATAGTAAAATAAAGTGCGATAAGAGAGTCCTATATCGCTTAAAAGAATAATTTTATGAAATGATTACTAGAAATTCTCTTTTCAAGTGATGTTTTGCTTGTTTCTATTGTCAGTTTAACTTGAATTGTATGTTTGATTTGATTTTTTTAATTTATCTTTAATGGCAAGAAAAATTCAATAGCTTCAAAGAAAACTTTTTATTTTTTTTCCTTTTTTTATAAGTGGTGTTCCAACTCTTGAGTTTTGGATATTAAAGTAGAATCGTTAGATAAACATTTATATTACTCTCATTGTTACTTTCTACGTCAAAGATATTTATTCTATTATATAAATTGATCCTCAAAATTGAAAAGAAAGTAAGAATCACGCACTTCATGTGAGTAAAATTGGTCAAAAAATTATTTAAAAAATGACTGATGAATACTCATTTGACGGTTATCTTATATTGTCCTTTTATATAAAAATAAAGTAAAGAGATAATTTAAGACTTATTGCTGAATTAAAATCTATAAAATAATTGGTGCTTGAAGTAGTTTAATTGATCATCACATTATTTTTCATCCTACAATTTCTATCAAAATTATAAAATTTGTTGAAAGGGCACTTTTTGAAGATAAATGACCTTTTTAATGAGTATCTAAATGATTTTTTAATTGATGAATTTTGATTTTAAAATAGTGTTTTTATAAATATTAAAAATCGATTCACGATAAAAAATAATAATATTTTCTAATGTAATCATTCCACATTAAAAATGATAAATATTTACTCTCACTAAATTAAAATGTAAAATGGAAAAAAAATTGTACTTCGACTATGATAACAAAATATCTATCCCATATCTTTCATCAGAATTAATGCGTGTCAAATGCCACGTGGCACTGCATGCTGCTAGCAGCTAACCTGATCTCCCTTGCGTGATTATGCCGGCGATTCATGGATCAGAAACAGGTGAAAAATGAATGACGCTGGTATGAGGCCCATTTACTAAAGCTGACCCAGAAATTCAGTTCACATTCTTCCTCGTTGAATTCCCTCTCGCCATTTTCCAAGAAAATTGAGATGAATGAGGATTTCTGTTTTCATCACTTTCCCATTTCTTCGATCCTCCCAATTCCAATTTCCATGGAAACCGTAAATCCTTTTTATTTCTTAATTTTTTTTCCAGAAGTCTCTACCAACGAGGCCTCTTATCTCCTCCAATGTAGGAAAAAAGCAAGTGGGACCATCCCACAAAGATTCCACTCCCCAAACAATTACAGCCGTCCAATCTCCCATCCAGATCCATTGCACATTCCTGTCATCCAATCGAAATGGCGCACCTATTTGTGGGTCCCACCAGACGGTCTGTTGGATGCCAAGTGGCTTTGACTCAAAACGACATGTTTATTAATATTTGAGGTTTAGAACCTATTTCCCGGTTTAGCCGGTATTCTTCCGCCGTCCCAATACATATATCTAGTATCTAACGGTGTTAGCCGTACGTATCACACCTCCATTTCCGGTAACCTTAGAGAGAGAAACAAGGAAACGGGGAAAGAAAAAAAAAAAGAAGAAGCAGAATCGGATAGAGAGAGAAAGAAAGGGCTTTTGTTGCGCGATTGGGCATTGGTTTAGATTTTCATTTTTTTTTTCTCCGTTTATTCCTCGACCGCTTCGAGGAATAGGGAGCAGCTGGCCTTTACCTTTTTTTCTCTTTTTTCCTTTCCTTTCTTGGAATTTTCTTTCCATGGAATGTTAACAGAGACAAAGGAGGAGGAAAAGAAAGATCAAAGGTTTTCGTTTTCCATCGTTGGGCTTTCGTCGTCAGCTAGATAGGGCAGCAGCGATCCATCTCCTTTTTTTCCATCAAAATTTCTCGAAATTTCTAGCTTTTACTTAAGCAGTTGCTTAGAAAGGAAGAAGGAGCGATAGAGAGAGAGGGAAAAGGTGGAATTTTGAGCATCCGCCATGTTGACGTGGGACACGAGAAATGCTGTCCCCGCAAAATCATAGCCGTCCATCAACCCCGATCTCGACCTCGGGTCCCACCCGAGCATGGATGTGGATTCGTCCATGGTGCCGGAAACCGATCCGGATCCGACCCCGAACGACAACGAAGATCCCTCGGCCGCCGCCCCCGACTTGGCCGAGCCACCGCCTTCACAATCCCCATCAACATCGCCTCCCTCCACGCCCCCACTCCACTCACAGCCCCCGGCTCCTGGGCCTCGCCCTGCCCCCACTTACTCCGTTGTCAACGCCATCATCGAGAAGAAGGAGGATGGCCCTGGCCCTCGATGCGGCCACACGCTGACAGCTGTTGCTGCTGTTGGCGAGGAGGGGACGCCTGGATACATCGGCCCTCGCCTCATCTTATTCGGTGGTGCCACTGCCCTCGAGGGCAATTCCGCTACTACTGGACCCCCAGCTTCTCCAGGAAACGCCGGCATTAGTACGCTTGTCTCTTCACCATTTTCTTATATCGATTTCATAATTCCTGTACTAGAAAACCTAATTTGTTAAACGTGGAGTAATTATAACTATAAAGACTTAATTTTATATCCATCTTATGTATCTACCCTGCTCCAATTGAACAGTTAGTCGTGATGCGTGTATGCAGAAATGTTGTTCTTAATGTCCAGCTCTGACTGTAAAAGATGGATGTGTTTCCTATGTGCGATTGATTTATGTTATTGGCTGCAATTACTTCTGGAGATTGCAGGGCAAATCGGGAACTGTTTTATGAACTTTTCCCTTTTTTTCCTTTTCTAATTGCAGGACTTGCTGGTGCAACATCTGATGTTCATTGTTATGATGTGTTGTCGAATAAATGGTCCAGGTACGTTCATGGGAAAAGCTGAATTACAGAATGTTATTAGTGTTGTTGGGGTGCAAAATGTGATGAGTTAATATTTGTATCTCTTCGGACATGTTTAGATTCTTTTTTTGACAAAGGGAATTTATTTGCCACGATCAAATGGATGGCTTGGGGAAGGGCCAAGGGCGAAGATGTAAATTGGCCCCCAAATTTTCAGTCATCATTGTTTGAATTGATTTTTCTATTAGAAGGATGAGATATAGTTTGCTTAGAAATTGGGTCCACTTGCTTGATCTAATGAACCATGGCTGGCCTTAATTGACAAAAGTTTTAACCAAGCACAACCTTATTATGAATCCACTTCTCCTTTCCACATAAATTGCCAAACATGGCCTTAAAGGGTGTTTGAATGCCCTTCTACTCTTGTCCTTCCCAAATATCTGTCTATTTAGTTCATCAAGTACCATCTAGAAGGAAAGATGTTGTTTGGGGTGGAAATGGACAACTGAAGTCTTCACTAACCAACAATGGGGTGGAAATGGATGAATTGATAATCATATATCTTATCGTGGATTCTTGTGTTTTATATCATCCCAAAGACAGTTGCAACAGTATATTAACCTTGCTTGCCACTTGAGATTTTGGGGTCTATTTACGCGTCATCTCTCTCTTTGATGACATTTGGTTAATGAAACTACTCGACCAATTTATTACTTTTCTGTGATCAATGACATTTTTTCCTGCTAATTTCAAATAGAAAATTTAGCTGTCTTATTACATACATGTAATGTACTATGCTTTTGCACGTGAAAACGAGGAAGCTGTTACTTTTTTTTCAATATAAATTTGCTTATATTAGAAACATGTCTTAATCATTTGTAAGCAAAACGAGAGAGAGAGAGAGAGAGAGAGAGAGAGAGAGAGAGAGAGAGAGAGAGTAACATGACAAGATCCTGTAGCTGTGTAGCAGAATTGGCCAGTGGTAACTGTTGCAACTGTAAACATTGAGGGTTTGAGCTTTTCTACCCTTAAAAAAATGTTAGCAACACATTCATTGCCTGCCATTGTGCAGACATCTAGTTTATTGCCTTTGCAAGATCACAATGTGAATGATGCTGTTAATGAACTTTATTGCAGGCTTACTCCCCTTGGGGAACAACCCTCACCTAGGGCTGCACATGTGGCTACTGCTGTGGGTACCATGGTGGTGCTCCAGGTAAGCGTGGAAGTAAATATGTTCATTTTACGTTTATCCTTCAATATCATTTATATTCTGTCAAAATAAAAGCAGTAGTTTAATCCTTTTTCTCTCCTGTTTATGCAACTCAGGGTGGAATTGGTCCAGCTGGTTTATCTGCTGAGGATCTTCATGTTCTCGATCTTACTCAGCAAAGGCCACGGTGGCATAGGTGATGCTCTTTAACTCTTGCCTGACTGTCCTGCTTTGCTTCACACTATGACTGTGCCCATATGCCAGCGGTCTAATATTTAATAAACAAATGATTTAACATGCATATAGGGTTGTTGTCCAAGGTCCCGGCCCAGGTCCGCGCTATGGGCATGTGATGGCTCTTGTAGGGCAAAGGTTTCTTTTGGCTATTGGTGGAAATGATGGTATATTTCTTACATCTTAGCTCTGTTGTGGATGGTGTTGCCTTTTCTTTTTAGTGAGGTTATATGGTGAACTAGTATCTTTTTCCAGGAAAGCGTCCTCTGGCAGATGTATGGGCATTGGATACAGCTGCCAAGCCATATGAATGGAGGAAGCTGGAACCAGAAGGGGAAGGACCACCTCCTTGCATGTCAGTGTTACAGCTTTCCTTACCATCCTTCCTCAAGTTAACTATTTTGCATCGTTAATTGTAGCTTGTACTGATTTATTACATTGATCTATTGTAGCATGTACTCTTGCAATTACATTGTTATATTATTATGCATTAGAGAGTGATTTTCCCTTGAGCGATGTCGCTCATGGGTGACAATCACCCCACTTGGATGGGGTTTAATGCATGGTAATTGGTGGATTTAAAAGGTATATTTAGGATGATACTTCTCATAAAAATCAGGTCCCTTGGATTTGAAAAGTCATGATTTCAATGGCTCAAAGATCCACGGTCTAAATGGGATCAGTTTTGAATGGATTTTTAATCCAATGGCGTTATCAACTCGAAATGGGTTCAAATTGGGTACGGATACAATTCACAGGGGTATGTTGGTATGAGGAAAGTGAATTCGGATCAGATGGGGCCCAGAGGCGACTGTCACCCATGCAAAAATCTTTCATGCATTAGATACGCAGTTTGTCCGTATAAAATAATGTCACACCCATAAAGAGTGCTACTTATACCTTCAAACCTAAACATAGAACTCATAAGGCAGAACCTAGATAGAAGCAAATATGGATTTGATGATGGTGATGATTCTTGCATTTACAACACGTCGTCATCAGTCATCACCATCATCATCATCTCCAAAGGCATGTATGTGTATGTATGATCATATAGCCATTTATTGATATCAATGATGAAAAACTCTGTTTGGCTTTTAGTTCATCCATTACTTGTTCATGAAAGCTAATCTTATCATGCAAGGTTGGTGGTTGTAGGCAATGACCAATTTATGTACTAAATTATGTTTCGGGAGGATCTTGTATAACTAAGCAGCTGTGTTTTAAAAAATTGAAGTGCTCCTCTGGTTGGGGTGATATGGATTGCACTTGGATACTATGGTAGTTCCTATGTGTACTGTGGATTTTATGATACTTTATATGTATAAGCCTATAGTTTATAACCAATATAGATTCCATGAAAAGAAAGTAGAAATGCAATTTTAATGTGTCATGTTGAAAGAATGTCTTTCCAAATGCCTTTTGTTTGTTCTTTTATTTTTCTTTTTAGCATATTTTATAGTAATTCTTGTCCTCTTGGCACATCTTATTCATATCTCTTTTTATTTTTTAACTCTTTCACATGCTCCAACCTCAGAACTCTTCACCATCTCAACTACCTCGTTTTCAACTTGTGCTTCCACTTTTGTTTTGGCGAAAGCTATAATCTCCTTGCTTCTATGCATTTTATATGCTCTGCCTCTTTATCTTCCACCATCCCACGATTCTCTCTCTCTCTCTCATCTTTCACATCTGTGTTTTTTGAAGTCTGGATGAGCTTTGGGGTTTTTATAGTGATATGTACTACTAAGCACTCAAGTTTTTTTTTTTCAAAATAGTGATGTGTCTCAAACTAAGTTGTGGCATGAGCACTCACGAACTTTGATATAGGCTCTCGTCAAAACAGAGCTAGCACAATATTTCAGTATCACTTTCTCTTTTTTGGGATATTAAATCGGTAAAATTCAAATATATGCACATTTTTTAATTGATTTTATACATTCCATTTTCTCTAGCCTAGGCGGATGGGATAATGGTTTTGATGACAATGATGTTTATATTTTATTCTACATGGTTCAAAGCAGGACTATTGACCATCTCCTTGCTAACTGCCCCTTGGACTTGGAAGCTGTGGAACTACTTTCTGGACCTCATGGGAGTGTCATGGACTCATGGGTGCTTTCGGGCTCTTTGGAAGATTTGGTGGGGTCCTGGCTTCTCCCTCAAGGAAACCGCAGGAGGAAATTGGCTTGGATTACGATCTCCAGTTGTGATGTGGACTATCTGGAAGGAAAGGAATGCCAGGATCTTTGAGGGCAAGATTGTGGAAGTCTGTGTGCTTGGCTTTACACAAATAAGGAATTTAGCGAGTTTAAAGCCTCAGACCTATTTCAATGTTGAGAGGGTGGTATGTTGCCTAGACCTCGAAGCCGAGTGAAACCAGTGGAATGGTTCCCTCCTCCATTTGGAACGTTGAAATTTAATGTAGATGGGGCTTCAAGGGGTAAACCTGGTCCAGCTGGGATATGGGGTGTTCTTAGGGATCATGTGGGTTCTACTCGTGTGGTTTTCTCAGAATCGGTGGGAATCTTGGAATCAAATGAGCCTGAACTTCTTAGCATTAGGAGAGCTCCGACTTTAGGAGCCAGCTTAAAGGGTGAGAAATTAGTGATCGAGAGTGATTCAACCAATGCCATAAAATGGGTCAGGGGTCTGAAGCTCCCCCTTGGAGGTTAATTACCTTGGTTAGGGAGATTAAGGATTTTATCTCGGGCTTGGAGGTGTCTTTTATCCATATCAGTCGCACGGCCAACGGTATGGCGGATTTCTTTGCAAAGAACGGTGTTGGTAGTTCGAATTGTGGCACTTTCCATACCAGGAGGATAGTTCATTTTGTAACAGTGGTGTTTTCTTTATAGTCTCTGGGTTTGCTGTTGTTTTGTTGTTCTTCTTTGTTTTGTCTTTATGGGTCTGTCTCTTAGACCTTGTGCTCCTCATTTTTGTATTTCTTATTATTTTAATGAAAGTTTTCTCTATTACCGCTCAAAAAAAAGGGACTCAAGGGAGTGCATGTTCTAGAATATAATTGTAGACATTCTTAAATTTGCAGAGCATGTCTTCAGTTTGCTCATTTCTATAGTTATTTCTTTTTTATTCAAGATTTTTTTTTTCTATTACTAGTAGTATGTTGTGCATAGTTTCAAAATACTTCAATTTTTTTTTTTTAACTCAATTCTACATATGATTTCTGTAGGTATGCTACTGCAAGTGCACGCTCTGATGGTCTTCTTCTACTTTGTGGAGGGAGGGATACAAACAGCGTGGTGAGTTAGCGTTCTATTTGAAGAATGTTACTGTTCTGATCTAGATCTGGATTACCATTGTTACATGCTGAATAGTACCTGTTAGGATACAATTTTTCCTGGTTTAATTGTTTGGGGGCTGCCTTAAACGGGTCTTTGAGTGTTCTCAATTATTTGATTGTCTCAACCAGTTCCCAGTTAGGCTGAGTTTCTTGACTTAGTGCTTTTATCATCCTGGTGTATCTGGAACTGTTTACTGGTTCAGCAGTTTAGAGTTGATTATTCCTTGCTGGTTAAGTGGTGGATGTAGTGACAGCTGAGTGTATCTAGGTTTGGGGCTGTCACACAGTTACTGAAGTTTTACATTTTTTGCTGAAATTGTTGATGTTATTGACTGTGGTGATGAGGGTGAATTCAAAGTTTAATTTAGGGTTCTCATAGAACCTTTGCTGCAGATCCTCGAGCAAGGTATGTGGAATGTGATGTTTGGTTTCAAAGTCAAACATGCAATGTTGGTTAAAAGAGTTCATGTTTCTTTGAATCATATTAATAATCAAAATTATACTAGCATTGCCTTTTAAAGAAATATTAGTTCTTATACTTGTATCGAAGAAGGGTAATATGACAAGCCCTTTGGCTTTCATGTGTTTTCTTGTAGCCATTAGCAAGTGCATATGGCCTTGCAAAGCATAGAGATGGCCGTTGGGAATGGGCAATTGCGCCTGGTGTCTCACCATCTCCTAGATACCAACATGCAGCAGTGAGTTTTTATATTTTTTCCTGAGTCCTCTCTCTCCCCCCACTCCCCCCCCCCCCCCCTTCTTTCTCCTCCTCCTCCTCCTCCTCCTCCTCCTCTCTCTCTTCCTTTTATTTAAATCATCACCTCAAGGCTTACTTCCATTTAGGTTTTTGTCAATGCACGACTTCATGTGTCCGGTGGAGCACTCGGTGGTGGCCGAATGGTAGAAGACTCCTCTAGCATCGCAGGTATTCTCATGCTGATATTTTTGGTGATGTTAGATCTTCTATCTACCAATTCAAGCTTATAACTGTTTCTTGTTTACACGTGTAAAACGGTACTTGGCAATCACACATTTACACGTGCATGCTCACACACACCACAAGCACAGGTAGAGAACTCAAGGGGTCATCCGAACTTCCATTTTTACTACCTCTATCACTCAGTTCTCCTATAACCATTTCTCTTGTTTTTGATAAATAGGGCTTTTGGAAGACCAAACTCCTGCTTTCAAGTTCTCTACCTCGAAAGAACCAACTCTTTTTAAGTTCCTTGGAGAACCCTCACTTTTAGGTTTTCTTTGTTGAAACAGAATTTGCATATTGATATTTGAGAAACATCCCGTGGGCCCACTTGATCTCTTTTCCACCCATTTCCTCACCTGTTGAGTCATATAAATCATATCCCTACCCAATTCGTCCCAGCTGGAGCTACACCTATCATTACAATGAAGGCCCCATCTCCTGATGACCATTTCTCCATTGATCTGTTTAGCTGTAAAATCCATAGCTAGAACATCAAACCGAACTGATTTGGGAACCTTGCCCACTTATTGAGCATTTTGCGCCCTTCCTCATGGCTACACGTGGGTCCTACACAGAGTTTGAACTAAGATTTGCATATATTATAAGGGGTTTTCTTTCAAAAAAATATATATTGTAAGGGGTTTGCTAGTGACAACCATCAGTTTTTAGGCACTAAAGCTGAGTTATGATCTCACATCTAGTGCTTGCGGCCTCTTTAGATGCATGCAATCAATAGAGCTCTGTGGGATATAATCAAATGGTCATATTGCATCTCCCGCTTACCCTAATGAATTGGCATGCGGTCAGGTGATCTCAACATGTGCCCCATATAACCTAGGTTCAAATGTTTGGCAGACCTCTTTCTCTCTTTCTTAAACCCACCTATAGGCACACAATCCAATCATATTGTTTTCTTTTCTTTTGTTCATCACTACATTTTCCTATTGAAATTGTTTCCTATCATACCCAGACCCACACCTATATCTATATATATATTTGAATGATGAACATTCTTTGGTCTAGTTTGTTCTTCTTGAAATGGAATTCTTATGACTTCTTGTGTTTCCATTTGTTTAGTGTTAGATACTGCAGCAGGAGTATGGTGTGATACCAAGGCTGTTGTTACAAGTCCTAGGACAGGCAGATACAGTGCTGATGCAGCTGGTGGTGATGCTTCTGTTGAATTAACAAGACGCTGTAGGCATGCAGCTGCAGCTGTTGGTGACTTGATCTTTATATATGGAGGACTTCGTGGTGGTAAGTCATTCAACTCATTTTGTAGTCATAAGTATGAATGAATTCCATTTTGCAATACATGGTACCAATGGGGAAAAAAAAGAAACCGTGTTCTATGAAGCTGCTATTTTGTTCTAATGTCATCCATTTTTTTCCAATTTAATGGTAAACCATAACATCTTTTTTGGGTGACTAATGAAGAAGCCATCTCAACTTTTAACTTGTACCTCTCTTTTTGAAGGTGTTCTGTAGGATCTATAAAGAGTTAAAGCTAAGACGAAGTAGATTATGTTGAATGGTTCTTTGTGCAATTTATTGGGAATTTGGAGGACTAGAAGAATCTTTTGAAATGAAGAATTAAGAAGATGATAATTCTGCTCCTTTTAGTCTCAATAGTTGGGAAATGGTGGTTGCCAATCAAAGGATGTCACAACTTGGGTTTTTATTGTGAATGGAAGCTTCCTTTGCAGTCTGTGTCCACCTGGTATTGGCTTTATTGTGAGGGTCACTTTCCCACCCAAGATTCCATATTGGTTGGAAAATAAGATTTGCTACATTTGCATTGTTGAGATTTCCAATGGGTAGGGGTTGGAAAACTTGGGGAGGAAAACTAGGAATTTTTTTTTTCTCAACACCTTTCTCAAGCCTATTTTCCTGTCAGAAAGGAGAATTACAAAGGAAAAATCTGGTAAAAAGCAAAAGGCCTCGACATCATTTGTGGTGTCTCGATAAGTGGTGAAGGTACTTGTCCCCTTATTTTCCTCGTAAAGCATTTTGAGTTGACACTGACAAACAGTACCTAATGGAATAAAGTACTTAGATTTGGAACATTAGGAATGAAGCATATGGATTGAAGAGTTTGCCTACCTTCATAGTCCCCTATGATCCAGTGAATAGTTGGTGAGTGCTGGTTGTTTCAACGTATGAAGTTAACTCGTTTGAGTCTTATGGGTGTTAGCTAGACGGTTGGTTCATGGAAATGATTTGCTAATTCTACCATTGCCATCTCCAATAGATAGGGTAATGAGTTTAATGATGATGATTCTAGGTTACCATGTATAGGAAATATCATTAATGTGAAAATCTTGTCCATGTTTACCACCTGGAATATACTTAGGGACCATTTATGGGAGGACTGGTTAAGGATGAAGATCATCAAAGTTCTCTTTTTTTGCTTGGCCCTTTCTGAAATTAGTGGCCATCTCGCCATTGATTTTGATGTATCTGAATTTAATGGCTAGAAGTGGCATTTTCCTAAGCTGTATATTTTTCTTAATGGAAGAGGCAAAAACTGTATATTTTTCTTTCCTAAGCTGTTCACAGACTTCCTAATGAATTTTATAGTTTTGTTGTTTAGGGAATACTGAATCATGCCATGTGTTTAACTCACTTTGTAAATGATTTATAGCTTAATTTACAAGTAGGTCAGGGTTGAGTGTGGGTGTAAAAGCTGCTGTTTTCTTGAGTGTAATTCTTCTTTACTTATTAGTAAAACCATTAGCCACTCCAAAAATCACATACATAATTAGCTATAGACATTCTATTTCATTCCCTTGGAATGAACTGCTTTCTAACCCAAAATGTAAAAATGATGTACCATGTTGAATTGCTTCTGCTGCACACTGTGAATAGTCTTTCTGGTACAGGTGTCTTGCTAGATGACCTGCTGGTTGCTGAAGATCTGGCTGCTGCTGAAACAACTCGTGCTGCTTCACATGCAGCGGCAGCAGCAGCTGCTGCCAGTTTACAACCAGGTCGATTGCCTGGTAGATATGGATTTGGTGATGAAAGAATAAGACAAGCAGTTCCTGAAACAACTGCAGATGGTGCAGTTGTGCTGGGAAGTCCTGTTGCACCTCCCATAAATGGGGATATGTATACTGATATTAGTACTGAAAATGCCATGCTTCAGGGACAAAGGTAAACTATAATGGTGTTATGTGTTGTGCAAATCAACATTCACTATCAACTTTTTTCTGATTTCGTCTCAAATTGAAGTTAACTGTTCTCTAAGATAGACATATGGTGCTGAAGTCATGATGCAAGCTGTTGATGGTTCTATTTAGTATTTCATCGTCGTTTATTTTGGACAATGTACTTACCATAAGTTATGCTGCAGGAGATTGAGCAAAGGTGAGGAGTATTTGGTTGAAGCCTCAGCGGCAGAAGCTGAGGCTATAAGTGCTGCATTAGCTGCTGCCAAGGCCCGACAAATAAATGGAGAAGCTGAGCAACTCCCAGATCGGGATGATGGTGCAGAGGCTACACCAAGTGGGAAGCAAATCTCTTCCCTGATTAAGGTGCAGGATTCTGCTTTACAGAATAATGTCCCACCTGGTGGAGTTCGGCTGCATCATAGAGCTGTTAGTATTAAATTTAGTTCCTATTTGAATTATCTGCTTGTATTTTGTTCCAATTAACTGTCTGAATGACATGGAAATTACTCCTGTTACAGTATGTTGAACTTGAAGTGCTTCCTTTTAACTAATCTTATAAATATCTACAGGTTGTTGTAGCTGCAGAGACTGGGGGAGCATTGGGTGGTATGGTCAGGCAACTTTCCATAGATCAATTTGAAAATGAAGGCAGACGAGTAAGCTATGGTACTCCGGAGAGTGCTACAGCAGCTAGAAAGCTATTAGATCGGCAAATGTCCATCAACAGTGTGCCTAAAAAGGTACATAATTAGAATTGTTTCAATAGTAACTCAGTAATACTGGGCATGTTGGAATGAATTAATTTATATATCTTTGTTGGGGTAATGAGGAATTGGCTGATCACATCTTCCTGTTTTGCGCTTCTGTCCTTGCACATTTGGCCCATATTTCTTTCTCCATTTTTTTTGGTTTCTTATCTCTCTCTAGGATGTCATGGAAGGGTGGGGTTCAAAGGCCAAATCTTGTGGAAATCTGTAGCCTTAGCTATTGCATGGAAATTTTGAAAAGGAACAAGAGAATCTTTGCTGACAAGTCATCATCTAGAGCCTCAATGGCTGCTGCAGTCAGCTCCTTTATCATTCAATGGGCATGCTGGCAAAATGATTCCTTGGGATCAGTAGTAGTAGTTGTGGGGAAATTGGGTGTCTGTCTTAATTTATCTGAATTCATACTTTGGAGCAAACCACTTCAAATATGTCATCAATGTGCCATATTCTATTGGCTTTCTAAGTTTCTGCTCAACTCTTCTTTTGGTTTGCTCATTCTGCAATCTTATTTTTTATAAAATGTTTTTGTTATCACTCAAAAAGGGCCCTACAATGTTAAATTGCAATTACATTTTTTTTTCAATGCCAAGTAATCTTTTATATAATAAAGTTCCCATTGTTTTAGTAATTGTATCTCGTACTCATTATTTTAATGCTCTGGATTTCTGTCATCTGTATAAATTTCAGGTCATAGCACATCTTTTGAAGCCTCGTGGTTGGAAGCCTCCTGTACGCAGACAATTCTTCTTAGATTGTAATGAAATTGCGGATCTCTGTGATAGTGCTGAACGAATATTTTCTAGTGAACCAAGTGTTCTACAAATTAAAGCTCCTGTCAAGATTTTTGGTGATTTACATGGTCAATTTGGTGATCTCATGCGGTTGTTTGATGAGTATGGGTCTCCTTCGACAGCAGGAGACATAGCGTAAGTTCACATTAATTCATAACCTTACTTCCCAAGTATCAATTAATTTTGCATTACCTTCAATCATTCAACCATTTCATTTTCGGATTCTAGCGAAGTCACTTTCTAACTGATGTTTTGTTCTCATAGCCTATTTTTGAAAATTAACATGAAGTAATTGTCAGTAGTACTTAATTAGAAACTTTAATTATTATAAGTATACTTTAATATAATTATAAATATACTTTGTATGTATACAATACATATTTATATCATGTACTTGGAAGCTTAGCTTTCAATATATTTTGGTCCTTGGATTTGGAGTATTTATATTGCTAACATTGATGCGATAAGGAAATAGATCCATGAATCTACACATCTAATTTAAGTATCTTACTGTGCTTGGCAAAATTAGTCTCGTACTAGAAATGCACCTTGAGCCTTAGGCTCTAGGACCTCTTGGTGGCTTGATTGCGCCTTGTGCTTTGACTACTACGGTTGTGCCTATCATTGGTTGGTTGCATCCATTGAATGGTTGGACACTGCACATCATTTGATGTATATGATGGGTGCAACACTCTTGCCGGATTTCCTGGAGTTTGCAACTAAGATTGGATATCCTTCCTTTTTCACATTTTCCTTGAGAAAGAGCATTTGTTCTGTGACAATTTGCATCTTTAGTGTGTTAATTGTGAGGTTGTATTCCTTTCAAATAAGAAACTAATAATTTACTTTTGGGCCTACTGTTTCCTGTCCTTGCTGATTTCATGTATATGATTCCAGTTACATCGACTATCTATTCTTAGGAGATTATGTTGATCGTGGCCAACACAGTTTAGAAACTATTACTCTTTTGCTTGCATTAAAGGTAACATCACAACTGCTCAAATTCCCCCCTTCTTTTTAGTTCTCTTGGATTATAGCCTAAATTTTTCTGTCTGGATACACCAGGTTGAGTATACACACAATGTACATTTAATTCGTGGGAACCATGAGGCTGCCGATATCAACGCTTTATTTGGCTTTAGGATTGAGTGCATAGAGCGCATGGTAAGTATCATCACCATCAGCGTCATTGTTCTCGTGTACCATTGTATTTAGTTTGTTGTACCTGTGAACAGGGAGAGAGAGATGGAATCTGGGCTTGGCACCGCATAAACAGATTATTTAATTGGCTTCCTCTGGCAGCCCTAATTGAAAAGAAAATAATTTGCATGCATGGTGGGATTGGTCGGTCCATAAATCACATTGAACAGATTGAGAACCTACAACGGCCCATTACAATGGAAGCAGGCTCAGTTGTTCTTATGGATTTATTATGGTGAAAACTTTTCCTTTATATTTCCAATATTTATTTTTATTACTTGCATGTTGCATATTAATTGTCATTAATTACTTATTCTGATTTCATTGTTTCTCTTTACAGGTCGGATCCAACAGAGAATGATAGTGTTGAAGGATTGCGCCCTAATGCTAGAGGCCCTGGCCTTGTTACTTTTGGGGTGAGCTCTTTTTTTCTTCTTCGACTATCATCATCACCAATAGTCAACATTATTTTTCTTTTTTGATCTAGCTGCATTCTGCAGCCCCAAACTTACCTGCTCCATTGTAGTTCAGGGCCTGTTTGGCCATGCTTTCCATAGTATGCCTTTCTAAAATTGATGGATTTTTCATTTTTGAGAAATATTTCTATAAATTCTTCTTTTGGCTGATGGGATTTTTTCAGCATAAATGAGGAAAATATTATTCGAGATGACACCCTAAACTATTTTATGGTTTTTTTTTTTGAAATGCTAACTATAATTGTATTTTATTGGAGCTTTTGGGTTGAGATAAGTAGTACAGAATATCAGGATTAATTTTTCAAACCCTTCATCAACCACTCTTGTATGAGTTAATTCATGCTCCACTATTAGATCCTCCTCATCCACAGTACATTAACTTTCAATGTTAGACATCTAAATCTACTGTTCATTTTTGTGAATTGATCTCATGCTCCAACACTTCTTTTGAAAGAGGCACCCACGTGAGTTGTTGGACAATGTATATACCCTGGTTAACTTTCCACACCCCTTAGAATTCCTTTCAAATAAAAAATGAGACAAGGAATTCTCTTGAAATGGCTGATCTTCTGTCTCGAATTGAGGGCCCTAACTTCAAAAATTTCTCCTTGGGGAATCTCATGTACAATGTTTTTTTCTCTGTTTCTTACTTGACACATGATCAGACACTTGGCAACATGAATTTTCTCTCTCTCTCTCTCTCTCTCTCTCTCTCTCTCTCTTGAGAGAGAGTGAATTGAAGAATTTGCCACTCAAGACCTGCCTCAATGCCTACATCAAGGCCTTCCTCCTGCCCTCAATTGCGTTGCATTTTCACTATATCATTCAGAACTGCCTTTTCAAAGTCGAGTTGAATTTCTGTGCTTCAGTTTATATTGGGTGCAGTGCTATGCTCCCTGTTTAAGTTCCTCACCAGCATCATCCTTTTCTTGATACTAACCAGGTGCTTGGTTCTGACCTTGGGTTAATTTTGGATCCAATTCAAGATCAGACCCTACTGAAGTATTCTATGGTGGAGAAGACCTTGAGTATGATGGAGAACTTTTCATGGTTTCTGTTCAGATCTCAATGTGCAATGATGAATTGATGATGTATTGGATATGGAACGGAGCCAAGCTTGTACCATTTTTTCTGCTTTCCTTTTCTTTTAAACATATCTTTCAAGTGGGTATGGACCATAGCATAGTCTGGATTGATGTAGGACACGCAGAGCTTACAAGGAGTATTTAGTATTTTCGTATTTATTTTTATTGTTATTTTGTTCAATCCTATCTAGGATCCAGAGTCCCTATTTTAGTAAGGAAGTCAGGTCGGTGGCTTTCCTAGTTAGTTTAGGAGTCTAAAAATAAGTTTGGAAGATAGTAGAGTTGGATACCACTCATGTGGCCTTCCAAACTCATTTAGGATAGTCGGATGAAGAGTCCTACTAATATTAGTTTAGTCTTCTCTATATAAACGATGCTTGTAAGAGAGGGAGACACTCTCGGTGGATATTTGAATAAAAAAATATTGAAGGCATAGCCTTTTCCTATCTTTCTTCTTCTTCCTGCCTAGTTGCAGGTTGGTTCTGCATCATGTATAGTCCAGGCTTAAAACAAGAGGGAGGAGCTACGACGAGTTGTGCGGGAAAATTAGAAGGTTAGCCCAAGGACTACTATATCTCTGGTTTTATTTGAGTCCCAATGGAGAAATGAAGAACTATGAGGCGAAAAATTAAATACATTAGGGCTGTTGACCTTTGGGAATTGAAGATGTGAACATAGGCTTGACAGAGTGAGTTTTTTTAGTAGTGGGGATCCAATGTGCGTGCTTGTGTGCATAAGGTAGCATTCAGATGTGTACCCTCAGAGAGGCTATGTGGCTCCACCAATAATTATGGGGTGGGTTGGTATGAAAGGTCTGTCGTTGAGAGCAGGAATGTGGGGACACTATTGAAATCAATGATGCTGTTTACCGTTGAATCTAAAGTGAATGGGTTGTTGCTGAATATTGACATTAGTATTAAATGTTAGTGTATGCAAGTGACTACGTTAGTGTATGATGATTTCTTACTCAATGCAACCTATAACTATTTCATTAGAGTTTTAAATTTCAAATTTCCAACATCAAGTACTACTATACCCCCAACAAAGGGGGAAAAAGAGAAAACCCCAGGACCTTCAACAGCTCAAGCCAAAAAACCATCAAAACCATATCCATCCATGGTAATTGTAAACGTATGAAATCAATCTCGTCATATGATACGAATCATATAATTAGAATGGTGTATCATAGGCCTTCAATTACACTGGTACATTGTTTTTTCTTAAGGTGATGAACACCTGTACAGAAAATCAGGTTGAGACTTTCAAACTCTTCACCAACCACCCCTCTTGAAAAGATGCTCTACTGTTTGATCTTGTTCATCTGCAGGCCCCACTATTGGATGAATCAGCTATAAGATATAAAGTTAACTCTAACAATCACTCCCATTGATGGGGCCATAGTTGATTGGGATGTTATGAGGGAGCATATGCCAATTCATACGGGTTCTACATGTCCCATAGTAGAAAACCTAACAGCAACAATTGTTTGGTCCTCAGCAGATGATCATTTCCAATGCATTCTTGTATGTGTGATGCAATTTGGATATTATCATATGGATTTCAGTTATTTTCTCATGTTAGGCATTACTGTGCTATGGAGCTTCTTTATCTGCTTGCCTTTTCTTCATACGTTTACTTTGTCTAAAAAACATAATTGTGCAGCCTGATCGTGTCATGGAGTTCTGCAATAACAATGATCTACAGCTGATTGTACGTGCACACGAGTGTGTGATGGATGGCTTTGAGCGTTTTGCACAGGGACATTTGATAACCCTCTTCTCAGCCACCAATTACTGTGGTATGTTCCATCTTTCAGCTTATGTCCTTTCTAGAGCTCTTTGTACATCTTGCCTTCTAATTTTATTTTCTGCTGGTTTACAGGTACTGCAAATAATGCTGGGGCAATCTTAGTCTTGGGTAGAGACCTTGTAGTTGTTCCGAAACTCATTCACCCATTACCTCCTGCCATTGCATCACCTGAAACATCACCAGAACGGCATATTGAAGATACGTGGATGCAGGTGCCACAACTTCCTTTTCTTCTATTATCTGAGGCATGCAGTGATTGTATTTATAACCTACCTTATTGTATTGAAAAAATATTAAAGCACAGTGATGTCATGTTCCATATCTTGAATGAGTGATTTATTGTTGGCTTCATGTGCAATCAGGAGCTTAATGCTAACAGACCACCAACACCCACGAGAGGTCGTCCTCAAGTTGTAAATGATCGGGGTTCTCTGGCCTGGATTTAAAACCACACCTTGGATGTTTACACAAGCTCTCCTTACAGCTCAAGGGTCGTGCTACCAGTTAATATGTTCGTCCCTCATTCTTCATTCCAGGGCCTCCCCTTTCAAGTTTCAGAGTTTGGAGGTGTCATCGGTTTGCATCACTGAAGGGGAATTGGATTCCAAGGGCAAGGTTCTATACCTTCAATCTGGGTTGCTGTCAATGGGGATTTAGCAGGCTACTGCATTCACGCAAAGTACTATAACACATGGTTCAAAAGGGTGCCTCTGTATATTGAGCTGCAGGCAGATAGGCGTTTGCTCTTTATATCTCCTTTTAGAGTGATATTTAGCATCATCAGGTATTCTTTCTATTTTTCCGTTCTGCTGGTCTTCCGATGCGGAGTCAGCATATGATGAGATAGATAACCCGTGTGGGCACAGTGTATCATATAAACCGTCCGCGTGTGCATCACATTACCTTTGTGTAATCCCACCTATGCTGTCTGTACAATGTAAGTTTTGTGTGAAGAAGGTCATGGCCTCGAGAGGTTTGAGAAACTGTTTTGAATCAGGGAAAAGGAAGGCAGGTTTTTTTTTTTTTGTGTGTGATTTAATTTATAATCGTGCTTTAATCACTTGGGTGATTACAGCTCACAGTTTCTTTGATATTTTAGGGAATGCTTGAATGTGTAATTGACTGCGGTTGCAACTGAGTTGAAGTGAGGGGATGACAATTTTCTATGGTTTCCCAGCATCCTCAATATCACAATTTTAATCCCCTCTAACTAATTTATTTCCTCTTTGGTCAGCTTGCATTGTTTCATCTAAATTATAGCATTCTAGTTCAAAATTGTATCCAACACAGCCCTTTCTTAATAATGGTTTGATGAAAATGAAAGTATTGAATGCTTGGCATTTGTTTTAGTTGTACTTGTCTCTTTTGCGCATCCGTTGGATTGGATGGGAGATAGTTTTAGACTTTTAGGCCATAGGGGCTGTTTGTCAATTTTCCGCCATGAAAAATGAAGAGTATAAAAAATGAGACCTTTCTTTCTTTTTAGACTTTTAGGCCATAGGGGCTGTTTGTCAATTTTCCGCCATGAAAAATGAAGAGTATGAAAAAATGAGACCCTTCTTTCTTCTGTTGTAGAATAAGGACTCTTTCTCAAGACTACATGAAATATCACATTTTTCTCTTTCTAAAAAATCCATTCCTCATGGGGATATTTAGAAAAAAAATGAGTAAAAAAGAGGTTTTTCTTGCTTGTTGATGGCAAGCTTTTTTCATTATCAATAAAATAAAGATTTTGATGTTAAGAATTAAAACATTAGGTTTTCACAACTTAATATGACGAATTTTATCGGCAATTGTTCTTGTGGAAATTGCATATGGCCTCTTTAAGGGTGACTGATTTCATGTTTGATAAATAGATTTTGAATTCAGTCCACTGCCAAAAATTAGAAAAAGCTGGCCATTGGAGTGTTTAATTTTCTTTTGATAATCCAAGGTGCCTTCACTCGACTAATCTCGGGCACGTGAAAATTTCGTGAATTTTTTTTATCTGCATGAGACCATTACAGTCTCAGCTTTTATGAATCACTTTAATGCCTACAAGAATTTAATCATCTGTAAGAAAGTTTATCTGCCGGCGATGGTACTCATTGTAGCCGCAAAAACAGAATATGGATATAATATGATAACGGATGTAATCTGAGCAAGTGTGTAAAATCTAATAGCCCTTTGCTTATCTACAAATTGTGACTAAAAATCCACACTAATTTTTTTCAATCAGTTCGTAATGGATAATTTCTTGTAGCCTCTCCCTTGTTGATTTGGTTAGTCATTTGTTTCTTATATTCATCAGCTCTTGTCCTGCGATGGTGCTTCCTTTTTCTTAGAAACTGTTTGTCATTTTTCTTATATAATTTAGTATTGTGTTCAATCGTTGAAATCCAGTGTTTTTGTTGTTTGACTTTTATTTTTATTGAAAATAAATGAAATATTCTCTTATTGTAACAGGAATACCTTCCTCTTTTTCTCGTTAATTTTTTTTATTCTCTCCTTTCCTCCTGCACACCTCACATGAATTGCTATGCTCTTGACAGAGTCTTTATTTCATAGAAGAGGGTCATCATTGAAAGTGGGACTTTGCAACTACTCTATCCTAAATTCCTATAACATAAGCACAAAGAGATCAAATTAATAATCAAAGATCCTTCTTTAGCTGATTGAAGGGCTTGGCTGTTGTTATTCAATTGCCTCTGTCTTAGTATCTTTGTAATAAAGATTCCTCATTGTAAATACAAACAGGTCCATCCAAGAGAGAGAGAAACATACAATCATACCATGTAACATGTATACAAACATCAAGCAAACAACAAAGGGACAACCCAAAAATTGAAACAGCAAAAGATTAAAAAAAAAACCCTTCGAAATGAAATCTGGCAAACCAATGGAAACTAGTTTTGGAAATAATTACTAGTTACTATTGCAAGTCTGCTACTATTTGCGAAGAACTAGAGGTAGAACAATGATAAGGATGATGATGAGGAGGATAATAATGGCAAAACATGTCCATTTCCTTGTGCTCTTCTGATGCTTTCTTGCCGTCTGCAGCTGCTTAGTTCCACCACGTACGTAGGAATTTGCCCGGCCCAATTGGCTCTCGATGTCGTCGAGCTGCTCCCCCTGTGATTGCACCAGCACAGACATGTCAAGGAAGATCTGGTTCAAGTCCAGCAGGTTCTTCTCTATCTCCTTGACTGCGTCGTGCCGCTCTTTGATCTCCGATATTGTGTCGAGAATCTGCCCTCTTCCTTGCTGCTGTATGGCCTTCTGGAGGAACGTTTCACTCTCACCTGTTGATATGAGTAAATCAACCGTATGTTCATCGGGTTTTTCTCCGGTGACCGTGTAGTACCTCCTCTCAACCGTCTCCTTATACTCCTTTGCAATCTGCTCCCTTAACAAGCTGAACTTTTCCATGGTGTCCATCAGCTTCTTGCGTAGGCCGGAGACAACAGAGGTCCGGGTGCGGTCAGTAGAGCTGTTGGGGCCGTAACCGGGTAGGTTCCGGTTGGCGGTGTTGGCATGGTCGAGGGCCTCGAGCCGTACCTTGATGAGCTTTGCTCTCTTGAGGGCCTGGTTGACATCGGAATCCATGCGGGCACGGAGGTCCTTGATGGCCTTGGCATTGTGGAGAATCTTGCTCGACTCGTTGGATTCGATTAGCCGCTTGTGGATCATCTCCACCTCTTGCAACTCCTCCTTGATTCCTTCTACATCTTTGAAGAACTTGACCAGGTCCTGACCTGTCGTCGACATCTCCACCGACCCATTTTCATCATCCTCGTGTTTGGAGAAGGATCTTGATAAGAGATCGTTCATCTTTTGTACACACCTTCAGAGATGATAACGACGATGATGAGAATTATGGGTCTGGTCACTTTAAATTGATCCTAAAATGGAATACTAATAATAGAAGAAGAAGAGGAAAAAAAAGATTAATATACAAATAGATAGAACGATGGCTAGCCAAACAAACAGATAGAAGGTTCAAGTTTGGAGAAGGAAACAGGAGGAAAAGAATACATAGATAGAAATGAGAGAGAGAGAGAGATGCAGGTTAGAACTTTAGAAGATGGAATGGGAAAATAAGAAACGCGGATTGGTGGCCTGCCTGCAAATGCTTGGTCAAAGTAGTCCTACTATTTTCTTGACCAGACCCGCCTACCCTTCGTCTCCTTCTTCTCTGCATGGGAGTGAAATTTCTAAAGAACTCCCTTCCTTCTTTGTTTCTTCCTAACTAATATTTAAAGACAAAAAGTCCATGGATACAACTGAAACTCAATAGGTAAAATTGAATTTTAATAAATTCAACTCAATTCATATTAAAATTTATTGAAATTGACTCAACTCAACTTGACTTAATGCAAATTAATGATCTAAATTATTCAACTGACCTAATCAGAATTTCTGATATAGATCAATCAAAGTGTTGTTCTATAACTTAGTGCATTCATGTCAAATCGGGTGAGATTGATTTTAAATTTTTAATTCAACCCAATCAATTTCATACGAAATTTTATTTTTTCAATCTGATTCGACTCAAAATATATAAATATATGATCCAATATACTAATTTCTCAAATCATGTCATGTGGGTCGAGTAATCTTTCGGAACTACCTATTTTCCACACCTGGACATCCTCGGATCCACATTTCCTTCGTAGGCTCGTGACTTGTCTCGATACCGCCGTGACATTTTTACCGCTAAAATGGCAGGATAGTAATTTTATTTTATTGAATTAAATGAGAGAAGTTTCTAAGCATGTACCCACCTCCTGATGGCTTTACGGTAGAGACGGCAGCTTAGGATGATTTCATCATCATAAAATGTGTCATATCAGAATGTCAAACCATCCAGAAGGTCATATTAATATTAATATTAATTTCTAACCCCCCAGTCAATCAAATCTTTCTACACCTTTTATTCAAAAATAAAATATTAATTTTATAAATAATTTTAATTTTTAAATAGTAATATACATATATATGAAAGGAAACTGTTTAAAATAATCTTTGCTATTAAAATGATAGTAGTCTTGATATAAAATATTAAAATCATTCCTCTCCACAAAGACACCACTGATAAAAACAATAGCTACACTAATTTTCTCTTTCTTTTCATTTCATTTTGGGCTAAATCTCACAACTTTGCAATGAACGGTTGTGATCGTTCAAACTTTAGAATTTTCTTTTTCTTTTTTCCAAGCCTGCATCTGTCCATAGCACCCACCACGTCTGACGTTAGTAGGGAAGAGTTGGGATTATATGTTAGTCTTCCACTATCAAATGGTTTGAACTTTAAAGATGGGACAAGTTCATGGAATGAATTAAAGTCATATATAGCGTCTGCTAACTTCATCCTTGGAAATGTGGATTCGGTTGAAAACTTTAAGTATTTTGATAGATTACGTATGAAAATATGATTTATTTTATAATAAAAATTTGAAAATTAAATTAAGTATTGAACTATTTAAAATGAAGCTCATTAAATCATTTTAGTTTTTAATTATTTGAATCATTATAAAATTACTTGATGAATATTTTTATTTATAATACTCAACTCAATAATTAAAATGCATTAAATAGAAAAATAACTTTAAAAGGCAAAATATCAATTTCCTGTCTCTAATTTTTTTTTTTTGAATTTATGTGTGAAAAACAGCGGAAAAAATGGTTGTACACAATGATTTTGAATATTGACTCTTAGACGAGGTGCTTGTATATTTACGAGAAAAATGGTTGGAACTTGGAAGACTTCCAACTTCTAAGGGTGGGCCCACTTCAATAAGGAAATGTTAAAAAAATTAATAAAAAATAAAGCATGCTTTCTTTATTAGACACCTTGTTTAAATTTATTTTTATATTTAAATTTGACCTTTATATTTAGATTTTATAAATTATTACTAGGAGCGTCATATTTGTATATCTAGAAATATCGATCACATCATTGTGTACATTAAATGTAAAATTCACATGGACTAACCTTGGTGTGCCATACGAATAGTGGGCTCACCCATTTGAGTTTTACATTGGATATCTCACAGTTTCTCACACGTATAAATTAAAAAAAAAATGTAAAATCCAAAATTGACACATGAACTTTTGTCTTCCTCAAGTGAGGAAAGAGCCTTGTTGTATTTTATATTTATAGAATAGAAAATATAAGGTACAAAAATGATATTAAAATACAAAAGAAAAAGAAAATAAATTACAAATTAATATCAAGAATTTGAAAAACATCCAGCTGTGCCAAACAACCTAGATGAAATTCGACCCGTATCCGATGTCCGAATAACCTGGATGAAATTCGACCCGTATCCGATGTCCGAGTAACCTGGTTGAAATTCGACCCGTATATCCACCTAATTCATCAGACATTTTGCTGAGTGAGAGAGAGAGAGAGGGGGAGAGGAAATGAGGGGGGCAGAAACGGTAGTACTGACATCGTCGGAGGAAGAGCCAGAGGAAGAAGAAGAAGAAGGAGAAGGAGAAGGTGATGGAATGCTTTCAACTACTGGCAACAATAAAAGAACTCAAGAAGAAGAAGAAGAAGAAGAAGTAGAAGAAGAAGAAGAAGAAGAAGAAGAGGAGGAGGAGGAGCATAAGGAAGAAGAAAAGGGAGGGAAGAAGGGAAGGAAAGGAGGAGGTGGGGTTTCTTATAGCAGCTGCTGCTTCCCCATGAGCAGAATCAAACGACTGATCAAAAGCGAAGGAGTCATCGATTTCCGCACCACCCCCGACACCTTATTCCTCATCAACAAAGCCTCTGTAAGCTCAACATAGCACAATCCCCATAATTTTTTTTTTTCAACAGAAAAATCTCTTGTCTTTCATTCATAAACCATCTCATTTGGATTTCGAAGAACAAATGATAAGGACTTCATTTATTTCTTTATTTTTTTTTACTGTAGGGTCACTCTTGCTTTCAATTCATGACCGTACAATTTCCTGTCGATAATCCACAAAAAATAAAAAATAAAAAATAAAATGAGAAAGAAGTGTAAGTCATGGGTAATTTACTTAAATACATGAACTTAGCCGATTGCAGGTTCATCTCTCTAGACACCCAATTTGCCAACAATGGCAGCATTCGCTATTTAATTTGTTATTGGTAGTTCAGTTCTCTGAATTCCATGAACTTAACCCAATGTGGTGCCTCTCTCTAGGCATCTATTCGCTAACAATGTCAGTATTCATGATTTCATTTGTCATTGGTAGTTTGGGCCTCAGAATTCGTGGATAGTTCACTTAAACATTTGAGCTTAACTGATTTTGGTTGATCTCTCAGCACCCAATTCTCTAGCAATTGCGGCATTCATTAATTCATTTATCATTACTAGTTCAGGTGTATGAATTCATTGGTAGTTCACTTAAACACATGAACTTAACCACTTGCTGTTTATCTCTCTTGGAACCCAATTTGCTGATATTGGCAGTACTCATGATTTCATTTGTTATTGGTAGTTTGGGTCTCTGAATTTGTGGGTAGTTCACTTGGATACACGAACTTAACTGATTGTGGTTAATCTCTCCCCCCAATTTGCTAACAATGGCAGCATTTGCAATTTCATTTGTTATTTGTAGTTCAGGTCTCAGAATTTGTTGTTAGCTCACTTGCATACATGAACTTAACTGATTGTGTTTCATCTCTTTCATCACCTGATTTGCTAATGATGGCAGCATTTGCAATTTCATTTCTTATTGCTAGTTCAGGTCTCTGACTTTGTTGCTAGTTCAGTTGCATAAATGAACTTAAACGACTGTGGTTCATCTCTCTTGGCACCCAATCCACTAAAAATGGCAGTATTCACAGTTTCATTTGTTATTGGTAGTTCAGGTCTTTGATTGGTTCACAACTTACTTTTTTGGTACCATTCAGCTGCTGAATGATGCCAAAATTAGTATGTTTTGCCCCCAATTATCAAAAAAGTTGTGCTCATATGAGGAGCTTTTGATATGATAGAACTTATTTAAAAGGGTATCTTGGATACATGATTTCATTCTCGGGACTTTTCTCTACCAGTGAACTAGAATTGGTGTATTAAATAATGCATTTCTGAAGAGAATATGTAGGATTTGTATGTGCTAAGTTTTGCACGTAGGTGGAGGTATCATTCAATGATGCAGATCATTCACATGGATAGAAGAGTTCAGTTTAATTAACCCAACTATCAATCATTCAACTGTTTTAGACAGTGATTTAGTATAAAGAAACTGGCTCTGTTAACTCTCTTTCTCATATTTTATTTCATATAGTATTATTCTCAAGTTCATTGGTTGCAGGAGCATTTTCTTGAACTTTTTGCTGGAGATGCATATACCTGTGCTGTGAGGGAGCGTAAAAAATCTCTCAGTTATGAATACCTATGTAAGTTACTTTTTTTCTTGAACCACAAGTGTTGCATACTTATTCAATGCTTTTACTTCCCTTTTTTTAGCAAGATTAACTGTAGGATTGATCTTACAGCAATCTGTAAGGGATCAACTGTTGATGGTCAGGGCTTTTGAATGTTCTCGTAGATTCTTAAATCATCCTTGAATTTTTTTTACTTAAATCGTCACTGAAAATTGAAAGTGGGCTCCATGTGCTTTTAGAGTTTCTCTTCTTCAGAGATCTCCATTGTAGGATATTAGTGGGGCCAATACTCATCTCAAACTCTATCTGAATTTTGTCACTAGGAAAATCAGATATGTCCAAATTTTCCCCTTTATTGGGATAAAGTTTTACGTATCTTGATGCCACACTTCTTACAGCTTTGTATTGAAAACTTTCACAGCTGGGTTGCCTGTCTTCAAAATGATACGGTGTGTTTTCTGCTTTAATTCAAACCAATCTACACATAGTTAAAGAATCATTGTTACTATGAACCACTTCGAACCATGAAATCATCGAAGCCATTTATTTATTTTTGAATGGTAATGATAATTTTTCTGAGGGCACAAGCTGTTCACAAAGAAAAGGCTACAGAGAGAATTTATTTTTTTGAATGTTAATGGTAGTTTTATTGAGGGCACAAGAAGTTCAAAAAGCAAAAGGCTACAGAGATAAACAAGCTCTGAACACGAAAAAAGGAACAATTTACAAATACTTAAATCTGTGAACCAATTCCAAAGCTTTCCTTCCATACCTGAAATAAATTGGACTCCACTCCCTTGAATTTCTTCAAATGGACTGCCCAAGATACCCACATGATCTAGCCTTAAGAAATGCTGCTTGAAAAGGCTGCAATTCATTCCCAAAAAGACCTGTTCCACTTCTTTCAAAGGCTCCGTGTTGTTGCCAAGAGAGCCATTCACCATAGAGGGGAAAACCTAGATGAACCACAAAAGTATGACCATGCAAGGATAATTGAGTGAGAGATCTCAGTGTTCCCAACTGACAAAGTAATGTCCTGCACCCTAAATGAGTATGGACATCACAGAATGAGGTGACAGACATCATCTGCATCTTGCAGACATAGTGGGCATCCACTAACAATGGCACGGTCATGCATACTACAAATTATTTTGAGCGATGGTCATTATTATACTTTATAAGAGTTGGTTTGTTTGTGCATTTTAAAATTTAAAACATTCTTTGGAAGTGCCATTTCCATTCTCTAGTTCTGTGTTTTTCTCTGCCTTTCCATTTTGCACAACTATTAAAATCCCTGCTGAAAGATTAATCGTTAAGTATATTGTCATGATTACCTAAGCAAGATGTGGCCAAATCCAATTTATGCTGATTCTGTCTTAGCACAGATATGTGCTCATGGTTTATATTGACAATGTTTATCCCATATTAGCTAGACTAAGAAACAGAAATGGGAAATAATGTAAGAAACAAATATTGAAGCATCTCATTTTGCAATCTTTTGTTCTAGTGCTACTGTAGAAACACCAGAAAAATGTGAGAAATGAAAAGTAAGGAGTGGGGATTTGTGAAGGAATCAAGTCCCCAGGTTATATTGAGGGTTTATCCATGATGCAACCAATGAGCTCCTAGCGGCATAGTTGCTTTTGTTATGACTTCCACTGTTTCCATCCTCTCCAAAAAATGACAAATCCAAATGAAATGTACCACTCACAGGGGAGCAACTATTGCTCCTTTGTGGCTCTATACATATCGATGCAAATCCCATGAAAAATTACCTGTTTTCAAGCCACTGGCCTAAACTATGTGAGTGCTATATTGGAAAACTGTATGTTGAATTACCAATATTGTTCATACCTCTCTCTCTCTCTCTCTACATATCGATGCAAATCCCGTGAAAAAATTACCTGTTTTCAAGCCACTGGCCTAAACTATGCGAGTGCTATGGTACTTATATTGGAAAACTGTATGTTGAATTACCAATATTGTTCATACCTCTCTCTCTCTCTCTCTCTGTGTGTGTGTGTGTGGATTTATAGCCTCTATGTTTTTTTATTTTTTAGCTTTCATTTCATTACCTCTTTTTTTGAATGATTATGTCTTTTACCTCTCATTGTATGTCTAATTTTAATAGTTTTAACTGTTTTAGCCTCCACCTGCCCTGCGCAACATACAAACATTCCAAAAGAGTGAGCCATGCACAGATAAATAAAAAAATTCTGAGTGACACACTACATACATTCCTCCCCCTTTCCCCCCCTCCCGTGTCGCCATGCACACACACACAAAAAAGAGAAAAGAAAGACTGGGCGAGTCACTCTTGCATACCATTCTATTCTGGTTGAAGAATTTCTTTTAGTTTGCTTTCTTCTTAGTGGTGGATTCATATTGATTTCTTTGTTTAAAAAAGTCTTGTCTTTATGCTAGCAATTAAAAAAACACCTTTCATTTCAGTATATTTTCGAATTTTGACCAAATATACATACATTTACTTGGCAAGAACTAGTGCCAAGTTTAACCTTAGAAAAAGAAAAAAAAAAAAATTTAGTTCCTATTGTTGATAGTTTATTTTGACCAAATGTTTCATGTTGAAATTTCTTTCTATTCTTTCTTCTTCCAATTTTCTTAGAGCATGCAAAAAGACGACATGCTCTTCAGAATCCTCTCCCTTTAATTATATATTCTTAGACTCCACTAAGATCTGCTGTTCTGTTTTCCAGCATCAGTTGTTTATAACAAGAAGAGATATGAGTTCCTTTCAGGTAATGTTTCTTTGGAGGCATGATGTATATCTTGTGCTTGCGACATTGATATATGCAGTATCATTGGATTAAATGTTTGTTAAGCATGTGCCTTTCTTTTGTGTTGTAGATTTTGTGCCTGTGAGAATTAGAGCCAAGGATGCTTTGTCAGCTGTTCCTACTGGAAGTTGATCGTACTCGACCTATCATGTTTAGACATTGTTTTGCTATGAAAATCCTTTCTGTATCAGTTTGTAGCATTTTTCAGAAGGCGTAGTAAACGTCTTCAATGGCAGTATGGGCGAAGGTGTTTTGCATGTGTAACCAATTCCATATGAACAGAACAATCATGAATGATTTGATATGAAGTTGCAATTGCAGGAATCTGCCATTTGAGTATTTCATATTGTTTGAATTACTTTAGAGAATTCTTAACCTGGAATCATATGATCTTGTCTATTTGCTAGCCATCATTTCTGGTATCTTTTAATGTCTGATATACCCAAATGATCTATGAGATGGTTAGATCAAACGTGATGAGCCAAGGTTAAGGATTTGGTGCCTTACATGGGAATCATTTTCCAGCCAAAGCTTCTTGCTTTACTATCTATGGGAGAGGTTCTGCAATCTTATCTGAGTGGATAATGTAATGCTTCAGGGTGATTCGCTTCGTAAGTGACTTCAGGTCTTACATTTGATGATTTGCGTAGGTTTTCCACTCCTATTGAGAGAAATGAGCTGTAAAACATCTTTCCATGCTTTTAACCTTCCAAATTTTTGGGTTGAACTTACATCGAAAGGGAAAGTCGAATTAGAGATGCAATGGTTTTGTGGAAACAGAACTTGAATGTAATATGAAAACCATATGAACAATCAGGCAGAGGTGTGATATTACTGTGATACCCTGCCCCTTTGGGTGAAACACCAAGAACTGATGTGGGAAGTCCTACGTCGGTTTGAGAGAAAGAGGATGGTGGATTTATTTGAAGCCACCCACTTCTACTCTAGTGTGAGGCCTTTTGGGACTGGCCATGTGGGCCAGAGTACAGGAACAAAACCGTACGGGCTCACTTGTGTATGAGGTCCAAAGCGGACAATATCACACTGAGTTGAACCCTAAGCTCTGTTTTCGGGTCAGATCGTTACAATTACTATTTCACAAATCGATTTGGTCAAATTCATCATCTCGAGATCTAATTCATCTTGTTGATGATATCTGTCTGAGATTCACAGCGTGACTGATCCAGGCATTGGATTAGGTATAGTGATTTTTGAATTAAGATTAGATAGGATTAGGCTTATCTTTTGATTTTCAAATTTAGCATGGTAGAGATTAGATTTTTTTTTTAATTTCAAATTATGCAAGACTTTTGATTATTTGAATTAAGAAAGCTTGAAGCTTTTTTTCTCTCTCCAATTTGGTGAGTTATTTTCTTTTGAATTTAATTAGTTTATTGTGTTGAATTATTTAATTAGATTATGTGACATTCTTCTAATTGTGTCATGTGTTTAAATTCTTCAGTGATCGCATTTTCTCCAATTGGACTTCCACAATTTAATTAAATCTTATTAGAAAATTCTTCGAGTTTAGACCGCACTTAAACTCAAGATACGTCAATTTTTGAATTTCTTCACCAAAATTCATAATTCGACTTAAAACCCGAATCTAAAAATACAATTTGCAGTTTGCACCGCATCAGCGACCATATCTATTAGTATGAAAATGCCATTGACCTAATGCTAAAAAATTCTCCTATAGGGATGATCTTTTAATGTTAAAAATGACTCGGTGCAAATTTGATTGAATTCAATTGGATTTTAAATCGAAAAAGAATGAAAATGACTGCTTGAGAATAACATTTTCAAGAATACCACAATATCAACTTTGAGGATGTCAAGGTACGTCATCATTTTCAAGAAAATGTTTTCACCTAAGTGACATCCTCACTTGGAGCCCAATGTGGGGCCTATCAGGGACATCTTTGCAAGTGCTCAAGCCAAAATAAATATAGACATCTTTAAAGCCCCTCTTGTCACTTTCCGCTGAATTCATTGGAACAGTAGAGAAACAGAAATAAAAATTTAGGCCCTCTTAGGATTTTAGTGAAGAAACGATAAATGATCCCCTGAATTGTCAAATTAAATGCAGTGCCATGCCAGCCTGCATTTAAGTTGAACATATTATGGTTGCACACAAGTCAACACAGTGAAACAGCTAAGTCGTCTACACTACAAAAGCTAGCTATTGTTCTTGTACTTCTTTTTTTTAATATATTTCTCTTCGTTACTGCTAAAAAACAAAAAAACAAAACATCCATCGTCACTGCTAATCCAAATCAAAACTTGGCCTGTTTCAACATGTAGAAGAAGAGGTATTTTGGGCTGAGGTTACTTTAATACAGTAGAATGCTTGAGCAATGTCGATTACAAAAAGGCCCAAGGGGCCAAAGAATGAATTGTGTATTTGGACAGGGATCCAATTAGTTGAAAAACATGAACCTCAAGGGACAGGAGGCTTGCCTTCATTTTTTATTCCCAGTAGCAGTCAGAATATTAAATAGCAATAGGCAGCTATGTATAAAATATATGCATGTTTTCTAACGACATGTACCCTCTTACTGCCATTACTGGCATCTTATCCCAGAAAATATACAACAGAACTGGTTAATCTCAAGTAAGCTGTTTGGGCAAAAATTTAGTCACCCAATAACCCACAAAGTGCTCAACCTAGATACCAATCGGACAAGGCATCAAAATGCAGTCTAGGTGGTTAAAAAAATTGAAGAAGCAATTTGGCAGAAGTTTCAGCACACAGAAGCAGGGCTATTGCTTGTGACTGGAGATGCCAACTTTACCAGACAACAGAGATTTATCCTTCAAACTTGAACTCAGCGATGTATCTGAGTTGCTCGTTTGGCTCTCAACGTGCCCAGGTCTCATCCAGATCTTTGCATGTCCCTCTCTGCAAATTGTAACTATCGACTCACTGGTAAATATCAAACCAGAAAGGGGTTCTGTATGAACACGATGAGCAACTACTGGTGAGAGCTTTGGCACATCACGCATGCTTGGAGCAGGTTGAAGAGTGCCCACTGGGCAAGCATTGTCCCAGTGAGAAGACTGGCTTCCGCTGCTAAATGTAGGCGATGCACTGCTAAATGTAGGTGATCCACCAGGGGGGCACCGTCGTAATGGCACAACAATCTCATCCATTACCAAGTCCCACAAAAGCAGTTGCGTGTCCTGACAAACACAAAGAACACAATCAAATGGAAGATGTTCAATGCAATAACATAGAGTATCTCATTGGGAGCAGAGAGACATGCCACATTACCCATGAATATCACCCGAGTGAAAGGCCTAATAGTGAGGTCTAAGCCTAAATCATGGATTCAATTTTTCCGTGGTTCTTCAGTACCATGGGGGTAACTGTATATGCAAGTCCATGAACAAATAATGCCGCAGCATCTTAAATTAAATGAATAAAAACTGATTTTATTACAGAAAAAAGATTCTCATTTAGTTTCCCAATTGCTTGATTAGTTATTAGAACAATGTAATCTGTTGAAGTCATGGCTTGCCTACAAGTTTGGCCAACATGATGGACAAAGGATTTGCACTTGTTGTACAATTAGAAAGTTTAAACTTGTCCCGGTTTTATATAACAGCAGCAGCATTTCATTTTCTAAGAACCAAATGCACGTTTCTCTTCGCTCTTTCATTGCCCTAGCACTACTCTTGTCATAATTGCCTATGTTCAAATATTCTTTTCTTCTTTTATACAGCATACATGAATAAGACATGTATATCTAGCTCATAGTGATGACACATGAAGTTTTTCTTAATTGAAAAAAAACACATTATTAGCTACTCTCCATCATGGATAAACATGTCATACCTGACCAACTGAACCAAATCGATACATGACATTTTCTCCTGTACCATCTGTAGATGGTGATGACCAATATGAGTCAAAAGCAACTCCACTTACCTGCCAGACAGATCAAAGATAAGATCATCAATGACTAGGGGAAAAACATTTATTATGATAGAGCCAAGGAATATATAAAGTACCAAATAATTGGCAGAAAACATACCCATGAGCTGTGTCCTTCACCCCATGCTACTACCTTCCTATCTTCCATACTCCATACTTGTACAAGGTCATCTTCACCCCCAGTTAAAATGTATTTCCCATCAGGGCTGAAAACCAGCACCTCGCTCGGATCAATTTTCCAGGTATTATGCTTAAAAGATTTGATAGTTGTAATCCAGGAAATACAACTCCAAATAATTTCTATTGGAAGTAAAACTGCCTTTCTATCAGTTACAACTTACAAATGAAATTTATTAATTAAAAAATGTGAAATGATGATACAAATATGATAATGCACTACACCACATCTCCATTAAGGTCATCACTGAACACAAGGTTAACATGTAAATCAATAAAACAAGAAATTGAATCCAGGAAATTGAATTGCAGCAGATGAAACCAGTTAAAGTTACCTCCAAGCACAACACAGTAAGGCACCATAGTAACTTTTCCCACCACCAATTAACTGTTCTTTTGAGTAGTCAAATACTCTCAAGTAACCTGCAACAAGGGGCACTCAATCCCATATATTAATAACCTAAACTTGTAGGCACTGAATGTGAAACAAAATTAATACAATTTGAGTAGAATGAAGGGATCTGATAAAAGCTGTACCATCTCTTCCAACTATGGCCAAATATGTTCCATCTGTTGAGAAAGAAATGCTGTTGATTGAACCTTGGCAAATATGCCACCTAGCAATTGGATTACTCTGCAAGTAAATCCAGAAGATCAGCAACCATAAACTTAATGCAAAGCTTGAGACGTGATTCTATCATATGAAAAGGAAACAACAATTATGATGCTATTGACAATGTATACAAATGCATCCAGTCACTTGATAGAAATTAAAAGAGCTTTCAACCTTTCAGCAGAACATAAGATTGATCAAGTCCCCACAAATGGTCAGATGCTCTTAATCAACTTGTTCTTTCTGGTCATCAAATTTTGAGGTTAGTTGTTGGTAGCACAACTCTTTCAACATCCCCCAAGTACTGCATAATAATCGCAACTAATCACCTTGTTGGACTCCCATCAAAGCTCTTTCACTATCTAGGTAATATGAATATCATCATTAGGATAGCCTGTCCTCCTTCATAACTGTCATCATCAACAATTGCCCCAGAGAGTTCCCATTTATGCATCCAAGTTTCTGGTTACCTCCAAGAAATATCTTTGGAGACAGAGACCAAGTAAATTTGTGCATTAAACTTGTTTTGGTTATTACTTGAGCCCAGAATCATATTGGGGGTTAGAAACACCATTGCTGGCAGTATTAGCTCTGGCTACTGTAACACAACAATAAGGTTTCACCTCACACAACCAGCAACATCCCAAATGAGAAGCCTAAAAAGACCACTCACTCTCTAAGACAGGTAACAGCCTAAGAAACCTTTCATATTTAACTGAAACAGTGACCGAGGTGAACCCATGAGGGTTGGCTTGGCAGTCAAGAACCCGCCTGAGATGTGGGAGGTCTTGGGTTCAAGTCACTCTCAACAAAAAAGGGCCACTCCTCATAATGTTTCATGCCTCAAGGATTAGTCAGTGCTCTAAGAGGCCTGGACACCTTGGTCTTCTAAAAAAAGAGTGACCGACCTAGGCATAAAAGGAGTTTTAAAAAAAAAAAAGCAATACTGAAAGCTAATATAATTAACAATCAAATCCGATCCAGAGACATCATGTTTTGCCAAAAAATTCAATTTCCAAGGTAAATTTGTTTTGCAGCAAAGCTTTTATATAAATTAGTGTCTCATAATAACCAAATCAGATGAGTTAAATGACTCAAAAACAGTTAAAAAAACTGCAGAAAAAGTCCTTAAAAGAAAAAGAAACGTCTCAATGGCAAATCACCATTCAGCAGGCCAGCAGATTGCTGTTTCGCTGTTGACACTGAAGTCCAGGCCTTCCTGACGGTTTTGAGGGAAGCCTCTATGGCGGATCTTTTTCCTTTAGTAATCAAAGGGAATTATCTCGTGTGATTTCCTGGGCTTCTCCTCTGGCATCTGGCAGATTGGCTAGAGGAGATAGGAGATTTATGTGGGAATAAGGATTGTCCAGATTGTGCTTGTCCACTGAGAGTCTAATGGGGAAGCTGATGTATTAGCAAAAAGGGAGGTACATAGACAGTCATTAGAAGAGTCTAATGGTTGATTAGGGGTTGAAGTTTAGCTATTTTGCCCCTTTCTTGGGGTTCTATTATTTCTATGTTTTTCTTTTTCTTCAATAAAATCCTACCATCATCATTAAAAAAAAATCTCCATAAATTCAATGATTTCATCATGGGCGACCCATACCACTGGAAACATCTAAAACAAACTAAATACAAACAAATCCATATTTGTAACAGCTCAGTCACCTCAAACAATCCAGTCGGATCATTTGCTCTTTAGAAAAAAAATGTTAGATTCAAAACCTCTGCGATGGGGGTAAGAGTGCTCTCACCACCAAGCCGTAGGGTCTTGTCACCAGTCGAGTAGTTCGCGACATACAGGGGCAATGATCGCTCCTGCTTACTCTACCCCTTCTTCATTCTTTTGCTCTTTACTGCTACCCTACTTCCAATATGCTCTACTCTATCCATCCATCCCTTTTTGAGATTATTGAAGGGAAATCTACTCCTCCGAATCTCAAGTTATTGATGTAATCAAGTTTAGAGCTGCTTGGTGGGTCGTGGGATTGGATAAATATCGGGGGGATGCACATTTCTGACATCTGTAGGGACTGGGCTTCGGTGGATTTTGTTATATTCGATTCGGTTTCTCTGCAGCCGGCTTCTTGGATTCCTCCAGAAATGGGAAGCGCTCTCTGCCCTTGGGTCCATCTAGACAAAGTAGAGAGGATTCGCCACTCCATTGCCTCAAATGGTTTCTCGGTCTCTTGGGTCCCTAGATTTGCTAACTCCACAGCTGATGAAATGGCATGGCAGGGTCTAAATATGACGTTAGATTTTGTCAATACTTTGTTCTAAGATTTGTCAATACTTTGTTCTAAGATTTTGGGTCTGTTATTTTTAGTTGGGGTTGGTGGGGTGGCGGGCATTGTGTGCCCGCTTAAAGTTTCTTTTCTTGTGAATAATAGTTACCCTTAAAAAAAAAGGTTTAGACCAAACTAGTTCAGTTCAAATAATATGAAAAGTAATTGCAGTTTACATGAAAATAATGCAGATCGGACGCACTGAATTACTGGAGAACTCTGCACTTAAAAATTTTTACAGCAAAATTAAATAGAAGAGGAAAGACTTGGAGTATTAACCATGAAGCCTCAGAGTGCTAGAAAATATCAGATGCAAGATTACCTTACTGGATCGTGCATGTGTAACACAAAACTGATTTTGATCTCTGAGAATAGGAAATGAAGATTCTCCAGTTCCTTCTTTACTCTATGCCAAATTAAAAGAAACATATAACTCTATATATTCACAAACATAACCAACATAAGCTTAATATGTGGATCGTTCAATACAAATAAATCTACTCACCTTTTCATATACATACAAGTTCCCATCAGCATGAGCTACAACAAAAGTACCATCTCCTTCAGGCACCCATGCAATACTAGTGCACCTACTGTGCAAAACAAATATACACATTCTTAGATGAACAAGCAGCATGAACTTCAACGGCAAAAGGTTAGAACAAAAATAACATTCTTTTTTGAAAGTGCATGCAATAAACAGAAGAAATAGAAGACAGTATCTCTCCCCTCTCCTCTCTGGAAACAAGCATATCATTTTTTATGCACTACAGACACTTGTCATAATATTATGATCACCAGGACATTCCATTCCATACATAAGATAAGCATGCAAAGAAACAAGATTCGGCTTCAGCAACCATCAAGCACCAAGCTCACATATACATATCAAAACATCTTTAAAGCTCATAACTCATACAAACTTCAGAAAGAAAAAAAAATGCAAGAAAAGAATATCCAATTGAACCATGTCCCAATTGAATCATCTGGTTTTGAAAATACAGAATTTTATCCTCAACAGAGGACTTGAATGTGTTCACTTCGGATGGTTCACATCAAACCAATTATCATGGCCCATCTGAACCAAGCATTTGGCCATACTTCCTCATGGGTTCATCACGCAACTATGGTTGAGGACGGGCTTCTCAAGTCCAATTTTGTGGCTTCAATAAAGCTCAAAAGGTCGCAAGTTGGTCAACATATAGATGTCAACGGACACATGAATTAGATACTAAGCTGCCCCTAACCAATCCAGAAAAGGATATAGAAATTCCAAGACTCATTGTGAATTCATTATCTTGAAATCCATCAAACATCAACATCTGGGCAGCACTCAAAATTGTTGTCAAGTCCTTTTTTAGTAGCTTTTTGTATGCAATGATATTTGATACACACTTTCAATAATCTGATCATAAGGATACCAACAACTAACCAAATGGCAAATTATTGGAAGATGTATTGAACCATTGTGGAAGTCAAAGCGAGCTTAGAAAGGTTGACATAAAGTGAATAGTTACTAAATTGGAATTATTAGCAATGTTGTGAAAATCGAATCGTATCATAAAATCGTTACACATCTTGAATCGCAAATCGTGTATCATAAATCGTACAATCATAAGATTCATAAGTGTCATGCCTCAATAATATTTAATATATGAAGTAACGTAAAATATATCTAAACTGTAATAATATGAGCAATTCTCCAACTTTCTTTCAATATTAAGTGAAAATTATATACTTAGTCCATTAGAGCTCAAATTTCAATGCTCCAACTCTCAAAACTATAACACCAATATATAATCCAACTATACTGTGAAAAATTAATAACAAACTAAAAAGTCCCTAAAAAATCAAAAGGTCTTAAATGCCCATCAACTCAAGCCTTAAAAACTATTAAAACAAAATATTTCATCCTTTTACATTCTTAATAACCGATAATTCTATTATTTATATGAATCGTAAGATTTGTTGATAGATATGAATCATCTCTTATGAATCGTAAGATACAACATAAGATTTTAAAAAGAATGATTATTAGTGACACGGGACATGCTTCAAATCCAAGGACATATCTGTCATATGACAAATGCAAGCTTCTCCACATCCACTTAAAATCACACAACCTGAGCCCCAAAGAGATCTGGGCAACCACTCAAGGAAAACTGTGTGAGGGCTGAGGAGAGAAAAAGAAATGAATAAAAAGGATAAGATTTTTCCAACCACACCATTAGAGGACCTCTCCTTTGTGTTGAGTACAGGAGCAGTTTTCCTCTCCTACTCTTCACATTCTCATCGTTCTTTAAGTTCAGCTTGTGCACCCAAAGCAATAGTAGCAAACAAGTATTAAAGCATCAAAAGGCTATAGGGCATGTACCAAAGAGAGACAGAGACACTATCTATATCATGGTTAAGAATTGAAATCAGCAATTGTAGAATTAATCAAGCGGCAAGTGATTTTATGGTCTATCAAATTAGATGAGAATTATTTTGTCATTCTCACCAGAAATCTGTATATGCAGCTTCATCTTCATCCTTTTCTTGGTGTGTGTCCACATGCACATGCACGTGCGTGTTTTTGTGTGTGTGTTGGCAGGTCGAAGTGAAGATAACCACCTATGTTGAAAGAAACTTTGACCCACAATCCCCTTTATGGAATAGAACCCCCATGAATGTTGCTTGAGTAAATTAAACCTCTCAAGGATCAAGAGTCTTTTCAAAGGGGCTTCAAGGAAATTGAGATCCGCCAATCCCTTCTTATAGCATATTTTGTAATAACCCATAACCTTAGATAAGGTATAACAATCAATGAACATGAATTGAAAAATGAACAGCACATCTTTAGTTCTCAATTTGATGCTCTACCGGTGTCCAAAAGATCGTCGAGTGATTGAAAGAAAGCTTCTCACTTTTCGAGTCTTCCCCTCTCCCTCTGCTAGTTCCACCAACACTAGCAGAGGGAGGACCACTTGCTTCACTCCCAGATTTTTGCACAGATCAATTACTATTATTATATTTTCCAATTTAGTCTTTTCCTTAATTGGTGCTTACCAATATTGTACTTATTAACTTTAGAGTTTTCCTCTTTTATTTTATCTTCCATATTTGTATTCTCTTTTCTCTATAAATATAAATGATAGAGTGATAAGGTCTCTCCTTGATGAAGGAAGACACACTAATTCTACGTGTATTATTCAAAACCAATGGCTTACAGAACTTTTGCCCCCAAAATAATAATAATAATTATAGGGAGAGGAATGAAAGAACCTTCCCCGGTGGGGAGGGGGTGAGAAGGAGAATGAGTGTGAGAGAGAGAGAGATTGTTTTGCCAACGGTTTCTATATCTTTTGCTCGTTATATGACTCCTTATACGTGTTTGTTTCAAATAATAATTTTGAGAATCCATGGATTTGGATGAATGGAGAGAAGTACTTACAAAATTGAAGGCCAACATTTAACAATTTCTCTGTAAACATATTAAACCTCATATGCAGCTAATAGGGTGCAAGTATGTTCTCAAATAAAAGCCCAACAACCACCAAACTCTTTTAAAAAAATAGATTAAGATAAAGAGAATATAGTAAATATACAAGGAATTCTCTGTTTTAAGAAAAACATAAGGCAAAACAAGAAAAAAATTAAAAAGTTGTCATTGGCTTTTGGAGCCTGTTATTATTGGCTTTCAGGATATCGTTTACTTTTGCTACACTCATTATGCCCTTATAAATTAAATTTGTAACAGTTGAGAGAGAGAGAGAGAGAGAACATCCGTAATCGACCCAACCTGCCTCTTCATTAGCAAACAGATGAATCTTTTGAGCCTGCAAGCCTCTAGAGGAGACAATATCCCTGATATCAAGGCCTATCTGATTTGACTCTTCATTAGCAAACCGATGAATATTTTAAACCCGCAAACCTATAAAGGAGACAATATCCCCGATTTCAAGGATCAATGAGACAACCTCCAAGGAGAAGTAGAAGAGGAAAACCCGTTGGTCACACGTTCGGAGTTGCCTTCTATTATAGCATTTGAGATATTGAGAGAATCAAACATTTTGCAACCTCAAAGAAGAGCTTTAACCTCAATTTCATTGGTGCCAAACTTAAAAAAAAAAAGGCACTGTTGTTTGCTCCATTCTATAGTTTCTCACGTTGTGAATGGTAGCTACCCTGAGATACTTTGAAGTTTGATTTAATCAAGTATAGGGGGTATACTTGATTTTAAAAAAATAAAGAAGTATAGGGGGTATTGTTAGAGACTACTCTTCGACTACCATTCCACCAAACTCATATTAACCTTCACATAATATTTTTCTCACTTTATATTAATGATTCGAGATAGAAATTTTACAATGGTTCAGAATAAAGTGTTCTATACGTCTGTTGCTCAACCTAAAAGTAAGGATATGATATTTCTAAACACAAGGAATTAAAAACAGGTTGGTATTTAATACAGGGAAAAAAATATACATAAGCAACTAATTAGCTTCCAAGCACATCAAAATTTATTAGAACATAGCCTATAATAACTTCCTGCAAATCAAAGAGAGGCAATGGTAAAAACAACTTGTTGGAAAGGTCAAGCGAAGCACACTTGCCTATTATTGAGCACACCATCTTTGTTGTAATGTTGAGCTCCAACAAGCTTCTTTCCAAGATCTTGCAATTGCTGCCGCAGTGAAACTGAATAGACTGAAAAAGAGGAAGTACAAGCAGTTCAAGAAACACAAAGAGAAGGGAACAAAAAACACATTAACTGCTGCATAAAAGCGATTCACGTACCATCCCCTGAATTCAACCCGATGAGAAGGTCATGTCCATCCTTGGCATCTGGGTCAAACGCATGGCATACAGGGTTCGAGTTGCTGAAATGGATAGCCTTGACTGGATCCTGCAAACATAATTTCTAGGTAAAATTGAGTGCAAACACCAAAATTTATGACTGACAGTGAGTGAGGCGAAATCACAGAATTGGGAATTGATTGAATTAGCTAATTACCTTGTCTTGAGAATTAAAATCACTGATGAAGAGGGTGTCTCCGGCATTGAAAATGAGGTAAGTGCCTTTGCCGTCATAATTTGCAGAAGATGGTATAGAATTGGAAGAAGCATATGCACCAAAGGAGCCACTGCCCCCACCAATCCGGGCACTTCCAGCAGCAAATGACTTGCTCGACCCGCCATTCCCACCTCCCACAAAGCTAAGAGCGCGGCTGCCATTGCCAGCTCCAAGGAGACGTGCAGCGGCAGACCGGACGCCACTGGCTGCACTGCCGATGTTGGAAGAAGGTGTCGAAGGAGTGGGAACTGATGCTGGTTTCTCCTTCAAATACGCAATTGTAACCTAAAAGAAAAGGAATAAAAAGAAGAAGATAATGATGATGGAATTGGAAATGCCATTGGAAGAAGGGGGAATTAAGGAAATACCTGAGAGACGACCTTGCCGTGGGCGTAGTGGAGGAGGCCAGCAGGATGGGTTTTCTCGTAAATTAGTTTGTATCGGCCCTCCGGCGTCTTGAAGTAGGTCTTGAGGCCAGGCGACTGTGCATTACCGGCGGCTGTGGCGCTGCTGTTGGCCGATGACGACGACGGTGGAGACATCATCGACGACATCCGATCCGTTAATCACTTCCCCCCACTCTACTGATAAACGGTAAGGATCTTTCACTACATGTCATAACGATAGCATCCTCTTATGTTTTCTCTCTCGATTACGACGATGATGGGTCGCACCAACAACTATTCGTCGGACAAAAATCAATCCGGAGAGAGAGAGAGGAAGGATCAAACGAGAGAGAGGAAGAAGGAAACGAGTTCCAAGGTGTTACGCAGAGGACTTTCTTTTCTAATTTATTCATTATAAACGTCTAATTTATATTAAATAATATTTGACAGTATTATACAGTTTATTGATTCTAAATTTTTTTTTAAAAAAAAAGTGTTTTGATTTGAAAATTAAGAAATTAATACAGTGATTAAATTTTTACACCAAGTGTCCAGACGTCCAGAGCACCGACCAATTCTTGAACTATGGGTAAACCTCTTTATCTACACGTATTGAATAACATTACGAAGAACATATAAAATAATATTATAAAGAGTGTGGTCCTTTTATATTAAGAGTGACTTGAACCTTAGGCGAGGTAGTTTAACTAGTAACCTTCCGTCTCGTAAAGGGAGATAATTCGAGTTCGAATTTTAGTAGCGTAACCTATTAGTTATTCTGTAGGGGTGTGGGATATCATTCTAAGGAGGGATTTAGCGGGGTTGTGCTTTAGGTTCCCTCCTCCATCATGAAAAACAAGTGACTTAAACCAAGGTCTTCCGTATCTCTTGTGGTTTCTTAATGGCCAATCCAACCCCACAAATTTTAATACATTAAATATATAGGTCATTAAATTTAATTAGATAGATAAAAATACAATGCAAATTCTTTATCAATTGAAGACTTCATTTATTTAAATAAAATGTACAAAAAATTATAAAATAAAATTAATTTTTATAATTATAATGTCAACAATTTTTAATTTTTAGTAAATTAATTTTTATAATAGATTAATATGTCATATTAGAGTTTTTGTATTTTTTTTTCTGGAAAAGAAAAGTGGGAAAGGAGAGTGTGGAGAGGATGGGACTGAAGGATGGGTGGGGGCCACCATGAGAGAAATTGCTTTTGCACTGCTGTATTCTCTCCCCACATTATGATTCATGTGCGGTTGAGATTTAAATCCTGATCAGACCGTTAGTTCAATGGCCGAAGTTTGGAACTCGAATAAATTATTTTAAACACAAAATTTGTCCTTTTTTTTTCTCTAATTTCATTGTATATCTGTATAATTAGTATTACTACGTGCTCAGCAAGTAATATCGAATTATTTATTGAATTTTAACAATTAAAATAATTTTTTGATCAACAAATGTATAATTAAAAGTTCAAGCATATTTCAGTTAATTAAAAGTGTTAATATAAACATGATATACATAAAATATTATATTGACAATCGATTTGTAAAATTCAAATTTAAGAAAATAACAAATTTACAAATTAATGAAAAGTGCAGTACACACTAAAAAATAAAATATTAAAGTTAAATAAAAGCAATCCTTTTCAACAAACTTTATTTTTTTCAAGTTTAGATTAGATAAAATCCACTTAATTCACCAAAATTAACTTTTAAAAAATTTATATTTTTTGTTATTATTTTACATTATGTTTTTTATTCATATGACAAAAGTGTGATATATCAATTCAACTTACCAAACCTAAAACACCTACTCTTAAAATCTCAATTCTAAATTTTAACCTATCTCTTATAAAAAAAAATCTATTTTAAATTTCTATAGAATTATTTCAACTTTAAATTAAATGAATGGTTCATCTAAAATGTCTCTTTTTTCTTTTAGATAAAGGTAAAAATGTTAAGATTAGACATAAACAAGCCATATCATCAAAATTTATTACTTCAACTCATTATATCAAAAACCATATTTTGACAAATGCCTACAATGGTCACCGTGACGAAGTTGTGGAGACCTTTTAGAAGTGAGGAAGTGACTTTTAAAATAGAGTGAAAATCAAATTCAAATGGGTAAACAAGTTCTTTATAGTCTCAAACCGTTTAGATTTCAAAGTATTAATAGATAAAATGATCTTTAATTCAAATTTTTTATTTTATAATACTCTGCGACTCCTCTTAAATGCGACAGAGCCATTGATCCAACATATCTCTTATATAAAATACATTTTTTATTATTTTACTTAAATAAAAAATTAGATTAATTTGGTTTGTCCCAAGCTGCATTAATGGCGACTCTGATTTTAGTTGGTTGTTCACTACTTGTACTTCAACTCTGATTTAAAAACTAAGCAGCTATTGTCCTTCTTGGACTCTAATTATGAGAAAATTCAAGGGGCACCGTTAATTTAGGCAAATTGTGGATGACACGTCTGCCCTAATCCTTACCGGACTTTCTCGTATAGAAAAGCTTGCAGCTCAGCCCATAATCCCGGCGGTCATATGGCACTCGTGGCAATTAAGAAATTGCTGGCTTTTTCGAGACTCCTTCAGTTCTACCCATCTGAGTTGAATATCTTCAATGATCATGATGGATAATATTTTTTCAAAAATTGAATATTAAAGAAGGATATTCAAATGTTATATAAAGTTATTGATTTCTCAAATGAATTATATGGGCCATCTTCAGACCCACCTTCACAAATAGCTCGTCTTGTGGATGCATCCAAAATATGCTCTGATACTATATTAGAAAATTATGACTTGACAACATATTTAACATAAAATCAAGAGATATCTGCCTTAAGTATTATATAAAATATTGATTTTATAAATTAATCGATGTAGAACTTTTTGTTACTCTACAAGATGAGAGGCGCATTCTCTGCCAATTGTAGCTACTGTACATTATAAATCCAAAGGTTTAAATTCCAGAATGATTACTTTGTGGACTGCTGTTACATTAGCAAAGGAAACTCCATTACCGGTGGGTGTGGCTTGAAGGATTCTTGGAATGACTGCAAGTTAGCTACCCTCATGGGTCTCAAAGTTTCCTCAACTTCATGGTCAGAATAACTTGCAGTTGGATCGATTTCACCAAACTTTTAAAAGCCAACTTCAATTTGCATTTACATTGAAATCAAAATACAAGAGGGAAGTTACAGGTTAAACCCCCATGCCTTATCTTGGTGTACTTTAGAGATATTAAGTTATCTCTGAGAATTTCAATAGAACTGTGTCTGAATTTTCCACACGTTAATCAAAAAATAAAATACAAGCCTAATTCATATTTTAATTTTAATCAAATTTACTGATAAAGTACAATTCCATTATGCTCCAATCCCTATTATTCTCTCCTGACTCATTACATATTTACATAATACACCAGTATCATACTTTTTCTACTGACCTCCTATGAGGGCCTACTCTATAAAGACTGATTTTGAATACCAGCTCTGATATTCATGTAAAGGACTTGCCAATACTAAAAACACCTTCTTATTCTATCTCATGTTCAATTGACTTAATCAAGTTGGACTGCACCAAACATGTGAAAAAGTTATTGATAAGTCTTCACAATAAGTTAAGTATAACAAATCCATTGAAAATATATACACTAAGTATGTAGTTTATTAAATTTTAGTTTGATTGAATTAACGAAGCGTATTTTTTTTTTGAGATTTTCAACATTTGATCACTTAAATTTATTTTTTAATTTATAAACACTTTGGTCTTTAAAATTATAAATTCATCGATTTGATGAAAAGTGATTTTAGAAGATCTCCTATTAAAAATAAACTTTTCAAATAATTTTTATTTGAATATAAAATCCATAAAAACCTACCGGATCAATCAAGGCATACTTTTTAAGACTGCAAAATTTAAATATTAAAAATACTTTAAACTAATTAAATTTTGATGAATTTAAAAAATATGACTTTATTTATTCAATTAAATTAATTTTAATAAGCAAAAAAAATCAAAGAAAGACCTTTTCAACAAATTCATCACCACTTTAATAAAATCCATATAAATGTGCGGAATAATAGAACCCACACAAATGTAGGAATGATCATTTCACTTTGCAACATAATATCATTTAATCACATCCTTTGAAATTATACTTAAATGGATACATCAAATTTGACTTTCATTTGATACAATGTACCCCCATTTCTCAATTCTCACAACTTTGATCCTTTACGAGGAACTAGCTCTTTAATACCAAACTATACATAATCAATACCACATGAGAGAATCACATTGTCTCACTCAGGGGTTGAAATATCAGCCGATACGTATCGTATCGGCCGATATATATCAGTTTTGGATATGTGAATATCGGCCAATATGTATCATATCGGCCGATATTCACAATATCGACCTTGATATCAGCCGTATTATATCGGCCGATATTTAAAAAAACAAGGAAGAAAGAGAAAAATATCGGCCGATATATCGGCCGATACCGATTTTTAAACCCCTGGTCTCACTGTTAGACACTAGTAAAATGACCTCTCACTCGTAAAATGATCATTTTTCTATAAACGAAAAGAAGAATAAATATATTGTATCTTTGATAAGTATAGAATTGTAACCTAAAAATGGCGTATAAGCCACTTCCAAATCACTAAGTGGTTGAGGCCATAGTCATCATCCTTCACCTCATTTCTTCCCTTCTCATTGTTGATTCACCATTCAAAACTATTGAAAAATGAAAGTGAAGTGCTACAAAACCTTGCACTCTCTGCCTCTGCATGTGATCCCAATGTTCATCTAGTAGGTCCTCATGAGCAGGTCGATTTCACACTGATTCAAGGATGACTAGGAATTACACTTCCATTCCATGCTCTTCTCCATATAGTTGATTTCCACATTTGAATAGAAAAAAAATGTGATAACTTCACAGTAGACACTGTTTCTCAGTTGAAGAAATGCAAGGCAACAGGTGTGGACCTTGCCAGTTATAACCATTTTCTGAGGAAGTGTAAACCTTATCAATTGCCATCATTCCTCAGTGGAAGAGATGCAAAGCATTTATCTGCTCAATAACCCAAGTTGAAATATGGATAATCAAGTAAAAGGTTTGTAAAAAAGGTAAAGAGTAAGAGAAGTCTTCGTTTCCTCTCTTTTTTTCGGGTATGGAATGAGAGCCATAATAAATAAAAATCACAACAGCAGTAGTGAAGGAGAAAGTTCTCAATGTAATGTATTAGAAGAAGATTGCTTACTACTTGTGATAACAGAATAAAGAGTAAGAAAGATAACATGAAACAAGATGGACTGATGCAACAGAGTGCAGAACTAAAAAATGAGTTCCAAGCCAGCGTTCCCTTGATTTTTACCTGTCCAGGTTCTTTCACTACTTCATGAATGGAATTGTAACGAGTCTCAAAGGAAGTGTTCATTCTTTACTTGGGACTCGCTGCTTTCTGCTTGGCCTTCTCAATCAATGGCTTCAACTGCTTCTTTTCAGCCAGGATCTTTAGGAAGTTAAACAAAAATGGAATATAGTTATGCTTCCTTCGTATGTTCTCTGTTCTCCATTTCTTAAATTTCTCCTCCTCCATCAAAATCTTTTCAGTTGCATTCTCTATCCCCACATTAATTTCTGAAAGTGATTTGTTCAGTGCGTTGATAGTTTCCAATGCCCTCTCAGATTGAGCTGCAGCCAATTGCTGCAGGACATGTTCTCTCCTCCTTTGGAGCTCCTTCAGTTCAGCCGTGTACATCTCCTTCCTGTTCTTTATAATTGCCAAGAGGTTGAATCGTATCTCACTTCTAGAATATTTCTCAATCCTCTCCTGAATTACTGGTTGCACCATCCGCAACCATTCCACATCCCCTGGACCACCTGGACACTGCCCAAGGCTAATAGGCCCCTCCTTCAATCCATCAAGCTCGTATAGAACCCCATCAACGGGTATGTAACTTATAAAATGGTAAACATCATCATCCTTGCCAGCAACTTTCTGCTCGTCAGACACAAAAGGCTCTGGTCTAGCAAAACTGTTGTGAGCTGTGCGAATAGCTTCACTGTTATTGATTGCCAAGCCTTTGAGTTCTGGTGGGAAGTTCTTTGTGAATTCCTTCAGCATTGACAGTTCCGGACCTATGTCAACTTCTGGGCAGTTCATTAGGATAGAAAGTATAGCCTGAGTTGCACATGCATTGTTAATAACCTGCAATGGGATTGCCAAACAGTTGAGCTGCAGATGAATGCAGGATAAGGACGGTAATTAACGTTTCTACAGATACCATTTGAGACAAACCTGGCTTGCAAAAAATAAATTAGGGTTTGGATCCTTAATAACAAGACGGTCATCTTTCTCCCCAGGACGCCATTTGAAGAGAAATATGAGCCCATATACTGGCCTGTTAATTTGTTAATGATCAATGAAGTTGCTCTAAAGTATGAAGAGATTTTAGTCAAAGCAGAGAGATAATATACCGAAGGTTGTTTAGGGAGTCCAGATCTAATGAATACAATTCCTCCACCTGTTGAGGACCATCATAAAGCATTAGCTTTCTACAGGAAGTGTTGAAATGGTTGATATGCACATTTTAATTAGAATGAGAAGGTTAGACAAAAAAAAAAAGTAGTAAGACGCAGTCCAACTTGGTCAAGAAATTTGTGAGAATTCAATATTTCCAAGAACAGCAACTATCCCATTAATGAAGCACAGGTCTTCAATAAAGAACTCCCAGAATATCCAAGTATGGCTGCAATGATAGCTTCAACTTGGATAACCACCCAAAGCTGCATAACAAAGGTTTAAAAGAGCAACACTTCATTGGACCTGCTAGTGGTCCTTCTTTCTCTTCTTCGTCTTCAGAAAGATAATGATGATTTTATTCATAGTAAAACAAAAGCAACAAGAAACAAAGAATAAGAAACAAAATCGAAGGCCCAAGATAAGCCTCCTCAAGATATATCGCATTGGACCCATTTCCGCAAGAGAGCTTTCCTGTTAAGAGCCCAAGAGAGAGAGGATTGGTAATGCAGTAGGAGTCAGAAGTGAACAGGAGGAACAGGTTAAGATATAGACCATGAATTAGGCATGAGAGAAGATCAGTGAATGCTATAGTCAATTTTATGGTTGGTAGGGTTCTTGTTGGATTAGACTTTATTCTTCTGTGACAGTTAAACTTGAAGTCCGTTTTTTTTCAAGTAATGAAATGGCATGCTGTAAGGAGATGGTTTTACAACCCAAAAATAGAATGGCTAAATGGCTTGAATGACAATGATGATGATGATGTAAGGAGCTGTTCTTGAGGATTAATGTTGGTCGGGTGTAAAAGGATGGTTTTTCTATACTTTTTTCTTCCTTTTTTTAGAATATCAAGGGTATCCCCACCCCACATTGGAGGTGAGACTAATCCCAAGGATACATGAAACCACCCACAAGCCTCATATAAAGTAACTCCGGGGAGAGTCGAACTTGAGACCTCTAGTCTATTCTTAGAAACTCAAGCTAACTGAGTTACACCCATGCGGGTTCTTCTATACATAGAAGTTGTCTGTGTTCTCTTTCTGATTAATAGAAATCAAGGCAGTCAAATTCATCATAATTTAGTTGACCAACATCATGAATAGTGAACAAAAATTTCAGTGCAATCAGTCAAGAAAAGGTTTGAATTGAGAGCTCAGCAGCCAATTCTAAAACCACACTAAAACTCTAAAATCCTGTAACCTAGTTGAGTGGCGATTACATCACAAACACCATAAGGATCCAGTTTCTGAACTCTAATATCCTCCATCTTCTCCCATAGTTTACACCTACCTGCAGTTCAGTTCACAACTTGCATTCTGTACCTTTTGGTTTAACAGTCTTAAGGTTTTACAATATTATCCAATCTTAAGAACCATGGTTGTTAAAATCTTATGATACACGATTCGTATCTACGATTCATACGATATGATAAGAGAAACGATTCGTATAAATAATAGAATTATAGGGTTATTAGGAGTGTGAAAGCATGAAACATTTCGTTTTAATGGTTTTTAAAGCTTGAGTTGATGAACATTTAAGACCTTTCAATTTTTTGAGGGTTTTTTTAGTTCATTATTGACTTTTCATAGTATAATTGATTATATACTGATCTCATACTTTTGAGAGTTAAAAGATTGAAATTTGAGCTCCAATGAACTAATTATATAGAATTCACTTAATATTGAAAGAAAGTTAGAGAATTGCTCATGTTATTACATTTTAGATATATTTTATATTATTTCATATATTAAATATTTTTTAGGGAAAACACTTATGAATCTTACATTTCTACGATTTACGATACACGATTTGCGATTCAAGATGTATTAGCGATTTCCGATACGATTCGATTTTCACAACATTGTTAAGAACATTGCTTGACATGTAATATTTGAATAGATGTACATATATAACTACTTATTCAGGTTTTCTTCTCCTTTTTGCTACTTCTGTCTGCAGACAGTTTTTCTTGGGAGACATTATGAAATTTTACTAATAAAGATTTTTCTCTGGCCAAAGTAGGAGTAGAGAGATCTAAGGCTTTTGTTGGCTTTACATGATTTTTTATTTTTTGTCAGTATAGCTCTCTTATACTGACTGTTGTATTTTTTTGCTTTTTTTAATTTTGTCAAACTTTGTACCTTTCTCCTTTATTTTTCCTTTAATGATAATAGTCTTGTCTCCATTCCCAAAAAATAATAACTAAAAAAAAACTAATGAAGCTCACATTGAGCACAATAACTAGTACAAGGGTAGATGACCCTACTGTCATCATTATCATCAAAGGCCAGTATCTCATCTATCTAAGGTTGGCTTTAAGAGCTCTTCTCTTATTAACCCTGTCAAAAGGTAAAAAGAAGATAGAATTCTTAAGAAAAATTCAGCAAATAGGTGTAAACGCGGACCAGCTACCTTGCTGGATATCTCACCTTCTAAAATGACACACTAGTGTCTCAGAACAAATTACATTGCTTGTTGTGAATTAATGGATTGAATAAGATAAAAGGTCATCTACATTCAACTAGATTGCTCCAACCTCTTTCCCTTATACAACTATGCTATAAAAATGAGTGAATTTGAGGCAATAATCTCATCTACAATAGATAACAAATCTTTCTTCAGCTACGTTTGAGAAAATAAAGAAAAAATAGCAAGACTGTTAGTGATCCTATGACCAAAAGGAAAATGTAAATTGTAAATAACAACAATAATTTAACATAAGAACTTCAGATCAGGAATCAAATCACCTGAAAAATTAAATAAATAAACACGCAAATTGGATAACTGTTAAACACTTACATTTGTATAATTCACCCTACTAAATTCAAACACAGTAAAACAATTCAACATTATTCATTTTTTGCAGTGTCCGTCAGATAAAAAATAAAGAAAAGGTAAATTACACCAAAATAGTTGCACCAATTAGATAGATAGGACAAATGGATTTAAGCCATAGATGATGATGATGATGATGATGAAGACATCTGCCGAACATTGTGACATAATGGCAATGACATTACCTGTACACCTTTTACTTGCATCTGCTGTATCAGCTCAGTGAAAACACCTAACATGCAGACCATGAAAGCATAAGCAATACATAACAGGAGGGCATTGAAGTGTTCAAAGAATAAATATCAAATTTGAAGGTCCAGTCCCAGCCAATAAGTGAAAAGAGACTTATCTCTGCCAAAAACAAAAAAGAATATTAAAGGCATGGATTCCTCAGTATTATTGTAGTATATTATATACTTTAAGGGGATTATGTTGCTACCAATTTGACATATAAAGAAGGCATCATGAACACCTTCACTATATAAGGAATTTCTCAGACATCAGTATTTTATTTGTGGTATAATAAGTTCGGATTTCAAGACTTCCTCTTCTTTTCCTATTGTTGTTCTTTCATTCCTTTTTTTTCAGATGGGCATGTGACTCAAATCTGCAGTCTTTGCCATTGCAATAACACCCACATGCCAACCTTGTTACAGGTTCTTCTCAATCACAATCTCCAATATGATAGTGTTATTGTTAAATAGTGAGTTTTTTTTCTAGCAAGAGTTGCTCCTTGATGTTTAATTGATAATAGGCCCTTACCCTGGCTAACCTAAAAAAAGCTTGTCTGTTGTCACACATGTCACCGTAAAATGGATGGGTAACTGGATCAAATTAAAATGGCACAGTGGAAATATACATTCAGAAAAAGCTTCTTCTGGTGTTAACCATTGCCCACAGAAATAGCTGTATTACAGTATTTTCCACTTGATGATGAACAATGCACCACTTAGAGTGGAAAAGTAGAAACTAGAAAGTTGACCCCTAATAGATGGGTCACATGGCTTTGATGATGATGGCATTTTCTTTTTGTTACCATTCATGGGAAAAGAAAAAAAATCTTCAGTCTAGACACCACTTACTATAAATGCCATAAGCTTGCATTGCAATCCTTTCACCCGAAAATTACTAAAAATAATAACAATAAATACAAATCCTAGAGTCATAATGCAATCCTTTCCTTGCCAAACCCCAAAACATTTATTCAAAATGTCTTTTCAAGTTAGCTTTCTTCTAACATATTATATTTATTACCAAAAGGCACCATAAGATTGAGACACCAACCAGATATTGGGGGAATACTATTGTTTGAAAATAGAACTCCCATGCACAAAACAAAAACTATAAAATTACAGCTAAGTTTTTCTTAGGGGAAGGGAAGGGAAGGGAAGATCCGTTGCAGGTTTCTATCAATTATAGCCCATTGGATAATGTTTGACTTGATCTTGCATAGCAATACATCCTTGGATGACACTTTTTCTTCAAAGGCCCTATTGTTGTCCTCTAACCAAACAAACCTTGTGATGTCCAACAGTACCATTTTCTATAGACTTGGCCCCCTTTTTTAAAGGGATCCAAACCCCCATCCCAAAATAAGAGCATGGAAAGGACGTAAAATCCAAGAAATAGAAAAAAAGATGGAAAGTAAGACAATATGGGACAACAAGGGGACACTAGAGAAAAAAGTGATCAACTAATTTCTCACTCCAACAGAAATAACGAGCAGGGATACAGAGATTCGAGATTCCCATCTATAGTAGCCTCTCCATGCATTTTGGAAGAAAACAAATTTCTTAACTTTAAGGTTAATCCAGAAAATCCCAATTGAGAAGTGCTTACTGTACAACCTGAGAGCCATGTTACCTCATAAAAAAAACAACCACAACAACAATAACAATAATATAAGTTGGAGTTCTAAGATTGCATTTCAATCCTTTTATTGAAGCTATCTCTATTTGCCACTGTTTGGAGCCTTTAGTGGGAACGTAACAATAGGGTCTTCAAAGGTTATCGGTTGCAAGACGTAGTTTCACCAAGTGTGCATCGTGGACTATCTCCCTTCAAGAATTCCGGAATATCTCTATGTCAGACATTCTGCGTGCATGGAAAGAATGCGCCGATCTTGCATGAGCTCTCAGTGTTTTTTAGCCACATTGTTTGGCCTTTCTGTGGGTGTTTTCTTTCCAGTTTTTTCTGCTTGTAGTTTTTGTCTTTAATTTTTTTGTATCTGCACCCCTGGTGCCCCTTTATCTATTAATATATGAACCATTTCAAAAAAAAAAAAAACTTCTATTGACAAACCCCAACAACATTCTACCCAACATATCTCTTTAGATTAGCTTTCTGGTGATACTAATTACAAAAAGACAACACCAGGCTGGGAAATGAACCAGACATTGGAGGAACATTATTGGTATGAAAAGAGAACTCACATGAACAAAACTAAAACCACTCAATCACAGCGATGATATTCTTGCAATTAATAAAAACTCAATTACAAGAAGCTACATAATCCAGTTTTTTTTTTTGGACATGTATGTAAATCTAGTTTGTAACTTATAAAATCTTCAAGACGCAGAATTAAGCAAAACCATTCTAAGAATAAATGAGAGACTTTTTTCAACCTTTAGGGAACTATCTTTTTGTCTAAGTAATGGTCACTATGGAACCAGTAACCATATATCAAATATTAAAATGTTGCAAAGACCCGTGAATAGGCACCCTGGGGATTCTATTCAGTTGTTTCTTCTTATAAGCAATCCATACAAAAGCGATACTTGTTACATAAACACACAGAGACAGACAGATATTGAATAATTTTGTGTTATGAAGTAATAATTCCTTCAAGTTAGACTGAGTACAGAGAATATGAAAGAACTGAAATTCATGAATTACAATAGCAACTTTGATCAAGACATTGTATATGCCACGTTTGAGGATTGCAAATATTCAAAGAAAGGCAGTTTCTCATATTATTTCATGAATCCAAATTTCTTTGCTTTTGCCAATTTTCTTCATTTTTAGCTTCTTCGAGAGGACTCACTTCTCTGATTTAGTGAAATAGAAGAAACCACACATTGCAAACACACTTCAGAATAAAAGATGCAAAAATAATAATACCCGGATCAGATTCGATAGTGCACCACGACATGCTGAAAGACACTTCAGAATCTGCATAAATTTAAAAAAAAAAAATGAGACAATTATCAATACTAAAGTTTCGTAATCCAACAGCCAAAAGCACCCAAAAGGGCAAAAAAAAAAAAATTGTACAGATGAAAACAAAGAAAAATACATTGACAATACAAACCCTAAAAAGCTTCTAAAACAAACGGCAACACGTCTTCTCCTTCTCCTCCTTCTATGTACTCGTATCAGAGAAAAGGATAGAGCTTGTGAGAAGTTCTGAATGCCTTCTCAGTTCGACTTAACGGAGGAAAACCCTTCTGGTGAGATCATCGGTGGGGCCCACTGCACTGTGCATGATCGTGAACAGTATTATAATCTACGTGGCAAAGATTGGATGAGTCTCTATCATAATAAAAAAAATAAAATGAATTCAATAAATTTGAGTTTAATGAATCAATTAATTTTGTCCACTTTATTTAATCGAGTTACTCAATTTACAGAATTTTAAAAGAATCTGAATTTCAATTGTTGAACTATGGTCTCAGTTTAATAATAATAAGTCGATTACTGATGATTGTGATCTTGAAAATTTAAACTAAATTATATTATACTAAAATTTGTATTTTGATATTTTTATAAAAAACACAAAATATTGGTTAAAATGGAATTTTTGCATATAAATATCTCATATTGTGGAATAAATTATATAAAATATAATAAATATTCTACCCATGAATCGGGATTTGTGGCATGCCCCGTATTTCTTGATTTGGGTTTAAGTGATCGATGTAAGTCTGATCCAGTGTATCCAGCCCCAATTGGACGTTATAAGAGAGAAACATTTCTTAAAACTATTATTATGTTAAATAATCGAGTGCTGTGTAAACACCTTAAGAAAAAAGAATCATCATATGTTATAAATTCAAAATGAACATTAATTATCAAATTTTATTCATAGAAGAGTTTTCGCAATTTCTATAAAAATCAAATAGATGCAAATTTAAATCTCTTTGTTTGAATTGTAAACATCTAATTATGAGCATAAACAAGGACGTAATCTTTAAAAAAAATTACAAATTAATCCAATTTTTTTAGAAAAAAAAGAAAAGAAAAAATTCATACCTAGATAACTTTGGATACATTATTTATTATTCGAGTTTAATAAGAGTTTGGGCCTTTTACATAAAGAGGATTCCATGGTTTCAAGAATCCACTTATACATATTGTATTTGCCGATACGTAATGCCTAGGAGGTTGACAATATGTATCAACTGATATATATTGCAGCAATTTAGGGACCCTGGCCGATTTATTGGCCGCTACTGCATAATATTGCGGTTTTTTCTAAATGGTTTTAACTGATATTCAAATTATTCACAAATATTTTGAAATTTAAAAAGGTTTAAAAGAAGGTTATTCAATTTTAGAGTCACTTTGAGTTATTTTCATCAATTTTGATCATTTTCAATTATTTTTATTATGTTTTTAAATTTTGACTTATAACCTCAAATTTCAAATTTTTGTGAAATAATTAAATGAAATAATATTCAATGCTTAAGAAATTCAATGGAAATGTGCTAATGTCATATACATTAATTTTGTACAATGTTTATGATTTTTCAAGATTTTCATAAAAATTTGATAACAGTCGAGATTTTTAAGATAATTCTTAATTTTGAGTTTCTTGTAAAAACATTGAATGAAATTATATAAAAAAGTTTCTACAATTAAATGAAGAGTCCTTAATATAATTAGTAGAATTTTTAAGATCTTTGTATAATTTTTTTAATATTCTAACATTTTCATAAAACTCAATTTTAAAATATTTTTTTTAAAATTGTAATAGAAGACGCATGCAACTGGTGGAGAATTAAGAACATGAAATTCATATTAGATGTTCCCCTACTTGTCATTTTTTACAAAAAAAATTAACGTTTTCCAAAATTTCAAGACTCTTTTAATTGTAAAGACAATCGAAATTTCAATTTTCAAAAGTCTTAACTCCAAAAAAATTATCAATAACTTAAAAAAAAAAAAAAATCACCCAAGGATTTTTCCTATTTTCTCTTATTTTTTCTATATTTTATTCAAACAAAAGAATTAACATTTTTAGATCTCTATTTTAAAAAGCATAAGTAAAATTTGTTTTAAAAACAGTATTTTTTATTAGAGGAAATAAACACCATTTTCAATTGCATCCTGACCTGTGCTCCATCTTTCTTATCTGGGCAGCATGTGTTTTATTTGCCTAGCCCGGGTTAAGGGCGTCTTTTATGTTTTTGGGCTTCGCTTTGGGCCTTCAGCCATTTGGGGTCCCAGTCTAATCCTGACCCGGGTTGTGGGTTGTGTTATTTCTTATGTCTCTGTATTTGTCAGGCCCTGGTTTATTTTCTGCTTCATTCAAAAAAAAAAAATATATATCCTTTTTTTCCTTCTCACATGTGAAGCTGATTTAACATGAAATCAATGGCACAAACAAATGTACCCAAGGGAAATGTAGGGCTCAAACATTAAGACATTGTTAAAATGGATCACACAGCCAAGGATAATCACCACTTGGTTGCCTCTCTTGCAAGTCATATTTTCCTGTTGGACCATTCTTGAAAAGCTTCCAATATTCTTGGATCCTATCAACAATTCAGCATTCCTTAGGCTCATGAAAGAAAATTAGCAGGCCATCCATTTCAAGATAGGAGCTAAATCACAATTAAAGATGGCTGTGTAAAATTCAAAGCAAATTGCAGTCAGATGGCGCTCACTGAGTGCAAGGCAACAAATACCAAATTTATTTTGTCTCTCTGCAAGCATGAAGCAGTTCAATGAATTAAAATTTGAAAATAACCATGCTAGAATCCAAGGTCCTGATTCACCCATATGGTTTCCTCTTATTTCTTCTTAGCTCTTACCTTTAAAGTGAACAAGTGAACCTAGGAAACCACTCCCTGAAAATCAAATCTCTAACAGAGAAACCTATGCAGACTTGCAGACAAGCATGTGCTTTCAGACTTCACCGTTAGTCCAACATTGTCCTGACAGATCTTGAGTAAGATATTTATATTCATAAACAAAATGAACTAGGCTGGAAATGTACATTGCTTCAAAATGTTCCTGGGAATCTTAACTTTGCTGTTTATGTGCATAAGCAAAATATATTAGAAAGTTACACCCAATCTTCAGTTCAAACTATTTGGCTAGGGCATCATTTCAAGACTAAAAAATGTCAGCATCATCCTCTTACATGGATTACATGATGATGTGCCGTTTCTTCATCTGCACCCTACACCAAACCTGAACCTGATAACACATTTGGACATTCACATGTTAGAGAATAAGAGCTGCTTAATTTTGGCATTGCTGCCCAGGATAAAGTGGTAAATATATGGGGAAACACTCTGATCATGGCAATTATTGGTACATGACAAGCATAAGCTTAGGGTGTGTAAGAAATGTCAAATTTTTCGTGTCAGATAAATGTGACAATAAAATCTAGTACATAAAAATGTTGTCAGCTGTTGCTTGGCAACTGCCAGAAAATTATGACAAATTAAATCCTAGTGTTCCATTGTTGCTAAAGATAACGTTAAATTATAGTGTTGTTGTTTGATAATTAATGACTTGTTTTGTCCTTGAAATTCGCTCATAGTCATCCATATTTGACGCATTCATTTAAAACGGAAAAAGAGAAGAAAAACTGGGAATAAGCATTTAATCCATTCCAGTCAATCTAACAAGAATTGGAAAAAAAAAATAGATAAATGCCCAAATTCAGCCCGTACTCATCCAAATTCCACCATTGTTATATTACTGGAAATTATTAAAACAAAAAAAAGTTGATACGTCGAAAGTCGCCAGTCACTCAAATAAAAATTTGATGAAATTAGGAAATAAACATCCAAATTCAACTCACATACATGTAAATGGGAAATGATATGGACACCTGTGTATCTTTCCACCACTTAAAAGACAAAAAAACAAGTCCAGTGTCCTTTATTATAAAAACACAAGTGTCCCGATCACTTCCCCTTCTAAATAAAAATTAAAGATAATGGAAGGCAAATACCATATTGAGCCCTTAGTCATCCAAAGCAGTCACCACCATTCAAATAGATATTAGAAAAATTGGTCAAGAAGCATCGAAATTCAGCAGACAGCTATCCACAGAAATATTAATAAATTAGGTGCAAACATTTAAACTCTATCCAAATAGAAATAGAACCGGTATTAGAGAAATTGAGAAGCAAAGTTCCAAATTCAGCCTATATTCATAAAGAAAAAACATAAATATTTTGTTTGTCTTTGAAAAAAGTAAAAAAATTATTAAAAAATTCATGCACATGTTAGCTAGTTTTAAATTTTGGACCTCAAATGTCTGAATTATTTTGGCCACAATATGCCATACCAGCCCCACTCCAGAATGAAAAAATCAGCTGAAAATTCGGATTTTTGGTTGATAATTGAAACTCAGCATGAGAGAGAGAGAGAGAGAGAGAGAGAGAGAGAGCCTAAAAGTCGCACAAATAAACGAAAAGATGAGAGAAGGAATTAGAGAGAGTTGCACCAATAAAAGAAAAGATGAGACTGTAGATTAAGATGGTTTAAGCACACATTTGAAGAAGACCAAAAACAGTTCTAGTAAATAAAGTTGAATGTGCCATGAGATGGGGAGATCGTGGCAAATGTGGAATTGGATGGTAAGTCGTGATGTGGTAGAATGGTGAGGAAACAGAGAACTTGATTGGTGATAAGGTTGAGTGAAAAAGTAAAACTCAAAAAGTCGACTCTAAGTAGATGATACAAAGGCTTTTGATGATGATGATGATGATGAAAATGATGATGATGTTAAGTACAAAATGAAACATAACATAAGCTCTTTTAATCTAATGGAGTTACCTGCCAAAAATGACAATTTTTAAAGAAATTGGAATGCCAACTTCAGACATTGGCATGTTAAAATAGGCAAGAACACTCAACCACTTCTGGCAATTTCTCATGCAGCTGGCCTTGAGTTCCTAAACATCTGATAATGATGGCAACACAGGCAGTCAATGTTCTGTTTCTATATGACATTATGACATGAGAAGGTAAGCATAATACTAGATCTGCTTCTTCTTTTATAATGAAAAAATTTTGGACCTCAAATCAATAATGAGCTAATAATTGCCATAGTACAGGACTACAACATTCAAAAGATAAAAAAAGATAAATATGTTCTAAAACTGAAGACCAGGCACCAAAAAATCCTACTTGAATTCCCTCAGTCGTTAATTAAGGATCACATTTAGCAGCCAAGCCATTGTTAAAACATAATAGCCTTTGGCCAATTGACATACACCAATGCATAAATGCCTCTAAGAAGGTTGAAAACAACTAATACAAAAGAAAGCCAACATGACACCCAGACCATGGGCAACCAGCAAGCATTAGAAAGTAAAGCAACTACGACAGATATAATCAGGTCAATATGTGCATGCATAACGATGGCAAAAAGATAAAGCAGAAACTAGCAAAGATGCAAGGATAAGGAAAACTAACGGATTTCCCCATCCTCTCCAAGTTCCCCATCTTCTAGCTCTTCGTAAGCACCACTTCTACGAGACCCATCTCGATCTCTCTTGTGTCTCTTATGCCTATTTTCACTATCAGATTCAGTGTTGTAACCATGCTGCTCCAAATATACAGACAAGTCAAGGTTATTTTGTATTACGGTCAAAATAAAGAGAGAAACTCAAGCTTAATATCCCTTGAAATAACTGACATTACCTAACAAAACCAACAATGTCATACCGCTCAAAAAATAAACAATGTCATACCTTCCTTGATTTTCTGCGATCACTTGTATGTCTGCGTGACTTCTTAGACTCCTCCTTTTCATCTCGTCCAGAGCTTCCATCATCTGCTGCACTGTGATGGCGCTTTCGATGCTTCCTGTCCTTCTCCTTTTCCCTCTTCCTGTCATCCTTCATACTGTGACTCTCTGTCACATCAACATTTTCACTCTCTGTTTCTTCCTTTCTTGATCGTTCCTTTCCCTTTTCCCTCTCACGGTCCCGGTCTTTTTCCTTCCTCTCTTTCTCCTTCCTCTTTTCTTTCTCCTCCCTCTCCTTTTCTTTCTTCGCCTGCAGATTAAAATCAAGAGAACTGCTTGTGACTTCTATAGCTAAAATTTATCCTCAATACAATTTTGTGCAATTGAATTGTATCAAAAAATCATTATACATGTTGAATCAGCAACTGTTTTGCTTATGATGTCATACAAATAGAAAGATATGTATCATGTATTGCAAGATTTTAACAACATTCATTTTTGGAAACCAAATGCCAGATTTCCAATGCTCAAAGCATCCAAACAACATTCAATAGCATAAAAGCCACTTACCGCTATTCATACTTACATGCATTAGTGGACAGCAAACTAGTAAGCTTCCTTGCCAGTGAGAGAATTGGTAGTTCAGATTTTATTTTATTTATTTATTTATTTATTAGAGAGAGAGAGATGCTCTCTTCAAGCAAAATACAACATTAGCATGTACTTGAAAAATTAAACTGAAGTTGAAAAGGTGGCTGCAAAAATAGCAAAGGTGTTAAAAGGTTACATAACCACTAACAAGTTAATTAGCAAGTTACTGGCCTCAGGATAATCATATAGGACATGTGAGAGTGAGAGAGAGAGAGAGAGAGAGAGAATCTGACCACCACGGAATACCAGTATAGTCAAGATCCTATTAGTTTTCTTTTCTTCTGGATGGGTCAAAATCCTATTAGTTACCTTCCGTGAAGAAAAAATACTGCTATATAACTAGGGATGCATAAAGGCCAAGCACAGGCCAGGCCTGCCCAGTGCCGAGCCATATTATTTGCAGGCCACACACTTGGGGCTTTCAGACCAAATTTTCATCCTGTGCCAGACATTTTATTTGTAGACCTGGTTCTTCAGGGTTTTGTTCAAATTTAAGATCTGAAGTGGATGTATTCTAAGAAAAGCAGGGATATTATCGTGTGTGAGAGAGAATATGCAGATAAATAAATGTTCACACACATGCACTCATACACGCACATACACAAGGAGGATCAGCTTTGTAGTGCCACATATGCCGCACTGTGTGTGGAACCCTGTGGGGCTCCATAAGGGTGGGCCTCAGTCTATGGAAGTCTACTGAATGGTATTTTCAAGATGATTCTCCTCATTAAAACTCAGGTCCATTGTATTTGAAAAGCCATGATTTCCAAGGGACCAAAAATCAATGGTCAATTTTGGATGGATTTCAATCCAACAGTGAGATAAACTCCAATGGGACCGAATGGATGGGGATCCAATTCGCAGGGGATAGAAGTGTGTGAGGGAGAAGGGGTGTTAGTGTGGCCCAAGTGAGCCCCACTTGGGGATCAAAAATTTCTGCTACAAGATCCCATGTGGACCATTGTATAAAGCGAAACTGTAAGATTTTCAGTACACAGTATATATATATATATATGAGCTGAAGTGACAGCTGGTTTTGGATAGAGGGCATGTACATCTATATCAAGAAAATACAACCACATTCCTTCACATGGAAAAAAATATCCCAACAATCTCTTCAGCAGGTTCCAACTACATTCTTAAGTGCGAGTCTGTGATCCAAATTATCAACCAAGCATATCCTAGAACCATTGATTCGAACCATAAATGCAAATGAGCCCAAAAATGAATATCTGCTTCAGGAGGAAGAAGCACGAAATCAAGAAATCTCAGTTGTCAGATTAGTGATTTTTCTTTTGTATGAAGCATCTAACAAACGTCAGTTGCCTAGAATGGCCAACTGATGGAATGGTTCTTCCGTCAAAACTAGGATCCACTTCCAAGAACAGAATTACTAATGAAACTGGTTACTCTCATGGCAAGAGCAATCTTATGAAATGCACAAGGCAACAAGAGAACACACACACACACACAGAGAGAAAGGTACAAAAGGGGTGATGTGGACTGGTTTTACTTTCTGCTTCCATGCCATGGTATTTGTCCCTCGAAATTGTGTATTCAAAATCTAACTGTCCATCTTATCCTATTGCCTGCATGGAAGCTCTTGACAAAAAACGATACAGGCTTGCTTGCAGTTGATCGTTTTTCATTATATGTGTATAAAAGACATTAATTTTATACATAACTATTATTATTGTTGTTATTGCTATTATCATGTATCATCATCAAAGCCTTGATCCCACCTATCTAGCATTAGTATTTTTATTGTTATTATTATATATCACAGTGTGAACGTGGACGTCTGTTAACTGTTTTTTTTTTTTTAAATATCATGGGTATCCCCACCCCACATTGGAGGTGAGACTTATCCATGGATCACGAAACCACCTGCAAGTCTCATGTATTATGTCACTTCACTGTTTCATAATATACAAACTCATGTTATGATAATGCTCCTGCTATATGGAATATCACGGGGATACCTTCTCTTCATCCCTCTTGCGTTCCTTCTCTTTTGCCTTCTCCTGTAAGTATGCAATGTATTCCTCAAAAACTTCCCTCTTCACGCTCTCCTCACCAATAGCTCTGGACAAGTATCTGATCAGCTACAAGTTCTCAATTACAAAAAAAGTTAAAATAATAAACAAGAAATACCTATACTCTTGGCTATCTTCAAATAGTTGTTTGCAATCCTCCCATGTAGAAGATGCAGTTATTTCCTGCAATTAAGCAACAAGCCAATTCATTTGGTTTTCAATGAGAATAAAATAGTTCTTTCCATAAACAAGTAGTGCAGAAAACATGTAACAAGAGCACAAAAACATGTAACAAGAGCACAAAATGCTATATTAATCAAAGGCTCTGCAAACCTTAATGGACCGTAATAACTCAGAGAATTCATCGGCAAGACGTTGACGCTTTTTGGCTTCTTTCTCCTCTTTCTCCTTGAGCCTTTCAACCATCTCATCAAATAAAAGCTGCAAACATAGTAGAACATTGCATCACTTTCTTGTACAGACAGTACAAGGAAAATTCCATGCAAACAGCATCTACCCACTATCAACAACAGTGATGATGATCATGATCATGAGAGAATTGTAAGGCTAAGGCATAAATTTTCCAGACTGAATAGGAAACCAAAGTTTCTTTAAGGTTGAGACACTTTCCCAGAAGATACGAAGCAGTCCTCTTTTAGGAAGGATCTACCCAAATTAGTGTTTTCGCTAGGGGGAAATGGTAGAGGTATGTCTCCATTTATTGGGAAGCCAAGTTTCGAATCATCGCCATCTAACACAGTTTCATTTAGTTAACAAGTTCTACATGATATTTGAGTACATCAATTGTTAAGCTTTTTCTTTTCTCCTCTTTATAGATGCAAGAGTATGATATCTTTGATTTTAAATCTTCCAAATTCATGGCAGGTGGTCTGAAGCCCTAAAAGTAGTAATACATAATGTATAATCGATAAAATGCATTCTATCAAGCCAAAACATTAGGACATGAAAGATGAAGGAAAAAGATATTCCAAGCAAGTGAACCCCAACCAACCAAGACATGGTAGAAGGTGACTCCTTCATGTATACCCAAGGTGAGAAAAGCTCCCTGCCCCTGGTGTTTGCTTGATAAGGTAAAAAAAGTGAGAGGTTGTCTCATGAAAGTGCTTTGTGATTATCAATATCCTTCATTCTGCTAATGAGAAGGCAGATTGTCTTGCAAAGAGATGCAATTAGATCATCTTGCAATCAGGCAATATGAGCTTGGACCTAGGTGTTTACTCTGGGGGTTGAGGTGTCCTTGGGAAGTTATTTATTTTATCTTTTAGTGGGCGTTCTATTTCCCTATCGATCAATAAAAGTTTAGCTCCCCACAACACCAACCCCCCCCCCCCCCCCTTTTCTCTCTTCCCCCTTTTAAAAAAAATGAAGAAACAAAGCCCCAAAATATGTGCAAAAGTGCTAAAATATCACTCAATAGAAAAAGAAGGCAACTAACTATGAAGTATTTAAATTTAGAAAATATAATACCTTTAAGTTGATCTCTGATATTGTTGGGAAACTGTCGTTCTCTACAATAGCAGCTTTGAAGTTCTCAAATGTCCATGTCGATGACATAGTAATCTGAAAAAAGACAAAATATTAGTGAATAACACAGAAATGAATTGAACCAAAGTAAAACAAGTATCAGAGATTACCTTCCCTACTTTGAGTAAATCTTTTATTTGGGCCTTGTCTTCATGATACTGTCAGAAAACAATAACATAATTGCATGTTTACCAAAATCTAACCAAAAAAGTATATATAATTGCATGCCTTATTTCAGGTAATAGCACTGGAAACCTAAAATATACACAAAATGAGAGAAACTATAGAACTGTCTTAAAAAGGACTTCAATTCTGGTTCTTGTACTCTTTTTATTTTGAATGAAGAATCTTTGTTACTGCTCAAAAAGAAAAAAGTAACTCACTGTCCCCAAATCATACATTATGCTGTTGAGTCTCAATTGATTTTGCAGAGGTCACCTGAAGCAGGACATGCCAACTTCTAAAGGCCAATCAATGCCCTTTTTCTCGTTTTATCTCAAAATAGACGATAGAAAGACATTATTTATAATTAATAACAACAATTCCTACCACATAAAAGATACTTTTCACATAAAGGAGAAGAGAACACACGATGACCCTATAGAAGCGAAAGATCAGCAACATCATCCATTTCAAGACCAAAGGATGGCATTACAATGTACATTTTATATATTTTGTTAGTTGTGTCAAAAACAAATTGGACTGATACTCCACAATGGGGTTAAGGTCAAGATTTAATCTTCAATGAACGTCATCTTTCATTTGACTCACAACCCTTCTAACTCTGACTCTACAAAAGAAAAAGATGATGACTTATCTGTCAAGTAACACTAGCACAGTTCACAACCAATATATTTATAAGCTCGAAAATAAACTTAAAAACAAGAAACTGTGTTTGGATGTGAATAGCTAGGTACTTCTTTCAATAGTAGAAAGTGGGAGTTCTGCAAATAGAGAACTTAAAAGTGGGACTTCTGCCTTTCGTTCATCATGTTTAGCAAAGAACAAAGAAGTAGATGGTGTAGAGCTTAGATTTGAACATGAGAGGGATCCAAAAGTGGGAGTTCCCTACCCTTGAAGAACACAAATTCAACTCTAGAGAGGATATGGGTTCCTCGAAAACTGACCTCCCAGTGAAAGGCCTCCCAAAACATGGTTCATGAAGTTTACATCCAACTTCTCGGTCAAAACATAACACTAACACCACATGCTACACATATATGGTAATAAGTAGAAAACCTGCTTCTCTAGTTCCTCTGCAACATCCTCGAACAAATCTCTTGGTGTCGATCCTGAGGTGTTGGATGCTACTGCTGCATATGCAGGTAACTCCTTAACCTAGAAAGAAACATCCATTCCAAAGCAAAATAAGGGGGGGAAAGGATGCTAGCAAGCTATAAGCAAATTATCTTCTTCTTCTGCACATTCAAATGCATCCAACTTGGTTACACCACCTTCATACAATAGTCACGCCAATGAGTTTTAGCTGTAAGAACTCCAGCAGAAATATGTCCTTCCATCAACTTGCGGAACTCATCACGGCTTTTTCGTTCTACTCGTCTCAACTGTTCCTGCATTTTGTAAATGGATCTGGATAAGAAACAAAATATAGACACAGGGAAAAGACAGATATACAACACAACAAATGCACCTTCTGTATCTTCTTCTGCTCTTCCTCTTCCCTCTCCAAATCGCGTATATGCTCCTGGAGCAACATGTGAAAAGTAAGCAAACAGAAAAAATAAGATGCCTAAAATAGGAAAAATTACCTGGAAGATTTCCAAGCGATCAATCTTTTCAAGTCGTGCACATCTTTCATCATCCTCCAAGCGATCTTGAACTTTCCTCCACTGGCTATTTACCTGAAAGCACGTCAAATGGGAAGGAACCAATACATTAGAAAAAGCAAATTTAAGATTTTTTTCTTTTACTCCACAACAAGTTCAACATTGACAGCAAAAATAAGAACCAAGGTTATCCAAGCCTGCCTTGATAAAATCACAAGATTTGAGAAACTCTTTGTATTCCACTATGTTTCGTTTATGCTCTTCCTGTGCCTTCGCACGTTCCTGCACCATATCAACAAAGGAGAAACAGTAAGAAAGTAGAAACAATGGGGAAAAAACATATACATTGGACAACTATATGACCTGTAAATTAATGAAGCAGTTGAATGGTATGTAAGACCAGCTAAAAACAAGAAACTCTAGTCTAAATCATGTAGAATTCCATGGACGAAGGTTAACCATACAGCTTTGAAAATAGGAAAAAAATGCAGAAAACCTCACTCGTTTCGACAAAACCAACCCATCCATGCAGGTAAGTAGAAACTCAAAGAGAGCTTTCCCTCCCTTTTCTTTTCTTTTCTTTTTTTGAAAGATAATTGCATCGATCACGAAAGAAGAAGCAATACAAACAGGAGACCAAAACAACCATGCAAAAAAAGCCCGCCACGCAAAAAAGATAACCTTGTTTACAATTTTTGAAGACAGCCAAACCCTAACACGCCATTTCACCAGCAGCTAAATTTGCAGATCTTGAGACCCAGGACACCATAAAACCAAAAGATGTCATAGAATAACGAATTCATTCAACTTTATCAAAACAAATCCATGGGCAAAGAGAACCCAAAACCCAGCCAACAACAACTTTAGAATCTCCTAAAATACTCCCTAAAGCCCCTACGCTTCCAACTCCAAATACTTCTCCATAAAGCGTGAAGGTCCACTTCAACCACTGATCCATTTGGAAGAGTATCTCCAGAGTCATTTTGAATAATCGCATCATAGCTTTCAAGACCGAGATCACGCACATAACTGCCATCAAAGTTAAGCATAAGGAGACCAAGAAACTTGCATCAAGGTATCCAAATCTAGACGACTGTAATTCCTCCTCCTCCTCCTCTAAATTGTTGAGATACTGTAATTACTCCAACAAAGAAGTTTCCTCTGGACGACTGCATTTCAACAAGCTTTCTCCCACAGCCTAACCTTTCCTTTTAAGAATGTAAGTTTCTACAAAAGACAACACCCCTTTTGATGTAGGAAACGCAGAGCTTACAAGGAATATTTAGCATTTTCGTATTTATTTTTATTTCTATTTTGTTCGATCCTATCTAGGATAGGGTCCCTATTTTAGCAAGGAAGCTAGGCCGGTGGCTTTCCTAGTTTGGTTTAGGAGTCCGAATAAGATTAGAAGTTGTAAAAGATGGAAACCACTTTCGTGACTTTCCTAGTTGAGTCATTTTCTATTTCAAATTTCTAGTTTTCTTATAAATACAATGGTTGTAAGCAAAGGGACATCCCTCATACGAATTTATGAATTGAATTAGAATTATTCCAAGGTACTTTTACCTTTTATCCCTATTTTCTCCTTCTCTGCCTTTGTTGCAGACGATCCTTCTTCCTGCCTAGTTGCAAGCATGCTTCCGCATCACCTTCCATCCAGTATGATGAACTTCCCTCCACTAGATTTCAACTAATTCCTTAAAACCTTTTTCCTTAAGCCAAGCAATTTCAAAGAAAAAAGGGTAGGACCCCAAGACTCTAAACATGAGTAAAAAATGTTGGGTGTATGATCAAACACGGGATTAGGAGCAACTTGCTGAATGGATCGATGATAACACTCTAGGCGACTAGCATCCACCCAGAATCCATCCAATCTAGCAAGAGTTGGGTTATCTTGCATATTGAACCCAGTGAAAGAAGCACCCCCTCAATGGAAGGTCAATCAACTCCATCTGATCAATCCAATCACTAAATCTCTGCATAGAGACTGAAATTCTTCTACGCCCTTTCCTTTCAGACATTCTTGCGAACAACATTAAAATCCCCTCCCACACACCATGAAAAAGATTGGATCCTCGGGCTGCGGATAATTCTCTCCAAAACTCACTTCTATCCGAACCATCATTCTGGCCATGAAAACTAGTGAACAAGATTTTTTTCCCAGATGTGATATCCTCCAACACCAAAGAGATTGAGAAGGATTTATTATAAGCTGAAATTATTTCCATTTATTAGCATTCCAATCGTCCATATACCACCTGAAGCACCCACAGATGCTTTGGCCACCCACCCATACTATCACTCCCAATGTTGTCAAACTCGAATGGTATCGTGAATCTGTCCAGGGGGGTGAATCATAAATCGTAAAATTCATAACGTTTTTTTTTTTTTTATAATTATCAAGTATACTACAATTACATATAAAATAACATAGAATAATAAGATGCTTTGTTTAATTCCTCATAATATATAAGTAAATATGCAAAAGACATGGGTATATAACAAAATGTACCAATGCAAAATTAAATCAAAATGCATTAGAAATTAAATTTTTACATTCCAAAATCTAAATCATCATAATTCATAAAATTATTATCCAAAATTCCAAAACATCTAAAGAATATCATTGTCATCAATGTCATCCAAAACATCCAAGTAAGATAAAGATAAAGCGTCTCCTCCATCTTCCACATCCCCATCGCCGATTTCTTCAACGCTTCCTTCAACGCTCTTTCTTTTTCTTGAATAAACCCTTGTTAATTACAAAATTCCAATATTTTATAAATTGTGCCTTCTAAACTATAAATATAATATAATGATCTTCAAGATTTAAAAACGCTTACTCGTGTCTTTTTGGGATTAGTCTCTTCCTTATTAAACATCTCGTCGGCTTCCAACTAAGAATTGTCTTGTGGAAGAGCTGAATTTTCTTTTTCAGTGATCCATTCATCATCAGATTCCACATCTGATAAGCAAATAGGATCATAATTTTGCTTTGAATCCCTTAAAGATTGTCTCACTTGTAATTTTATATTGTATTTTACAATAAAAGGGCATTCATCCTTTTTGCCTCTAGCCTATTTCTCCTATTCGTATGAATCTATAAAACAATTAAGAGAAAACAATCAAGCATACAACATTACTATCTCGACTTCTTAAACAAATGTTAAAAATTTGCATTAATTTATTTAAAGTAAAAAATAAAACATATTTATTCAAACACACTCCAACTCCGCTCACACCCAGTTGCACTGCAAGTTAAATTCAAAATCTATATTTCAACACGTTGCAATTCTTTAGTTTCATCTCCATAGTCTTCCCACCAAATAGCTATAAAACATGAAATAATAAATAAAAATCAAATTCAAAACATAGATACTAAATAAGTAAATAGTAAATAACTAGATTAAATACCCAGTTGTTTTCTTTTCCTTGTTGCAACGGCTATCTTGTCCCCAAAGAATCCTTTTTCAATTCTAAATGCAAGCAATTGTTCATCAATTTTGATCATGTCATCCATGTCTATAGCCAACTTATCAAGACATTGATACAACCCTCTCTTAATTTCAACATCTGGACAAAATGATTCGTCGTAGTGGAGAGAAGGATTCAAATAATATGCAGCAGCATGCAATGGGTCGAGCATCTATCAATTTCCAATATGGCATGTATTTCTTTTCATCATTGTTCAATCTCTTAGCAGTCTTCTCTTTGGCACGATCCATGCCCTCATATATGTATCACATTGCCAATTTCTTATCTCCATCAACTAACCAAAGTAATTTTACAAGAGGCATTCCAACCTTGGCACAAAGTTCAACATGTTTCCAAAACTTACAATCAAAATTCAAATCATGCACTTTTTCCCCTCTTCAGTTGGACAAAGGCATTATATCCCATTCTTCCAAACCAAACATTCTCCGTAGACCAGTTCTGCATTTCAATATGCTTTTCAATGTGAGGTAGCATGTTGCAAATCTCATTATTGCCGGCCTAACTAACTCATGATTCTTCTTGAATTGTCTCATTAATTTTAGCAACCCACCATGGCCATAAATGAATTTTGCAACTGCTTTTGCATCAGAAATAGTAGATAACTCCAATTTTCTTTTCCCAATATCTTCAAGCATAAGATCAAGGCAATGTGCTGCACATGGAGCCCAAAATAAATTACTCCTTTCCATCAAGATTTTTCCAGCCTTTACATATGGTGTGGTATTATCAGTAACAATTTGCACCACATTCTCCATACCTACCTCTTTTATGACTGAATCTATAAGGTTGGCCAAGTTCGCCGCATTTTTGGAGATCGAAGATATGTCAATACTTCTCAGAAATACACTCCCCATTTGCCTATTAACAAGAAAATTAGTAATGGATCGACCCTTTCCATAGGTCCAACCATTCGTCATTATTGTGCACCCTTTTTTGGCCCATTCTTTCCTATGCTTTTCCAACATTTTCTCCACATTTTCAACTTCAATTTTGAGAAAAGTATTTCTTATCTCATGATATGATGGAGGTTCCAACCCAATTCCAATCTCGAAATTGATTCACACATGGGTTGGAAAAATGGACTCTTCACCAAATTGAAAGGGAGGGCATTTGCATGGAAAAAACGACAAATATCAAGGCAATCAGTGCTTCCATCTTCTTTTTTCCAAACTCTATTAAGAGTTGCTTGTTTCTTGTCATCATCCAAATTAACAAATTTTTCCATCGGTCCCTTCCCTTTTCCTTTATCTCCCATTGGGTCCTAATCATCAAAATAATAATCAGGTCTCCTAGCCTGCATTTGAGCCTCTTTTTTTCTCCTTTTAGTGTCTAAATTGTGCCCCATCAACTCAAGACATTTTTTGGTTACCGACTTTGGACATCTATCACATGCTGCTACGTCTTTTTTTTTTTTTTTTCCCCAAATAGTGTTTCATGCGATAAATACCACCATTAATTTATTTTTTTACAATAGTTGCATTGCACATACAAATGGTTTCCTGGTTGCATTCTAGTACAAAACTATCATACTTCATCTTGTCCCTCATTCCCACTACCACTTCGTTGACCTCAGATCATTTTACCAATCTTTATAAATTTCTAAAGCCACATCCATTTATCATCCATCGAAAATAATTATCCACAAAAAAAAATATTAATATGAGATTTTCCATTATCTTTATCTTAGAAGTAATGTGCATTAAAAAATTAAACAAAGGGCTATTTTGAGAGCCAAAAATTTTATATAATCTGAAATAAGGTCTCAAGTTTATATATATATATATATATATATATAAACAGTCAAAGTGTCAAACAGTAGAAAGTAGAAATTGGAACCAGTCCTCAGACGAGGACTATTAACGGTCAAAAAACCCACCACAGTCCTCGTCTGAGGACTGTTCAAGGAAGAAAAAAATCTTCCAGGTCCTCGTACGAGGACCTGCGAAGATAACACCTAAGTTATAAATGTTTATATCTCTAAGTTTTGCCAGGAAAAAAAAAAATCCCCAGCGATAGCGGCGATTGCGATGAAGAAGAAGGAGAAAAGCTTCCATTTGCAGTAGACAGTGATGAAGAAGAAGAAAAAGAAGGAAGAGGACAGAGGAAGAAGAAAAAGAGAAGAAGGTATGGAAGAAGCGAAGAAGAAAGAGCAATGGAAGAAGAAGTGCATTAACGGAAGTCAAAAACAGAGTAAAGCGAAAAAATTAAAAAACCATACCTCGAAGAGCAAATAAGGATTGAAGCTGCAAAATGATGGAAGAGAGGCTTGCAAAGAGGCACTTGCAGATCGAAGATAAGGAGAGGTATCATTTGAAGAGTGTAGAGATTGGAGTCTCCAAATGGTTTTATCGGTACAAGAGGCCAATCAAAAGAGGTAGCTTTTATAAATGCCCATGCAAAAAAAACATTTCCATATCCCATGCACGTGTCTTCCCATTTCAAACTGAATCGAACGATTCAATGATTCATGGAGGTGAATCGTAAGATTTGCGATTCGCCTCCATAATTGTACGATTTTCTTCCATTTACGATTTTGTATGTGATTTGACTCGTTGGGAGTCACAATTCGGTTCGAATTGCACAACTCGAACCGTGAATCATGTGATTTTAACATCATTGATCACTCCCTCACACACACACACACACACACACATATATATATATATATGATGTTTCAAGACTTTAAAAAAAAAAGAGTAAAATGAAGACCACTACATCTAAATAAGAGAACAAATAAAAAAGTAGATAACAAACCTTTTTTTGAAGATCCACCAAATAGCTTTCAAAGAGATCCTCACGGTCTCTTTCTCGCTCAACAGCACTGAACCGCTCATCATCTTCAAACAAGGTTATAGCTTTGCTGAGAGATAAGAGAATATATTTAAGTTGCACCTAGATAACATTAACATTGGTCGCTAGGGCTAAGAATTGATAAAAAGCATAACCATCCACACTGAAAAATAAAAGTATATCATGTAGGAAATAGAATTTATGCTAGCAGTATGGGTTTGTATCAGGGATGCAACACGGGCAGGATAGGCAAGTCTTTTACCCAACCTAAACCAACCCCAGGTGTTTTTTTTTTTTTTTTTAAAGGTAACTTCATTTATATGAACAAAGAATACACAACAAGGCTAAAAAACCAATAGCCCATCAAGGAAAAATACAAAAAGCAATCCCCATATTACAAAAAAGAATTAAGAGATTCTGATTTCAAAGACAACCCCTGCTTAGTCATAGTATCTATGGCTAAGTTAGCTAACCGAGGAACCCAAGCAATCTTAAACCAACCCCAGTTGTGATGCTCGATCCTAACAGCCTAAATTAATCCAGCAAAGCTGGGCCCCAACAAGATTCATGTTATTAGCTTCAGTCAGACTTGGCCAAGCATCAGTTTAAGAATATATATGCATTCTATTTCTCCATTAAAAAAAAAAATATATATATATATATATAATATTTTGTATAAAAAATATACAACATATATTGAGAATGGATAAGATTAATAGAAATAATATATCAAATATGTAATACTAATACGGGCCTACGCCAAGCTCCAAAAGGACTCTGCCATGCCTGACCCAAATATAGGAAGGTTCCCCTTAGGTGTGATCCACCGTGGCCAACTTGGGTATTCCATAAGGGTTTGGATTTTACCAAGCTCAAATTGCACCCAAGTTTTAATCAATAAAGCAGGGAAAGAACGCGGACCTCCATCGTGTGTTTGATGTAAGCTCTTTTGACTCCTGCAGGTAAAATCAAGTAATAGAAGTTATTTTTTATTTTTTTTTGATGTAATAGAAGTTAATTCTCAAGAAAATTCTCCATCTTCTTCTACTTTTGGATACGTGTTGTTTCTAATGGAAGTCCTCAAGAACTTCCAGACCACAATGCATGACACAACAAAGATCTATCTAAATAAGATCATAAAGAACATAAAGAACTGCATAGCAGTACATTTACCTCTAACATTTTGGTGAAGTCTTCTCGGGCTTTTTTCTGTCGAATGCGTCTCTCCTCAGCCTCCTGTTTTTTCCTTTGTCCTAAGTACTGACACAAACAAAAAAAATGGCATTAGGTTATTCAAATAGAGGTTATGAAACAAAGAAAACAAAAGAAAAGAATAAAAGACAAAAAGTTTACCACTTGAACAAATTTAAACAAGTAAAGAGAATCTGGTCAAAATGCCAGCTCTACACAGGGCTTACCTCATGAAATGCCTGCTTCCTCTCTCCAAGAGTTTTAAGCGCACCATATCTCTTGTCATTGATTATCACTCTCATGGCCTAAATTTTTTTGTCCTTCAGAGTCAAATCACACAGATGAAAATAAATAAATAAAATGAAGTATAGCATCTGAGTTACCTGCTCCCAAGTCCAATCAGATTCAACATTTGCAGATTCCAAAAGTGATTTAAACGCATTCTTTGCTTCCTGAAAGAAGAGAAAGTAGTTCTAGATAACCACCTCAAACAGCACTATAATCAATTACAAATGAACAAAGAAGAGATTACTTGTTTGGTAGCATAGACCACAGGTTCGTCATCAACTGTTTTCTCATCTAGTGGAGTAACATTGACTTTTCCAGCAACCGGCATGCCCCTCTTAGCTTCCTGCATGCCACATTAAAATAAATGTGAAACATCGGTAAAAGACCCTAGTGAATTAACACCAACAGACGTACAGAATGTAGTGCAATGTAATTAATACAACCAAACTAATTTTATATGGGATTTCCAAGTCTGACCTTCAAATTCAAAGACATTTAGAATGCAAGTGAACTCTTTAAAACCAAAAGCACACCCAAGTTAAAAAGCACATTTGCATACCTATCCTCAAAAGTTAAAATAATCAAACATCCACTCAATATAAGGGCATCTCAACAAATAAAAGCAATTAATTAGCCAAGCCCATATGGGTAAATCTGTTTTAAGGGTTTCCCTCACAAGTTTTAAACATTGCTCCGTAAGTAGAGAAATCAGATTCCAGCTGTGATCCAGGCATTGCAATCAAGTGAAAAGATCAACTTCTCTGTTGGATGTCATTTAAAATACAATATGCATATTCTAATCGATTCTTTTTAGTTTCTCCAGTCCTTAGCAATGATAACATACAGCAAAGGTCATCATGGATGTTAGCATTTCCTTTATGGCATCCTATTAGATGTTGGCAACAAATAACTGAGACAGAAAAGAAGTACTGGTGTCTAAGAAGCTATGCTATGATAGGCGTGTGGAGTAAGAAGAATTTGAATTTGAATTGCATCATGGATGTTAGCATTTCCTTTATGGCATCCTATTAGATGTTGGCAACAAATAACTGAGACAGAAAAGAAGTACTGGTGTCTAAGAAGCTTGGGAACGTTGACCAAAACAACCACCATTCAGAAACTAAAGACTTCGAGTGCATGAAGGAGCACAAAAGCCTATATAGAAGGATGGGTGGAAAGTGGAAAATACAACTCACAAAACCTGGAAGCGCACAAAAGCCTGTAGAAGGATGGGTGGAAAATACAACTCACAAGACCTACCTCTCTCTTAGGTTGTAACTTAAATGATGATAGTAAACCAAACTTCACGAGAAATAAAGTAACAATAATAACTGAACAATCCAAATACAATGCTTATTAGGCCGGAAGAATAAATTATTCTATGTTGTAATATTTACATGCTTGTCAACTCGCAAACGTTTAACCATGGCAAGAACTTTCAAAAAAAAAGGTTTAACCATGGCAAGCCAAAAAAATAAAAAACATGACACCTCATAAAATAAGCTAATAAGGCTATACCTCCAAATCCTGTGCAGAAGCTCCATCTGCAGAATTTGCAACATCTGGAAGCGATATTTTCTCAATATTACTGCTGCAAAAGAAACAATAAAGGATGAACATAAAATAACTTAAAACAACTATTAGACTACAAGTAGAAGACCAATTATAACCAGTTCATAGTGACCTACTTTGCAGTAGCATTGGAGTCAAATGCCATAGCAGGAACTCCAGCACCAGTTGAAATGACAGTAGGCAAGGGAGAAATAGGAGCTGCAGGAGAACTAAAGGTTGACAAACCAACCGCATTTGGCATTCCCGAGGACGAACTGGAAGAGGTAACAGGAATAGGTACAGGAGTAACAGGTGGTGTTCCAGTAGCAACCGCAGGTGGTGGATTAGCAACATTAACAACAGGTGTCACTAGCACTGGACTAGAAGCTACCCCAGATGTTGTGGAAGATACAGCTTCACCAGATTGCACTTCTGTTGTAGGAGCAGTGACAGCAGTTGGAGCAGCTGTGGAAGGTTCTGATTGGGTAAGCTGAGTTGCTGCCTTCTCAGCTTGTTCACGAGCCAACTGAGAAGTGGGTTCAAAGTTAGGAGAGGAGTAAATAGAAAATTGACCAAACAAAGCAGGATGGTATAAGTAATTAGAATCAGGAAAGGTCATGAATCTAACCTTAAGTTCATCAGGTATTACCCATTTAGATTGCTTTGTGACTTTGTTGTAGTAATACCTATAAAAATTTAACCACATTTGAACTTTAGCTGGAATGAAAAAGACAGAAAAAAAATGCTGCATACACATTACTGAAATAACTAAAGAGATGAAAGTCATGACCCACTTTCGTCCCTCAGGAGTGGTAAATTCCTTCCAAACAGTTGATGCATCAGCCCTCTGAAAAATGAAAGAAGATGATAAGCAAGAACTGAAAATATAACATCCAAGTAAAAAAAAATAGATCAACATAGCATATCTCAGTTTGCCCAGTGCGGAAGCTTCAATAGATAGAATCGATAGTGCAAATAAGAACAGTGATGCAGCATTAAGAATATTTTAAGGCATGAAAAAAGAGCCTCCATGGCTACATCAGCATTAATTGCCATTATTAGCAGAAATTAAATGTGAATCAGGAAAAGGAGATGAACATACAAAGAAAAGACATTTGCTAAAACAAAAATGCAAAGAAATGCAAATTGCAAGCCATCTCTGTGGTTGATGAAAATAATTGACAACAAATACCATGGCAGTCGAATCTAAAGAATTTCCAGATGTCTGAAAAACATTCACTAAAAATATGATCAAAGCTCAAAACAACTGTGCTGCAGAAAAGCACAACATAAAAATTGTAAAGAATCTTATATGCAATAAATGAACTGATAGCACATTTCAAAGCAATCACAGTAAAAGCTTTAACAGTTTACCTCAGAATATACACTGGATGGTAATCACACCAGCATTATAGTTGACTATGAGAATAAAATGTCATGTAACAAGTTAAGGATTCAAAAGAGTTGGTACACATTCAAGACCTCCATAATGAAAAAACAGTCCTGTTATTGCAAAGTTTCAGAACATGAAAATGGCAAAAATATTATGAAAGAAACAGTTGTGTAACTCGTTTATGCAAAGTTCAGAATCATGAAAATGTGTCATCTCATATTTAACTTGGCTAGAATGTCACATTTCCATAGCAACTTTTGAGCCCCACAAGACTTAGGAGAATGCATGTACCTCTGTTCTCGTAAAACACATCATTTAAAAAGTAGAATAAGGTGGAAAGCAAGGTTTCATCTGAGAATACCCCCTTTCTCCCTTATCAGGGATTACATGACAAAATATTACTGGAATTATATATTATTCTAGTCAAAAAAATTGTAATATATTATTGGCATACATGGTGGAATGATCATCCAAGATCATATTAGCAGTGAATAATTACAAAGCAGAAAATCATCATGAGGGTAACACTGTTCAATTCATTATGGACAATATGGTAGCTAGCATGCTGTATGTAGAATTAGACAAGATGGCAGAGGGCAATGCATTTTTTTGGAAGGTAGGACAATACATATTTTGACCATTGACTTTCTCAGCCAGTAACTGTAATGCCGTGCCCCAAAAAATTCCCACATTGCTAGTGGCATTGGAAATTCTCTGGTATATAAGTAGTAGCATTCTTCCTTCTAGCACAAGGCCTTTGGAGAGCAACAGTGAGTTGGCTCGCCAAAACAAAGCCGTGCGGGTCCATGTATAGGTCCAAAGCGGACAATATTGTGCTAGCGGGACGGGTCGTTACAAATGGTATCAGAGCATGGTTCAACTCTCTGTCAGAGGAGGTGGGCTTGGTTGTTGTGTGTGCAGAGCCAGGGACGGCTTTAGCTTTAAAGGGGGTAGATTGTAATACTCTGCCCCAAAAAAGTCCCACATTGCTAGTGGCATTGGAAATTCCCTGGTATATAAGTAGTAGCCTTCTTCCTTCTAGCACAAGGCCTTTTGGGAGCAACAGTGGGTTCGCTCGCCAAAGCAAAGCCGTGCGGGTCCATGTGTAGGCCCAAAGCAGACAATATTGTGCTAGTGAGACGGGTCGTTACTGTAACAAAGAGCAGTTCTGAGAAGTGCATTCTATGCATGGAAATCACCGATAAGATCAAATTTAACAGGGTCCATTGCCTCCAATGCCACCTTAACAACCATATTGTACCAGGATTGTACTCCTGGTATGCCAGTTTCAATGAAAGCTACAGAAGAAGTTGTCCAAACAAAAACCAATTTCACATTGTCAGATTCTGGCTGGAATGTTAAGGTCCTTCAATATTATCCTGAGATTTCACATTACTCATTTCCGTTACGAATATCTAAACCATTTCAGTATGCGGCATTCCTTGCTGCTGAAAGGAAAGTCACAGACCATCCATAAATCAAGATGAGGTAGATCTAACAGCTGGTCAATGCAGAATTAATTGAAAATGGAAAAATCTTGCAAGTTGAAGAGTTCAGACAATTAAACAAACAGTATCCAACGCATCTAAAGCTCAAAAAGTAGAGTGCAAATGCATTTGTCCAATCCATGGTTAAATCAAGCATGATTAGACAACAATGGGTACATAGGGACCACAAGGAGCAAACACGTATAGCCATTATGAAGTTGATTTAGCTACACTACGAGAATTCAAGAGCAAGTTCAACAACTACACCATCTAAAATGACTTTGGTCATCCCATCTGTTCAAACTTCAAAGCTATTATCTAAGCCATCTAAAAAACACTACTGCCTAAATGGTTTAATTGAGGAATCATGATCCGTGAGACATAGCAGCAACATAAAAATTTACACAAAAAAAAAAAAAAAACAGGAAGATTCCTAATTTAAGCTTTCAACATGTTATTATCTGATGAGATCAGCAAAACTTCCCATACTGCAGTGGACATTAATCGAAAGTTTCCCAGTATATTAAAACACAACTAAACCATGAATACCTAAGGACAGCTGAATTTAAAAATGTAACAGATTCATGTTCTGTTAACCTTTTTTTCCCTTTTTGAAAGGTCACCTTCTTATTGAAAGATGTGTTCAGTTAACCATTTGAATGAACTCCAAAATATAATGCAAATGGTTGGCAAATATGTGACATTTATACAAGAATCAAGTTACCAAATTTCATGGATTTGTTTAGAGCACAAAAATGACAGGAAAATATATCACCTCAATCTTATTTTCAACTTGCCACAAGTTTGAGAAATTCAGAACTACATAAACAAATATTCTAGATGCAGTTTTTTTCAATATTTTCAACAATGAAATTGAATTTAGGTGTATGAATATGCATTTCCCATTCTAATAATGAAGAAATAAAAAATTCCAAACAACTTGAGGATCCTGTCATATTAGCATATCTAAATTTATATTAAAAAAAACACTGGGACCCTATCCTGTTGCTCCCATTCTAGAACTGCTGCAAATTCAGGTTGATAGCTATCCCCAACAATGTAGCAGAGGAAGCACAATCTACTTCAAATAGCACGAGTTTGACCCTCATTATCATCAAAGCCATTGATGCCATCATGAGTACAACCATTAAATGATAAACCAGCCTAAGGATATGTACACCACTATCGGTTCTTTATCCAACAAGTAAATTCCCTTCTTAGTTTTGATGGGTGCTTATTTGTTGAAGAATCCAGACCAAGCAGAGGTAGGAACCATTTTTAAAGGCAAAAAGTCCGAACTTTTACAAAGATGGTACCACTGGGTTTCGAGGTGTAATAGGAATGATGTAAGAAGAGAGCTGCTGCCTGCAGGTTTTTATCGAACCTTTGTCTGCTTGCCACAAAAATGAGGCTCAGCTTGATGCATCATCGCAGTGAATTGAAGAGCCTACTATGATTGGAAGTCTTGGCGATACCATTGGAGGAGACTCCTTTGTGGTTACCCAACGGTTGAAGGGTGCTGCCTGTCCCTGGAGGTTTTTAAGACATGGTTGAGGAGGTAGGGAGGTGAGAGGAACACACATTCTCAGGTCTGCAGATGATAGGGCAGACATGAGAGCAAAGTAGAGCCTAACTCTTTGTGAAGAAAGAACCACCCTTTTTTTCGAGTGATAATGAACAACCTTGATGTAATCACTTCGTTTTCTTCTTCATTTTTGTAGCTTCACTGGGTGTGCCTCCTTATGGAGAACCGTTCTTTGGGTGTGTTCATTTTCCAAATTCAATAAAACCGTATCTTAAAAATAAAACTGAATAGTACAAAAAAGGTGGAAAATCTTAGTAAGTTCTCTTGTGGTGTGACCAGATCTCCTGCTTTGGCTTGTGTATTGCCCTTTTTCCAATGGGGAGCCCTTAACATGGCATTGGGGAATATAACTTGGATGCAGAAGCTTTTTATTGTAGAAGAGGGCTCTTCTCTGCCCAGCTTTGCAACTTCTACAGGACTTCCCATTGTTGCAGTTATTTTGGTTTCAAATTTTCAGTGAAACACCTATTATCTTTTTTGAAAGATACTTATTAATGAATGTTCTTAAAAAGATGAATAGGTTCCTCAACAACAGGATGTAGCACAACTAAAAGATGGATGCTCAGGTTGCAACACAAAGGTAATGGGTTTGAAATTCACATGACCATTTAAGAAAAATAAGGACAAGTATTTCTCAAGTTATTAATGAAGTGGCACCCAAATTTCAGTGACACAAATCTTTCAAGTGACATATCAGATGCCCATGCACAAGCACTACAATCAGAAAATTTGTGCTCGCAATCTTTAGGGCATTTTCCATTGAATATGGTCGTAGTCGTGATCCCTTCTTAAACACCAATTTTTGGGCCATCATTCGACAGGCTGACGCAAGAATTTTTGTGGTCAATAATCTTGAATTTGTCAGATCAAAGAGTCCAATTGCAAAAGCTTAAAACCCAAGTAAAATGCACATATTGTTGGCCAAGAATGGGAGGGACAGACCTTGGATATTAACTTTGCTAGCTCAGAGATTGGATATTTGAAGGATTCACAGCAGTTTCCTCCATATTAAAGAATGCAACTTGTATTCGCTGCTCATTGGTAGGGGCAAGAGAAGGGGAGGCGAGCAAGTAGGAAATTAAGTGAATATGCAGGCTCCAATTAGGTCAGGCAAAACGGAGGTTTTCAACTCAAGAAAGCCCATTTCATTTTAGTGTGCTCCTATCAAGTGAAAAGTAGGCCCAACTTATTAACCTTTATAACTGAAGGGAAAAAATGTTTTCCCTCCGAGGATGGGAAAATGATTCTCTTCCCCTTTAGTTCAATCGGCAGTTCTATCATCATCTTGTCCAAAAGAAGTTGCAACTGTGTGTATTGGGTGTTGAGGGTTTAGAAGATTTTTGTATTTTACAGTATATAGCCCTTATTCCTTATCTTTTTTCCTGAAATAATGTATACATTCTTTTCATTTCTGACTAAAAACAGGATATACATAATGCACATTCTCTGCTTGAGCATCCGATAATTCCTAACTATGAACATGACCTGAAAAATAGTTGTCTCTACAAAAGAGAAACAAAAGCAACCGAACTTCTGTAAATGGCTCAATGCAACTACACATAAACTGGTGATGAAATCCCACCCACAAAATATAGAAATCCATAGAACTTCATACCTCGCAAGAAGTAGCACACCTGCACCTGTGGTCACCCTTAAAAGCCATATGAATAAAGTAGATCATATATTGGGGTAAACAGAATCACGCCATGAGCAATGATACAAATGGACAAGTGAAAATTCTGTTGTTGAACATTTATCAATGTATAGAAAGACAACACAATAGAAAGAAAAATAAAATCTTGAGGAAAAAAATGCAGCTGGCTTGATGAGATCAGTTCTCTTGTACAGAACAAGTAGTGTGTCGGTGGCTTATTCAACTAACTATATCAACTTCAGGAGTCAACAATGGATGGAGGTCGACGACGGATACCTGAGTGGCTGAGTACACATGCAGCAGGACCAGTGCAAGGAGTATAGCAAATCTGTTTGTGGAGGGTGGCAGAGGGTGACTGGCACTAGGCAGAGATCTTTAGATGGAGATATCTCATTCTCCCTGTTTGTGGCTTGTAGTTGGTTGCAAGCTTTCTTTAAGCAGAGGGGGGTGGTTAGCGAGGTTTTCATTCCTAAGAAGAAGGATGCAAGGGGGAGTGTGTTTGCTCTTGTTGAAATGGCTAATGGAGGTCAGGCAGAAAGGGCTATAAAGGGTCCCAATGGGAGGAGGTGAATGCTGCATGTTTTGGCAGAAGCCAGAACTCATCTCCTTTGAAGGGGGAATACAACAGTAAGGAGATGAATAAGGTAGCAGAAAATGACCTCTCAATATCAAAGGGCAAAGAGATGTGAAGGAAGGTGAGAGATGAGCGGTTGTGGTGGGTGCACATTCAGAGGTAGATGGTAGTTGGAGGGTTAAAAAATCAGACTCAGATAAAGTCCCTCACCTGAGTACCCTTTCAATTGATATTTATGACTGAACTGGAGGATGGTGAGAAAATCAGAGAGTGGTTATCAAGATCTCTGCTGGTCAGCCCTTTGGGAACCAGCTCTTAGGGTGATTTATCGAAGATCATGGCCAGCGTAGATGTCCCAAATCAGTCTTATTGGGGAGAGATGTTTCTTAGTCACTCTACAAACTGTAGGCTTGAGGGAGATCCTTTGGCGAACAGCAGACTACGGATCTTAGGGAGGGAGAGGGGAAAGGTCGCGTGCAGTGGTAGGAAGGAGGATGACATGATGAGAGGAGAGTGGGAGGTAGGGTTAGTGAATTCAAATACGAAGACTTATAAGGGAATCTCGATGGGAGAAATAATACACATTTAAAGGAGGGCTCTCTCTTCTCCTCACAAGCAAGGAAGCTTATCCGTTTGAGATGGATGGAATGGTTAGTGAGTAACCTTGTTGGATTGTCATTTGGGTTTGGGCTGGGCCAGATATCTCGAAGGCTTATATCTCTCCAGGCTCATGGGCCATATCAACGAAGGTTACCTGACGGTCCAGTCGCCTCCTTCGGTTACAAGAAGCCTTTGATCTAGGTTTGCCAGTTTGATGGGTGTCTCTTGGGTTTCAATAATCCTTGTGTTAGATAGTGGAGAGTTGAAATATTAAGAAACTCGGGCCAAAAAAGAAAGTCACGCTGTATAATATTCCGGTAGCTATCATGTGGTCTATCTGGAAGGAAAGGAACTTAAAGATCTTTGAGAATAAAGCTAGTGAGGAGAGAGAAGTCTTTGAATCGCCTAAGTGGAGATTATGTGCTTGGTTGGCGGCCAATAAGAAATTTAGAGGAACCTCTATGACAGATTTTTATGGGTCTTGGAAGAGTCATTCGAATGGTAGGCCTAGGAGGGAGTGTGGTAGGGTGGTGTAGTCACCTCCCCCACTGGGATTTCCAAATTCAACATGGACGGGGCAGAAAGAGGTAAACCGAAATCAACAGGGATAAGAGGGGTCTTGCGGAATTCGGGTGGCACCACTTCCCGCTTTTTCTCAAAGTCACTTGGGGTTAGAGATTCAGATGAGGCAGAATTACTAGGGATTGGGAGAGCATGGTCTCTATGGGGAGTTTTGGTCAGGGAAAGCTAATAATAGAGGGGGACCCGGAGATTGCAACTAAGTGGCTACATGTTGTAAGCATCCTCCTTGGAAATTGGTTTCAGTAGGACGGAAAATCAGGACATTGTACTGAGGTAGATATGTATCCTTCATGCCAGTCAAAAGATCAACAAGCAGGGTGGCGGACTTCTTAACTAAAATTGGAGTGGATAGGAAGCATGAGAATGTCTTTTTTACTAATTTGTAAAGGTATTGGAAGTTTGGTTGTTTGGTTGTTTGGAGGGTCATCTGTGGTTTATGTAGTCCCTCTTTTATGTTTGGGTTCCCAATGAATTTCTCTTGTAGGTTTTTGTCATTTTGTGGTCATCGGGTATAAGTCTTTATATTTGTGCTTTGTACTCACATTGTCCTTTATTAATATATTTGTTTCTGATACTACTCAAAAAGTAATAAGTACGTCATTCAACATGGAAGTGGCAGTGAATGTGAATGTAAATAAGCATTTTTTATAAGCAAAACTTAAATGAGATTTATTTAGTCAATAGTTCTATAGCCCCCTTCCTTGGGCTTGTGAACCGAACTTTTTCCATGAAGATAAAATAAAAAGGGAGCACATATGCATGTTTGTCTTTTAAGGTGGGGTAGGGGGATTTGGTGGTACATATATCATGAAAACAACCTATCAGGTAATGTGGCAAGAGCATTTCAACAATCTAAAGATAATCAACCTATTGTTGAATCACAATAACAGGAGAAGCATGTAGAAATGAATAAAGTGAACCAAAACAGCTCGGTCGCAGAAAGGTAAAAGGCCCTTTCATTGATAAAAATAAATGGTAAATAGCAATGATTGCCTGGCTTGAGAAAAGTGAAACCCCGCCTTCATAAATGAGCATATAGAGTAGTCGAATATTTCTCCAGGCGTGCCAAAAGACATCTACATAAGAGGGGATGGACATGCAAAGAAACAGAGAATCCACATAAAACAATTTTGATCAATTGAAGTACATATGCAACAATTGTCACAAGAGGGCATGCAATTTTTATAAATTCCATTCATTGGTGTATCAACACGCAAGGGGGATGGGTTTGCTGGACTATATAAAAGAAAACTACTTGATACAGTGACCAACCTCGATTGGGGTCATTAATTCTAAGGGCTTCTCCCAGCTTGATTGTCTTGTCTTTTTGTTGTAATAATACCTAAACATAAGGATGAATTTTAGTTAATAGTGGAAGGGCTAAAGAAAATAAATGAACAACAGCTCTGTAGAAAGAATTTAAGCAGCATTAACTAATCACAACTGGTAAGGAATAAATATATGTAAGTGCCTATTATAACGAAATTCTTATGTGTTGTGTGTGTGTGTGTGTGTGTGTGAGAGATAGAGAGAGAGAGAGAGCAATTTAACAAAGGCATAAGAATGAAATCAAACCCATTGCAACAACAAAAAATGCCCAAAATACCAAAAACCTATTAAATAACAAAATATGATCACTACCTTCTCCCATCAGCAGAAGCATGTTCCTGCCAATCTGATGATGATGGTATAGTGGAGTTTGGTAATGCATTTGACACCTGGAGATTCCATTACAAAATCAAAACAATGGACATATGCAAATTGCTAGCTTTAATAGGTGAGGCAGAATGAGGCAAATGGAAAAAGTTCTCACTGGAGTGGCAGCAGCTGTAACTGAAGATTGTTGTGTAGTTTGTGGAACAGGAGTGACATGAGGTGCACTCTGGCTAGCAGATGACGGCCAAGATTGAGTTCCCACAGGTGTAGCAGGAGTATGAATTTGAGAAATTGGTGGATACTGAGACGTGCCATTCATGCTATTTGGTTGGCCATATGACGTTGCAAACTGAAAATAAACAGTTATGAAGAAAGTTCATTAAAATAGAAGTTTCTCTTGTAAGCAATTCATGTAAATGATAATGGGGAGAGAGAGAGAGAGGGGGTTTTGGGGTTCTTACAGTATATGATGAAGAAAGAGGCATCCCTGGGCCACCTAAACCTGGAACATTATGATTCAAAGGTTGACTGCTTTGCTGAGGCTGTAGCGATCCGGAAGTGATTGGCCTGCTTGAGTGAATGTAAGGCATTTGGATGGCTTGTGATGAAGGTGGACCTTGAGCTGGCTGTCCTGGCCTTGGTGGTAACTGCTGCATCTGTTGAGAAAATTGTGGTTGTTGTACCTGGCCGGAAGACATGCCAACATTTGGTGCAGAAACACCCTGACCAAGAGGCCAGAACTGTTGAGAAGCTGCCGGGATGAATTGTTGTGGTGGTTGAGCAGGAACCATAGGTCTGAACTGCAAGACAAATCGAATTCCAAAATGCATATGCATAAATAAAAAGGCTGCTCGAAGAAAACTGCAAATGGGGAAAAATCACAAAATTCATCTAAAAGAGATGCTTACTTGCATATGCATGGGTTGACCAAAATTCTGAGGTGGACCTGCAGCTCCCACCAACGGAGGCCTAATGGGCTTTTAACAACAAAATAAAAAGCAATCAATCACCCTCATACCATGAAAGTTGTGACCAGACTTAAAGTACATCTTTGAAAAGTGATGTCTACCTGTGCCCCAGATGGTTGTGGGTTGCCGGACATACCTCAAGAGATTCAAATATCTGCAAAGAACTATAAATAAATACGCATGAAAAATGTCTCAGTAGAAAGTTATTTTGCAAACGTGTGCATGAGCTGAAAGGTATGGGAGTTGTAATGTTAAGCAAATCAACCCAACCCAACCCAGATTTATTTCAGGTTGGGTAGATTCACTTAAAAAAAATTCAAGATATACATGACCTAAATCCAGATTTTCCAGATCAGGCCGGTGTGTTGGGTCAAAAATTGCCACCCTATATAGAAGTGAAGCCTTTTTCTTTTATCTTTTTGTTTTTTTTTTCCCTTCTTTTTGGTGAGGTAACACAAAATACAAAGCCTTTTTCTAACCGTCCACATGCCATATGCTGCCAACTACAACAGGATAAGAGGGCATACATCCTGGTGAAAAAAATAATAAGTTGATATATGCCACACAGGGATATCGAGAGGTTAACATTAAACGTACAACAAGGAGGGGGAGCCCACTTGAGGCTTTTATAGAAGGGATAAAGAAAGATGTGGGGGGCTGGAAGATGGAGTAATGGAGGTTTGATAGGGTAAAACTGGAAGAGTATAATTCAAAATTGACCACAAATAGATGAGAATATGGTGTTTTGTGGTGATGGGAGTATAATTCAAAATTGACCACAAATAGATGAGAATGTGGTGATTTGTGGCGATGACGGTGAAACAACAAGAGGGTCAAACACCGATAGTAGAGTAATTGTAAGATGAACTTGTAAAACTCTACTCGATTATTGACAAACACTTTAACATACAGGAAAAAAATAACTCAATCTAGCCTTTGATTACTATAGGATAAATGTTTTTTACCCATCATAATCCATCCAACAGTGATTATGCATCAAATGAACATCAATCAAGATTAGATTTGAATATGAAGAAAATAAAAAATTTAGCAGTTTAAATTTATCTCCAAATGGACCCCACATCAGGCCATACACCCAGGCAGACAGCATACCTGGGTTGACTGTAGTTTTAACACATGAAGAACCGAAAGGATACACAGGAAGCTGGGCTGACAAAGGGTAAACCTCTAAAGACTTCGATCAATGGGAAAAGCAAAACATAATAGAGTGTCGAGTGACAGAATATATTTTTTTGTGGAAGTATAATTGAAATGTAGAACTCAGAACAGCTGACCCATGCCTATAGGAAAAATGACTGAAGATGGTGATTTCATTTAGATATTATAGAATTATAATTCAAGAAAATTAGTCATTCTTTACTTTTTTTATGAAGAATAAGATGAAAATATTTTTTTCTGACCACGACATTCCACCCCCAATTCACTTTCCACTCCAGAATAACTAACATATGGCATAATGATTGCTATAATCATCCTAAATTGCAGCGCTGAGCTACATAATCACACAAAAACCAACCATTACTTTTAAACCTTAGTTAATAAACATTGCCAGTTGTACTGAACTCGAAAGGTAGATGAAATAGATATATTTAAGATTTAACAAAATAATAATACTTTGGCCGCTCGCTATTTTTAGGTCAATAATCAACTAAAAGGAACTTGGGCTGATTACAGGGAATCATGAGACTCTTTCGTTTAATCACATCAGAAAAAGGGAAACAGAAGGGCAGAGAGAAAGTACCGGCGGGTCGGATTTGGAGCCTGAATCCGAGAGCTAGACGAGCAGAGGGGTGTTAGGGATGGAGCGCGGGGAAGTGCCAAAGTAGGGCAGCATATATATAGTAAAAATAATTACATAACTGCCATTGACCTGACTCGTCCGAACTCAGAAGTGATTAGAAAAAAAAAAGTAGGTGATTTTTAATGTATTATTTTATCTATGAAATATTATCTTTACCTTCTATTTAGAGTGAGATTAATCTCTTAAATATATAAAATTGTATTTAAATTTTGTGTATTAGATAAGTTTAAAAGGAGTCAAATTCAAATTGTTTAATATAAAATTATAATAATTAAAAATAAAAGGAAAGTAACTGCGTAATATAACTAATCTTATTAAAAATCCAACAACCTTCTTTTGCTTATTTAAATTATACGAAGCCACTTATTACATTAAACCAACTAAAAATTGAGCTTGAGTTGGGCCATCATCCTATAATACATGATAAGCCCATTTTCGACAAGTTTGGGCCTAATTTAAGCTCCTGCCCATTGGATTTTTTATGGGCTCTCGGAGTTTTTTTTTTAAGTGAGTCGAATTCGCTCAACATAATAGACTCTTAGAGAATTAGATAAACTCAGTTCCACAATATCGGCCAATATTACTCTTTCTCTCTCTCTTGGGCCAAATCTCAACCGAGATTGAGATGTATTAGCCGATGGTGAGATTTTGGTCATATCGGCCGAGATTGAGATGTATTAGCCGATATGGTGAGATTTTGGTTATATCGGCCGAGATTGAGATGTATTAGATGATATGATACGTATCAACCGAATTTTAGACCTCTAGTGTAACATGAACTCTGTCTTATGCTTTTGTTATTAAATCCAATATTTTTAACTTGTAATATGTAATGGGCCAGTTGTCTCCAATCATCTTCAATATATAATATTATAATTAATGGTTCTACTTTCAAAATATTGAGAAAATGAAGAGCTAACACCAAGGGTCAAGATATCGGCCGATACTATTGTATTGCCCGTATAGCCTTCATATTGGCTGATATGATTAATATCGGTATTTAAAAAAAAAAAATCAGAACGGTGATGGGTTCAAGTCAAAATATTGGCCGATATCAACCCAATATCGGCCGATATTTACATTCTCAAATATATATAAAAAAAAAGTTTATTTTTAAGGTTTTCTTATATTTTTTAATTTAGCAATAATAAAATAATACCGATATTAAAAAAAAAAAATACAGAAGAGAGAGAATTATATCTGCCGGAACATTTTTTACACCCTTGGCTAACACCATGCACTTAGAAATAAGATTTTAGCATGAAAATTGGACGTGCTCATAGGTGTTGTAGACAATGTTATGATTTTTTTTTTATACAAATCGAAGAATGTCAAATATGATGTTGACCATGTATTATTATAATAACATTTAATAACTTCCATATGTCCCATCATCTTCTTTGATCATTAATGACAATGAGAACTAATTATCATTTAATTAAAATACACCATGATTTGGGTGAGTTGAGAGACCTCACAGTGTACCTCAATATAATTAAAATCAAATTCGTGTTTAGCTACTTTTACGATTCATGAAATTGAGATAAATAGTTGTCTTCAATTGAAAATAAGCCCTGCATGTGATTTTAACTTAGAAGGAGATCAACTTCACATAAGCTACTCATCTTGGTGATACTTGTGTTCATACAAATCGCATGGGAAATTGGTCTAAAGTTCATGTAGTTAAAATTCTATCTAATCATATATTTCAACTTTCAAACTAATTTCAATATTAAATGAGTCAATCTTCGATTTTGAAATTCACACATCATGCTCAAAATAAACAATTTAAACATACAAATACTTTATCAAACTTATAAGAATTAAAGTTTTGAACATCAACCTTGAAATGGCCAACAAATATTGGTTGATTCAGTCTTTATAAGAATTAACCCACTCATCTTGGTGATATTTGTGTTCATACACATCTCCATTTATGGGAAATTGGTCTAAAGTTCAAATTGTATTGTTAAAGTTCTATCTAAGCAATATTTCAACTTTCAAACTAATTTGAATATTAAACGATTCAATCTTCGATTTTGAAATTCACACATCATGCTCAAAATAAACAATTTAAGCATACAAATACTATATCAAACTTATAAGAATTAAAGTTTCGAACATCAACCTTGAAACCTTGAAATGGCCAACAAGTATTGGTTGATTCAGCCTTTATAAGAATTCAACCCACATTTCAAGAGGGTTCGGGTTATCGGATGCTGACCCGACCCGTTCAGACCGCTAACGTCACTGGTGCCTGCAAGAATCGGTGAGAAGGCAAATCCTATCTTTATTTCTTTTCACGGGTCTTCTTTCCCTGGCAACAAAGTGCGCACAGTAGCATGTTACCAGAGAAAGGACGATGATCGGAGAAGCCTATCGCCGTCGAATTCGGTCGCGATAAAGGCCATCAAAACGTGCAAAATCGTTATACAATTGAATCACCATGGCATCAGAAGCACACGATCGGCACCACCACCTCCACAAATTCCCCCACTCAGTTTCCCGCCTCATTCAATCCGTCTCCTCCAATTTCATCTCACGCTTTCCTTTCAACAACAACAGCAGCAGCAATAACAATTTCAACAAGAAAGTCTCAGTTCTCCATTCTTCTTCTTCTTCTGGCGTCAAAGTTCCCATCTTTTTTGCCGACGCACCCGTTTTTCCATCCCCAACTTCGCTCGCTTTCTCAAACGACCAGAACAGAAGCTGCAGCATGTCTACATCAGATGCCACTTCCCCATCGGCACCGGCAGCAATTAAGAGCATGTCCTCACCGGGGTTTCCATCGAGCGTGCGGATCGACGGCCTCAATCCAAGTTCCAAAGGTGGGCCCGCTTTCGTGGGACAGGTCTTTAGCATGTGTGATCCTTCCGGCACGGGTCTCATGGCTGTCACCACCCACTTCGATATTCCCTTCCTCTCCAAAAGGTCAGAGAGCATTCTCATATTGAATATCTCAACTATTGATTCCATCACCACCAGCAGCGTCATTGCAATTCTTCCTATCTAGTTGGAATTGGATTTCCGAGTTTTAGGTTTCCACTCTACCCTATTTAATTTATCATGCTCAGCTGCAAAGGCTCCTTTAAGGAAATACCCCAACACTAGGTATGAATGTACTGTACACTTGACACCAAATGATGTAGCATATCTATGCAACCCATAGTTGCCAATTCTGTTTCGAGGCTGTTTTGATTTGCCTCCAAAAGAGTAAGCTTCACCATTTCGATGTTCCAGTTGAAAAAGACACTCGCATTTTTTTAAATAGAGAAATAAAAAGTTGCAAAAACGGCAAAATGACTGGATAGAAAAACAATAACCAGATATAGAAAACACACATTCAAAGAGAGAGAGAGAGAGAGAGAGAGAGAGAGAGTAAAAGAGTAATTATATTAAATTACTAACAAACTGAAGGAGACGAAGTGATTCAATTTATAACGAGAATGAATATATTTGCCCAGTTGAAACGAACACTGCCCTGTCTGGCCAAAAGACACATCACACATGTTCATCCATTTCAGGTGAAACAGATCAAGACATGTTGAGACAACCAAAACAGTCCGAAATGGATCAAGTCAAATGAAAAATTATAGGAGATTGGGAGGGCATTTCACTTTTGTAACATGGTGAAATGAAATGTTTCAGCCTGTTTTGGCCCCCAAAAGATGAAATTGATAACTATCATGCAACTGTAGATAGATGGGAAAAATCAGTATGGTGATGATGTTATGTTGTTTCAAGGAAAATAAGAATACAGACTTTATTTTCTTTGTGACTTATTTATGAAAAGAGGTTTTTGCACAACAAATGTTGGGTTGTTGATATATGGTTCCTGTAATGGAAGAGAGAGAGAGAGAGAGAGAGAGCACAACAATTAACCAATTGAACAGATAACTTCTAGGTTGAATTTAAGTAAAAAACATTTTTTACTATATAAATCCACAAAAAACTTGGAAAAACTTGTTGGCAGGCTGATTGAATTTGAATCATTCTAGGGTTTTTAAACCTTGGTTAAAGTAAAACCCTGTAATGGACAATTTGTTCTATTGCAACCGATTGCAGGCTATGTGCTCAACTGGTTACACAACAACCAGTTTGTGGGCCATCTGTTTTTTGTTTTATTCTCCTATTTGAAGGATATTCCTTGGGGTTTATCATAATCCCTTTATCACAACGAGATCATAATGAGGATATACTGCCTTATTTTCAAGTTAGAATTCATCCAACTATCTGTCATTCTGAGTTGGAATCATTGGACTTTTATGAAAAATGAATCATCCTCGACCTGTCCATCGACAATCATATGAGAATGAGAGAGAGAGACAGAGAAAACTAAAAAAAATGCTGAGAAATATAAAAATCTAAAAAATACCAGAGAACTAAGATGATATTAGAATAAGAATGTAACAGAGAAATGGAAAATAGTAAATTTTATGTTAGGATTTCTTTGTTCTAATTTTTATGGAATTAGAATACAAAGATAAAAAAGTAAATTACTGAAGAGAAGAAGAGTACTTGTTGGTTGCTTTCTGCTCCAGGCGCTCCCTGCTGTACTCCAAGATCTCTCTCTCCCTCTCTCTTGTATGGGCTATGCCCTAACCTTTCTCTCTTTTTTAGCTCAGGAGAAAAGAGAGCTTACTCAAGGGCAAAAGGGAAAGGGATAAATCTGGAAATTCATTAAAATAGAAAAAATCTTTCATATTTCAGTCAATTGAAACACCCTATCTTGTCTATTTTGGCCAAGGCACAATGAAACACGCTGAAATGGACAAAAAACTATGAAGTAGTCCGATATAGCAAATGAACAATTAGAAAGGAACATTTGTGCCCGTTTTGTCTGAAATGGAATGAAATTGATAACTATGAGTGAGAGAGAATTTGTTTATGGGGCAGCAAGAGGGAAACCTGGGGCAATAGGGATATGGTGCTTAGGAATCATGAGGGGACTATTTCCATTGTCTTCAGTGAGTTGGTGAGAGTTAGGGACTCTAATGAGGCGGAAATCCTTAGCATTAGGAGAGCTTTGACCATCTGGAAAATGTATTTCGTATGGGTAAAGAAAACTCATAATCGAGGGGGATTCGGCAAATGCGATTAAATGGGCTAAGGTACAAAGGCGTTCTCCCTAGAGACTGATCACTCTGGTTAGGGAGATTAGGGAGTTGGTTTTAGGGTTCGAGGTATCATTTGTCTAGATCGGCCGAACATCAAATGGAATGGTAGACTATTTTGCCAAGCTTGGTGTTGCGGATCTATCCTCTGATGTTTTCTTCCTCTGAGTTAGGAAGATCCCTTTTTTTTAGGAGTTGTTGTTTTTACTTTTTATTTGATTGTATCTTTTCTTTTCCTTTTCCTTTTTCGGTCTAATCCTTTTAGACCTTTTCCTAGCTTTTGTATTTGTACCTTTTTTCTTTTAATGAAATTTCTTGGTTACTGCACAAAAAGAAAAAAGAAAAGAGAATTTGTTTATGGGTTGCTGGGACTCTCGTGAGATCAAGCCTGTTACCTTGGGCTTTCTTAATGCTTCAACCATTTTATTGCCTTGTAAGCATAGTGGAAGTTCCATTGAGTACACAAAAAAAATTTGTCCTTCATTTGCGTTAGGTGCTTGTTGAATTATACCTAAGCTTTTCTCAGACTTAAGCATTAATCTGAAACACGATTATTATTCAAATACTGTTAGGTGAGGAGAATAGTACAGTGGATATTGAGTTTCAAAAATATTTTATGTTGCATGCATCATTCGCAGTTGGACCAAGCTCATTTTGTATTATTCAGGTTTTTCTATTGACTCCAGTCCCTTTCTGATTGTAGAACTCCGGAGTGGATCAGAAAGATTCTTGCAATGGTTAGCAAGAATGAGAAGAATGGGCCTGTGTTCCGTTTTTTCATGGATTTAAGTGATGCAGGTAGGTTTAATTTTCTAAATCAGATTTTCTTTCTAGTGAAGCTGTCTTTGGAAGGCAAGACTTCTAACAGTTTTATTGCGTTGTTTATTTATTTGACAATGACTGAAAATATTATGAATGTAATAAAATATTTGCACATGTTTGGAAGTTAGAATTATAGATATATGAATGATGATGATGAGTGGAAAAGTAGAGTTCAAAAAATTGACTCTAGATAGATGGGAGAAAGGCTTTGATTATGATAACTATAATGTCTAGATGTCTGAATGCATTCGCTCTTGTAAGTACTATGGGGTGATAATATTGTCATTTCACTCATCATGTTTTATAATTTGATTATCATTAAGGCTATTTTGGGGCATTTGTTTCTGGAGATGCTATTATTTTGTCATGTTTATAATTTGATTACCTTAAATGAACTGGGGGCCTTCCATTGAAGGGGGTTTGCTTTACACGTTTTAGCGTATCTTATGGGAAGTGTGTCTATACTTTTCTCGTTGGACTGCAATTGAAGAGATGATATCACTTGTTGGGCAGGTCCATTGGCTTCTTTTGTAAATCAAATTGATTTGCTTAATTTCATTTAGATCAACAAATGAACAATATCTTATCTTATTTAGAAAAAATAGACAAATGGACGATATCTTACAGAGCAGAGGCTTATACCTCATAGCATTGTGATCACTTGCTAGATATGTGAGGTCATTGGCTGAACCAATGGAGATATTTTTTTCTCAAGTGTGAAGCACTGCTAACTCTGGCAGGTGGCCAAACATGGAGTGCATGGATAAAAGAAGTGCCTGGGAGGGATATTGGAGTCTAATTGTTAGTGCTGTGTGTAGGATATCTCCCATGTTTTTTGCCAAGAGCAGAGGGATATTCTTGTACACCATTTTAGCACAGTTGTTCTATACTATACTATGTAGACCTATCTTTTGATTACTTCCCTACATTTAATTTACAGCAATGAAAAATGAAATCCATTTCTTAATATAATGAAGATACATACTGGTGTGGTTGCAGATATGGATGTGGCTTTTTCTCTTTTTGTCATCCTATTTATTAACAATAGATGAACAACTATAAACCATTCGAAAAAAGAAAAAAAGATAAACAACTAGAAGAGGTAGTACTTGCCTGTGATGTATATATCAAAGATGGATGTTTGGAGTAACAAGAAGAAACAGAACGGAGATTTAAGTATTTTTTTTACATAAGATAATAATCTACAGGTGGGTCCTATACAAGCTCGTCCTAAAAATGTTGTTTGAGATGGTTTGGGCATGTTTGTATAGGACTAGAAAGTAGAAACAACCACAAAATGAAGAATCTAACTGTTGCATTCACAAAGAACTTGGAGAAATGGGACACCTAGAACAACCTTGGGTAGAGCAAGTTAAGTGACTTGCTAGATTATGGAATGTCATAAAACACAACCATAAATAGTCTTTAGTCTGAACCATTTCAAAAAATGGAAAAAAAGGAGAACAAAAAAGAGGCTTTAGTGTGAAAAGTAGAACTAAGAAAGCCAACATTAGATAGATGGGATGGGCTTTAATGATGATGATGGTGATGTTGCTGACAACTTGAAACATTTGATTTTTCCAATTGCTCCATTACACAAAGTGAAACAAGTTTTGATAAAGCCCATTTTGGCTGCACAAGTGTTTTAGTGAGGTTATTGTTGGATCAAAGAAGGTTGAAGTTTCTTTGAACTTGCCTTTGTTTCAGCTGATTTTTTATTTATTTATATGCTAACGTAACCTTTATTTAGCATTAGAGCAACTATGTTTTCGTATATATTTCAGCATAATTGATTTTTAGGAGAAATAATATAATACTGTTACTAACCATGCTAGTAATTTCATTATCATTCAGGAAGAAAACCACCATGTTAAGTAATGTTCAGCAATGGCAAGAAATCTTTAGCACAGTTGGCAACTGCACATTGTTGTAACATAGAGATTTTAAGTATGTGACCACTTAAAAAAACCCAAAAGCATAGTAATTATTTTATTTTTATTGTTGAATATTTGTGCTGCTGGGTTGAAGTACATTTATGGCATGGCATGAAGTCTGTATTCTAACATATTGAGTTGTGCTCTCTGCTAGTTACATATGTGAAACGGCTGAATATTCCAACTGGCATGGTGGGTGCCTGTCGTCTTGATGTAGCATTCGAACATTTTAAGGTATATCTTTGATGGGTTATCTTATGGACACTTGTGATGTTTATACTTGGTAGAATATCTGTGAAATCTTAAAATTGGGATCATCATTTCTTAATTTGATTTAAACTGTTTGTATTGGTTCAATCATATACCGTTTCTTTGGACTAGTTCTAATGTTTATCATTTGTAATGCAGGAAAAACCTCATATGTTCCAATTTGTTCCTAATGAGAAACAAGTAAGACATAACGTCTCTTTTGAATTATCATCATTGCAAGTTTTCAATATTATTTTGAGGCTTTGCAAGTTCTGGTTTACCTCTCATCCCCACTCATGGATAGTTTCCGTCTTTCTGCAATCTGACAGGCCGCTTCTCACTGTATTTCATTTGTCTCTTTCTCCAAGTACCTTATATTTGCAACTCCCTAAGCTGTGTGGCTATGGGTGCGAGTGTTGGAGTCCGATACATGTGCAAAGTGTCGGACTGGGCAAACCAGAAAAAATAGAACATGGGGACATGCTCCATATTTACATAAAGTTGAATCTAACTTTATTTTAAATGAAAATAAGGTGCATAAATAACACTCGTCATCATCATCATCATCATCAACAACCAATATCTTATCTATCTGGGGTTGATTTTATGAGTTCTTCCCCTCCAATTGACCCTATCATAGAGCATACCTTCAGTCACTCTACAATCAAATGTATTCTTTTTATCCCTTTCCTCCATATTTTCAACTGTCGTCCTCTCCTCCTAGTGCCTTCGATCTGTAGCCTCTTGACTCTACCCACTAGTGCAAAAATAACATTATAAGAAAATATTGTACTAATTTTACTCTAAACAATTTAGTGACAAAGATATTTATATTTTAATTAGGTTTTAAGAGGAGAAAGATGTTGTAATATTTTAGTAATCTTGGAAAACAATGTTAAAAAGCACAGAGGAGTCCATGAGGAATGAATGTGCGTGTCCGACATGGGTGCAAGTGTTGGACACAGGTGCATCTGACATCTTGAACTGTCCCTGCAACATAAGGCAACTCTTTAGTCATGTGCAAATCATCTTGACATTATTCCTTGAATTTTCTTTTCTATAGAAAGCATTCATAGATTTCTTCTTTTGTTCTCGTTCCAAACTCTATCCTTCCTCTTTCTTCCACACATCAACCGCACCACACTTTATCTTGTCGTTTGCTGTTGTCAACATTCAGCTCTACATTGTGATGATAGTCTAATTTCTATGTTATAAAATGTCCTTTTGTATCAAAATGGCATTGGATGATACCATACTAGCTTGCTTCCACTTTTCCCACTTTGCACTAATTCTATCTAAAACATATACATCTGTCTGCCATTCATTTTATATAATTGCGCTCTCATATCTCCATAACATATGGCATTACTATGCATATTGATCTTTAAGAAGAAAGTTTCTACTTTAATGTATTAGTATCATCATTTCTTTGTTGTGTTATGGCTCACAGGTTAGAGAAGCCAATAAGCTTCTTAAGAAAAGCTCACGGAGGTATAGGAGAAGTCTGAAGGGAGTTCCTGTATTTACTGCACAAAACTTAAATATTGCTATAGCTACAGTTGATGGAATTAAGTGGTGTGCTGCTTCTCTGCTTATGCTTTTTTTTTAAAAAAAAATCCAGAAATTGCTTAGTAGTCATTTTTTTTTGGCTTATTTGTATGTTGGTGCCTGATTAATTGTAAAAAACGTCCAAGTTCCGAATAACTCTAATTTTATCCTAGGTCTCTATCATGCCAATACATGAGTAGTATTCTGAGATGATGGGATCATGAGTTTTTGTAGGGCCATCTCAAAAAAGAACATAAAATTGGTTCACAAAGGACAGACTGTAAAAAGTAATGGCTATTAAGTTGTCTTCGTCGTCATCATCATCATAGCGGCAAAATCCCATCTATATTTGGGGTCGGCTTTTCAATCATTCAGTTAATCACTCCACTATCGTGGGCTTTAACAACTATTAAGTGTGAAGTTAAAAAACAACCCTATTCATCAGTGATTTTATGAAAGTCTTATAGTTTCAGAATAGTCCCTATTCATGGGTATGGGACATGAATATCCATGCAGAGTTACAGACAATTCCTGCATATGCAATGCTTCAGTTTAGCAATATTTACCTTATCGTTTAACATTTTCATCTTCAGACAGTTAGCATACTATGGAAATTTACCTTTTAACTTCCTAACCTATTTTTTCAAGACCTTGCTGTTATTTTTATTCGGGTTTTCCATCTAGTGGTAGTCCTCACTTGGTTGTTGCTTGTTTATCATTTTCTGTAGGTGCACTCAGTAGCAATGGTTTGTCATTCTCTGTTTCTCACAGATAGCTTTTCTCTTTGTCAGGTATACACCATATTTCTTCGACAAAAGCTTGCTAGATAATATCCTTGAGGCTTCTATTGACCAACACTTCCACACTTTAATTCAAAACCGACATATGCAACGGCGCCGAGATGTGATTGACGACAGCTTGGCAGCAGAAGTAATTGAAGAGAATGGAGAAAGTTTGTTTGAGCCTCCAGAGGTACTATGCTGAAACATACATGGACAATTCATTGGCTGCTTCCTAAGATTCATTTGTATCTAATTTGTAGATTAATTAAAAGAATAATGCATAAATGCATTTTTTTTCTTTTGAGCACCAATAAGGTGTATATCATTTTGTGATGGACACTGTAAAACTTAATTGCAACTATGGGGATGTGAAGATCTTGGTTTTAATCCAACAGTGAACAGAGTCCCATTTTGATCCAATTCAATGAAGCTCGCAGGAAGTTTTGATCCAATGGTTTGCTGTAGTCCTTCCCCACAAGGTCCATGATGTAAATTCTCTTCACTTGTGTCACAGCTTATAGTTGAACAAGTCTACATCGGGCAGTCCACAATTTATCAAAGATAGACGATTTTATCACTTTTTTTTTGAAAGGTGACTTCAATATTAAGAAAAAATTACAAGAACGCAAAGGCAAGCATAATAAGCCCACCAAAACGATCGCTTTTTGGCGGCTTTTTCTAAAAAGGCCCCTATTTTTGAATTAATTTGAAGAAAGCCCATATGTTTTTTATAATTTTAAAAAGGCCCCTAACTATTGATAAAAATTCAAAAAAGGTCCCTTCACCTTAGTTTATTAATGGTAAATTGATTTTTTCTTTGAGATTTTTTTAGATGCATGCCGTAGGGTACACTTGGGGGTCAATACCACTTAGTAAGCAGGGTGATTGATGTTGTAGATGTAGATATGATTGTATTTCATATTTTACATGTGTTTTTTTATATGGTTGACTTGTCGTTGGCATGGATTGTAACATATTTTCTTTTCTTTTCCGTCGCCTTGATTGGCTCCTTGTACTATATATATTCATGTATTTCCTATTGGAAATACAAGCAATACCCCACATAGAGAATTATCTCTCTCTCTCTCTCTCTCTCTCTCTCTCTTCTTCCCTTTTTCCATTACATTCTTTCTCTTTTCTTTATTTTCAGTCTAACGATTGAAAAATAATTCTTATGGATTAGTAGCATCTCAGAAACCAACTAAAGTAGGCAATTAGAGTATTAGATTTCAAGGCTAAAAAATCAACGATGACAAACAATTTAAATTTCAATCCAATAGTGTGAGTAGCTTGGTTATGATCTAATTAGGAGTATGCCAAGTGCACAACATATAATTAATGTAAAAATGGAAAATGGATGAAAAAACTATCTCAAGAGGACTCAATATAATACTTAACATGGTATAAACCATGTGCTATAGGCATAAATAAATGGTCAAGGGCCTATTTAAAACTTTTATTAAAAGTTAGGAGCCTTTTTAGAATTATGAGAAACTTAAGGGCTTTTTCAAATAAATTCAAAAGATAGGGACCTTTTTAGAAAATCCCTTTTTGGGGATGTAAGAAAGTTCTTTAAGAGAAGAAAAGATGCAAGAAGCTGCACAATGTAAGAGTGTTAAAACCTTTTTAGTAGGATATTATTCACTTTTACCTCGTATGGATCATCCAAGGAAAATTCAAATCATTCATGCTAACCTGCATGCGGGGCCTACCCATTTAGATGGGTAGGTTTAAAAGATCATTGCTTAAATAGGGTGCCTAAAAATCACCTATAAAGCTATGTTTCTTAAGGTCTAAAGATTCAGTTTTATCCGACGGTGCAAGATCAATGGTCCATCCAATTCAAAATGGGATCAAATTGGGTAAGGATCCAATTCATAAGGGGTAGGTAGTTGTGAGGGTGGGGGGAGGACACTTACGCCCGATGGAAGAAAATGAAGACCAATTGGACGAAATTGTGGAATTAGCTCGAGTTCCATGACAAATTTTATGGTGTAAAGAAGAGCCTTTTTGAGGGTCTAAATGGACCTAAACTTGCAAAATGCAGAGCCCGTATCAAGGATATATGGGTTAGAGCCTAATTTGACATGTTTTGGGCCTAAAACCCCACTTTTATAGGTCCATTAGTAAGGAGCTAGGAGGAGGGACGAGATAAAGAGAGGATAAGCTTTCACATCATCATCCTGATCTCTTTGGAACCAATTTAGCAAAGGAATCATCTCTTTTTTAGAAGGCTCAGGCACACCTCCTCAAGGATTTTTCTAGTTTTTTCTTTTCTTTTCTTAGTTCAATGACATGTAAGGCTAGAATCGATAGATCAAGGAGTGATGCCACATGACACTCATCCAAGTAGTGCCATTGGTGTAATTTTTTCTTTTTCAAAATTTTCATGATAAATAAAGGAGCTATGGGTGACCATAGGCATCCAAGTTTCAATTATTCTCTTTGCTTTGTGCAAGTAAGTTATCTATCTCTTCTATGAGTTCTTTTTATTTCTATTTTAAATTCGCATTGAATTTAATTATTTTGTTCATACAAATTTAATTCTAGTTTCATTTTATGTCCTATTTCAATCCTCATGCTCGTTGTCATATTAGAATCTTCTGCTCACTCTCAATTGTTGCTACCAGGTTCAAGAAGTGCTTGATGAAATGGGGCACCCTGGTATTCCATTGAGTGTCATTTCAAAGGCTGCTGAAATTCAGTTACTTGATGTTGTTGATAAAGTACTCTTGGGGAACAAATGGTTAAGGAAAGCCACAGGCATTCAACCAAAGTTTCCTTATCTGGTTGATTCATTTGAAGAAAGGTACCTGCTACTTACTGCATTGTTCAGTATCTTATGGATTATTCTACACCACCTTTCCCAAAAAACAGAAGAGTTCTGGTTATTGTAGATAAGAAACGAAAGTTGAACCTGCTAACTGGTTAAATAAATGAGCTTATTTGTGCTGTGTTGTAGTAAATAATGTGAGATAAGTGAGTTCAGGTTACCACCTGTTGTTGGTGTCCTTTTCCATCATGTATGTTGTATCATTTCTCTTCAGAAATTAAGGTTGTAATGTGAGATATCTAAGAAAAAAGTATTTGGGTATAATCATTCATTCTTTTTTTTTTGAGTTGTAATAGAATACTTCTGATAGAAGAAAGAAAGAGGAGAATAATGTGTCTGCCTATAGATTGGTCCGAGACTAATACCTGCGGGGTAGAATAGATCTGTCATATATTAACAGGTTAATTGGCCATGATTGTGATGGATGCTTGAACTTCGATTCAGTTCTGTTTTGCTGTTGCTCAAATCTTGCATAGCTCTTCATTCATTTTTATGAGTTCTGTTTAGGATTTGCACCACTGCGTTGGTGTTATTGATTCTTTCTTCTGGTGTATGGTCTAGACTTTTCTCCTTAATGAAGTGGCCGTTTTCCCAAAAAAAAAACCCCTTTATACACAACCTTGAATTATTAAGGACAAGGCTGATAGACTTTTCAAAGAGAAGAAAGGGGAAAATGGCAGAGAACAACTTGTCGCATACCCAGCATGCTTTTCACTAGATAATTTGTGATAAAATGAAAAATATTTTTTTAAGAAGTAAAATAAAGTGAAAGTATGGAGGAGAAATTTTCTATTGTTTCAGGTATACCGACTCAAACCACCACTACCACCACCACCTTGTATCAACAATGAGTGCCTTCTGATTGGGTGATGGGCTTTGTACACCAAACAACTGTTGATGAAGCCCAAAAATGCTTAACTGACAATTTTCCACAGCATGCTAATTGAGGAAAGCACAAAGTGGAATAAGATTTCCCATTGGGTGGATTCTGGTGTCACCCACTACCATAAACCTAAATTGTGAAGTCCAAAATGGAATAAATCACCTATTGAAGATTTTGTTGCTTTAATGGCATCTGCAATTAGAACCATTTAAAAAAAAGAGCATATCTTTTCAATATTGCAAGATATGCTCGACCCACAACAGTGCAGGTCGGATCGACAATATATCTCGGATGGTCAGGCTCCATAGAGCCTAACAAAAGGCATGGTCACTGAGGAAACAACTTTCACTTTCCTAGGCTCTTATGTATTGCCAACTTTGTCAGTATGGCATGATTCGGAATTAATCCCACTTTGAATGCTGACTCTTGGTTGTATTATTGCTTCACTTGAATGAAACCTTTATCATTTCCATAAAAAAAAACAGTGAATAGAGTTAAGAGATTTGATGTTTGTGTCAGTCTTGAATGTGATTTCTTCAATTATTGTTCAATGAACAGTTGCTCATGTTCATCTCTGTCATTTAGTATAATCAAGTGATGGACTCTAATGTTGGACCGATTTCATTTGCCACTAGTTAAGTGTGTACATGTGAAAGCAAATGCCCTCAAATTTTGTCATTCTCACATCATGTCCTGCCCATGTTGGATCAATGCTCTGGGTTCAAACAAGTCATGCATCCTCTTCGGAATTAAGATATTTATTTAGAAGCTTTCATGACTTGGGGGGCACTTTAAGTCCAATATAGCCAATGCCTTCTTTTTTTCATGGAGTAATATGGCCAATGACTTTCTAACCAACAGAATCCATTGAGGGAGTAATTGTACAACAGTCTTTGAAACATACACTGTTGATTCCTGTCTTTTTGTCCTTGGTGACCATTATTTTTTTGTCCACATTTCTATGGAAACTATGCAATTATGCTTAACTTATTAGCATCATTTGCATTCTCGTGTGTCATGCTGATGGAAGATTGTGTTTTCAGGAGTGCAGCTTCCTTTCTAAGGGCAATGGAGTCAACCAATTCTCCCACCAACTCAGAAACAGGTGTTATTAACAGCAGACAAGACTCAGAAGCAGCTGTTGATAGTAGCAGACGTGATTGGCAGCTCAGTGTGTCAGAGCCCAAGGCAAAGGAGAGAGCCCACGGTGATCAAGGCAATAAGACAATTGCCCATGATTTTCACTTTCCTTTAGGGAACTGGTTTTTAAATCCATTGTCAAAACTGCTCGGTAAACAGCAAAAGCCAAATGATGACCCATTCAAGTCCAGTGGAGTTGACACAAGGTGCAACATTGTTTGTAATTATCTTCTGTTATATGTAATATGCTTTTTTCTTTTATACGTTATTTTTCTCTTTCCTCTAATCTCTTTTCCCTTACCAGAATGACAAGTGCAGATGGCGAATGCATAACCCAACTCCCACCGAACCCTCTCCTTCCGAAGATAACAATGGTTGGGATCTCAACAGGTGAGGGTGGGCAGATGAGCAGAGCCAACTTGAAAAAGACCATGGAGGATCTAACAAAAGATTTGGACCAGACAGGTCAGGGTTTTACACAACAAAACAAAGAGAAAGACCCTTTATTCGTTGCAAATGTTGGTGATTACTCCGGTATAATGAAGGCGAGCTCTGCCTAATGGTGAGTGTGCAACTGTATAGTAGAAATCATTTATTGCATTTCACTCAAGTGTTGTTTAGGTGTTGTATGTCACAGAGCACTAAGTTATGCTTGTTTGCCCCTGTATCCACATGAGGTTCAAATGTTAGGTTGGCTCATGACGTGCCAAATGGTTGTATGATTTTTTTTTTTTTTTAATATTTGAATCTATCAAGTTAGGGGCTAATTGTTGACTTTTCCAGTTTTGGGTATTGACGAGCAAAATGCTGAGTCTATAATGACATTTCCTCGGATGGTTCTTCTTCACTTGTTCAATGGACCACAGCTGCTTTCCCCCCTTTTTTCATAGTCTGTATTGCAGAGAAATCCATTAAAATTGGTGGTGGCAGATTTGGTAGGTGGTGTTTGTTGGCAAAAGTGAAATTCAGATGTGGAGCATGATTTCACTGAAGAACAAAGATGAAATGCACCAATCCTAACTGGGAAATATCCCTAAATGAAACAGTGCCAAATGATATGACCCTTGGCGTAGGGTCCATCTATTTTTTCCCTTTCCACCATCTAAAAAAGAAAGGAGAAGAATAGCCCATCTGGTGTTTGTAGCTGAGTTTTGTATTTCGGTGAAAAATGAAATATCAGGCCTTTCATGGGTCAAAATTTTTGGCTCATATTTGAGGCTCATTTTGGTCCTATCTATATTTTTTAAATTCATAATGGCCGAAATTCCTTAATTTTGTCTCAGATCAGATTTGTCGTAGATCTGAAAAAACTCAAAAAATAGCAAAATTTGCATATTGGTACTTCGACGAACTCGACATCATTTCCCCCCTCAAATTTGCTTGTGTAGTTCCCTTTAAATATAAGATTAGTGCCTCCTGATTTTGATATGTGGTGGTAATTGAGCCATGTGAAATGCTGTTGGTTTGTGGTTTCTCTCTCAGCGACCAAAATCAGGAGGGTCTAAAATGGCATTTGGTGTTTGAAGGAATAATTTTGAGAGAGAGAGAGAGAGAGATTAAGGGACATGTTTTGTTGGCTAATCATTGCTTACATGTATCTGAACAAAAGAAAAGGTGTGTGTGTTGATGCTTTCTCCCTCCGAACACCAAATGCGGTCAAAAGTGAAATGCCGACTGCTCTATACCACATATAGCCTTTTAATTTCTTTTAATTTTTGAGAAATGATCCAATGCTGTCCTTTTTATATTAATAATGATTTAAAATGATGTTTGAAATATATGATTTTATCTTTTAAAAAAAAAAATTAATAAAAAATACATATAAGTATTTCTAGTTTCTAAAGTTTATCATACTTCTTTTATTTGACCCATCCAATCCAATGGTGAATCCAATAATTTATAAAAATCTTAAAAAATATATACATGTATCTTTGCATTCAGAAAGTGATGAACAGTTTAGACTAAATAGACTGGTAGACTCCACACTAAACAGTGAGATTTGAAGCCCTTAGCATTAAAATGATATTAACTCAGTTGAAATATTATGTGTTTTATTTAAAGATCCAAATATTAGTTGACAGTTAAAATAATCAAATTGATATTTATTGGGTCTCTATCCAGGGATATGATATTTTGTTTATAAGTTTTGTACCAATTAGTATAACATGCAGTATAGACATCTACAAATAAAAATACTGAGAGAAAGTATTTATTGAAAATTTAGTTTTATTGCAAACTAAATAAATAAATATTTATTTATCATACCAATTGAATTTAAATTTATAAAAAAAATTACAATTTTAAACGTCTTAATTTACTGTTAAGTGAGCCACGTACCAAAACCTTTACGTAGATTGTGACACCCATGAACATTTCACCATCCATACTTTTAACCAATCTATTTACATGGATTCCTACCACTTTGTGGTAATTCAAAATACGAAGTAGTGGGCTCCACTTAGAGAGCATAATTGTAAAAAAAAAAATGTTGCTTGTTGTTGCATATTATGGGGCATAAAGGTCCTTCCTCATAGTGACACGTGGTGGGCCACGATGGGGGTGGACCCCACTATACCCAATTCCTTGTGGTGTATCCCTTTTATCAGCTCCAGTGACCTCCACTATAAAGTGGATTCGTAACTTGTAAAAGTGACCAGCCCCTACAACAACAAACTTGTACAGAACAGAGAGGGAGATTTTTGGAGATGATCTTCCCTCTTGTAGATGAAAGAACTGATGGAAGATCATTTAAATAAAATTAAAATTTCATTGAGATAAATAACTGAAATAATAATAGATGATGAAATTAGAAATTATATTACAACAACCCACCGCTGGGTAGTTCAGTTGCTGGCTTCTCTCCTCAAGAAGGGAGAAGTCATGAGTTCGAGCCCCAGTAATTTTTATCTGGGAGTGTGAGATTTATGTTGCTTCCTCCAGGAGTTTTAGGAGTGACCAAAGCTTAAGTTAAGATGAGTCTGAAGTTTCTCTAGAGTCTTAAAAAAAAAGAGAAATTATCTTACAACAGAAAATTTAAAGATGATCTTTACAGAAGAAAGAAATGCAGAAAAATCATTAAGATATTTTCAACTTGTCTTAAGACAAAACAAAGAAATGTTGAATTGTAGATGTTGGTACAAAGAAAATCAGCAGAAATACAAGGATATGGATGAAATATATTTGTGATGCTATTCAAACTTATCAAATAAAAGGTGATTTCTAAGTTATTAAAATGAGTGTTTTAAGATTAATTGAAGTGTTTTCAGGTAGAAAATGAGAAATTTACATATGAATAAGAAGTGCTTGATAAAATCTTCATTTACTTGATGTTGCTGACAAAGTACTCTTGGGGAACAAATGGGTAAGGAAAGCCACAAGCATTGAACCAAAGTTTCCTTATCTGGTTGATTCATTTGAAGAAAGGTACCTGCTACTTACTGCATTGTTCAGTGTCTTATGGTTATTTTGAGCTACTCTTTTATGGCATATTTAGAGCAGTGTGTGTAAGCTTCCTTACTTATATACACGAGTAAAATTATGGAGAGTAATCCTTTAAAATGAGATGGGATTTGAATTCAAAACTTCCGCTTTCTCGTACCGACTAACACACAAATTCTTGCTAAAACACCATATTTTTTTCTAAAATAAAATAAAATAAAATGAAAGTACGGAGGAGAGAGTTTTTGTATTGTTTCAAGTATGTCGACTCAAGCCACCACCATCTTGTATCAACAATGAGTGCCTTCTGATTGGGTGATGGGGCTTTGTAGGCCAAACAACTGTTGATTTCCTATGGGGGTGGATTTGTGGCGTCACCCACTACCATTAACCTAAATTGTCAAGTCCAAAATGGAATAAATCACCAATTGAAGATTTTCTTGCTTTAATAGAATTTGCAATTACCACTTCAAATCTTTTCAATATTGCAACATATGCTTGAAGGGGTTTTCTTTCTACTGGAGATAACCAGTTGAACTAAACCTATGTGATATTTTCTACTGATATTTAAAACTTGATTATTCTAATCTGCCAATTCTAAACTTGAAATTCATCCATATTATTCAAGTATATAGCCAACAAACACTAACCTGTAAAGGAAAATAGTAAACAAATGTACAAGAGGAATGATTGGATGGGATTGTCTTTGTCATGGGTTATGATAAAGATTGAGAAAATTTTATATAATATCTATTTTTTATTATAGAAAATTAATGGATTTCAACATCTTGTTTTTTTTTTTTTAATTTACGTGTGGAAAACAGTGAGAAATCCAACATAAAACCCCCACGGGCGATACCCACTGCCATTAGGGTACACCAAGTTAGGCCATTAGGACTCGAACTTGGCACCTCCCGCTTCTTGAGGTGAGAGGTTAACCAGTTGAGCTACCTATATGGACACAACATCTTATTTTGATGGTTAATTGATCACAAAATCAACGACTCGTAAAGCTTGGTTTTATTAGATTAAGACACAAAATATAATCTCTCAATCTACTTACAGATCATGGTATATCTCGATGTAATGACAAATAGTTTTTGTAAATAGTTGATATAAGAACTCATTTTCCGTTACAGATAAATATTAATTTATTTTTTTTGAATTTACATGTGGAAAACTCAGACACTAAATTTCCTTTGATTAAATATAAATTTCACATTTAGAACTAATTCAACTTAACCATAGTTTATTATAATCATTTTTGAATGTACAAACCCCTTTACCTTAAAGGAAAATCCTCGGGACACCCATGCAAAAAACAGTGTTCCTAGCATTACTTTAAAAATAATAATAAATATAGAATTTTTTTCATTATAAGCTTGTATGCGGGTACTAGGCCACGTAGGGGAATTTTAGCCCAATCTTAGAAACCCTAGCTTTAGCTGTGTAAGAACTAAGTACATATTATTGATTGTACAATCATTACAATTTATTTGGAGGCCTTTAGGAAGAAAGCAACAAATAAAAAATAAGTGAACTAAAATTTTGTGGTCCTTGATGAATAATTTGGATCCCTCTTAAGAATGTATCACATGCTAAATAAAGATTAGCACTATTAAAGAGGGATTAAACAAGATTTTTTAGGGTTCTATCCTTAACCATTGAAGAATTAAAAGAAAAATTATCATAGATGACAAAATTAAGACAATAGAAGACAATGAATGAATAAATATTTATATAAGTAACTCCAAGGGGTTGGTTTGATGGTCAAGAAGAAGTCGGTCTAATGAAGTGGAGTCTTGAGTTTGATTCACATTCAACTTCAATGGATCACTCTCGGTAGACTTAATCAATGTGTGTGGATTAAGAGATTTACATATGGCTGTGAGATTAATCTCACCTTCAATGTAAAGTAAAGATACCCATGTATAAAAATAGTAATATTGATCTGAGTCAAGTGAATACTGAGTTTTTATACATTTGACTAAGTTAAGTGAATTCTGATTTAAATTATCTAATTAAGTATTTAGGACTAAAATAGTAGAGGTGGTGGCCCACCAAATGCTGTGCCCTAACGCCCCATGCCATATACGGCCGCCAGGCCCACTACTACTCAAGTGGGCATGCCAACCCTAGCCCAGTTGCTCTAGCATATGGCACATGGGCCTTCTCTATTTTCTTCTCCTACATATCCAAACAAAATATCATTCAAATAAGACTTTATTGTTCTCATGGATTATAAGTAACAGGCCCAAGTATTTTGTTGACTTATGTTAAGTGTCACTATATAATAAAAAATTAAATCATTGGAATAAATCACAACAAAGTCTATCAAACTGTCCAAAATGAGATCCAATAAACTATTTTAACTCTTAATTACATTATATTAAATCCAATGATGAAGATGCATCAAATAGCATAATCCAAATTGGATTTAATTTAAATGAGGATTTAATGTAAATGGGCCTTGCATGTGGCCCATACACCTAAGTGGATTATTGTTTGGGCACTCTTAGTTTCAACCTTTTATGATTGTATGGTATCTAAATAGGAGTTCAGGGCATTGAAACAAGATAGATGGATGTAAAATCCTGGTTCTAAGTATGGGTTAATTTTTTTTATTTTTTTTAACTAAGTGTCTTATCCTACTAATCCTGGAGGCATGTATAAATTTGTCAAGCCACACACACCGAATAATTTCAATAGAAAATGATCCTTTGGGACGAAACATGAATTAAACATAAGACTTATGCTGAGACAGGTTCTTAAATGTTAAATCAATACCCCTAAATATATGCTATTTAATATTAACTCAATCATCACAATCCATAATTCTAAAGCCCCAAAACCCTTTTTTAAAGCTAAGAGTGAGAGCACAAAATTTGTCTTAAAAGAGTGCTGCATATAATAAATCACAAAAAAAATATGGTGTAGGAGAAACATAATAAAAGCATCAACTTGTTAATATGTGTTTTACTTATCGTGAGGGTTTATCAATGATAAATTGTTCACATCAATGTGGCATTATTCAAATTGCTCATGGTAGAGATTTTAAAATTTAAAAAATTGGACTTTTTAATAGGACAACAATCTTTCTACAGGGCATTTTGTATAACTCAATATGAATTTCATTTTGTCTTTCGAATCGGCTCACCGAAACCTTTGTTTTAAGTGATTCAAAGGTTTCGACAAGTCGATTCGAAGACTAACTAGATAATAAAGTAAAATCTGTATTGACTTGTATAAAATAAAGATAGGAGGATTGCTACACTTTTCAATATCTTGATTTTTTCATCATAACATAGGATTTCCCCTTTGAGAAAAAATAATAATGTGTAATCTTAATCACTATCCTAAATTTATAAATAAGACAAACAGTGGAAAATTTAGAGGTGGGGACCACCAAGCCACCAGATCTGACAATGCTGACCCTCCACTAGAAGATGGTCAAGAGAATGGAGATCAGAAACGTTTCAGTCAAAGGTGAATGTCAATATGGGGCTGGACACTTTGTTTGGATGCCACGTTGCATAATAAAAACAAAAGAAATAAAGGAAAAGTGTGTGGGAACCCTAGGGAGAGAAGTAGGAGGTGGGCCCACAGTAGCCATCAATCCACACCACAGTCCACTTGCTCGCGACGACTACTACCAATATAAGAAAAAAAAACCGACATATATCACGCCTTTCTGTTTAAGCGTAGTCGCCAAAGAGATATAATAATACTTGTGGTGTCGTTTGCCTACGCGAGCGACTACCCATACGCTTTCTGTTCAGACTCAGCACGATTTTTAACCTTTTATATCCCAACGACGAATTTGCAGAGACGACCACTTTTAACACCTTGCCTAATGGAGTTGGACCAACTCTATTTTGTCAATCAAATCTTAAAATTCATTTATACCAAAATATACTTTATGGAAAATTTCTAATTGCTTAATAGTCTTAATTTTATCATCGGAATAATTTTCAACTAGACAAAATTGTTTATAAGTAACTATTTTTACTTTTATGTAAAATCCAATGATGTTTCAAAACTATTAAAGTGTTGATTGGTTTTTTTTAGATTTATATTTAACATTATTTGTCACGTTGCCATTGTCATTCTCAATGATCCTAGATTTGAAATTTAGTATTTATAGTTAAATAGATGAGATTTTAACTAAGCGGTTGACCTTTCTCTTTAGTAGTTTTCTCTAACGAAGGGACTGTAATTAGATTACAATTGATTATGAAAGTCTGACTATTTATACATGCGTTAACGAAAGAGCCTGTGAGCAATTATATTTCTAAAGATGTTAATAATAATGAATGTTCATGAGGATTATACAATTTATGGACTACTTGTCATTTGTTAAATTACATTTTTTTATTTATTTTTATAAAAATATTGGAATTTATTATCATTGATTTAAAATTAAGTTTTTCCTTTAAAATTAAAGATGCAAACAAAAACAATTTCTTCAAATGCATCTCATCATTTGATTCAATGTATGGATTGTGAGATGTATATACATTTGCCATGATAATAATTTAAATAAATCAAATCTTTCAAAACTCATGATAATAATTCGATATGACTCATGACAAATTCCAATTCAAATTTAAATGAACTTAATTAAATATGACCTGACTGGTTTTTAATTTAAGTTTATAATTCCACATGACCCAACTTTAATTATTTTAGTAACCCTACGCATGTACATCTGTGTCCTGTTCAGATTGAAATTTTGTTTTACTAGTAATCTTTTAGTACCATATTTAAATGTCTAAATAAATATTAAAATTAATGTATTATAGAAAACAGTTCTCACCATCGTTCTCAAAACATATTTTTATAAAATTTATGACTTATTTTCATAAAATAGTATGAAAATATTAAAATTTCCCTGTTCGTTCTTTTGTCCCTGTGTCATACGCCTCTCTCAGATTATGGCCCACCATCTCCTTGACATTTAACAAAGTCAAGACAAAACCAGAAGCGGTTTTCTCTTTCATCTATTGGCATTGAAAACCACTCTCCAAAACCGCTCCTTTACTTCTGGGCAGTATATAAATACACCAACCACACCATTCTTCCTCTCCCATCTAAAGTCAGCGCCGTTCTCTCTCTCTCTTCTGCTATGTCTGCATACCTTTATATGCAGTAATCGCCCGCACAAGTCACGAGAACCGCCCGCGTATTCCGCATTTCTATCTTGTTTTTTGGTGGACGATGGACGACGACTGGGATTTGCAGGCGGTGGTGAGAGGCTGCTGCGGTAGCTCTGCAGCTATCTCCTCCTCTCAGACTCTACCAGCAGCGGCAGATCCTTTGGCCTTCTTTTCCGCTTCTCTTCTTGAGGAAGATGACGACAATCTTCTCTGTTTTCCAGATGATTTGGTGGCTCAAACTGGCATGCAGGAATTGGAGGAGCTCTGCAAGCCTTTCTACCTCAAAACTTCACAACCCATCTCTCAACAACCACATTCGTTGCCTTCCATTTCCCCAATCTCTGCCCTCAATGGTCAGCAGCAGCAGCAGTCTCAGCTTTCTCAGCGCCCTTCCACCCCCCTCCTCAGATTTCTCGCTCTAAAAGAAGGTGGGCAATGCGTTTGCCTTTTTTTTTCAAACTACTCTTCTTTCTCTAAAGTCTAAACCATTCCATTTCAGCTCTAGAAAATAAATACAGAGAGAAAGAGACAGAACCCTCTTCTCTTCTCTGTTTCTAGAGCCTAAAACATGCCATTTCGGCTCCCGGAAAGAGAGAGAGAGAACCCAAATTGCGTTTTGCAGATTCAACAGTCGTATTTAGATCAACAGAAAGTTTTTAGAAGAAATTATAGAGATATCTACTCCTCATACACTGGTAGAAAATAGAAGATGATGTTAAGATCGCTGATTTATTTCTTCTATAAAAAATTAATAAATATGTTATTAAAAAAAAACCTTCATTTCTTCTACTTTCTAATAATCTGACCCAATTATTGATTCAGACTTTAATGAATGTGATTACTGCAGGAAGAACCAGCAAAAGAGGGTGGTGTGCGAGGTGCCGGCCGAGGGCCTGTCCTCCGACATGTGGGCTTGGCGTAAATATGGCCAAAAGCCCATCAAAGGTTCTCCTTATCCAAGGTCCGTGCCTTTAATAAGAAAACATGAGTATTCTTCTTCTATTTTTTTTTTGTTCTTTGTTTCCTTTTACTTTTTTTTTTTTTTCTTGTTCAGTAATGGAAGATTTTGATTTTCAAATTGATTTGAACAGAGGGTATTACAGATGCAGCAGCTCAAAGGGGTGTTTGGCGAGGAAGCAAGTGGAGAGGAGCAGGTCAGACCCGACCATGTTCATCATCACCTACACGGCCGAGCACAACCACCCCCTCCCCACTCACAGGAACTCCCTAGCTGGGAGCACCCGCAACAAGGCGTCTTCCACCTCTGGCCTCTCTCCAACCACCCCTTTAACTGCAACCATGGAAGACGACCAAATTTTTCTAAAACAGCTGAAGAAAAAAACAGAGGAAGAGGAGGAGGGAGAAGAAGAGGTGGAGGAGGAAGTAGAGGAGGTGATGACCCAGATGGCTGATGACATGTTCTTAGACTTGAAAGAGACAGGATCAGAGAATCACTTTTCTGATCCCTTTTCTTCTTCTTGGTTCAGCAGCTATTCTGCAACAACTACTGCTAGTGATTTTCTCTAAGAGAATGAAGGCAATTTTTACCTTTCTGTTCTCTGTAAAAATCTCACAAAGCTTAAAGACAGTATTCCATTCCATTGCTAGCTTTCTGTCACTAATCATAACAACAAGATTATTCTCTCTGTCTCTCTCTCTCTGTCTTCAAATTTGGAAGAATTCTTTCATTTTTCACAAGGACTGTGATTTTGGCATGTGAAGTTCTGATAAAATGGATATGATTTTCTCTTTACACCTAATACCATTTAATTCACATTGATCTCTGTGTCTCTCTCTCTAGAAATTCAGAAGAATCCTTGCATTTTTGGCAAGGAGTAGTGTTTCTGCATGTGAAGTTCTGATAAAAACAATGGATGTAATTTTCTTTCCAGCTTGTAGCATTTAAATCTTTATTTCTTTTAGTCTCTTTCATCTCTTTATTCTTTACAAGTGACTGAACATGAGATTTTTTTATAAATATATATATATCTTTTTAAAAAATATATATTGATAAAGAGATTTTACAGACCAGAAAAAAAAAATACTTGACTTTTTACATAAACTTTTCTATTCCACTTTATCAAAATATTCAATGCATCAGTTACTTTATCATTAGCAAAATGTTAAAGCACCCAATGTAAGAATTTCAATCAAATATTTACATTCAACAAATAGTTTGGAGACCCAAGACTTGTTTCAATTTAAAATTCAAAAATTTAGTAGAACTTACAGAATCAACTGATTCAAAATGCAATTAAATTGAATTAATTTAAATGGACTCAATTTTTTAAAGAAATTCAAACGAAAACTGAGTTCCCTCTCCCCTTCTCTTCTTCCTTGAATGTGAGCAGAAGAAAGAAGGTAGATGGTAGAGAGGAATCACGGACAGATGAGATCTTGTTTCAGCTTTCTTCCTTTGGATTTAGCAAAGGAGGAGAGAGTCAACGATTTTTTTATATATTAAAATATTATGGAAGGTTTGGTCATGGTTTTGAGAAAGAGAGAAAGTCAAAGACTCTCAAGTATCAACTGAGGTTGGATGATAAATATGCAAGACAGTTGTCACCTTCTGCTTCTTCCTCCGGTTTGGGTGTTACCATGCCTACCACCACCTTATGCCACTTGTCGGTCTCTTACGCTTCTAGAATCACAGTCAATTCTCATCTTTGGTGGGACCCACTTCCTCCAAGTGGGTGATAAGTAATCTCCACCATTAGATTTAATAGCCCATTAAGATGGATAATCAACTTTCTATCTAAATTCCAAAGGGTTGCTCTAGTGGTTGAGACATAAGACTTTAGGATTAAGATTTCAAATTCAATTTTGAATAGCTCTAATGAAAGACTACTTTCTATGGGAGCGTGAACCTGACATGTGTATGTAAGAAGACTTGCACATGTCTTGAAAGACTAATTAAGCGAGATATTTAGACACATTCAATCATAAAAAAATAAATTGAAATCAACTTACTGTCTATAGTCTTGTCTTTTTTAAAAGAGTAAATGTTGGCCTGACCTCTCACGTAAAAGGTGTTGACGTTATTTCAGGGTCATTTTTCATGAGGTTTCCTCATCTACTTACTAATGTGTATGGATTGAGAGATTTATACGTGCTCGTGCGATTAACCTTACTTGCAATGTAAAATGAAAATACCCATATAAAAAAGAATTACGGAATACCCTTGCATTAAGTGCAGAAAAAAAATTTAAAAAAAAAATGTAGAATAGATGCTGTATAGGTCTTTTTAAAAAATGAGTTTTGTTTAATGCAGTAAAATGATTTTGAACTAATATTCATTTAATTAAATAGTAAAATGGTGATGATTAGCAGAATAAAAATGATTTTTACTATAACAGAAAGTGACAGTGTGGTATGATGTCATTCTTGTGTTATTATTTTTTTTAAAAAGTCAAACAAATCATTAAAAAGACTCTCCTATTTTCTCATTTTTTTTCAAAATTTAAATAAATCTTTAGATCTTAAAATTGAGATGCCACATGGGCTTCTTAGAAAATTAAATGTAGTTATTTAAGGATTCTATACTTCAATAAATAATCTCTTAATTTTAATAAATTTGGAGACATTAGAGAAATTTTACATCTTATAAAGCTCAAATTTAATACTATATAAAAAAAGTAAAATGTCTAAAAAGAATGTTAATGGGATATATTCTAAGAAAGGTTTATAAATCACTTATGTTTTTTTAAATTTTTTATCAGTGCATTATATTCCATTTTAATTATTAAAAGACATAAATCATTTAAAATTTTGATTCTTCAGTAATGATATCCAAACCTTTTATATTAAAAGGTAAGTGGATAACTCTCCGTACTAATTGAGATCCCATGGGTGGCTTTCTATACAATAATACATAAGGGGTTAATTTATAAATTTAATATTCGGAGAGTTCATATAAAAATATCAAAAGGGCTATCTTGTAAACCTCTGTACCTGATAAGGTGGAATTTAAAATTAGGGAGGAAAGGCTCATTGCACGTGTGAAACGTTGACGCGAGGGAGCCTCTGTCACGTGTGGAACGGAGTACGGTAGGGAGTGGGCACATGCAGTGCATGTGAGGGGGCACTAAGGTTAGTGCCGCGTGGGCCCTACCTTTTTCATTGGATTCCTTTATAAATTTCCACTTGTATTTGATTTTTTTTAATTTTAAAAATGTTAGATGTATGAGATTATGTTAAGTTTTCAACGTGACTTTACGAATTTTGATAATAAAAAATACTAATTTATTTTCACTTTTAAAATGATAATATGTGAAAAGAATGACAAATTCATGTTTATTGTGACCAAAAGTCCTGAGTAAGGTTTGTTAAAGACATACATATAATGATTATTAAAACAGTTTAATTGATTGGCTCAACTATAATTTTGAAATACTTAAAAAATTAACAAATTGATTAAAAAAACAGTTTAATTGTTTTCTTTGCCAAATGGCAATCAACCATCAGCCCACATCATAGATTTTTGAGACTGAAAAAATTGTCGATTGGCAACTTTGTCCAGCTTATACTCCTCTATTTTTAATTTTTAATTTGAATGAGACAATGTATGCAAGTCTTACACAAAGACAATGAGAAAGGAGGTGCCATACTGTCGTGCTTCAAAGAAGTTTGAATGGTGGAAGTCATAGTCTAAGAGTCTAGAGTCTTTAGTGTAGACTTGAGAGAGAGCAAAGTGCCTAGCACAGAGTTTGAAATTCAATATTGCCACAGTACAGTGGATCTCAATCAAAAGTGATTGACCATCCATTTCTTTCTTATTCTTCTTCTTCTGCTTCCTTCCTAGCCTATGCCTAGAAAGGATCTCTTTGTTTGGACCATTTGTCCAAAAAGGCTAAAGGCTAAAATTTGGGAACTTTTCGAATTTGAATCTCTATAGAGTGTTACTGATTCATTAAATGAATGATACTGCTCTTTGGAGTGCTGCTCATTCATATTCGAACTTTTTACCTCTCTAGAGAAGGAAGGGCTGAGTGTTTATGTCAACTTTGATTATGTAATTTGCAATGGATAAAATAAAAATTCCATTGGTTTTCTAGATCCATTCTTATTCCACCAAGTAGTTGCTTCTTTCTGTTGATGGGTATGCAATAGTAATTCTAGTGGAAAAAAACTTATGCATATAGTAAGATTGTTTTTATCATTCGTACAAACTTTTTCTATAGAAATCTATTTCCACAATTTAATCATTTTTATAAAAATTGTGAAATTAAATTCTTAAGCAAAGGACTCAGAAAACAATTTACAACTTGTGTTTCAAAGATGGCTACCCAATCATGGACTAATCATGGCTCAACGCCGATCCATGACCAAAGATCTAATCCAATCAAAACTCACATTCCAAACTTGATCCATGACCCAACCAACTCGGTCCATTACTTAAATCATTGACCCAAGCAATGCAACACATGACCCATGGTCAACCTAACTCACTCTATAATTGATGAATGTCGTATGGTCCAACCCAACCAAATGTTACTTGACTCTTAACCCAACTAAACCTATATCTCATGACCATGAGCCAACCTAGACCTAAGTTTTAACTTTTATATAATATTACCATTTCTAAGTAACCTATAGTTTAAATTAACTATAAAATGTGTATCTTTTTAGTTATAATTATTATTAGTTTTATCATTAATCATCATCATCATTATCCTCTGCAAATAAATCAAAATCGAGTTAACACTTACATTTCATCTAATAGAAAAAAAAAACATTAGTTGATGGATGGTATGATTGCATGAGCATCAAATCCGTATCATTCTTTGAGTAAATATGTGGGTAGGGAGAAAATAGATCAGATCAGCTTATCTCAAAACCCCTTTATGGATGGATGATGCAGATCGCAGAAAGGTGACTGACATCTGCAAGTTTGAGTTTGATTCTTAGGGAATCAGTCAATGAAAAAAATTCTATGAAGAGACCCTGTTGGTACTGAACAGTGTTATTTGCAGCACCAAGCACTACTAGAATTGGATAAATTCTGGCTTTCAATTCCATTTTTTTTAAATTGGGACCGACTGAATTTGACCAAAACTGGTAACTTTATACAGTCCGGTCCAATTCAAATTATTCACCCAGTGAATAGAGTTGGTCAAAACCATAGAAATTGGAAGAAAATGGCAGCTTGAGAGTCAATAATGAAACCGATGATCAACTTGGTTAGCTCAGAATAAATCCTGATTTTGCTCAATTTTCATTCTTTTCTTGACTCGACCGCGATTCCTTTGAAAACATAGTATAAAAATGATTGCAAAAATTGTTTCTAACATGACTCAAAACACAACTTATCATTTCATAGCCTTATTTATTGATATAAAGAATGACTTTTTCAACTTACAAGTTCTGTTGTACTCATAAGTTGAAGAACTTCTTAAGGTGTCATTCACCTGTGTAAAGAACATGTCCTGCTACTCAAAACAAGAACATGTTGCTAGCAGTGGAGGCTTTGCTAATTATGATCTGGCTTCCCTGCTGTCTCGACCTTCTCAGCAGCTGTTGCTGCTGCAGAAGCAGCTTTGCTTAGACCTTTCTTTTCTAGCTCAGTAAGGAAAACATCAACATCAGCATCACTGATTCTATACGGTGTATGAGCAGCACTAGGAAATGTTTTGTTCTCCACCTCTTCTTTGTACTCTGACAGAGCCTTGTTAATGGCATCACCGATACGACCATACTGCTTACAGAATTTGGGGGTTACCTGCAAAAGATAGCATGAACCTGAGGAGAATTTCTCAAAGTATAATAAAGAGCACAAAGCAATGGGTAGGTTGAATATGAACCTTGGCATGGTGAGGGTGTTGCAGCATCCCCAACAGATCATGGTAAACAAGTACCTGCACCAGTACAGAAGGCGACCAAGGAGGTTGGGTGAAGACAATGAACAATCCACTAGTACAGCTGTACAATGCATATCAAGATTGCACATCCATAAATTCTGCTTTTAATGCAGTCGGGTTACTAATTCTCAGCCTGCATGTATTAATCCACACTGACTTGTTACCTAAAAGGAGGAACAACTCCAGCACAAGAAGCAAGTACTCAATTGAAGGTAACTTCGAGCATTCAATAGGTAAGTGCAAGTGAAAAATATAAGCAAAAACAGTGCCCTAATATTAAAAAAAAATGGTGGCTGTAATGTATTGGAATAAGATAGAGAACCTAAACTGGATCGCCAACAAAGTATATGCTGAATTTTCATTCCAATTCTTATTGGAAGAAGATGGATATTCACTCAGGTTTAGAGGTGGATTGCAGAAAATACAGTAGCCAAACAATCTCCAATAGTAACAAAACTGACCAAGTTGTCAACTTCTAAACAAGGGTACACCTTTTGGGATTGACTGAAGACGAGGAGATAAACTCACATGTCCAGACTTGGTGCTTCCTTCTAGTGCTAGAGATACCACTCACAAGAAAACCTCTCAACAATCTTCAAAGTTGGAAACAGTCAAGCACAATACAGTTCATGCTAACATAGTCCAACAAGGCTAATAAATGGTATGTATCAACAATACAAATTGGTTCAAGTTCAGCTCAAAAACCCCAGACAATTATTGCCATCCAAAATTTAACCTACCCCAAACAAGCCCAGATACTTTCATTTTGTTGGCAAGAAATTTGATTTACCCATGCAGATATAAAGCGCGAACTGTATATGACCAAAGCCCTCTGAATAAGCCTTCCATAACATGTAATTCCTTTCAAAATGCCTGTGATTTGAACTGCATTTATAGTGTCAACTTCATTTCAACTATATCTCTATGTAAGTTGATGGAATCACATTTCTTATCTATGCAGTTAAGGGACCAAACAGGATCTCGAGTGGTCATAGACAGTTCACAATGTTATTCCAAGTTCGGCAGTAATAAACCATAGATGATTTCCATGCAGTTCAAACTGCACATGCTTTATGGTGGTTCAAATTGCATCCTTTAAGCAAATTGAATTTGAAATCACTTTAAGACTAATTAAGACTACGATCATTTCAAAACTAATAAAGAGTAAAAATCAGGAGTTTCATAAATGTATTTCTCCATTAGTTTTAACCTTTTTAAATAAGGTAAATGTAATAATGCTGTTTATGTTCTAGTGCTAACAACTAGAAACAGGAGATATGCTGTTGTGGATGTTGTAAGATGAGTTTGAAACTAACCTGTCCGCTGCAGAAAGGACCAGCTCCAATACCTATTGTAGGGATTTGGACGGCAGAGGTCGCTGCAGCAGCTACTGGTGCAGGCACACATTCCAAGACAACAGAGAAGCATCCTGCCTCCTGTAAAGCGAGCGCTGTTTCTACCACCTACAAAATAATTGGCAAAATCCATCTTTAATATACTTTTGTAGAAACAACAATAAAGTGTTACTTGGCATTAATGAAGACCAGCGAAGGCAATGGGCTGATGAAGACCTTGAGGGCACTGGCAACGTTTCTTCCCTGAGGCCTAAAGCCACCGAGAACACTGATTGCCTGAGGGGTCAACCCCACATGACCCATGACCGCAATGCCTGCCTCCACAATTGATTTTGCTGCAGTTATCCTTGAAGGAGCACCTCCTTCTAGTTTAATGGCATCCATGCCCCCTTCCTTGAGCACTCTGACAGCAGTATCGACAGCCTGCTCATTAAACAAACAGATGGTGCAATAGCACCACCACCAACAGACCCTTTCAAACTGACGAAAACAAATGGATTAAAAAAACCAAGAAATTCATTTCATCCAAGTATCTGATACAAATTATTAATGCACTGCAAACGTCAAATTTTCTGCAAGTATTTTCCAGCTCAACGACAAGAAGGAAAATTAATTTACTGTGGTAGATATACTTTTTGCAAAAACAGTAGAAAATTAGAGAGGTTGTTTTTAGTGATGAAAAAACAGCTAGTTACCAAGAATATTAAAACAGGTCATTGCATTCCACAAGTGTCACAATTGAACAAATTGCATTTGGGCCTAAAATTCACCGAGGTTGATGGTCGGGTCATATCATCCATCAGGATTGTGATAGAGGTGAGTTGATGCAGGTGGTAACTACATCAAATATAGGTAAATAGTTGGAACAGGTATCGCTTATTAAAATTAAAAAAAAAAAAGTTGAAACAGGTAATCCATTATCACAACTTGCAATACAATTGAGCAAGTGGGCAGTCTGTGGCCCAAAATACAAGTTAGAAAGTCAACCTCACTGTACCATAATTTATAAGACACTTAAGCAAATTAGCAGAGTAGATCATAACAGACACTCAAAACATACTATTTTATGATGTGGTACATCTAAGAAGATTTGCAAGTAGAGACTTGACCCATGTGATTATCAGGGCAGACATTCAGTGGATGCTTCTGATAGGATCGATTTATTATTAATAATGAAATCTCAGTTCGGGTCACAGAAGAACCACACATTCATCACATACCCCTCCCATTTCCTCTAGCTCAAGAATGAGATCAGTGGTGGTTTCTCAACCACCATAACTCTCAGGTAGGTGGTTTCTCAACACTGTAAAAAGACCAGTGGTGGTTTCTCAACCACTATAACTCCCAGGTAGGTGGGTCCGATCATTCATCCTGATTCACTTGGATGAACCATGGTCCATGCCCCATGGGTTGCTGTCCCACATTTCCCACCATCTGATAGAGGGTTGTAACAACTCCTCCCCCCTTCAGGTCGGCCTTGTCCTCAAGGCTGAAGTTTGGAAAATTCTTCTAATGCTAGGTTTCATCAGCTACCCATATTAACTGTTACTATTTCTATGAACCACCCCCCTCAAGATCCCTTGAGGAGGTTCAAACACCTTCAAACTCATATACTATTGATGAATTATAGACCATATTTTGAAGATTTGTCAAACATTTCACAATATAAGCTGCAAAAAGAAATCTTATCAAAATTTGAAGTGGATCTAATATATTTGTACAAGATCTTTTTTTCTCGTGTCATGAATCATATATGAAAAATAGATAAAGATAATTGTTTTACTCTATCTCCTTTGCATTAACCTGATTGAGGCTGGCCTCATAAGTGCCAAATGGCAAGTCGCCAATAAGAAGAGGGTGTCTTGCACCACGAGCAACAGCACGGCAGTGGACGAGCATCTCATCAAGGGTGATAGGAAGGGTTGTATCATAACCATGAACAACCATGGCAGCAGAATCTCCAACCAAGCAGATGTCAATGCCAGCCTCATTAAGGTGTACAGCTGACGGGTAGTCGTAAGCTGTGACCATGGTGATTGGCATCCCCTTTTGGTGCTTCTGCTTGAGGTGGTTTAGTGTCACCCTCTGATTAGGATTTTGAGGCTTTGGTCCCCCATAGACAGTGTTCTCCGGGACATTGCTCAATGGTCTAATCTTCCAATAATTGTTGATGTTGCTGTTAATGATGCTCTGCAGAGAGTAAGAAGCTGAATTTGCATTTCGACAATAAGAAGACAATATTCTTCCGAGAGTGGAAGCAATCGTCTTCATGAAGGCAAGATGTAATAGGCAGTGTTCCTTGCTTATCTCTAGTTTTGCTTCCTGCAAAATGAGCACGGAAAGCTGCATAAGAATACATTTCTAGAAGTTAGATATGATAGAGACCAAAACAAGAAAAATAACAATAAGATTGCTAAATTTTTGCATGTCCTGGATGCAATACACGCAAACAACTTAAAAATATAACAGTGTGAATGGCTACATTTTGGTTGAAGTGCACAGCCCACAATTTCGTTCTATTACCGTAAACTTTCAAAAAAGATCAAACCAGCAATATTGTAGCACATTAATCTGACGATCCAGTTAACGTCACCATAGGTGTGCCAGTATGTAAGATGAACTTAAAGAACAGATGGTTGTACACATAAAGATAAGAAGTATGTGAGACTGGGAAAAAGATATTAAAAAGGGCACAGGTACATAACACAGACACTGCTATTGTAGTCAGCATATATTCTATTCATGCTCTCATGATGAAATACAAATACATTTCAATCATGATTTACCACAATAAGTTTCAACAAGTTGTCTATAGACTCTACCGTACATCAGTTTGATAGGTGAAAGATTATGTCAACACGATTAGGCTTCCAAAGGCAACTGACAGCTCATCTATAGGGCTAGATGACCATGTTACTTGTCCAGCTTTTAGATAATGGGTACTTGTGAACTCGATTTTGAATGTCAGCAACCTTACCAATTGCGAATTGTGCCATCCATTTCCAACGATTTGGTGTTCCAGCTATGTCATTCCACATAAAAGAGTAAAACAATTAAAAAAAAGGCAAGTTTTTACAGGTTACTGGAGAGAATTGGATGAGGGTAGGAATGAAATCGAACAGAAGTACAAATTAAAAGAGACCCATTTGGGAAAAGCGCTTGGAGATTAAGAAAGGAGGAAGCTTTGCCGATTGAAAGGAGCAGCTCCTATCTACCGAGTACTGAAAAGGCATTTAATTGTTTCTCGCATTTGGAAGGCAAGGAAGATAAAAATAAATAAGAAATGCGATACCAGAAAATAAATAGTAAAATGTTGCAGAGAATCGTACCTCCTCTTCTTCTTCTGCTTCTGGTAGTGAAGCCGTGAAGGGAGAAGGGGACGGCTTTTGTACATGAATTATGAAGTTACGAACCGCCGCCTGCATTACATGCGAGGCTGAGGCTCAAGCCGCCTCGTTTGGAGTTTTGGAGGAGGAATATTATAATACTAAATAAGAGAATTGATACGGACACGGGCAATTTACTTGTTCCTGACACCGTCTCACGTTCAAATGACATTTTTTCTCTTTCCTTCCATTCTTAACCCTTCTACAGTATTTTAAAACCGGACCCGACTGTCCACTTGAACCGGTCAGACCGGAACCGGTGACGTGAGGAGTTCGGGCTGCAATATAAAATTAATAAATTATAAAAAAAATTATCCTAACCTCTCGTCGGCAATCCCTGCCGACAGCAACCGACAAGGCAAGAGCGGCGGCAAGTCGCTCTGTCAATCACAGTCTCTTTCCACTCCTTTGCTCCTCGTTTGCCCCTCCAAGCTAGAGTCGATGGTGCCCTGGCAAGGTGTTTTTGTTTTAATTATATTTAACATATGTTATTCATTAGATTTATTAATTAAATATTTTTCAATAAAAATATCTCAAAATTCATAAATCATAAATTCTAATAACCGTGTTTCCAAAAAAAATTAATTCAAAGTATCTAGTGAATCCACGTATCAACTTTAGAATAAAAATATTCTATGCTAAGCAAGCACACTCCAAATTTCTCCAAACACGTGATCGTAGAATATCTTAACTACCTACATTGGCGTGAAATGGATGCCTTGCATTGGTATGGATTGGACAATTTATGGTACCACAAAATATGCCCTAGTATAGATTTTCTTTCTTCTATATATAATATTTTACAGAACAACAAAATATAAAAGTGGATGTAATCTAATAACCTCCCAATTGAAGGAAATAAAGGTAGAATTGAAAAGGGTCTTTGAGATTTTGTACATAAAGGGTTGTGATGGACTTGTGGTGTGGTGCGTAGGGATGGAAACAAGCCGGGCTTAAGTTGTGCTAAACTCAAGTATGATTGTTAAGTGAAAAGGTTTAGTCTAACCGAGTCTAATTTTCAAGTGAAATGACTTTAGCTCGACCAGAATCCAATAAATTCCAAGTCTAAATATGAGCTTGGAAGCAAGTATTTTTTTATGAAATATATGGCCAAAAACACTAATTAAATTGTATTTTTTATAAATTGTGATTTTTAATTATTATCTAATTTTTAAATTATAAAATAATCATTAAATAAAAATATGTGTTGGCTAATAAGTTCAAATCATATATGATTCTTTATATTTTTACTAGAATAGTAAAAATTCAATTAGATGAATTAAAAAATAGCGAAATGCCATATATGTATACGAATTTCATGAAAAAAAAAATCAAATTAAAGCCATATGATTTAATGGTCAAAACCAATAGGCATTTTCATAAAAATAATGACCGTTGATTTTTACCACTAGGATCAAGTGGTTTTATCTAAATTTTTAAATAAAATTTATTGTAGATGCAATTAATGAAGTGGACTTTCAATCTAACTAGTTAAATTTTCTTAGATCTCAAAAAAAGGACCGTATGTGATTTACAACCTTATATATGATTTTTTATATGCGAACATAATTAGGTGAAGCTTGGGCTTTTGGGTCGGCATAAACATAAGCCTGATGAGGGCCCAAATAACGACGGGCTTTATTTTTTGTCTAAGCTCGGCCTATTATAATTTATAGATGAAGGTGATTTTTTTTGCTCTAGTCCACCTTTTTTCGAGACTAGTTCTTTCGACTTTTATATCAAATTTTAATTTTACACATAAGGTAAGTTCATTTGAACGGTATTTTTTAAATAATAGTTTGTTTAAAAATAAACTAAAAAAAATCTGTGAAATTTAATCTGACATTCAAATGAAAATCAAAATTAAAATAAAATAAAATTTTAATTTAGAGAGTACTGGCAAAAAGTGGTACATGGCCAGGCTTCTAAGTGTTTTGCTTACCCATAATTAAAAAGGTAAATTGAGGGGTTTAAAATTCAGTATCAACCGATATTTCTCTCTCTTATTTTTTTTTTAAAGTATTAATATCAGTCGATACATGTCGTATCGACTGATATATATATATATATTAGATAAATCCACATGAGTATAGTTTAACTGTTGCTTACAAATAATTAAATACCAGTCATTTTAATATCGGTAAAATCTGTTGGGAGACACGTTATGAAGTGAAATTTCTATTTTAGCTTTATCAGTTTATCACTCATCAAGTATTGATGTACCGATAATATATCACTATTTATATATATGGTCTGTATATCGATAAATCGGTACTTGATGAGTTATACACTAATTAAAGTAAATTGAAAATTTTATTCCATCCTAAGTCCCTTAATAAATTTTGTCCTTATAAAAAATATAAATATATATGAATGTAGCTTAACTATATAAGCAGAGTATTTTACAGTTTTACACACATAAATTAAAAAATAAAAAAGTATTTTGCTTTGCTGCCCATTGGAAGACAGTCAACAAGCGGACGCCGAAGTCCATATTCTAAAACGCGGGAGGACCGGAGGAACTTTCGCGGAAGTTTCCTTCTGTAGAAAGTAAGTAGGAAAGAAACCCGCGTTGTCGTTTTCAGCTACAATGACAAACATGAGTCACGAGTTTCTGTTGACTTTAAATAAAAATAAATAAAATTTTATAATAATTTAAAGTTCATTAACTTTATGTATTTTAATAATCAATTATTCATGTGAAAACCATCTTTTTTTTTATCAAATATGAAAATGAGCTACCTAAATTAAATTAAATAAAATACAAAGTTAATGTATAGTTTTCTATTATATATTAACTTCTTTTGCTTAAATTAAATAAAAATATTAAAAAATTCTTTTTCACTCCCATCTATACTTTAATCTAGTAAAGTTAATAGATAAGAATATAATTATAAAGAACTCAATTATACATCTGCTCATTTATCTTCATTTAAATATTGAAAAAATATATTATTTTTCATTAATAGGAAGAAAGCACTAGTATTCTTATAATTCTCCTTCTCTTGAGAAACTATTTATAATATTTTAATATATTTATATTAAAATATAAAATTAGTAGATGAAAAAGATTTGATTTACACTTGATTATTAAAATGCTGTAGTTTTAAAATTTGAAATTTTGAATCAATATCTGATGACTGTAAAATTTATTTAGATAAATAAATTACTACAAGGTCAATTGTGCTATCAAAAATAAAATCCAATGAATTATATTAGTTTCTAATTTTTAATAATAAAATGAATAATTGAAGGAATATTTTGATTTATCAAGATTACTTCCACACTAAGAATGAATCAATAAAAATTATAAATAATTTAATCTAAATTTAAAAATTAATATATTAAATGTCAGGTATAAAATCGCACAAACATAAACAAACGCAGTGTTCTCCCAGTTTCAACCTTCCTATCGAAGTATCAAGACAGAGGAAAGAAATAAAAATAAACTTTCTTCATTTAATGTCCTACCTAAATTAATACGTACACGTTAAGTAATCTACAAAGTACAAGTCACACTCTAATACTCCCTTATTTTAGGCTTCTTTGAATAAGTTTTTTTTTTTTTTTTTTAAGTTGTGCCACTAACTTTAAAATGGAAACACTAGATCGGATAAATTATTTTATCATTTTCTTTATTTTATTATGAGTAGTTAAAAATTAAAATGAAGAAAAAGATGATGAAAAATTTAAATTAAATATGGTTAAAAATCTCATTATTTATTTTTAATATAAAATTAAATTTCTTTGACCATCTGTTGCTCACTCAACATCTATATGGAAGATGGGTTTCTTCCCGGAAGAGGCCTTCCATCAATCTCTTTATATCTGTATTTTTCATTTACTTTCACAAACTATTTTAAAACTTACTTATGAGATTTAAAACTAATTACTTAAAAGGATTGATATTATACTTTTCAGATCTTTTACTTCTCAAGTTTCAAACTAATCCGATTATCTTAACTCTTGATATTATAATTTAAAATTTTAACCATTCAATAATAAATAGATTAAAATAGAAAGAAAAATACTTAAATAAACAATTAAAAATATATATTTTTATGATTGAAGAGTGTATAGAGGTTTATGAAAGGTCGAGATTAAAAAAAATAAAACAAAAAGTATTTTTTTTCAAGTGTTCAAAAATATATATTTTGAGCGTATAAAAGAAGACACTCTTATAAATGTATAAAATGGAACGGTGGAATGCAGATATGCTTCAACCCTTAGCAGGCGTTTAGATGGTAGTGAATTTACAATTCTGCCCCTTTTCAATCCTCCAAATTCCATCTCCATGGCTCAGAGATCCGCTTCCCTCTTCGAGTCAGACATCTTCACCTTCATGCCCTGTTTGGGTATTTTGATTTTTACCATCAGCACTGTCTTCTCTGCAATCAGAGCCCGGAACGATGGCCCTACTCTTGCCTTCGTCATCGCCATTTACATCTTCCTTATGTCCTTGTTCTGGTGTCTCCACCTCTACGACCGCCTGCCGGAAAACTCCGACAAGAAAGAGAAACTGAAGGTACCCATCTGGATATTGGCCACGACCCTCAACGTTCTTTTTGCCTATCGGGTTTCCAGCATCCTTTCTCTGCCGTTGGATTGCCTGATTTGGGGCATGGCCGCCTGTACTAGCTTATCTGGGTTCTACTTCTTTTTCATTTATCAAGATCCGAAAATGGATCTGAAAGTGAAGCCATCGGGTTCGGATCCTGTTACTAACAACAAAACTGATAAGGTAAGAACGAGTGATGTTAAGTGTTTTGCTGAATGTGATAAGGTCTAGAGTAGATTTTGTGGGTATTCACTACTCTGTTCTAATATTTTGTGGGTATTCACTACTCTGTTCTAATAGACGAGTATGATGTGTGTCTATGTAATATTTTGTTTTAGAAATATTTAAACTTTAAAGTGTCTTTATTTGCAATTATTTCCAGTTTTTTTGGTTTTTTTTTCTCCTCTTTACACTGGTGGAACAAGACAATCGGTTCATATCTTTACCTGCCGGCCTTATCTTTTTTAGAGTTTTTTTTTTTAACTTTCTTAACTCGAAATTTAATTAAGGGAGATTCAAGCTATTGTACGTAGGAGTGTAATTCTAGAAATTAATATGGTGTATTATAGATAGAGAATTGTGTCATATCTTAGATACCTTTGGAGAAGAAACAAAATAATTGGAGAAGAAACAAAAATAAAATAATAAAAATGAATGACAGGATAGCTTCTTAACGTAGAATAGGATGATAATACCTCTCAAGAGAATAGGATGATACTCTCAAAATTAGATGGTGGAATTTGAGAGGAGAAAAAGAAAAAAAGAAAAAAGAAAAGAATGACAAAACTCTTCCTAATGGAGAGTAGGATGATATCTGAGACTCATTTGAGACATGGGTAAAGAAGGGACACCCTTTTAATGGAGGCAAAATTTGTTAGGAGTCGATGATTGAAGTGAAACTCTTGTTTTATCTCTACAGTTATATCGCTCGTAAAGTATCGGTGTACTGATATAATGTCCTCTGTATATATATGGCGTGTTATCGGTACACTGTTACTTCGTGAGCGGTAAATTGGCAGAGATAAAATGAAATTTTCATTTCAAACTCGTGGTACACTATTACTTGAAAAGCGGTACATGAGTAGGGGTAAAATGAAAATTTCAATTCAATTTAGGTCTCTTAACCGATTTCACCCGTCTTAGGATGATTGGCCCTGAAGAAGTTTTGGGTGTAATTAAAATAGGTTTGAAGAAGGACACATGGTGATGGAATAGTGTGGTGGAAGGAGTTACTCGTATGAAGAAAAATCATTTTAAGATATAATAAAAATTAAGAAATATTGTTAATTTAAAAAATTACAAGTTAATGCAAAAAATGTTAACAAAGCTGCAAGTAAAGTTAAATATGAAGTTTTTCATAATCGGTATATCAAATTAGAATAAAAAAGAAGAGAAAATTTATAAGCTCAAAAATATGCGAGAGAAGAGATCTTGACCATGTGAAGTGTATTAACTATCGAGGACGATAATCAAAAGGATATTAGTAAAAGGTTTATTTATTATTTAAATAGTTGGGATTTATTTTATAATTAGATTGAAAGTTTCTCTTTTAACTTACGTGGAATGGTAAAATTAGTCGAGTCTGAAATTTATTGGATTTTCCTGCTATTTTAATTTCTTCAAATCACAATCGTCTATTTTTTTTAGTCTTCTGATGTTATTAATTGTTCAACAAGATATAAAGGAATATATACGTTTTGACTTTTGACAAAGTTAACTCTGAATGGGACCGATATAATCTTAATATGTGTTGAGAACATACGTTCTTTAATGGGAATGGTATGGCCCTCTACAAGCCGCGCAATACAAAGAAAATTCAGGATTCGACCCTTTTGAAGTCATTTGGTGTGCTTTGAGAGAAGTGGATATCATTCTTAAAGATTTTATGTTAGATTTTCTGTAATTTTTCAGACATAAATTCAAAAAAAGAATTAGATTAATTATTTTTGTTGCTAGGGAAGCCAATATGTAGAATTAGTGGAATATGGGAATTTTTGGATAAACTCAAAATTTTCTTGGGGCAAAAAATTTAAAATTTCAATTGGAATAGACTAAAACACTACTAAAATCTAATTTGAAAAAATAATAATTGTGCAATCAAGTACATGGCTCCATTATAGGGTGAATCACCAAGATCTAATCAATGATTGTGGGGTTAATTAAGTAGCCAATTTATGCATAGGATTACATAATTTTATTGGATAAAATAGAGAAGTGGAAAAAAAAATGGAATTTTAGTTTATAACAGTAATGATCAGATAATTCTATTAGACTGGGTATTGCACCAATTCATTAATTAGTGTCATTTTGCATCATAAGCCATGCATGTCATCAGCTGAATTTTTGTATTTTGTAATTTCGACATAAATTTAATGGCTCTTAAAATCTGAAATTTCAACTGAAAAGTTGGGCATGTGTTTAGGCTGAAAAACAAAATCAGGAATATCGATATTTTAAAAAAAAAATGCATTTAGTCAAAATTTTGATAATTTTCAAATTTCAATTGATTTTGTTGATACATCCAATATAATTTATTTATCTGATATAGAAGGTTTGTAGCTGATTTCGTGTATCTTTAAGATTAGTCTTACCTCCAATGTAGATTGGGAAAACCCATCTTCATAGGAGAAAATATTGTCCATATCGAGATATCGGCGGATACTATTCTCCCTTCTCATTTTTTTTAGATTTCAAATATCGCCTTGATTTTTTATTTTATTATTTTTAATAAAAAAATAAAAAACAGAAAAACACGCTTTAAAAAAATGGAAAAAATCGACCAATATCATGGCAGAATATTGGTGGCGCGAAACACCAGTATTTAATTTTTTTAAACAAACTTTTGTACTGATATTTATGATATCGATAATGTTATTGCTGATATATCGGACGATATTGCCGATATCATAACCGTGCGATACATATTGATATTTTAAAAATCTAATACCTATGGACTGATATTTAATTTTATAAAATAACCAACACCACTGGGCGACCATCAGAATGTGCAACTAGGAGTGTGAAAAATTCCCATCAATTAAAATTTTAAAAGCTAATGACAGAGTCACTATCATGTTTTGTTTTGTCTAATTCATTGTCTGAATTGCAATTGAAGGATTTGAACTCAGTCTGAATTGTATTTGTATTCACTCAAGCTCAAAACTAAAAGATTTTTATATTATTTTATTGAAATAAAAAATATATGATATAAATTTGATATTTATACACAAAACAACTAAAAGAAAATAAGTTTTACAAATTATGGTTCAAACTTAGGGTTTTAATCTAAAGTCAAGTTTTTTTTTTCTTTTTTTTGTGTTAGGCCCATCTAGACCTGTATTTTAATTCGGACATGCTAAAAAATGAGCCCGATTGGAACCCAGGTCAATTCGAAGTTTTTTTTTTTTTAAAATTTGAGTCAGGAGCCAAAATTGCACCATAAAAAAAAGTCTAAAGTGGATTAGGGACAGTATATAATGTCTTTATCTCCAAAACACTTCAAGTGTGGGTTGTGGTGTGGATAATATATATATTAAAATAAGTCGATTATAGATTTTAAATTATAGTTCTTCATTATAAAGTCATTAAAATAAACAATAAAAATAAAATTATAGAATCGTTGGATACTCCAAGAATCTACTATACAATACATATAACTTCAACAAAATGGTAGTAATTCCTAGACTGGAGCTCACAATTATACTTTTGCACTTCCTATGCTTATTTTTGAGAGGTAACTCTCATGTGTTTATTATTGGCTAACTTTATTTATAATTTCATATTCAATCTTCTAAAATTAGATTAATAAAATTATAAAAATAAAGAAAGAAATTGTAATTATGATAGGATAATAAAAATATTTAAAGTGAATAAAAAATAAAAAGATAAAAATCATACTAATTTTTGAACTTATTTAGAAAGTGAACCGGCGGTTTGGCTCCCGATAGGCCGATCCTTCAAACTTCAAAGCCAAACCGGTTCTTAGCCGATATATTCTTTACTTGCTAGCGGCGGGAAAGAGAGAGCGAGAGAGAGTGACACAGATTTGTCTTCCCTCAATTTTCCTGTCTTCTTTGTTGAAGAGAGTAGAGGGATTTGCAGAAGATGATGAGCAGCGCATCATCATCAGCAGCAGAGCCTGGTCCAAACCGAAAATACAAACTGGAGAAGGAAAGTGAGCTGAGAATCGAAGTGGGCATGGAAACTTCTCTGCGCCTCCGTCTTCTCTCCGGCTCCGCTGAGATCTTCGGCTTCGAACTTCCTCCCAATACTTGGCTCTCTTTCCCTCCTCGCCTCAAATTCGCTGTTTGTACTCTCTCTCTCTCTATATATATGTGTGTGTGTGTGTGTGTGTGTGTGTGTGTGTGTAATTGCAGTTTTCTTTTTTGGATTCGTTGTGCATCAGATGACTAATTTTCTCTTGAACCTATATTTACATAATTTTTCCCTCTCGTTCTCATTAATTGGATTTATACCCAATTTGAACTCATTGTGAGATACACTTACTGTTGGATCAAACTTAAGTCCTATAGATGGTTAGAACTTAAAACTCTTTAGTCTTTAAAACTGTACCTAAATTTTTTTAAGTTGAATTTTGTTATAATTCATATTTAAAAGTGGATTTATCAATCTAACTCATACTCACCATCTGATATAAACTCTATGAAAAGCTAGTCATCCGATGGATAATGTGAGTATCAGGAAGAAATATGATGTAAATATAGTATCAATGCAAAATGAGTTGTTGGTTCACAACGAAACAATTCACAACAGCTTTCTTGAGACATGTACAATTTATTTTCCAATGAGAATTTATATAAATATTCTTCATCATCATCATCAATAGCTATTTTTGTGGGGTTGGCTTTTTGAGTCCTCTGATTCCATTTTATGTTATCAAACAACATATTCTTCGTTACACTACACTATATTACATTCTGTCATATTCTTAACTCCTATCCAAGTCTTTATAGGTCTACCCTTACTACTAGTCCCTACAATATACATGTTATAAACTCTTTATATTGGGTCTATTTTTGGTCATCTATGGATGTATCTAAAATATCTTAGATGTCCTTACCTTGACTTTCTCATCTATTGAGCTATATTTAAGGTTCTCTTAATGTGCATTTCTAATTATATCTTTGAATACAATCCTACTCAGTCATCTGGCATCTATCTCAGTTGCTTATACTTTTTTCTATTTGTTTTTCTTCATTGTTCGTTATTCCGCTCTATAAAGCATTACTGACCTAATTCTTATCTTATAAAGTTAACCCTTTATTGCATAGAACACCAATTAAAATATTGTCCTGATCAATCCTCACTTTTTTTTTTGTTGTTGTTCATATGAACCAACAATATTGGGGATGCTAGATTTTTACTTGGAGAGGTGCCACAATTGAAGTAAATGGGACCAGTGAAGTTGAATATGTTGCAGACGAGGTATTTTACATGCCCCCCTTTTATTTCATAGAATACTTTGCATTTTGGTTTAATTCGCTTAGCTTTTTCCACCCCCTCCTTGCCTAATTGTAATGACCTTTCACATTTAGAAACTGAGCTGCATGCCAAATAATGCCTTTTCTTATGCTTTTACTTAGACACCCATGATAAGCTATGTAAATATTCATGCTATATTGGACGGGCGAAGGTCTCGTGCTAAAGAGTCCTTGACTACTGATATAGATTCTTCTCAGGTATTATTTTGTGTGTATCTTCAATATACTGAATTATTTTATTTTTTTTGCAATTTACTTGTGAAAATCTTGGTATTCTTCTGTGAAACTTTGCATGCCTTACCAATGATACAGAGGAAAAACCATTTTAACAAGGTATTCTTTTAAAAAATGCCATCTTTTTAGATAGTAACATCATCACAACTTTTGTCCCATCTAAATGAATAAATAGAATTCATATTCCGATTTGATCAGATTTTCGCATAGGCCAAGTGGCCTTTTGATGTCCAAAACAGTTATTCATCTAAGCTTCTAGCAAGCAGATGATAAGAATACCAACGTGTTGCAGAGTTAAATGCATCAATCTTTTTGTCATGGTGTGAATTGTAGAATTTGTTGAGGTGTAAAGAATCAGTTTCACTGAGGGCAATAGGAAGTTTGTAACTGGATAAATTAAGAGAAGAACACAATGCAAGGGCAGGACTTGAGTCCATGAGATAAATACATTCCATGTGTGAACTCCATAGCCACATATGTTCTCCATATGTGTTAATTGAACTCAAGAACGAGATGCTTGTGTATTATTTGACCAGTTTACATAACAAAGCACACTAGAATGAAACATGGTGGAGTTTATTGCAAGTTTTTCCCCCCTCCAATACGTAAACAAAATTCATACAAAATATATTGTCATTGGATGTGAATTGAAGGAACCTTTGGTTTATTTTTATTTCTTTCTGCTATTCAATGAATATCTTACAATTAAGAAGTTTGAATTACTCATCTCACTCCTTATGTGACTGACTGAATAAAATTTAGTTGAAACAACCATAGTTTCTCTTCTTACAGTCTGTGTTGCGGGGAGGGATATTAGTTGTATGAGTAATTAACTCGAGAAGTTAGGGAATAGATAAAAGGACTGTCCTGTGCATTTTCTGGTGGAATTGGAACTTGACTGATAAAAATAAGAACTTTCAATACTTTTTCATTAAGTTTTTTTATTTTGGATAACATGGGTATCGCCACCCCACATTGGAGGTGAGACTAATCCCACGGATACACGAAACCACTTCTCTCTCAGAATCAACTCTTTCAAAAAAAAAGTCTCTCAGAATCAAGCACCTGATGTTTAACATTTCAAAAAAAAAGTTCAAGCACTTGATGTTTTGGATTTTGTTCCTGTTAATATCATACATATAGTGCCCTATCATTTAACATGGGAAATGCTAAAGCAACAGAAATATGTTACTTGAGCAAAGTAACAGATTTAGATCTTTTATATAATATGTTTTATGGGTTGGTAGACTTTATCATATTGAATTTAGAGTTTTAGACTATCCTAAAATGACAATAAGGATAAGATCCATCTTGAGATATCAGATTTAGATCCATTAAAATCATTGTTGAGATGGCTATTAATTTGAATGATTTTGATCAGATGGGTAATAATCACTTTTGGTCTCAATTTTTTGCTTTGAGATACTCCATAGATATGAGTTTGATACGTTGGGATCCATTGACCCATAACATACTACATGTCAATCCTGTTTATAGTGGTTTTGTGCTTGTCTTGCCCAATTTCTCCAGACATCTGGTGTATGGTCTTTTTAGTGAGAAGATGACTGGAGACATTTTTATGCCATGGCAATATCTGTGTCTGACATTCTCTTTGGTTTTGTTCTCTACTAAGAACAAACTTAAGGTCCTAGTCAATAAGAGTGGTTCACATGAGAGTGCAGTTGTTGTTGGCCACTGGTCCATTGGTAGGTTTTGTGGTGCTAAGTAGCGAGCTTAAAGAAGGTCCAACATTACTTACCAATGACTTAAATGAATAGTTAACTGATTTATCTCTAGGTCTTGGTTTTTTTTTTTTTTTTTGATTTGTTATATATACTTAGTTTGGTTAATTCGTTTTGTATTAATTAGCCATTGAGGGAAATTGTGGGTCATGATTGTTGATGTAAACTGGTTTTTGTTATTAGATTTATTGGTTGATTCCAATTTTACATGGGTAGGTCATGGCATTTGTTTTAGTAAGAGTCTGAATAGAAACAAATAGGATTGTCTAGCCAGTATCATTTTTAGGTTATGGCTCATCCAAGTTGGTCTTGCTGTGATGATCCACTTAGATTTGCCCATGTGTGCCAGGTATGAAAATAGAGTCAGTGATGACTTGATGAGAAAAAGGAGAGACTCATTCTATTTATCACCACTATCATTGCCAAAACACTACACAATTTATTTAGGGTTAAATCTCTGCCAGTCCACCCCCTAACATATTTGTTTTTACTACTACATTCTGAAAAGAAGTAGAGACAACTGCTATAAATTTTCCTTTTTGCTTTAGACAATAATTTTTCATTTTCTAAATCTGTAGATACGAAACTCAGTCAAGATATGTGTTTTTAATGGTTCAGGGTCCGAGGGTGATCCTTGTAGGGCCAACAGATTCTGGGAAAAGTAGCTTGTCAAAGATGCTTCTCAACTGGGCATTGAAACAGGACTGGAAACCTACTTTTGTGGATTTGGATATTGGTCAGGGAGCTATATCCATTCCTGGATGTGTTGCTGCTACTCCAATTAAAATGCCCATAGATCCAGTGGAAGGAATACCTCTTGAGAAGCCATTAGTCTATTTTTTTGGGCATACAACTCCTAGGTAACAGTTTTGTTTGTGAACATGTTTCCTTATAAAATTTAGGGAAGTTTTCATTTCTCATCAAATTAATAATTTTTTTCAATTGATCATGTATTTTAGAAAGAAAATGCAAATGATCCTTCAGTGGTGTTTCTCCTCCATCTCATGGATGTGCTTCAAATTGTTTTTCATGGTCCAATTGTGTGAAAATATGTGCTAATGCCACATCAATGCCATATGTCATCTGTAGCCTTCTGTGTCTCTTATAAAATCTGATCCATAATGTTACATATAAAGCATTCTTGTGTATGTGCATAACCCAAAATTCCAAGATAGGATGATCCTAACTGCTCAAAAAGTTCAAGTTTTCCTCATTGAATGTAGACCAATGTAGTATTCAATGTACAGGACCATATGCTCCATGTGATGATGAAGTCCAGCCACCATGGTTTAGGGCTATTGTCAGTTAACATGATAGTCCACTAGACAAGTGGTCTTGATCAAAGGCTGTTCTTGAACACAAACTGACTTGGGCCTGGCGGTAATAAAGAGGCTTGAACAAATTATTATGACTGATGGGCTGGGCTTTGGCTAAGCTTCTGAACCCGTTTAACAACTGAGTTGGCTTGGGCTTTGAGGGTAAAACCCTGTCAAGGCCGTCATGTTTTCATGTCTGTCATGTTGAGTGTTTTGTGATTTAAATGGGTGTTGTAATAGGCATATATATTATATTGTATATTTGTATGATAAATTGGTATTTTTTTTTTACATTATCATTGTTATTACTATTTAGTTTGGATTGATTGCATGATTTTGGTGATGAATTTTTGGTTAGTTAGACTGGTTCTAGTGATACTTTTTATTCGAAACAATAAGACAATTATCACATTAAAGTTTGAAATTGTGATTTAAGTAGGTTTTACATTATGACTCCCACCTAAATGTTTGCTTGCGGGCTTGGGCTTTAACATAGTATGCGGGCAATAGGCTTCAGACGTGCTTGGGCTTGGGCACAGGCAAGCCTGGACTGAACCGGTCCCTTGACCAGCCCTACCTGATCACAGTCAACATAGAGGTAGGGGAGTATACGATACTTCCTTGAGGTGGGAATCCTATTAGCACACTTTCTTTGTAATTTTTAGGAATTAATATTTGTCTAGATGTTGAAAGTAGAGAACTGGGAATTGAGTATATCATTCATCATACGTGTTTCATCTAAGGGTGACTGTTTGCTCAGTGACTACTCATGCTGAGAAATATAACCTTTGTAGACATTTGCTTGCTTGGTTGCTTTTATAGAAAATTAAGCTTCTTTTATCCACACCTTGGGAGCTATCTAATTTTGTAGTTTCTCAAGAAAAAAACAGGCCTAAATTTATTGCTTCAGTGTAAATGCAGATTTGTACAAAGTGCTTGTGGAGGAGCTTGCTCGAAATCTAGAGAGACAATTGGTTCGCAATTCTGAAGCTCGAGCTGCAGGCATAGTTATCAACACCATGGGGTGGGTAGAAGGCCTTGGCTACAAGGTACGTAGATTTTTTATGGTAGATTTATTATGTGATGTATTTGATGGACCCAAACATTGTTTGATACAACCCCCACAGTAGCATCTAGAGAAATTGGGAATCTCCTTTGCACAATCTGTCTCCAAATAAATAAATACAACAAAATTAATTGGATGGGGAGAGAACAAGCACAAACCATGTAATGGCTAACTTAGTATCTAGCTAGATCTTATGCTTATCCCTTTCAAGACTCTCACATCTCTACTTCGGAGATTTTGTGAAAAAGCAGTGGAGTAACACCAAAATATTGGCTATAAGACCCTTTCGTTGCATAAGAGAAAGAAGCCCTAAGGATATTTTGGGTCATCAAACCAATGTAAAAATGCTCTAGTCTTGACCCCTCAAGCATAATAAATGGTAAAAGACTTGATACCCTCGATTCAGAACCGTAGTACACCCTTTAGACAGGCATTTCTTCTATAAATGTTTACATGGAGGAAAAAAAACTTGTCGTTAGGTATCGGAACAATTCATCCAATGCAACCTATATCATGTAATTTGAACATCTTAGAAATGAAATTTGGTTATAATTTAATCAATTCAAAATCAAATCAAATCAGTTCTGAATAAACTAAAACTCCCTCATATAGTTTTTAAATAACAAAAGGTGGATGAAGTCGGTAAAGCATCTAAACTGTTGGCATCCCACCCTTGTGAGGGGTTCAGAATCTTGCACCAATATGTAGGTATACTGTAGAAAAACTGTGGATGTAGAATATGGAATTCTTGATGATATGACAAAATCTTGATCAGCATTTCTAGTTTGAAGTGCAATTCAAGCTTAAGTGAAGTGGAAGGGTTGGTAATTGGGGAGAGAATGAGAATTTGTAGTTCCATCTCTTTCAAGAGGAAGCATTGGCAGAGCTGGTGGTTTCTTTATTGCCTCATCATGGTGACCAAAAATTGGAATATATAAGAAACCAGAGAGCATGGGTTACATTCTTAATGGCTCTAGGGCCCTTTGCTTCTCTATATTTTTTTTATGCTCATGATTTGAGAAGCAACTAGACTTGCTAATGGTCTTTTCAAAACATGGCTTGTACAGAGCACTTATGTTGAGTGTGTTTAACATTGGGATAAGATGCCATTATATAAGAAACTTATTTTGTTGGTTGGTGTTGTTTGAAGAATGCATTGGATTAAGTTAAGATAGAATGCTTGCCTATTCTGGGATATCATTAAAACATGTATAAGGGTATCATGTTGCTTCCTTTTACCTTATCATTGATGGTAATGAGAAACAATCAAAGAAGTTCATGCTGGTTTAGAATATAATATATATGTATATAGTTATATATTCACAGATTATACATTAAGAACAATAGAAGCATAAGTCCATCTTGGTTTAAGTTGACGAGCTGCTATAAAACCTACATCAAGCATAAATTCATCCTCTATTTAAAGGGCTTGTTTGGAACATGACATTAAATAGCCATGTGGACGATCTCCTTGACTCCTTCACAGTGTAAGGTAAAACATGTACATTTCTTCTGAGTGCGTCACTGTTTTTATAGTTTTAAGTGCTGATGTTTCTTTAAAGTGCATCAATGCTGCTTATCTTTTCAATAAACTATTAATGACGAGGTGTTTGGTTTCACATGTATTGCTTTTTTTTTTTGCTTGAATATTTCTTCTTTGTCATTTACTTAACACTCACATTTTGTAGGCATGACATTGAATGCTATTTTGTGCCTTTCTGTTTGTCTGTAGCTGCTTCTTCATGCGATTGAAGCATTCAATGCAAATGTTATTTTGGTTTTGGGTCAGGTAATGATTTCTTGCTTCATCTGGTTTGAATTTCTTGCTACTTATTTGGTTCTAAGAGGTGATGCTGTATTTTCGTTGATGGAATTTTGCTAAATTAAGTGTGATAGTGCTATGCCTTGGCGTTCATTGAATGGAGAGATGGTTGGCATCTCCTGTGACATGGATGGAAAAGCCTTTGGGCTTTTCTTGTGACCTTCACACATATCAATGCACCTAAAAAAATTCAGCTTATGTGTGCATCTTAAAAATTTATTGGTTATAGTGATAACAAGAGTCTGTAGCATCATAGTTGGTGAGTGCTCATGATTGCAAACCAGAAAGGCTGCGAGTTTGAGTCATTTGGGCATTGGATAAGCAGTTGGCCACGGAAAAAAATTGTGAAATCTAATTACGATTGACAACCCCAGATAGATGGGATAATTTGGCTTTGATGATGATGACGGTGAGTGATGACAAACACTGAAATTGTTTTGTCCAGTCAAGGGTTCCAAGTTCTGATGAAGTGGAGGTGTCAGATTACAGCTCTTTGATTGTCAAGGTGATGGAAAAATGTGTCAATGAGGCGTGGGTTGTCAAGGTGACCCAAAATAGGATATTTGCTCAGCACAATATCTTTACTTGAGCTGGGTATATATTTCTATCATCACTGAAATTGTGCTTGTTGTGCTTTAAATATTGCTTTTTCCCACATGCTAAGCAACATACCACCAACACTTGAGGTAGGGAAAGAGGGTCACTTATGGACATAGCTTCCTTACCACCATCTTTAAACAGAAATAGTTCTGCTTGGTTATCAGTAGATCATTGACATAAGTTGATTCCTACAGCTTGTGAATGTTTTTGGCTACTCATCTTTTTGCACTGTTGAGTTTTGTCCTTTTAATAACTTCATACTTGCGTGACTTGGAAATTTTGTAGGAGAAGCTTTGCAGTATGCTAAGACATGTAGTTAAGAGCAAGTTGAATGTGGATATTGTGAAACTTCACAAATCAGGAGGTGTTGCACCAAGAAATTCAAAGTTTCGTCAGCAGGCCAGAAGTCAGAAGATAAGGGTAAAAAGGCATCTTTATCATGTCCTTGGACAAGGATTATACTGTCATTATTGTTTGTAGTTACAATTGGTTTAGTTTGTCATATTTATGAAAGCAGTGGCTTTTGTTCGTTGCACAGAAATCAGCAATGCATCATCATAACTAAGTTACTCTATGTTTACCATTGTTCAGTGATTGAAAGCATCCATTTAATCATTTTATGGTCACTGAATGGAAGCGGTGCTATAAAAGTATGGGATGGATGCAATGATGGATTCATCATGCCATGCTTGTAACAGTTAATGCAGCCTTGCTTCAGACGTCCACCCAGATGATGTAGAAAAACTATTCTACATGCTGATAAAGAATGGAGGTAACTTTGAAGAATGGAAATGTGTATTGGGAATTGGGTGCTGAACCTCTCTCCAATGCATGTATTTGCAGGCCTTTATAGGCATCCTAAGGTGTCCATCCATGAAGACCTTTCATTGGTATGGGCTGTATGGCCACTTGAAAGGTTCTAGCAGGTGTGCCCCTTATGCATCCAATCATTTGGATTGAATTTTGAAGTAGTACCTATTCAAGGGCACATATCCCTTAGTAAACGACCACCTTTAATTGAAAAGACTCCAAGGAAATCATTTAAAAAAAAAATGAAGATACAACATTTCTTTCCATTTTACACCATTCTTCAACTTGTTCTTTTACAGGGTCTCCTCCAGTTTCAAATGAATTTTACATGCTGATATGGATTTCTTTGCAGGAATACTTTTATGGTGTAGCAAACGATCTCTCTCCTCAGTATAATGTAGCAAACTTCAGTGATATATTTGTTTATCGAATTGGTGGTGGGCCACAGGCACTGCGTTCAGCTCTTCCTATTGGTGCAGAGCCTGCTGCAGACCCTATACGGCTTGTTTGTGCGACCATTAATTGTGATTTACTGCATTCAGTCCTTGCTGTTTCATATGCAAAAGAGCCTGAACAAATCATCTCAAGGTAAACCATGTTGGCTCTTGACTGCTATGCCAAAAATAGAGAGCAACTGCCCTCAAAATCCCAGTGATGGTGCTTTTATCTGTGTTGTGGACCTGGAGCATGAAACCAAATTCATTCTCCTGTCAAGCATTGGTATTCAAATAGCATCCATACATTTGGTTCAAATAATAGTACATTCTCTCATCATCATCAGAGCCACTTAGCACATCAATTTGGGTTGGTCCTCATAATTGGATTTGGTAAGTTTTTCTCTATGGGCCAATTGCCTATCTAATGGTGATAAGACTCAAACCTGAAACTTATGGTTGCACCAACGAATAATTGCCAATTGAGCTAAAGGCTCTTGTCAACTATAGCTTCTATTGTGCGTAATTTTTATTTTCCAAATTGTATCATTGTCATATTTATGCACACAATGGCAAATGTTATAGAGGTAGTCTAATGAATTATACACTCTTAGTATGCTAATGAACTAATGATGAAGTTGTGATTCAAAAAGTAAAAAAGACAGTAAAAAAATGTCGCATAAAAAACAAAACACAAAACTGAACATCCAAGCAAGGGCGGAGATTGAAATCCCTCAGTATAAAGTCATCCTTGAAGCTCAAAGTGCCCATGAATCCACTGGCCAACCTCAAATGATCTTCAGGCATCCAGGCATACTTTCCTTCCCAGATGGTTTTGTTCTCATCAACTCAAATCTCCAAGTCATGTGCAAACAAGACGTGTTGCCCATTGAATGGCACGACTTCTCCTTCCTTGTAAGCACCTATTTTACCCCTTCCATTGAGAGCACCATAAAGCCCGTAAAGGGGGCTGTCTCTGTTGGTTCCATCTTCACAAAACAGAACTAGACTTTCAATATGATGGAAATTCTTCCATGTCAGTCCAAGTGCAATGGACTGCTTCCCAGTCTAAGATATGTTTTAGTTGAAGTGTTGAATGGATGGAGGTACTTTCTCATGGTTCAAAAAGATGCATTTATGGTTGTTAATATGGGATGAAGGCATCATAACAAATATCGTGGGTTTGAATAGCATCTTTAATTTTACTTGTGGCTATTGTCAATATAGTAGATATATATTGTGGCATAATGGTTCTTTCAAACATAAGGAACATAATACCCTTCTTCTTAAGATTGCTCTGGAGAACATGCCATCTACTGGGAAAAATACCTAGCAGCTATGAATCATGAAAAAAAATCTAGTCTAATGTCTCATATTGCAGAATTGTAATCAATAATGAAAAAGTAAACAGACCTTGGCTGTTACAAAATCATAGTACTGACTTTTATTCTGCCTTCTCAGAGTTACAAGTAAATATGTGGAGTTGTTTTATCTGTTTCTGTTTTTTTTTTTTTTAATATTTTTAAAACACTGGAATTAATCTGTTTATGAGAACATTGAGCAGTTATAGATGTATGGGTTTGTATAGATCCTGTTCTACCAAAGTTACATGTTTCGTGATTGCTACATGGGAGATGTCATACAATGGTGACACTGCATTTTCTCCCACTTGGCTGAGAGGTTTTCTAGTACCTCTTTGGTCGTAATAATTTGTACACTTTTCTAGCAAAAATGTTCTACTACTCTATGGACGTCTACCACTGATAGATTCTCCAATGTTTTCAATCCTAACACAATTTGTGTCTTTAAATCTTAATCCATATGAGCTACTTATGATGATTACTCCATGATGATAAACTGAAGGCCTATCTACTCTCTAGTTTGCTGACCCCTTTATACCCTTTTCTGCAGTAACGTGGCTGGGTTTATCTATGTGGCAGACATTGATATCCGGAGGTATGATCTGTAACTCGTACTCCCTGAAATTTCAGTCATATATAGACTTAATTGGAAGCTAACAATGAAAATGTGGCAGGAACAAGATAACATATCTTGCTCCGTGTTCTGGAGAACTCCCAAGTAGATACTTGATAGTTGGAACCTTGACATGGTTGGAAAGCTAAGATTACAAGTTTTACTAATGCACACCTTTTGTAAGATGTCACCTGCTGTAGTGGTAAGAGGTCAAGAAATAGCTTTATCTGTAACCACATTGATGAGTTGTACAACTTCTAGCAACATTTTTTTTTTAAATTTTTATTTTCGAGAGAGAGTTCTTGTAACGATAGTTGATGTTACTCCTTGATAGCTTAAGTTCCATGAACTTGTCAACTCCTAGTTCCCATTTGTTAAACATGTCCGATTCTGTTCATTTCATTATCATCGTTTCTTCCCATTGATTATATTTATGTCATGCATCTGTGTACCCAATCTGCATGAATCTAAGCCCTTTTTTCCCCCACAAAACCAATATCTAGCATCACATGTTTGGAATATAAGTTAGAAGCGTAGGGATCTCCTGTTAGGATCGTGGCCCTCACACCCCACACGTGTGTTATTGTCTCCTTTGCCAACCAATCCAGGTCTCCTCACTCTTGTAAGGTCTTTTGGGCACACCGCAGTGGGCTTACGGTTTTAAAAACGAGCCACACTAGTTGAGTGAGGTGACTTCTCATATAAGCATCCAAGCCTTACACCTTACACCTCTTAGACAATGTAAGATTTTTTCAACCACTCTCTATTGCGGCACAAGTGACCCTTTTTGTGAGGTTGTGGCAGTCGGTCCACTAGGGCGGTTAGTCCCTCCCCCCCTACACACACACCAACATTGGATTGCTGGCCCCATAACCCAACATCGAGTCTCTTAATCCATCATATGCCATGGTGCGTCTCAATCCAACAATGAATAGTTGTTCTCATGAATAATTGATATTGAAGTCAATCAACAATGATATGGAGATTTTGAGATTCAAAATTTTTTTATTATTAAAATTAAACCTCATATATAAAATAGCTAAGTTTCTATGTAACTTACCATGTGTTCAACATCATTTAATCATCTATGGAGAAATGATCACCGGTTCATTGAAAAGCCATTTTTTATTAAGTATATGAATTACCAAAATCATTTTAATTGAATCGTTCAAGTCACATTTTTTTTAAACTCTTCAAATTTTATTTAGTTGAATTATTTTTTAATCTTTAAATTTTACACCCTTTAAAAATATAGTTTAACTGATCAAAATCCATCGTGATTTCTAGTTAGTTACATATTTAATGAAAGATCTTTTTAAGAGATTCATCGTCAGTTTATTTGATAATTTTTTTATCTAAATTATGAAATTAGAAATCACGTGTGTTCGAGTCATTGTCCTTCACCATTATTTTTTCACTAGAAAATGTTAATATATTGGCTTAGTGGTATATTGGCGAGGCATTCAACTATATATAAAAATACTCTAAATCTAAAGCTACGGTGTCACCATGTGAATGGAGGTATCTTTTTGTTTGGTTCTAAGCTTGTAGGAAGGAAAGTATGATACTGGTCCCATCAATTTAAAATTCAAAATCTCCATGTCATTGGAGGGAAGAAAAAGGTTAGAATGATTTATTCTAGAAATTTCAAAAAATTAGGAGGGAAATTTAGCACACATTTTGGTCCTGTCTAGTGTGAATTTGGTAGGCCAAAATGACAAAAACAAGAAACAGTTCAAGCACAATATTTAGCAAAAATTGACCTCATTATATACTAATTTTTTTTTTTTTTCATTATTCTTAGTTCATTCCAAAATATCCAGTGAACCAATTTAGAAAAAAAATAAACCTAGTAGAGTTGAATTGGATCAAGCCACTAAGGGGTTTTACGCTGGGTTTTCCGCAGTTTTCCACACATAAAATAAAATTTGAATATCAATTAACATTATTTGAAAAAAGAGTAATATAATGTCTAATTAGTATGTTTGACTCGTTTGACCCTTCTAATTTGAAAGTTCACACATTAGCTAATAATAAAAATGAATCCAAAGGGCTTGGAGTCCCACTCCACTCTAAGGATCACTTTCAATAGATTTACTTGTATGCGGATAGGGAGGCTTCCACATGTTTTAAAGAGATAAAGATTAGTCGGTGATCTAAGAGGCTGGACACCTTAGTCATTAAAAAAAATTAATAACTCGTATATTTAAATTACCATCTTATGTTTACTAAATACTTCGCAGACCAATATATCAATATTAGCCAAAATTAAAATTTCCTATGAAGACTTATTCATTGATGGTTTATATATGGTTTTTTTTTTAAAAGAAATTAAGGTGTTGAAAAGTTTTCTAATGCCCTCAGCTGCACAAGTATTAAGCAAATGGCCATGTTCAAACTTTAAATTCAATACCCTTGCAGTTGTAGATTTGGAAGATAGAGCTGTCATTGGGCAAACCTTCTATTCATTCCTCTCTGAACTGTCCATTTTGAGACCACCAATTAATAGAACATTCTTCAATCTAATGCCCATATGCGTCAAGGTTTAGCATTTTCAAAAGATTGATTATTAGATGATGGGCCCATAATTGTGGAATTTTTAGAAGGACAAATCCTTACTCAACCTTTTAATAATGATTTAGGTTCAAGAAATCCATGGACTCTTTTTGCCTTTTTGCATTTTTTATAATGATGATATAGAAAGATCTTCCCCTGGGCCTTTGAGATTACTCGCATTTATCTTTGTGAATTGTCGTTTTATTCAATTTTAATATATCTCTAGTTGATCTTAATGTTGGATTAAAATAATGACTTTATTTTCACGATTGATCTTTGAGCTCTCAGAGATCACATGACTTTTCAAATTTAATAGATCTATTTATTTTTTTTAAAGAAAATTCATCTTAAAAATATCTTTTAGACACATCACTGTTATCAAAAGTTCAAAACTATTATCCCATTCATTTGACGTTAATAGGTTAACCTCAACATTTGAACATGACATTGTCTTTCTTTTATATCCCGACTGCCCATATGGAGCTCATTACAATTCAAATTTAAAAAAAATGACACATCAATTCGATAATATAGAACCTCACAGGTTGGTTTATTGGTTAGGAATTTGTTTCAAAAGATGGGAGTCTCGAGTTTGAATCTCATCTCATCTCATCCCAAAGGGTTACTCCCTATAATTTTACTCGGTGTGTATAGATAGAGAGAGACTTGCACACGTCTTGAGGACTAATTGAGTACTCTAAGAGGCCCCGGACATCTCAGTTATTAAAAAAATTCAATTCAATAATATGGGTATCGAAAGCAATGTCAAAAATGAAGTAAAAATAAAAGATAAGAATCAAATGGTAATCTTACATATTTCTATCACTTCTACTCTTTAGTGTGAGAGAAGGTGAATTCAATCCATCATTTCTCACTACAGTTGATTGATGCAATTTTCCACCTTGATCAGAAAAGGCCCCATGATGTAACAATTTCACCCTACACCACAATTCATTCTACCCTTATCTGTACACAACCATTTATTAATTCTCTTAAAAATCTATAAATTGTAATGTGTGATTAACACTACAAGCAAAGCTGCAAAAGCAACTGAAGAAAAATAAATAAAAATAAAGCCAGTCTCACCTAACCTTCTAAGCAAGACAAGAACATTTAAAATGTAACATCAATGATATACACTGAAGGACCACTGAAATTGGAAATTGTACTCAGGTCCTCTTAGATCTTCATGGACTAAGATATTTGGGCTGCATATGAATGAGGGTAGAATGATCTACATCATATTCGACATCAGACTGTAATTGTGATTATGATGCTCGTATGATGTGTCTTTGAGAAATTCTTAGTTTTTAAAATCCATTCTATATTTAGAGAAGGGAAAGAAAGAAAGTCCTTTTTTTTTTTGTTAACGATGATTGAGGTGTTCATATTTTAATTAATTCTCGAGGCATGTGCAAGTTTTCTTACTTAGACACGTAGGATAATTCTACAAAAAGTGGCCATTTAGAAATTGGATTTTTGGCGATCACTCAAATTACTCTGATTCAAGAAAGAAAGCATATAGTAATTCATTATTGAAAATAATGAAATTATCCTAATTTTATATTCACATATGTACACAACCAAATGAATCAAATCTTGTTGTATTTTTGTATGATTATGTGAGTCGGCTCATTTTAATCATAATTTAATTTTCTTTTTACAATAATAAGATTCTTCTAAAAATGTTGGACAGCTTTATTCCTTGATAAGCACAAGGTCGGTTCTGAGATCCTCTAAAATCTCAAAACTCTAAACATAATGAGATTTTAGAGGTCCTTTATATCTGGTATATTAAGGAGTTATGTGTATGGGGGCCCTTTGTGGTTGGAGGCCCTAGACAGCGGCCTACGCCGCCTCCGGCTCTGGATAAGCAATACAGTTGAAGGATGAATTCAATAAAAGTTCCATTAGAAAACAAGGCACATATTGATCAATAGAAAACACGATTAAAAATACGGGATATTGGCCAAAAGAGAGCGATGATCCCATCCTTTCTAAATGATCTAATTGTAATAAGTATAGCTTTGTGTGCTCTCGAGGTGCAGCTTTCTATTATTCTATACCCCATGCAATGCATGAGCTTTTCTCCTACGTGCGTCTTCTACAAACTGCAAAGTAAAAGACTATCATGACTCGACCTTGGTAACTAAGTCCACTAGTTTACCAACTACAAACTACCCATTACCAACCAAACACCATTATCATGTCTGTTGGGGTCATTATAAATGAGGTATTTCTTATATGATCCTAAATGTTTAACTTTTCAACTATAATATATAAGTTTTGATATGTTAATATTTACACTTAATTAAAAAGGGCAATGTTGTTGTCTCCACTTAAGTTGTATTTGGATTGGAGATAAAGAGGGTGGTGGACGTAATCTCATTATCCTTATTTGATAATTGGAGATAATGAGATCAAAGGTTTAAATATCGGCCGACACATATCGTATCGGCCGTACATACCGAATATCGGCCGATATGGCTGATATTCGGTCCGAAATATCGGTTACAATATCGGCCGATATTCATAAATATCGGTATTTAAAAAAAAAAAAAAAAAATTTAAACACCGATACGGTTTTTCGCGGTTTTTACACGGTTTTACGCGGTTTTTCGCGGTTTTCCGCGGTTTTCCACGGTTTACGGTTCTAGGGGTATTCACGGTTTTTTGCGGTTTTCGCGGTTTTACACGGTTTTACGCGGTTTTCAGCGGTTTTCCGCGGTTCAGGGTTTACAGTTCTCAGGGGGTTCACGGTTTTTTGCGGTTTTGTCACGGTTCAACACTATTCATCACGGTTTTTTCAATTTTTTCACGGTTCCGATATTAGAGGAGAGAGAAAATGCCGATATCGGTATGAGAGATAAAATTATCGGCCGATATATCGTCCGTATCGAATATCGGCCGAGCCGATTTTTTGACCCCTGAATGAGATAACACTTCTTTTTACTTCAATTTTCTCTTTTTTTGAATATTCTTATTCTTGGATGCATCCTTTGAAAAATTACCCTCTCCCCTAAAACCAAACATGGTTAGTCATATAATCTAGTACAATAAATTATTGTCAATTAAGTTCTTTGATTTTTAACACCTTAACTTAAATAAGTAGTAATTTCCATTAGATGTAAATTTTTTAAAAAAAGTTAAAGAGGTGTATTCATAATTTTTTTTAATATTTATATCTTTATGGTTAAATACTTCGAATAGATGTCTCTATTAACCCATTGAAATGTTGAATGTCGTGTGTTAAAAATTAATATATTCTATTATTTTGAGAAAAGAACATAAACACTTCAATTCATGAAGGTAGTCTGTAAAAATGTGACAAAACAAAATAATGAGATAACCCACAGAGTGACCTTAAAGGGGAGAACCTTGCACCCTCGTTTTTATTTTATTTTAAATTTTCAATAAGTAAAGCAGTGGATGTCACTTCAAGTCAAAAGAAAGATGTTGATATAGAAATATTGTTAATCAAATATAGAATATTCAAATATGATATAGTCATGTTCTACATCTGCATCATTAATTTATATATTTAAAATATTAAAATATTTTTTTTGAAATCGATGATGAAGAGTCTTAAACTAATGTTTTTTTGAAAAATTCAATATCTATGCAAATATTTTTAACTTTGTAGAATAAATAATTTCAATTGAGTGATCACTTGTAAAAATTAGAGTTAGCATGTATCTAAAGAAAAGAAAAGTAAATACGTGTGGCGGACGCACAAAAGTCGGAGATTGCTCAAACGAAACAGAGGGATGTAAGAAGACGCTCCTTCCACTTTGATTTCCTTCTGTCTTTTCTATGTAAGATTTTGGATTTTCCCTCTTTTTCTTTTTCTTCTAAATCAACGCGCCTTTCTCCGGACTTCGGATTTTGGGATTTGGATTCTTGGATGTTCCGGTTTTAATTTCTTAGCTTCTTGAATCTTGGTAAGCTTAGTTTCTCTGATGGGTTTCTTCTGATTTTCTTTTTCTTTGCTATTACTCTTAATCTATTTTTCGGATTCTTCGGTTAAAAAAAAATCATGTTTGGAAGAATGGAATCCGGGAAGAAAACCACAATCGGAGAAGATGCCAGGAACGGGCGATTGTTGCACGAGATTGAGGCTCTCAGCAAAGCCTTCAATCTCAACAGAAATCCCCCTCCAAAGAGAGCTTTGCCCTCTGCCCCGCCTTCCAATCATCGATCAGTCTCGGTGGGGAAAACCCATTTCCCGGAACCCCCAAAATCGAAGCCCACTAGGGTTCTCAAAGAAAACCCTTCTCAGAAAGACAAGAAATCATCTTCCATCTGGAGCTGGAAGCCACTGAAGGCTCTGTCTCACGTCCGGAACCGTCGATTCAACTGCCGATTCTCCCTCCAAGTGCATTCCATCGAGGGTCTTCAGTCAGATTTCGACGGTGTCTGCCTCATTGTGCACTGGAGAAGACGAGAAGGTGGGTTGGAGACCCGTCCTGCCAGGGTTTTCCATGGGATTGCTGAATTTGAAGAAACCCTGTCACTTAAGTGTTCGGTGTATGGTAGCCGGAGCGGTCAACACCATTCGGCGAAATATGAAGCGAAACATTTCTTGGTCAGTGCTTCGGTAGTTGGTGCACCTGATCTTGATCTTGGGAAGCATCGGGTTGACCTGACCCGATTACTTCCTATCACTTTGGAAGAATTGGAGGAGGAGAAGAGCTCGGGGAAGTGGACAACAAGCTTCAAGTTGACAGGAAAGGCGAAAGGAGCGATTTTGAATGTGAGTTTCGGGTACCTGGTATTAGGAGATGACGCGGCCAGTTCTAGCCCAGGCACTCTTAAGAAAACTATTCCTGAAATTTCCAATTCCAAGCAAAATAGGGTTGGAGCTGCAAAACCTATGGCGGGTCGTGATGCTGGTGATGCCCGGGCTGCTCTTCGGCGTGTTGGAAGCCTCCCAGGTGTGATCCATGGTCCTCAAACACAGTCTCGCATACCATCACGGTCAGTAGAAGATGTGACGGTCCTTCACGAGGTTTTGAGAAATTCAAGGTCGGAGGTCTCAGGCTCTGCTGATGTAGAGGGCTTGCTGACTTATTGGAAACTCAATGAGGGTAGTATTATAGTTGATTCTAAGCCTGAGTGTGAGGTGCTGTTCTCAGAACCTGGACTGATATCGCACTCTTTATCAGAACCTGGACTGATATCGTACTCTTTATCAGAACCTGTGAAAGATGCTTGTGAAAATTATTTTGATGATGCAGAGTTCACTGTAATTGAACGGGGAATAGAGATTGCGACAAAGGATCCAGTGAAGGTCGAAGAGGATACAAATGATGTTGGGGATATTGGGATAGCAGAAAATGTCAAGACCGATGAAATTGACAAGGGTGAATATGTGACAACAGTAGAGGTTACAGAGACTGATCAAGGGCAGGATGTCTCTAAAAGCCATGAGGAAGAGTTTCCACCCAATGACTGTGATTCCAAGAAGAACATTTCATTCACCAAAGATTTGGTCTTGGATGAAATAAACTCAGCTCTCTGTAATCTCTCAGTTCTTGAGGCAGAGGAATTGGATTCTCCTCGATCACCCAGTGATAGTACTAGGGAAGTGAGTTACATAGAGGTGAAACCAAATTATGAAAAGGGTAAGATGAGAAAGTCCCTTAGCTTTGATGACATGACAGAGTCTGTTGCAAGTGAGTTCTTAACTATGCTTGGTGTTGAGCACAGTCCATTCGGCTTGAGTTCTGATAGTGACCCGGATTCTCCGAGAGGGCGCCTGTTGAAACAATTTGAGAAAGAGTCTCTAGCTGGTGGAATTGGCCTATTTGGTCTTGACATTGGAACAGAAAGAGAGGCGGAATCAGTCAATGATTCTGTTCAGTTTGATTTGGGTGAATTGTCAAAGGAATTTGAACTATCGACCATTGTTCAAGCTGCTGAAACAGAGCATCAGAAAGCATCTCAGGCAATAAAAAGCAAAACAAGGGCCAAAATGCTGGAAGATGCAGAGGCAGAAGCTTTGATGCAAGAATGGGGCTTGAATGAAAATTCCTTTCAGAGCAGTGCACCTCGCTGCTCTGGTGGATTTGGTAGTCCAATTCATCTGCCCCCTGAGGAGCCGTTTGATTTACCTCCTCTAGGTGAGGGTTTGGGTCCATTTGTTCAGACAAACAATGGAGGATTCTTGCGGTCAATGAATCCATCCCTTTTTAAGAATGCTAAGAACAATGGAAGCTTGATCATGCAGGTTTCAAGTCCTGTTGTTGTTCCAGCAGAAATGGGTTCTGGCATCATGGATATATTACAGGGTCTGGCTTCTGTTGGAATAGAAAAGCTCTCCATGCAGGCGGGCAAGTTGATGCCCTTAGAAGATATTACAGGCAAGACAATGCAACAGGTGGCATGGGAAGCTGCACCTGCTTTAGAGGCACGTGAGAGGTTTGTAGTTTTTCGTTTGTTTTGTATTTTTGAAGTGATCAGCTTTATTTTAGTAATTAGTTCATTAACTCTGCAATTTTGATTTTATCTCCACTTCCCTTTTAAAGGCAGGATTCATTGCATGGTCTAAAACATGAAGGGCTATCAGATGTGAGACAGGATGCATTTAGTGGGAGAAGGAAAGGCAAAAGCTCATCTGGATTGAATGCTTCATCTGGAGACATGGGCTCGGAATATGTTTCACTTGAAGACCTGGCTCCTCTGGCAATGGATAAAATTGAAGCCTTGTCTATTGAGGGATTGAGAATACAGACTGGCATGTCGAATGAGGAGGCTCCCTCTAATATCAGTCCTCAGTCAATTGGTGAAGTTTCAGCTCTTGAAGGACTGCGGGCCAAGAGTAGGGGGTCTCTTGGTTTGGAAGGTGCTGCTGGATTGCAGCTTTTGGACATTAAAGATGGTGGTGAGGATGTTGATGGATTGATGGGATTGTCGATAACACTGGATGAATGGATGAGGCTAGATGCTGGAATAGTTGATGAAGAAGAACAAAATAGCAGCCGTACTTCAAAAATTCTTGCAGCCCATCATGCTAGCTGTACCGACCTGGTAAATGGTGGATGGAAGGGAGATAGAAAAGGAGGTAAAGGTTCTGGTAAAAGGTGTGGTTTATTGGGAAACAACTTCACGGTAGCACTTATGGTTCAACTTCGTGATCCTCTGCGTAACTATGAGCCTGTTGGCACTCCAATGCTTGCTCTTATTCAAGTAGAGAGGGTCTTTGTCCCTCCCAAGCCCAAAATCTACTGCAATGTGTCCATGGATGGAAATAGCGAAGAAGCTGATGAGCCAGAACCAGTTTTGAAAGAAGAGAAGGTGGTGAAAGAGGAAGTTGTGCCTCAGTTCAAAATCACTGAAGTCCACGTCGCAGGTCTGAAAACTGAACCTGGAAAGAAAAAGCTCTGGGGCAACACAACACAGCAACAGTCAGGTTCTCGTTGGTTGCTTGCCAGTGGGATGGGAAAGAGCAATAAACATCCATTCATGAAGTCAAAGACTGTTTCAAAATCTCCCCAAGCGACCACAACAGTGCAACCTGGGGATACTCTCTGGAGTATTTCATCACGTGTTCATGGCACTGGAGCAAAATGGAAGGAGTTAGCAGCCTTAAATCCTCACATACGAAATCCCAATGTTATTTTCCCAAATGAAACTATAAGGTTGCAATGAGCATTTTATAGTCATCCAAAACTAGTAAGTGCCATTAGAAATGCTCCTTGCTGGCTGCAGAGATGGGCTGAGTTATCAAGTCTAGAAGGAAACGGTCCTAACACCTGGGGAGTGGAGAGTATACACCCCCATTGTTTATATTGAACGGAAGTGGTGAGAGATATCCCCTGCATCTTCCTCAGCTACTGTCTACTACTGCCATGCAATAAAGCTGATTAGTAAACGATTCAAAGCAATATCTTTTTCCCCATATGGTGAATGCCTTTTCTGCAGCTGTCAATCATACATTAGTCTACAGTTGCTCCCTTGTAATGTTCGATAATGTTGTCATGTAGCACCTTTCATTACTGAAGCAATTGGTTATGTTACAGAAAAACACTATTTTGCAGTGTGAACCTTTGTAAACATTTTTTTTTTTCTGTCAGAAAGGAAAGCTAATTCTTTGTTCTTTTCCTAATTTGTTACAGATTTGGTGATATATAAATTATTCTGTATTTGCCCTTTTTAATTGCTTGCCATATGTATTTTTATTTGGAGAGATCTATCGAAGTCATTTAAATTTCTGAGGTTTTGTTGATTTGATACCATGCATTTAGTTTCAATTATAATCTGGGTTGTCTTCATGTTTGGAGATTCTTTTCTTCCTTTTTTAGTTAGAACTGCTCAAATCTTGTGCCTTCATTGAGCTATATTACACAATTACACTAGTGTCATCAATTCACAATTGAACGATATGTGCTTTGATGTTCTAAAACTTGTGAGTTTGTGACAACATATCTTCCGGGTCAGTCATTTGGCTTGTAATACCTCAATGATTGATTTCATTTAGGAAATGAAGAACGACATAAGGTGCTTTTTGTCCTTTTTCAGCTCATGGAAAATAAGTCTCTTTCCTCTGCTTCCTTAGAACAAGGTCTCTTTTCCAAAAGCATAGAACATGAGACATTTTCCTCTTCTTTCAATGTATTTATTTCCTATGGGAGGAGATAGAAAAATTTTGTGAGGAAAAGATAGAGAGTTTCCTCATTGGTGAATGGTGAGACATCAACACTTTCATTTTTTGTGAAACTAAGATTTTTGATGCGAAAAATATAAATGTCAGGTTTTCATGGCCTGACAAGATATCGGAGTTTATGGCATGTGTTATCTTGGAGTTTATGGCATGTGTTAGATAACATGGATGGCACCAAAAGATAAATTTTCTTGTGGAATTGATTGGCAAACAGCCCTAAATGCTTGATTTATTTACTAATAGAAGTGTTTTTGGGATCTCTGGATTATTGCATGTGGATGATAGTAGATGTCAATATTCAAAATATTAGTGTGGTGATCTTTATTGATTTATGAGAGATGATCTTGATTGATTTATATTCCTCAGGAGTGATAACATGCTTGCTGCATTGTGAAGGAAATTATTGCTAGACGAATTTCTGAGAAAGAATTTCATGGGGAAATTTTTACTTGATTGTTTCTACTGTAAGAAGAATAATACATCAAACTGATTTGGGTCTCCCGCAAGAACTAGCTTGTGGCACGCCTTTTCGCTGAAATCATTTTCATTTACCTCTTCTGCCTTCCTCTTCTTTACACTTTGTGGAAGATTGAAACTATCGAATCTTTCCAACTTCCCCTGCACTCCTACACTTCAACTCTTTTTGTACCCTTGCCTTAGTAGTGTTATTTGTAAACGAAGTATTAGATGGCTTCAGTCTTACAATTATGAAAACTTCGGGTGCTTTACATTCATGCTGAGGTCTATGCAGATTAGTGGTCTCTCTGTCTGTGGTTGAAGTAGAGCATTTTTATGTCTACCCAGATCATTTTTGCTCTCTGTAATATCAATCTTGCCACAGGTTTCTCTAAAGGTGAGTAGAGCATGTTGTGGTTTACTGGTGGTAGGAGAGAAAGGTGCATGAAGTGGAAAGCTCGACAACGGCTTCAACGAGACGATTTCTGAGTGTTGTAGGTAATAACGTAATAAGCATTTTATTAACATCAAATTATCGAGCATATTAGGAGTTAAATCTTCACGGAGGAGGCATTCTGATGTTACACTTGCGAACTTGAAAATGATGTGTCCAATCTTCTCAACTGTGCATTTAGATGCCTTCGTATTGACCAACTTTAGATAGATGAGATAAACCTTCGGCGTGGCCTCATGGATGATTGAGATGCAGCCTCATGAGTCTTCAGATTGGCCAACGATGGGCATCACACAACATAAAACGAGTTAAAATGCAAGATTGCATGTGTAAGATTGATGGTTTGGATTTCATGATAGTTCGCAAGTGGTCGGTTGTAGAAAAGACTCAGAGTAGAAGAGAGATGGGAGAGCATGAGTGCCTGAACAAGTTGCAAATGAGATTTAAAAGCTGAGAGGAGAGATTGATTGAATTTGGCATTGTATCCTTGAATGTAAATATCAGTAAATGGGCGGTTAGATTAAATTGGACAGAAGCCTAGATAGAGGAAAAATTGGGTAAGAGGTGTGATCTATAAATACCCTCTCAATTCATCCTTTTCCTCGGGAAAGAAAGAAAATAAGAAGAGGAGAAGAATTCAAAGAGGGATAAAAGATCTCAACGGCTCTCTTCTTTAATGGTTTTATAACTCTTTTAGAATTCAAGTTTTTTAACGGTTTGGAAGAGTGATTGGAAAAACAATCATAATTTTTGAATTTTGTAACTCGACCGGCGTCGTTTTTCGTTTATGAATAAGATGAGTCGATAATGGAATAGGTATGACCAAACGACAATCCACTCTCTTTCTCTTCGAATTTTCAAACACACTCAAATTTTTTTGTGGCATTCGGTTTTTCGTTACTAAGGTGCAGACCAGTGAGCAGAAGTAAGGGTATCGGATCTTAGAGACTGAATTTTCAACAAGTACAGCTAGATATAGTGGGACATTGTTGTCTTAAAGACAACATTGTAATAGTACACCTTGCTCGTTTTCATTTTTTAAATTATAATTATTATTTATTATTCTTAAATTATTTACTATTTATTATAATTTCAACAGCAAAATTACGATGATCACACGATCATCACTTAGACATCATATTAAAGTTTCTTAAGTTAGCTTCCAAACGCAACTTAGAGATTCTGAATTTTAAGTCCAGAGACGTAAGTTATGGTCTATTTATCAATATCCTGCAGTTTTCCACATGTCAATAAAAAAAAAACTACCTAAATTTAAGAGTGTCTACTTTACGATCAAGTGGGTCCGATTAGAAGATTTGAGGAAGCTTCCTACCAAAGAAAAAATTGAGAAAGCTTCAAATCCTTTGCCAGTTGAAAGATAGTTGAATTATCCTTCAGATGCAATTTATAGATCCCAAAATGAAATATAGATAAGAAAATTAAGAGAATAATAGTCTCTCAAGAAATTTCCAAACACCAATAGTCTAATGAACTTTGGATTGTCTAGGTTCTTTTAATCCTTTTATCTTTTGGGTTCTCTACAGTTGATTTAGAAGGTGAAACTTATTCCAAAGGTGCAAATATCGGCCGATACGATAAGTATCGGCTGTACTGTAGTATTATCGGCCGATATGACCGATATTCGGTCCTTAATATCGGTCCAAATATCGGTATTTAATTTAATTTTTTTTTTTAAACACCGATACGGTTTTTACACGGTTCTTAGCTGTTTTTTGTGGTTTTTAACGGTTTTTCGCTGTTTTTCACGGTTTTTAACGGTTCAGGGTTTACTGTTTTCATGGTTTTTGGCGGTTTTGTCACGGTTCATCACTGTTCATCACGGTTTTTTGCGGTTTTTTCACGGTTCCGATATCGGAGGAGAGAAAATGCCGATATCGGAAGAGAGAGAATTTTCTCGGCCGATATTGCGGCCGATATGCATATCGGCCACACCGGTATTTGGACCCCTGACTTATTCTATGATGAAAATATATTTGTAGTTTTTTTTTTTTGAATTTAGGTGTGAGAAACCGTGAGATATCCAACGTAAAACTCTTATGGGTGAGTTCACTGCCCCTAAGACACATAAATATAATATATTAAATAATCTTAAACTCTTAATGTTTAAAATCAAATTAAAAATAGTGGGATGCTCAATTCATCTCTAAGACTGAAAGGTTGATGAAGTAAATGAAAATGATTTCATCAGAAGGTTGACACATCCACTTGTGTAAATAATAAAGTTAGTATATGATGTTCAATTCATCAGTAATAATGAATCCAAAGCCGGCAAATTGTTTTTATGGACCGTCTATTAGATGCCCATGGGACATTATGTTATGTAAAAAAATGTTATGTAAAAAAAAATCTGTTGCATAATCAGTTTATTGTGAATTGGATAGTTTTAATTTTTAAAATTGAATTTTATTAATACTTTTAAATTTATCAAAGTAACTCATTTTTACCATCTAATATAGGTGATATAAAAATTAGAAAAAAACATTTCTTGTGAATTTGTTTATGAAATCAATGTAAAGAATAAACAGAGAGTTATCAAAAATTTATTTTTAAAAATCAGCCAATAATTAAATTTAAAGGCTGCTATTGAAAGTTTTATCACCTACTCTCTGAACATTTGTAGACGGGTTTGCAGCGAACCACTTGGGTCGTCTTCACTTTCATCGTCACTGTAGATTCTTCCTTTTCCATTTCCATCGACGACTTTCCCTGGAAAACTGGAGAGCATCCAAACAAGAAGGGATGCGCAGAGAGAGAGGGTCGGGTCAGTCGATCCGAGGTTCGCGAATTGCATTCGCGGTCGGAATCGGGATATTACTTGGATGCATCTTCGCCTTCTTCTTTCCCAATGGTTTCTTCGGGCCCGATCCGACCCAAGACCATCGACCCACCATAGCGAAATCCAACCTCTTGGTATGTCTTTCACTCTACTACTCTTTTCTGCCTTTTTTCTTTCTTTCTTCTTTATTTGGAGCCGGAAGAACCTCTTATCAGAGGTAGAACCAGTTCCCAAGTTTGCAGGAAACCCCCTATGGCAATTGGGGATTTTGCAGAAAGCTCCTTTAGCTTTTCAACTTTGATCCAGAAAGAAAATTGTTGTAGTTGTGAAAGCCATTGATCTCATCTTATATGGTCGAATTTCTGTTTTATGCATTTATATTTCTTCTTAAGCTGAACTGATGTTTGTATTTGACCAATGTTTTGAAAACCAAACTGTTGGTTGAACCTTTTTTCTTATAATCATTTGGTATAATTAGGTTCAACAACCGGATCAAACTATTTGAACAGTGATGTTGATACATGATAAATTGTTAAAATTAAAAATAAACGTAAAAATTTATGAAAATGGAAAATAAATTACAATCATGGTACTATAATATATTGCAATGGTTGAAAATGATGATTTGGAGAAGAAAGTAGTATAAAATAAAATAAGTAAAAACTACAATAGCTCTTTAATGAATTGAACTGTCCTAAGAACCCCAACTGTCTTGGAATCTGGTTCAGGTCAACCAGGTCGAACTGTACCGTTTGGTTGGGTTTTAAAACTCTGGATTTGACAATATAGTAGTAGATTTCATTTTCAACATAATTATTCTTGTCCCCAGCCAGACCTTTGAATGCTAGAGGTACATTCAATTTTCATTGAAATTTTTAGGGCTGTGGATTAATTATTCTTGTCCTTGTCAAGACCTTGAAGAAAATTTGTGCTTCAGAATAATGTTTCTGTAATATAATTAAGATGTAGTTTTACTTTGTCCTGAAATTCAACCTTGTGAACTTCACATATACCTGAAGCAGTAATCTCTTCTTTATTGCAATTGTGTTCATTTTTCTTTCTGTTGATAGGTCAGTTCATCCTCATGTGAATCAGCCGAACGGGTCAACATGTTGAAATCGGAGTTAGTATCATTGTCAGAGAAGAATGCAGAACTGAAAAAGCAGATCAGGGAGCTGAACATGAAGCTTCAGTTGGCTGAACAAGGAAAGGATCAGGCACAAAAGCAGTTTCTTGTATTGGGAGAACAACATAAAGCTGGCCCTTTTGGCACTGTCAAGGCTCTGAGAACCAATCCAACTGTTATTCCTGATGAATCTGTTAACCCAAGGTTGGCGAAGATACTTGAAAAAATAGCTGTTCAAAAAGAGCTAATAGTTGCTTTGGCAAATTCAAATGTGAGAGAAATGTTGGAGGTCTGGTTCGGGAGCATCCAGAGAGTGGGAATACCCAATTATCTTGTTGTAGCGTTGGATGACGACACAGAGAAGTTCTGCAAATCAAAGGGAGTTCCTGTATACAGACGAGACCCTGATGAAGGTGTCGATTCTGTTGGGAAGACAGGTGGTAATCATGTTGTCTCAGGGCTGAAGTTTCACCTCTTGAGGGAGTTTTTGCAGCTTGGTTATAGCATTGTTCTATCTGATGTTGATATAGTCTATTTGCAGAACCCATTTGATCATCTATACCGGGATTCTGACGTTGAGTCCATGACTGATGGTCATAACAACATGACAGCTTATGGGTATAATGACGTTTTTGATGAGCCAACAATGGGCTGGGCTCGTTATGCTCATACTATGCGGATATGGGTATATAATTCTGGTTTCTTTTACATAAGGCCCACAATCCCTTCAATTGAGCTTCTGGATCGTGTGGCAGATCGACTTGTTCGGCAGCCAAACTCTTGGGATCAAGCAGTCTTCAATGAGGAGCTCTTTTTCCCATCACACCCTGGGTATGATGGGCTTCATGCTTCGAAAAGGGCTATGGATTACTATCTCTTTATGAACAGCAAAGTCCTGTTCAAGACAGTGAGAAAAGATGCTAACTTGAGCAAGTTTAAGCCAGTAATTATTCACGTTAATTACCACCCAGATAAGCTACCAAGAATGAAGGCAATAGTGGAATGCTATGTTAATGGGAAGCAAGATGCACTGAAACGTTTCCCAGATGGTTCACAGTGACAAAATTCTGGTTGTGCATGCAGAGGGACCTGAGACACTTATCCTTGCTTGCTAGAATTGGGCTTTTGATCCGGATCTGTCACAAACCTGGGTTAACTTGATTTTACCTTTTGATGGCTATTGAAATATACCTTTCCATTTTCCCCACACTTGAGCTTGTTTTTTTTTTTTTTCCATTTCCTCCCTCCCTCCCTTTCCCCTTCCATCTGTGTTTTTGGACTCACAGATCATTACACATCAATTAGTATTGAGGATTTCCTAGTCAATTTTTATGGTTTAAGATTTGTTTTCTTTACAAGTTTTCTGACCCTGTTCGTTTTTTAGTTAGTGATTTCCACTATAGGTGTCTTTCTTGTGGTTTACGACTGTGCCCAAATGACAATTTGTGGAGAGAGGATCATATTGAATGAGTCTGCCCAGAATGAATTTGATGTGGTGGTCAAAGCAAAATAATTCATTTTGCCAAAGAGAATTGAAAGGATATTCGGGGATCCAATTCATGCAAAAACCATAGTGCAAGGTTCAACTCTCTCTTTTTCCACTGGAAACTATTGTTTTTATTTTATTTTATGAAATGAACTAACTCCCTTAGGTTGTGTTTGGGTGTGAGGAGTAGGGACAGTGTGAACCTTTGTAGGCAGTTCTTTTCCTGTTGGAAAGGAATGCTTGTTCTAACTTTTGTTACAGACTAGGGGTATCTAAACCATTGTGTTTGCTGTTCTTCATTGATTATCATATGCGTTTTTATTTTCAGAAATCTTTCCATGTGCCTTTAGATTCTAATCCTCTCATGAATTCCATCCTCAACCCATCTTTAAATTCAAATTCTCCAGGAATGGTTGTGTTGCTCCTGAGATTTAAGACCTATTATGTAGTGCAGCATACCATAGTGAAATTGGATTTTTTTTTTAATTATATAAAAAATGCAATTTTACATGATTTTATAATTTTTTATTTCATTAACATATGTCTCATTTTAAAATAATCATAATTAATTACTAATAAATAAGTTGTTGACCATCTTTTGTAACTTTAATTTTTTTTGAGCGGTAACAAAGAAAAATATATTACAAAAAAAATATATAATAAGAGAAGAGAGTCCAACAGGATTAGATTCAAACAAAAGAGAAAGAAAATACATTGAGAACAAAAAAGAAAAAAAGACACGGTTGGCTAGGATCTTGTCAATTTGGGTTAAAGTGCGCATACCTTTACATGCACGATTTTAATTCGGGTTAGATCTTGGACTCAACCAGACCCATCCCTGACTTAAAGTGGCCTAAGTCAAATTATTTTTTTCTTAAGCACATAATGCCTGATCACCTTCAAACTAAGGATCACTATCTCCATCGGCGCGTTTGCACCCATTTGAGGTGAGACATGGATTTAATAAAATATGCAATTTATCAAAAATCACTTTAATTAAATTAATTAAGATATATTCTTAAGCTTCTCAAAATCTAATCAATTTATAATTTTTAATCATTAAATATATATGACATTTAAAAATATAATTTGATTAATCTGATCAAAATGATTTTAAACAGATATTCATATTTAAGCATATACTTTTTCAGCAGATACATCATCTCAAATGATGGCCCATTCCCTTTAAATACATTCAGTGAGAGTTCAGTGTGGGTGATCATTTCACCATAGTCCAAAGTGTTTTTTTCCTTCCCCGAGTCAGATTTGTAAATCAGGTCAGAAATCGGCACTCCAAATTTCATGCTGATGCATCCACTTCTTAAACGATGACGACCAACAAGGTTCTTTCAGAGACTTCCAATGAAAACAGTGTTGATCCTCTACTCTCTGTTATCTTACAAGGTCTGAAAGAATAGTGTTGAAAGAGAGGTTAGATGCATATTTACACACAATTACACACATGAAAACCATGCCCTTCAAATCATAACAAAGTACATGTTCCGTCGCCAGGTTTCAGGCTCCATCATCGATCAAAACAGGAACCAAAAAACAAAAAGAACGAAACCTGTGTGAAAATACTATCCAACCGTTTGACTTGTATCGATACACCCACCACATAATCTACATGCCATTTGCATTTGTACATGACAGATCAACCTGCTTGATCTCAGGGGAATTGCAGTTGTTTGCTGGAGGAGAATCCACTGATTCTGTGGCTATGGGTTTCATCTCCAGTTTCTTCTTCTCCTTTTGAACCACCTGCCTCGGCATCACTTCAAGAAGGAAGCTTCCACCATTCCACACAGATGCTGAGACCTTAAGTATTTGGAATATGACGTGCATCCTGTACGATAGGAAGATGGGGACAGTGAGTGCCATCGTTGCGATAGTAAAGGCAGCTTGGAGCAAGATGAACATTAACATGCGGTTCTGATCCCCAAGCAATCCACTCAAACGCCACCAACTGTTATTTGCTTTCTGAGCTTTCTTTGAGAGTTCCCTGTCAGCAACCACAAGATTAAATAAGAAAATGCAGACATGATGATGGGTTCTCGTTTGGCACTCCAAAGGACCTCTATTATCTGTTGGGACCCAAATTAGGATGCCCTCATTTCCAACTTACGGATGACTTTCCTAGTCTAAGATTGTATATAGTAGTACTGAACAGTCGCACAAAGAGGGAAAGAATAACCTGTAAGAGGTCATGACTTCAGGATCCTGCAATAGCCTTTGTCTGCGTAGTACATTAACAATGAGGAAATAAAGCAGCTGCCACAGTGTGTAAGCAACCAAAGGAACAACAAACAACCACTTCCATAGATAGGACTGATCCTCAACATAAGGCCATGAAGCTCTCTCCGCTTTACCCTCTGGATGCATTGCTGCAAAGGATACTGGATCCCACCAACGAATAGTGAAGAAGACAATCCCTGCAATGAAACTGCCTTTTAAGCCACAAAAACAAACTGGCAGAATAAGATGCAACAAAATTATATGACCCTATTCTTTGTAGAGTCATGAAAGAACATGATGCTTATTTCAACAGTTGCTCTTCTGCAAAGCCTCCTAAAATGACAAACAGGAGCACACCTGCACAGCGTTTAGCTATGAGAATGAGGAAGATGATACCCGTATATAGGATCCATTGGTTGGAAACTTGGAATAATGGTACTCAAATATGAAATGATGGAACCTAGAATAGTGGTAGCATATTTGTGTCCGGAACACTAGTAGTAAGTCTACTATTTTACCCCCGAATCCACATAGCTACACATTTTAAATTCAGTCCAAGCATATATCTAACCATCTATATATATATATATATAGATAGATAGAGAGAGAGAGAGAGAGAGAGAGAGAGAGAGAGAGAGAGAGAGAGAGAGATCAAACTTTCATGAAAAAACTGCTGTTCGAACTTTTTTTTTGAAAGATTAACCAATAAATTCAATAACAAAAAAGGGCAATGGTGGCAAAGTTCATGATAGTAGGAAGGGTTTTGGAGACCGGGCAATGGGCAATTGATGAAAGATTATGGACATGATTTGGATTTTTTTTAATAGAAAGGATGCTGAAAGTAGTTGGGGAATGTAAATTGTAGTGGTTGGAATTTGGAAGAGAGGAGCTTTTAGGCAAACCCCCATTGTAGAGATGATGAGATGGGACTAGGAAGAAAAAGAGGAGAGAGGCCCATGTGTGATTGGATGCATGGATTTTGTATTTTATATATTAAAATTTGTAGGTTTTCAAGTGTATAGCTGCACCTAAATCTGTTTGATTATATGGATGCAACATTTTAGGAAATTTAACGCAACAGGAATGTGGATTTCCTCGGAAACATGCATCTAGCTTACAAAATGCATTTTGTTCTTCCTATACATGTTTTTTATAAGGATTTGCCTGGTTTTTACAAGGGTCTTCATATAAGGGCGTTTTCCAAGGAATTCAAGTTAACAGGACTAGGTAAAATCAAATTTAGGTTGGGTCCCAAAAAAACATACAAAGAACCTTTTTTTTTTTGACAACAAACTAAAAGCATGCGATGCTCGCCAGAAGTTTTTTTTCTTTTCTAGAGGTTCCTGAAATATAAAAGTGACAACTATGATAGTCCAGAAGACATTCTTTTCAAGCAGGTTAGCTTATTGTTTAAATCTTCACAGAGGGAGTAAGTTTTTGCCTACAAAAGGAGCAACACAATTGTAAGGTAGATTTACCCAGTGATAACAAAATAGAAAAGAAGTGACAACTATGAAAGACATTTTCTTTTCACTCAAGCAGGTAGCTTACTGTTTAAATCTTTACAGAAGGGTTTAATTTTTGCCTACAAAAGGGTAACATAACTCTAAGGTAGATTTATACAGTGATAACCTATGGAATTTTTTGTCATTTTCTATCATTGGAAAATGAGACCCTTCTCTCTTCTTCCATGGATTAAAGTCTCTTTGTCGACACCAAAAAAAAATAGACCTTATACCTTTTCTTCCAAGGAACCTATTTCCCCCTTGGGGGGTTGGGGTTGCAATGGATAGAGTAGGAAAATTTAATGAGGAAAAATGACAGGATCGATTTATTTATTAATAATAAGGTCTCTGTTGGGTCAGAGAAGAACCACATACAGTCTTTGTTCGGGTCAGAGAAGAACTACACAATTACATTCATACATATTCCTCCCATTCCCTCTCATTCTTCCATAAGAAAGAGACCAGTGGTGGTTTTTCAACCACAGTAACTCCCGGTAGGTGGGTCCGATCATTCATCCTGATCCACTTGGATGCACTATGGTCCATGTTCCATAGGATGCTGTTCCACAGGTCCCACCATCTGATGGAGGTTGTAACAAAAAAGTGAGATTTTCCTTGCTTGCCAAGATAATGCTATTTTCATTTTTAATGAAAAATAAGATTTTGACAGGAGGAACAATAAAAGCATCATGTTTCAACAGTCCAATAAAAGGTCGGATGTCATAGCACATGTTGGATGGCATGAATTGAACGAAACACATTTTTTATTATGGAATCGCTTCTTTGAGGAAATTGAGAAACGGCCTCTAGGGGATTTGTGAGGTTGCTACAATCTGCATTGGGATTTTCATACTAGAACTACAAGGTAGACTTAAAAGAGTTTAATCTGAATCATGCTTCTCTGGAAGTTGGTGTTTGTCTACACATTGTAAGCCTTTTGCAAAAGCCAACAAGGTAGCACAATGCATTAGTGCAGCCAAGCCTTCTACAATAATTGAGAATGGAGGTCCTTGTTTCAGCATCCTTTTCTTTCAAGCAAATGGAGAAGAGACCTATTCAATGTCATTGTGTAAACCTTCTCCGTTGAGTTCACAGTAATCCTGGTTCCATTTCATGAACTCTTAAATCCACAGATTAGTTCATCATGAAATATCCATCCAGTATTTGTCCTTTTCTTTCTTTATTTTTTTGAATGATACCAAATTTGTTACAGAAGTGAGAAAATAAAAAACATAAGATGGCCAAGGCGGTCTCAGAGAATGGTCCTTGATCTCAGTGAAAGGAACAAAATTTATAAATCCATAAGAATGGAACCTGATTAACCACCTTACTGCATGAAACTTCTGCCCAGCCAATGGCTAGGCAATTGGTCATACTCATAGTATGCACAAAAATGGCACTAAAAATCACTCAAGTAAAATCTCGAATTTCCTCAATGACATCAAGAGTTTCTAAGAACAATCATTAAATGAATCAAATGCAATTACTTAGTTATTGAAACAACCACCAATGTGATTGTAGAGAACTAGTTTTTTATTTTTTTGAGATGTAACTTTAAAAAATTCATTGAAAGAGAAAAAGAAGTACAAAGAAAACAAAAAAACAAAAGAAACGGTCTAAAAGGATTAGAACAAAAAGAAAATAAAAACAAGTTGTGCAGCAACGCACTACATCAAGAAGAATCAATCCCCATATAAAAAGATCCCCAAAGTTTCCTTTTATAAGTAGAAAACCCCAAATATTTAGTTGTTAATCCCATTTTTGCTAGGAAGTTTGCCACGCCATTTGTTGTGCGACCAACATGGACAAAGGAAACATCCGCCCGATGCTAAACTCCTAATTTTCCTTATAATGGCAATCATTCTCCAGGGAGGTCGCTTTACGCCCTTGGCCCATTTAATTGAGTTTGCCGAGTCCCCTTCTATCACTAGTTGTCCTTGTCCGAAGACTTTCTAAATGATCAAAGCTCTCCTAATGCTAAGGAGTTTTGCCTCGTTTGAATCCCTAATCCCTACCAACTCCGTGAAGACCACCGAGGATAAATCACAATGGTTCCTAAGAACACCCCTCATCCCTGCCAGACCCGGTTTTCCCCTTGAAGCTCCATCAACATTAAACTTCATGACATCTTGTTGAGGGGGACACCAACTTACATGGGAACTAACAATCCTACTTCCTTCCCTTAAACAACCCTCCCAGGATGCCAAAAAATCAGTTGGTTTAAGCCCCTTAAACTCCTTTCTAAATAACAACCACATGCACAAACTCCATTTTTCCCTTTGAAAAAGATCATTAGCCTAGGAAGACTTTCCTTAAAAAATTCTAGAGTTTCTTTCTTTCCATATGGTCCAAAAAACTGTGGTAGGAACTGTAAACCAAACAATCTTCCATCTAGGGCTAAGCCTCGAAATGAACCACACAAACCCACTACCCCGACACAAGTTCTATTGAAAACCCAAGGGATGTCGAAAAAGGTTAAAGAAATTGTAGAGGACTAACTGACAATTGAACTAGCAAAACTACACAAAAACAATGAAAACCAACATAGAAAGAGGGGACTTGGGGGTGGGGGGTTGGAGTGGGGGTTGGGTTGAGTAGGAAAGAGAAGGGAAGAATGTCAGACCACATGATAAGCATGAAAACGTAGTTGTAGGACAGCCTGTTGGTGCTTGCCAAGGCATAGACCATGCAAAGCATGCCAAAGCAATGAGAAAGAGAAAATTATTACTTTCCAATGGTCGACTGTTCCATATCTCTGGCATTTCTGTAATAATTTACTTTTATGAGGGTGTGTTTCTGTTTGCATCAAAAGAGTAGTTTTACCAAACTAATCCACAAACAATCTATTAAGGGCAGGCCATTTTGCTATGGACCTCTAAGGCTTTCATTTAATCACATCATAGATCAATAAGTTTGACAGGTAGCTTGAGTGGGAAAGACCCAACTAGCAACTTTTCCTGCTTGACTTTGTAAACATTGTGGTGCACTAAAAAATGCCCAAGAACCTATATAGGAGAAACAACTGACAAAATCAGAGTAATTCCTTGAAGTGTTTGTGCATGTAACTGAGACAATGTACACGACGAATGGCCACAGATTTATTGATGGTCAATTATATTTTTGTGGGTATGACACCATAATTCACTAATAGGACAGTCACTCACCAGGCAAAAGATGTATCAAGACACTAACGATTTTGTCGACAGAACTGAAAACCAGGCTACAACGCCAAACAATCAAAGCCCAAGCCAACGGTCCCTGCAGTGATAAAAAATCAGAGCAAGAAAAGTAGATTGCAGACATCGTCCATAAGACCATAACCAAGTAGAGTGAATGGAAAATGTGCTTACTTCTGCAAATGAAAAGCAAACCATGAAAAACTTTTCATTTCTTGGATAAAAGAGAAGCATAACCAAGAAAATTGTATTGGCATAGTAGCAGAAATCCTGTAAAATCCCAAGAATTGTTAGACCAGAGTGCATCAGACTGTACCAACCCTACTATCCAGCAATGAGAAAGAGGTGAAACAGAGTAACTAATATTTGACAGCACTGTCTACTATATTACCACAATCACAGATATGGTTTTCCCCTTTTCGGCAAAACATATTTTATAGTTCCTAGATGTAGCATTATTGAAACAGTCCTTATCTCAAATCTCTGAAAAGAATATAATAGAACTGAGCAAAATGGTATCATATTTTCAGTTACACTTGGAGGTGCCCCAACTGTGGAGTTTAAAAGGGATTTTGAATAGTTCAGCAAAGTAGATATACATCTGCTGTGGTATGCACTAGATGACACTGAAATCTATACAAATATTGAAATTGTATTCTGGTTTTTGAACTGAACAATATTCTAGCGTTTCCACACCAGCATCATTATCAATGTTGGTTGACAATACTCTTTCTTTAAAAGAACAACAATTAAATTATAGTAAAAAGGAAAGAGAGACACAGATATCTTTTGAAAGACAGGGAGAAGGAAAGAAAGGTCCAAGACCCCAAATGACAAAAGAGAAAACCACTGTTCCCCCTCAACTCCTCCAAACCAAAAAAAAAACCTAAGATATGATTAGAAGCACTTAAAAAACCAAAACAAAATCTGGAAATGCCATTTAAGAAGCAACACAGGCTTTGCCGTCTGCAGAGGAAAGGGCAAGGAATTGGCTATTGCAAAGGCCATTGCCACTCAGTCTTCATGGAATATAGTTGTCAGATCCGTTCCAGTTTTGTCTCCACAACGGAACATTCTGGCGTTCTTGCTTTTCAGTGTTCCATTTTGAAAAAGAGGGCATAAAAAATTAAAAAATTAAAAATGTGAAAAAGATAAAATAATGAAAATCTAACATAAACTTATATAAAATGACATTTAAATAAAAAATCTGAAAGATAAACGAAATATTCCATGAGAAATATATGAAAAATTAAAATTTAAAAATCAAATATCTTAATAGGAAAGGATAATATGACAAAAAATTTAGTATATCTTCTCTTCTTTTATACAATGTGAAGGCAAAAAGGTAATATCTTCTCTTCTTTTAATTATGCAATGAGCCCAAGTTTTCAATGGCTAATCTCTCCTCTTAGTGCCTTCTATGAGTTGAGAAGTTACAAATCGAAGGCACTAGGAGGAGAGGCCGACCACTAAAAACTTAGAGGAAGGGATAAAGAAGGATATGCTAGATTGTAAAGTAATTGATGGTATGGTTTCAATTGGAGAAGAAAAACTCATAAAGCCGACACCAGATAAATACCATTATATATTTGCAATATTTGGCCATGATTCAATTCAGACCTGATTCAATCCAATTGTAAATACCATTATATATTTGCAATATTTGGGCCCATCAGCAATCACTTGGAAGGGTAGCAATGAATTGTTATGCATCAGCTTGAGCCAAAACTATTCTTTATCATTGAGCCTGAAATCAGACCCATGCCTGACCATTTGTTAATCAGGCCAAAAACTTAAGCCAACTGAACCTGGTCTAATCAGAAAACCATGTCATCTATGTCAATTGAATTCATTTTGGACAGGCCTAAAGTCAAACAAAAACCAACCTAAGAAACCACATCTAAAAGGTGACTCTAGCCTGGTCAATTTCCAGACTTAAGTAAATAAAAGGAACTTATGCACCTTATGGAAACTAAAACCTAGAAGCTCGTGTATGAATAAAAAAACTTGGCAATGATTGAGAATCAATCCCTGCCCATTAAGAAACAGATCTCCAATTAAAACCCGGTTGCATCAAAGCTGAACCATTTCAACTACCACAAAACCCAATCTATCCCTCCTACACTAGTTTTCCATTTATATATATATATATATATATATATAAAATGACAAAACCTATAGCACACATACACGCACAAAAAGAAAAGGAAAGGAGGATAGATGGAGAAACTGAAATCTAAAGTTTGGTGCTCACCAGAAGATAATAGTGCCATTTCTTGAACCGGTAGTATATCCATCGGAGGGGAACAAATATCACATAGAACAAACAATATACATATGGAACATCTTGTGGCCCTGAAGAATAAAAGATAAGAGTACTCTTAAAACGACAACACTAATGGTGGCAAATCTGGAAAACTGAGGGAACTTAGTCACTTACTAGCGCCTAAGAGGAAGCAAAATCCACCGAAGCCAAGAACTCCTAACAGATGGGTCACCTAAATCCCAAAGAAAAGTAGAAAAAAATGGAACAAAAAAATGCAAATGGATCAATAATTACTATTTTTTGAAAGGTAAATGGATCAAAAAATTTAATGAACTAGTCATGAAAGAATTATAGTCAATTCAAAATAAAATTTAAAAAGAGAAGAGAACTAGTTAAGCTAGAATTGTAGTAAACTATCAGGTCTAACTAGTTAAACAATAACAAATTCAGTATGAAGATTCAACTATAAGGTCCAACGTAAAACTCCTGCTGCTCGCAAATTGGAGCATAAGAGGTAGAAAAAAAAGCTATTGACATTCTACAATCACTGCATTTCTGGAAATCAATGCATATCATGTCACAAGCAAACATTTACAGATCCGAAAGAAAGCAGCAACTCAAACATCGAGAAACAAAAACAAGCATCAACATGGTCAGAATATGATTACTTAATGCATGCTATGAGAGAATCAACAAGTAAAAAGCAAAAGGGGAACACATCCAAACAAAAGCAGGGAACAGAAACCATGGAAACAATTTGTAGAAGATGATGATAGGCGACATCAACATGCTGACAATCCAAAGAATATGAACCATCAATGCAACAACCAAAATGATTGGGATATGAAAACACACACATCACTATATGGAGGATCACCCAAATGATACTGAAATATAACAAATGGCACAATACCAGCAATTTGAAAGGAAAAAACTATAAATCAATCACCCGTGATCACCCAAATGATACTTCAATGCAATAAATGTACAATAACACCAATCATTAATTTGAATAGAAAGGGAAAAAATCCATCAATACAATCGCCCAATATGTTTAAAGAACATCACCAGAATGATACTTAGGTGAAAGAAGTGAGAAATATAAGAAAAAATTATTTAAAGAAATGAAGACCCATTAATAAGATCACCCAAGTAGTGATTTTCAAAAAAAGAGGTAAAGAGTAAATGGGGGTAAAACTTGCACCTAAATGATACTTAATGTAACATATACGCAATATGAGTAAAAATGAAATGAAAAAAAATTATAAATACAATCACCCTCGATCACCCGAATAATACTTGAATGCAATGAATGGACAATATCAGCAATTTGAAGAAAAAAGGAAGATATTTCATCAATACAATCAGCCAAATACGTAGGATCACCCAAATGAAACTTGGATGGAAGAATGAGTAATATCAATAGAATTTGCTCAAAGAAATGAAGACCCACAAATATAATCGCCCAGAAAAGAGGAAGAGAAGAAAAGGGGACATACCTTGTTGATGAAGAACTCATGTTCTTCGGCTTGTTTTGCGATTTTCACCGCTTGCTTGGACAAAATCTCTTTTCCTTGTTTGGACAATATCTCCTTCGTTTGAACTACTTTCTACAAAAAAAAATTAAAATAAAAAAAAAAAATCCCAGAAGAAACGCCAATGAAACAGGAAAAAAAAATGGAAAATGAAGCAAAGTTGTCTTAATTATCTATACACCTTTGAAAAATCTATACACCTTTGAAAATTGAAATCAAAGTAAAAAAAAAAGTGGGAGAGAAACCTTGGTCCGTTCGGTAATCCTCTGCCTCACGCCCTTTCGAATGAGCTCGGGTTCATCGTCAAGTGAATGATCTTCTTCGTTGGAATTGTAATTCGACATCTCTTTGAGATCCATCTCTCTCTCTCTCTTTCGCTTTTTTAGAGGCCGATTCTTCAGCAAGAAACTGGTTTCTCTTTCTCAAGGCTCGTTGGAGGAGAGAGAGAGAGAGAGGGAGAGGGACTAAATTATGGTGTCCCATTCAAACGAGCCGACGAACGCCCAATCAGAGGTGGGGCCATCATTATGGTGTCATGGTATCAGAACCGTTCATCTGACGTAGGGTATTAATCAGAACACAGGGAAAATGTTTTGCCACCGTGGACGTGTGATGTCCATTTTTCATAGAATGGACCAAAATTTCTTCTGTAATACAATTCTCTCCAGAATTTGTAACTAAATTTTATTTGTTTTTGATGTTATAATTTTATCAAAGTAAACTAAAAAATTATTATTTTATTAAAATTTAGCTAGATATTTGAATTAATGTAAATAAATAAAAAATGAATGATTAACAAGAGTTTCACATTCATATTCTTACTCAATTTAAATAAATAATTATACATATTTAACAGAATTGATATGGACATTGTACTTTTAGTACTATAATACACTTTTTCATTAGTTTTATCGTAATAAATTGATAATATTTTTATTTAATTAATAAAATTCTTGTATTAACAATCATAATTTAATTATTAATTTTTACTTCATTGTTAAACATCATTTAATTCAAATTTAGTAGAAATATATTAATTTAACCTTATTAAAATAAAAATAAAATATGTTGATGGGTGTCCTTGGAAATGGGCACGCACCAGATACCATTACCACGTGTCGCTCTCTTTTATTGCTTTTGTCTTTTAAAAAAAATATTATCCAGTTATCCAATATGGTAGCCATCTCTAGAATTATAGAATCTTAATACCTTTCTAGAACGTTCTATATTGTTATTATTATTAAAATAATTTTAAATAGTAGAAATAGCAAGCTTAAATATAGGATTTGCTATAATATTAATTTTGAATGTTTTGAAAGTTTAAATTTGAATTTAGGTAACTTAAATCCCCATTTGAATCCTGATAAAAAACTTTGATTATGAATTTATATTAGATCTCAAATACAAGTTTAATTTTTTATTTTTCCTTTTAGTTTATTGTATCATTTACATTGTAAATATCCATTATATAACCTCTTTTTTATACAATATTTTCTCCTTAGCTATTCAAACTAAAGAGCAATTAATTCAAATCACTTCACCCTGTCTAAAAATGATTAGATATTAAGTTAAATGTAGATTTATATTAAGATTTTCAGTCTACGTATGAGCTGAAATATAATTATTGACAATATGGAAATTTTGGTCAAATTTCAACCAAATTTTGATAAATTTCAAAAGAAAAAAAGTCAAATTTTTGAATTTTTTTAATATTTTTTATAGAAGAGTCCAGATCTGGCAAACGTGTAAGAGACTTGCACATGAATTCTCATGTGATTGATATAATAATAATAATAATAAAATGTTCTTTAATAATATTTCATCCACATTTGACAATTGACTACACATATAAAACAAACGGAATCAAAGTAGTAAAACAATCAAGTCTTAAGCAATCCTAGTCATAATGTGGATTTGTCACTCCATTTAATAGACCAGTCTTTTGAGATAGTACCCATTCCTAATAAATGGTATCAGATTTAGGTCTTAGATTAGTTCACGTGGACTTAAGGGATCTCCAAAGCGGACGGGATGGCCGGACAAAATAGATGCAAAAGAACCTCAGATTACTTCATATGGACTACAAGGATCTCATACGTGGACGAGATGGCCGGACAGAATGGACGCAGGAGAGTCTCGTTCGAAGGGGGAATTGTAGGGGTTGCGAACGAGTTTCATATTAGAAGTGTAGAGAGAGATCTAAGACTTATAAAGAATTTGGGTCACTCCACATAATGAACAAGTCATTTGACATAGATACACATTCCTAATACGCATAAAACAAAATGTTTTTTCACATGATGTCATTGGAATAAAGGAAAACTCTAAATGGATTGAATCTTTTTTTCTTTTTTTAAAAAGAATGTGGTTCCAAACTTCTGCCAGGAAGGTGACTATGATTCTCTTCGCCCTGCTGAATTTTCACCCACATCCACACAGTAATTTACAGAATTTTGGCTTTAGAGGAAGTTCCTTACTTCCTTGTATCTTGGAAGTACAACTCCCCACTTCTCTCACAGAAGTGTTTATGGTGGCTATTAGAAGAATGTATGTCAAATTATCATGATGTTTGCCTACTAAATTTGGTTGGTACCTATCTAATCATCTCAAAGGCCTCGATCTTTCATCAAAATTTCAACTGTTTAATAGTGAATCTATCAAGTCTAATGGTAAAGATCACTTATATATAGGTAGAATGAAGTAAAGATATTTATTTTGAGAGATTTCAGATGCCATGACTGAGAGCTTTCTCTCAAAAGAGCTCACAGCTTTATTCTTTCAACAAAAATGTGTAAAGTTTAGAAGTAGGTTTATGGGTTAATTAGAGCAAAGTTGAGCTCAGGCTATCTTCAGAGCCATGGTAGGGAATTCAGCAAACAGGAAAAATACATGAAAAGTTTAGATACAATTCAGTCATGTCTCAAGGGTAGGCAAAAGTTGTATAAATCATTAAATCAGAGAAACATGCGTTGGATATAATATGGTCTATCTAGTTTAAGACACGAGACAAAATTCAGCTACAGTTTACACGCACATACACATGCAACACAACATCAAAACTTGAAATCAGCAGCTAAGGTCCTAAACTGTAACATCTAGAGCTTAACCAATGGGAGAAGAAACATAGTTTCTTCCAAAGGGTATTCCCAACAAAGAGAGTTGTTAGCTCTCTCTCATCTTGACATCTCATTTCAGTCAGGTGACCTACCTACCATGGCTGTACTGCTTCAAGCTTCTTTTTTTTTTTTGAATGATAGTGATTTTATCAAGAAAACAGTACAAACAGACAGCAAGCCAAAGAGGATAAAGCAGCCTCAATACAAAGGTAAAATTTTACCTGTTGACTGTCGTGCTGAGGCCCAAAGACTAGAAAAGAGAGGCATTTTAGCTTTATGATTTCAGTCTTGAAATTTAATGAGCTTTCACTCTTTAGGGCTCATCTTAAAAAGATGAAGGAATTTCCTGACTTATTCATGAATTTTTCTATGCCTCGTTCGAATTATGTAGGCTCAAACCATAATAAATGTGCAATCTCTCCAGTGAAAATCAACATCTCAGTGTCCGTAGACCTACTTGTTCAGAAAAAAAAATCATGCCTTGTCTGAAGAATTAGTATCAGAATGATAGTATGGAGACTAGATACAAGACATCATATAACCTAGAGGGTGTTGGCCTGACGGTCAAGAAGCTCCCCTCATGAAGGGAGGTCTTGAGTTCGATTCACAGTCAAACCCCTCTAGGCTACGCCCCATGGGGTTACTTCTCATCACTTGAACCCAGTATGTGTGTATAGGGAGGTGTGCACATGCTCCGAAGGATTAGTCGGATAAAGTCCCTGGATGAGATGCCTGGACACCTTCGGTCATAAAAAATTACAAGACATCATATGTGGTTTATCGTTCTACAAAATATATAAAAATGAAGATATTTAAAATATCAAATATATATATTTACCACATGAAATATATGAAGATATATGAAGGTTGTGAATCATGCAATTTTAGCAACCTTGAGTCTGACGGTGTGGACATTGTATGTAATCCGACCTCCAAAAGAAAGTGAATCTTGGTGCTTCATTGAAAGGGGGTTGCATGATCACATTAAGGAGAGACAGTTCTCCACTGGTAGTGCTGTTGCAGATGGGAGATGCTCATGCTTAATATTATAGTGATGCAGACAAAATAAGTACTCTTGTCCAACATGCATTCTGGCCGCTCTTTGTGTGTACATCAGAAAATGCAAATATCACTCAACTGAAGAGCTAAATACAAGAACAAGAAGAGATATTTAAGGTATATCCATCTCCCTTGAAGACTAAAAAAGAAAGCTAGAGAACTAAAGGTTCAGTCCTTAAGAAAAATAAGCCACAATCAAGTCTATCCAATCCAGTTCTCATGGCCATTATGGGCAACTTAAATGTTATTGAAACAGCAAAATACAAGTCGACAAGGAATCAAAGTGAAGCAAAACAGGTCAAAAAAAGGAAAACCATAAAAGCTCCACCTTTTTAAAATGCACAGATATTCTCTTCTTTTAACCTCCATTCCATAAGTGAAAGCATGAATGTAAGGTATGCAGTGTGCGGCAAAGCATGCCATTACATGCCACAGACTCTGCAGCAAATGTTACAACCCAAATTGGGCTTTTTTAGCATTAGTTAAAAAATGTAGTCCATTCTAGTAGTAGTAACAAGCATGATATTCGATTGATGAGAAAATGACTTTGATGATTACAATGATTATCGGCTATCTCATCCCAAATTCATTCAACCAAATTCTAAAGAGTTACCATAATCTAGATCCTACAAAAGAGGCAAACAAATAAGAGTAAATAAAAATGTAAGAAAATGAACAGAACAACAAATAGAAATGAGCACATCCACTTAACTTATGACTCTTCCATGAGGACCCAGCATTCAAACCAAGTTCAAAGAGGTCTGAGCAGCTTCTTAAGGACATCCATAACTGACCCGAAGTCGGCCTTCACTTGCACAGGTGGGTTAGCAAATTGGCAAGCCATGTCAGGAATCTCCTTTGAATGGTATGCAATCTTCGATTGCACGAACTTCAAACCATGGGCAGTGCTAATAACAACAGTACGATCTGTTGGTGCAATCACCCCACTCTTTCTAAGCTTGATCAAAGCCGACAGCGCAACCCCAGTATGAGGGCAATTAAACATGCCACTGAGATCAGCCTGCGACATGGCATCCATCAGCTCCTCCTCAGTTGCCTCTTCAACAATTCCATTTGAATTCTGTAGTGCAAAAACAGCCCTATCAATGGAAACAGGATCTCCAATCTGAATTGCGGACGCAAAGGTAGAATTAGCCTTCACTGGCTTGAAATCAGTCCAACCTGACTTGTAATGTAGATATAGTGGATTCGCATTTGCAGCCTGAGCACAGACTAGTCGAGGCATACGGTCTACAAGACCCAGTTCCTGGCACATTTTAAAACCCTTGTAGAACGCATATATATTGCCAAGATTCCCACCAGGGACAATGACCCAATCGGGCACTTCCCAATCAAATTGCTGCACGATCTCAATTGCTGCAGTTTTCTGCCCCTCAATCCGGAGGCTATTCAAGGAATTCGCTAGGTATATTGGGAGCTCTGCAGTGACCTCCCGAATCAACCTCATGCACCCATCGAAATCAGTATCTAGGCTGAGGACAAATGCACCATTTGCAATCGGCTGGACTAATTGGGCAATGGAGATGCGGTTGGCAGGGAGGAAGACAATTGCGGGGATACCGGCAGCAGCACAATATGCAGATAGGGCGGCGGACGTGTCACCTGTGGACGCACAGCCAACACCAACAACGGGGCGATTCATCTTGCGAAGGCGATTCACCTGGCTGATGAGCACTGTCATGCCCAAGTCCTTGAAGCTGCCGGTGTGACTAATGCCACAGTTCTTGACCCATAAATCATTCATTCCCATAACCTCCTTTCCAAATCGCTCCGCCCAGAATAGGTTGGAATTTCCCTCAAAGAGGCTGATAATGTGATCACTGTCGATTTCAGGCAAAACCCATTCTTTCTTGCTCCAAACCCCAGACCCGTAAGGCCAAGTAGTCTTCCCAACCCTTGAATCAAAGAGAGCTTTCCAATAATCACCATCGAACTTCTTGAGGGCGTCGAAGTCGTGAGCAACGTCAAGGAGGCCGCCAGAGCGGCTTCGGTAGATGATGTTGTCAAGGGAATATTCTTCGGTGGATGAGGGATCAGCGTTGAAGGGAACGTACTTAGCAGAGAATCCGTGACTATGAGTGGAGGAGTTTTGGCGGTGAGCTTCTTCTCTGATGTTCTCATTGGCTGGGCGACGGTGGTGGTGCTGCTTTGGGGCGGGAGAGAGGCCGGATTTGGAGAGATCGGGGTCGAAAGTGGGGCTGGATTTAGAGCAGCAGGTGATGGTAGGGGGAGAATACGGTTTGAACTTGTCGCTCACCAGATGTTTGTTTTTGGGTCTGAAAGAGCAGAGAGAGGATTGGAGAAGGGAGGATGTTGCAGCCATTGCAAAGGAGGTGTCTATGGTATGTCTCGTTTGCTTCCTTTCACTCTCCCTCTGTAGCCTTTCCCGCCGCTGCTTCTTCTTCTTATTTTTCTACCGGCAAGTGTTCGATGTTGTGTCACAGAGACCCGTACTGAGAGATAAGGACTGAAGGAGATAGCAGCAGCGGAGACGAAAGCGACTTTGGGTCAGCGTGCGGGGGGGGGGGGGCGGCGGCTAAAGGCGCGTTGATTGATTTGCTTCTTACTCTCCACTGTCCGACCTAGGCTGAGTTTGGATGAGTGGTAAATTTTAGAGGGGTTTATCCTACGAGTAGGATCACTCAGTAAGGGTGATAAGAAATTATCTTATTTAATTTGATAATTAAAGTAGTAAAGCAAAATCTTATTTTAAAGATAAAAAATCTTATTTGATTACTAAAAAGAATATATATATATATATATATATATAATATATATAATATTTTTTAATTATTTTTATAAAATATAATTATTAAATAATATTTATGAAGTAAATTCTAATAATATATTATCTATTTTTTATAAATTATTTTTCATAATTATAATTTAAAATGAAAACTTGCATTCTAACATTAAAAAAATAAATAATTTTTTTTTGATATTATTATTTTAAATCCCAATAAATGAATAAAAAATATCAACATATCTTTTCGTAAAAATTATAATTTTTATTTTTTATATTATATTAATTTAATAAAAATATTAATTCTCATAAAATTGTTAATATGTCAAGTTACCTCTGCTTACAGTTACCCCTATTCAAGGGTAACCCCTGCAAAATTTACCCTTCATCTAAATGCATACGTTGAAAATATTGATAAATTTTTAAAATGAACATTCAAGAAATAAATTGCTAATTACCCAAAAGAGATTACCATGAACAAACTCTTTTGGAGTTTCAAGACCCTTTCGAAATTTAGACAAAATCGGTGCTTAAAAATAAGACATTTTGACAATTATGTTTCATAAAATTTTATTTTTATTTTTTATATTATATGAATTTAATAAAAATTATTATTTCTTATAAAATTGTTACGTCAGAATATCCCTTCTTACAGTTACCCCTACTCAAGGGTAACCCCTGTAAAATTTACCCCTCATCCAAATGCGTCACATTGAAAATGTTGACACATTTTTAAAATAAACTTCCAAGACAATAAATTACTAATTACTCCGAAAGAGATTATGATTAACCTCAAACTCTTTCGGAGTTTCGAGACCTTATCGAAATTTCGACAAAATTACCCCTTAAAATAGGATATTTTGAAAATTATGTTTCATAAAATTTTATTTTTATTATTTACATTAGATAGATTTAATAAAAAATATTAATTCTTATAAAATTGTTAATATGTCAATTAACCCCTACTCAAGAGTAACCCCCGTAAAATTTACTCCTCATCCAAATGCATCATGTTGAAAATGTTGACAAATTTTTAAAATAAATTTCAAACAAAATTAAATTGCTAATTACTTGAAATATATTATTTATTTTATATATATATATATATATATATATATATATATATATATTTGAAAGATTTTAATTTTATAATATATAATTGATAAAAGAGGAAGGCAAAGGGGTATCGAGGGGTAGGGTATTGTGAATACCCCAACCTCCAAAGGGGTATTCAAAAATGCGATGAGAGAAATAAATTTTCAAATTTTTACTTATCCCCTTGTTACCAAATGAGGGTAACAAGGGGTAATGGGGGGTTACCCCCTCTTACCCCCATCCAAACGCAGCCCTACTTTTGCACGTGAAAAAATGGCATACGTGTGAAATTCCCATACCGTTCATCAGTTGAAAACTCACTAACTGAAATAACTGATTCGCGAGATACTTGAGAATTGTATTTTTTTTGTTAGGAGACACAGGATAAAGTGAAATTTCCACTTTACTCACATCCTTCCGTACACAAATCTCAAGTAGAATACAGCGGTGCATCTATACTGTGAACCGAGTGATGCACCTATAATTATGAGCGGTGCATCTTTAATTATGAGTGGTACACCGATCATTTCGAAATTTACTATAACTTTGACGTGTAGAACCCATCCACAGCGGTGCACCTATGCAGTGAATCAAGTAGTGCACCTATAATTATGAGTGGTGTACTTATAATTATGAACGGTGCACCTATAATTTCATTCTTTTCAAGGGATTAGAAAGGGTGAAGGATAAAGTGGACTTTTGACATAAAATTTTTAAAACTCATGTCTCCTAACAAAAAAATCCCATGTTAAAATGAGTGGCCTATTTTATTAAAATAAATTTGGAACATAAAAACTTATGGCTCAATAGGAGATAAATTATAAAAAATGAGGCTGCTCTCTAACTCTATAATAATAAAAAATAAATGATTCTAACTTTTTGTTTTCTTACATTATAATTAAATCACTCGTGGAAGACACCAACTAATCACATCGATGTCAACACCATATAACAAAGGGATAAAAGTTTTTATAAACAGGTTAATAATTTTTATATAAAAAAAGGTATTAAATGGCATTCAAATGTTAACACATATTAAATTTTTAAATAAAATAAAACTCAGCTTGCATTAATACTTTAATCTTCTTAAGAACCAACCAATTGTAACTAGAAGTTTGGGTCCACAGCTAGAATCCCAACCATGATGAATTAAGTCCGTCCAATGATTCAAAAAGATTGCAGCTAGATTGGGTAGAAAATGGTTTGTAATTTGATGACCCAAGACCTGAGTTGACCTGAATGATTAAAACGTAAGATTGGATCGTATTTTATTTGTAAGGTTTGAACTCAATTTCAAATTCAAAATGCACATGAAAACTTATATGCCATCAGCCATTTTTGGGTCCAAAATAGGTTTGTTTGTATTATTTTTATAAAATATAAATATAAATTATGTATTACATAAATTTTATATTCTTATCCAATGTAACCTATAGAAAATCAAAATTTTATAAGTTTTAACTCAATTTTTGACTTTTGGGCTAAACTTTTGCTTCTTTGAAGTAAGTCTGGCCCCACCTGAATTTAATTCAAACTCCAAAATCTTGAGCCCAAAAATGAGGGTATACCAAACCCGTATTAATATTAATCCGAATCCATTTTTTTTTTTTGGATTTTTTATGCAAGTTAAGGTTAAGCCCGACCCAATTAGAGTGCCTTTGTCAGGTTTTTCAAAGTTCTAATATATTTTGGCTAAAATCTCAAGTTCAATTAAGTTAAATAGTAGCAAAAACTTTGAATATATTGAGCTTTAAATCCCACTGATATGTGTATCAGAAGAAAAGGGATTAAGAGTTTAAAGTGTTAAAAGTCAGCTTTGAGACATTGTGAAAAGTAGGTTTCTCTCTTCAATTTTGAAAGTGACGCTATCGCTATTATCTGGTGTAAGTGGATAGAGAGATTTACATATGTTTAGTTAAATTGTTCTAAGAGACCTAAACACTTTGGTCTTAAAAAAATCACGTGGTAATGGAGTAAGGGTGGACAACTAGACACGTGGATTATAATGGATCACGACAAGTAGAAAGCAAATGTAGTAATAAAAAATGCAAAGGAGGAAAACAACGAACCAAGTTCTCAAAAGATAATAGCATATCGCCAAGTGCATTTCTCTCTAAATTTGGAATGGAACGAAGTCTCAGAGCCCTACAAAACAAAATTTGGAGTTCTATCCAAACAACCCTTATTTTATTAAAGAACCATCATTTCATGAATAATGTCTAGAACAGATTTACAAATTAACTTTGCAGTAACATCCATATTCATGAACGGGACAAAAATAATAAATGACTTCAAGGTTTAATAGTCAATGTATTATAATACATGTCAGCATATAGTCTCACTCTGCTTTTTTTATACTGATGAGTGCTATTAAAAAAATGCTTCAAACTGACTGTGATTTAGGACAATTCAACCCAAAAAAAGAAAAAGAAAGAATTATACACTACATACAAATTGATTCCTTGTAAAATGAATATGGCCCCTGTTTTTGTAAATTACAATACTCACAAAGTACTATAAAAAACTGTGATCACATGCATGATACCACATGACAGACTAATACATGTGACTTGCATAGTTGCACACAATCACAACTGGCAGAAGGAAGACTCTAAAACAACAACCGAAACCGCAAACAAGGGGAAAAAATAAATCAAGTAATGAAAAGAAGGAATGGAAGTATTTATGTGGGTTGAGCTTTGGACTGGCAGTCTGGTGGATAGCAAAACAATATGATGTACATCTGTTTGAAGGTGGAGTAGAAAATATGCACAAGTTGCAGGAAAGTTCCGGTGGACTAAATGCAGGTGTCATCTAGGGAGGCTCAGAAGGGTAGATAGTGATTAACCATGCATTAAGCAGGAGGATCATTCAACACGTTGTGACAAGAACATAAAACCTGAATTTTCACGAATCTGAGGCGGAGGATCAACATCAGTCACATCTATCTGTTGCATTGACTTGGAGATGTCATCCACAGAAAATGGGATGCTGCATCGGTGTAAAAACATGCATTTATTCGCAGAGTTTTTATAAGCAACAACAAAAAACATTAAAGAGGGTGGAGATGTTAAAAACAATACCTTGAATCATCATCCAATAAGAATGAACTGCTGATGGCATTGTTGGAGTCCTCCGTCATCATAACTCTCATATTTGAAATAACCTGCAAGAAAATAAGCATTAATGATTCATCCCACAGCACCATTTCAACAATGGACAATGGCAAGATTTCAACAATCATAAATTGAATAATGCAAGGGATAAATCCAATTGCATAAACCTATGATTCTCATGTCCTTCCAATCCCTCTAGTAACCCATCTTCTTTTTCTGTTGACAGACTAACTGTCGATTTTACTAAGAGGAGAAAAAGAAATTGAACATATACACCTAACAATAGGTATTCAGAGAGATCATGGATGCCAAAGAAGAACATTCTACACAAGAGAAATATGGTCATATCAATATTTCATATCATCTATCCCTGTATAAGCAAGACAATGATTATGCTTGAATCAACCCATTGTCTGAGTAAACCCAAGGTTGAAACATCAAATAGTTCTTTTAATTCTTAGAGTCATTGTACCACATCTTAGCTGATTCCTGAGATGAGTGTTTCCTAATGGAAGCCTTATCATGGAAGATTCATCTACTGTTTCCTTCCAAATATCAAGGGTTATGGTAAGTGACACAGCTCTCCACAAAAGATAACCCTTCCCACTTAAGGGTCCATCACCCTATTCTTGATCTTGGGAAGTTAGAACAATGTTGGTCTGTGGAAATCAAATTGATTAGAGAGTACAAGATTAGCAAGACACAGGGGGTCTGCAGGATGAGAAGATTGGCTTCTCACTTGCCCAACAAAACACACTATGAATTTTCAAGTTACAAGATTTCAGATGGCCAACTATTAGGATCTGGTACAAGATAATTGTCTAAACAAAGACTATCATATCCTTGAGGTACCCTTAGATATGGGGGTAAAGTGAACCTAGGCCCTTACAATCTTCAAGCTCAAAACATCAACTGATCAAATAAGAAACTCACTTCAGAAGACACACTGTGTGTGCCATATTTATCGTCCCAGTACATCGTGCTGATCCTGTATAACTGCTGTATGCTAAGCACCTGAAAATCATAAGCACGGTCTAAGTAAAATCTGAAAGAAGTACGACATGGATGAGAATTGATAGGCGAAGTCACTGACTGGGCAAAGGTCCTTGGTTATTTCATTCAAGGTCTTTTTTGGCTTCTGATGCATGACCTGATTCACAACAAAGTATAGTTACTGTGAAGACAATGTATAATGGAAGGTTGGGATAACATTAGGCCTGAGCAACCAGAAAGATTGATCATACCAGGAATCCAACTGCCTGTCTTATATGCCTGAGTTCGTCCCAAGCTGAACCTGCATACTGTAGGTAAAAATGTTCTCAGACAAGGTCTTCATTAATGATTGGAGGAGAAACTCACAGGGAACTCAGCTTACCTCTTCAGTTGCTTCAGTACACCAGCGTTCTAACTCAGAAAGACCTGCTTTTACATACTCCCCATTGCTAAATGAGCAACACTCACGCCGCAAAAGAAGGCTGAAACACAAGGGTATGAAATAATTTACCTATCTATAAAAACGGGCAAAATGGAAAGTAGGACTCAATAAGCTGACCCTAGAGAGATGGGATAATGGCCAATGATGATGAAGATGATCTATCAACAAGGACACAAAAAAGAATGTGAGAAGGAGAGGAACACTAGGAATTTTTAGAACAAGGCTTTGGAGGAGAATGAGATTTTCACTAAGGCCAAACAGAGGCTCTGCTCTTGGTTGTCAGCTTGTAAGGACTTCAAAGGTTATAAATGATGGATTTTGTTACTTCATGGGATGGGTGCATGTGTAGTGCATCTAGAAGGATTGGCACTCTTGAGATTTGGTCTCCCCCTCCACCAGGAGTATTCAAGTTTAATGTGGATGGAGTCACTAGAGGAAAACTGGGGCCAATAGGATTAGGGGACGTCCTACGTAACTCAGAAGGTACATCCTCCACTGTTTGTTAGAATCAATGGGCGTGAGGGATTCTAATGAAGCTGAACTTTTAGCTATTATGAGAGCTTTGACAATGTGGAGATCTATTGGCCAGGGGAAGTAAATCATAGAAGGGGATTCGGAAAATGTGATCAAATGGGTTAAGGGTACAAAAAGACCTCTTTGGAAATTGATTACAGTAGTTAGGGAAATTAAGGAATTAAGTTCGGGTCATGAGGTCGTCTTCACACAGGTTAGGCGGTCAGCCAATGTTGTTGCAGATTTCTTCGTAAAGATTGGAGTGAACTCACCGAACAAAGGAGTTTTCATCTTGTAACTAATAGGAGAGGGATAGGGAGTGACATGGGACCTATATTATGGAGTTTCCTTGTTGTTAGACTCTTTGTTAAGGACTCTATATCTAGTGTTTGTTTCATCTTTTCTTTATTTTGGGTTTAAGCCTCTTACACCCCTCCATGTATTTGTAACATTTCTTTTGTTTTAATTTATTTTCCATCTTATTGCTGCCCCAAAAAAAAAGGGTACAAAAAATTTAAAAAGCAAGAAATGCAGTTTTCATATATCATGACATAATACAATCTATAAGAGGAATATCACATAGAGAGCATCTAGAATTCCAATTTACCTATTGAATAGCTGCACATTGATGAAAGAAAATATCTGAGTAAATACCTTGCGTACTAAGAATGGAGGTACCTGTAAAGTCACTTGTAAGACAATGATTGTATTTTTTTATTTTTTTTGAGCAGTAACAATGGTAATTCATTCAAAGATAAAAGGTACAAAAGCCGATTTAGTGCAAAGATAAAAGGTACAAAAGCTGATATAGTACAAAAGCTTTGCACTGTACTATGTTAAAAGGCCTTCAAGCTAGTAGGCCACCTTTGAATTAGAATTCCTGTCATAGCAATTCACACCCTAGTTCTCCCCTCCATCACCTTCTATCAGATCCAAGTCGTCCATCAGTTATTGCAAAATGGACTAAACAATGAAATTTTTTTCAATCATCAACCTCGCAGATTCATCCAAAAAAGGGTACTGGAGAGAATGTAGTGAACTTGAGGTCAGTTCTTCCCAGCCGGCAGTCCTTGTGCATCAAAAGAGGCAGCACTGTCCAGTGTAAAGACCATTGCACATAATACAATTCCTTAGGTTTTATAAAGGATCAGTATTCTTTGAAGAAGACTGATGTCTTGCTAGTTGTTACCAAGCACCACCTACTTACATGGTTGGTTCTCATTGTTTTCAGGTAAGCATTCAGGCTTTTCACGATGCTTTGCCAGTGGGCAATCAAAGCTTGCTGCGCTACAGCATTTGCTTGTGAGCGTGATCCTTTGACTAAACTTGCACGAGATGTCCGAGGAGCCTGCACCAAAAATTAAAAATATGGTTAAAGGTCACATTGAGGTGCAAATGATAAAGACAATACACCAAGTGAATGCATATTGAGATAAAATGAATTATTGGGATATTAAGGACTATGTGGCTTCTCATCAGATTTGTTTCCAATTTAGTCAAGAGTACAACATGCAGGAGCTGCATAATTACCTGGATACACAACCCAAGCAGAGGGGAGATCTCTTTCTTGAGATTATCTCTAATCACTCCATATATCTTTTCAAGAAAAGCTGTAAGTTGCTGTTTAAACAGCAAAGCTGGATATTTCGCTTCAACATGCCGCAAATCATCCAGCCCACCCATCAACCGACCATTTAGAAATGAAACTGCAGTATTTTGAGGAGATGCTCGAAATCCCTAATGAAAATACGGAATCCAGGAATCACCACTAAGTTCTAGTTTAAGTACCTAGAAGTATTCAAAATATCAAATATTTCAAGGAAAACCACAAGTTTGTTACTTGAGACATCCTTCCAAACAAAGGTGATGATGTTCTCCGCCTTTGTGGAGTCATGCTAGCTGCACCACTTGCTTTCAGCGTGCGTTGTAGGAGAAACAATAGAGTGGATGAATTTGACAACCAATAGGATAATGTATCATTGTTATCTGGGGCCTTTAAAACAACAAAAAGGTAAAAATAGATCACCAACATAATGTAGGACCAATAGGATGTGTGTGTCTATAGATAGATAGAGAGATAGAGATAGAGAGAGAGAATTCTAGGAAATGCAAGAATTTATGAAACCTCTATGGCTAAGGCTATTGTCTGAATAATGCGTTCAAAGACACTGGTTCTTTCAGCTTCAAATGACCTCCAATGAAGGAGGCACTTGTATATCACGCAAGCGGCAATTGGTCTTCCCCCAGAGAATCCTAGGTCTTGTGAGATGCACTTGATCAGTAAGTCCTGGTTTTCCTGTACCAGAAAAGCACAATAAACACTCGATTGGTGAAATAAACCATCATATTTATTGGATCATAAATTTGAAATGCAATGCTAGATACAAGTGGAGTTGTCTTTGAGATGATATACTGGCAGCAGAAACACTGAGGGCTTACCTGATGCTTCTCACTAAGTGACTTCTGTGGCTTTTCCTCGGTTTCAGGATCCTTCATGCTAGCTACAGCATAACTCAAAGCCTGAAACATTTTCAGATAGTAAGGAACTAAATAACTAATTCGTGTCCTAGTTGAAGACGTGAAATGCGCTATGTATCTGAAAGTAATTCTACTTACTGGTGTCATCTTTGTTTCACCATTGATGGCATTCCCATTTTCAGGAGTCCTCTGTCAAATCATAGGCAAACCATTAACATATATTTACATGAAAATAATTGTATAAACTATTTGTAATCATTTATAACATATTATCCCAAGCTCACCTGAATCATTGTTGATGTTTTTCGTGCAGATAAAGCTTTACCAGTCGGTGAAATGGAAAGTGCTTGCTGCCGAAGCACTTGATTCTCTGATTCAAGATTAGAGACTTTCTCTTCAAGCCTGGATCAAAGAAAGAAACAAAATACAAAACCATAGCTTAGTTAAATTTAAAAAATCTAGCTGAAGAAGGTTACTAAAGAGACTAGCTGATTTAATAACATCAGGGTGCATAAACCCCGCTGGACCCAGAAAAAAGCAATACTTCCCAGCAAATTCAACTTCCACTACTCGAACAAAATTCCATATGCAAAATGTGATTCTCATCATGATTAGTGTAGCATGTAGAACAGGTAAAGGCTCTTGTAAGAACTGACAGGTAAAAGTACAGTTTAAGGAGATGGGGAAGGTCAATAAAGATTTCAAATGAAAAAAATTAGAAGTGGCAAGTGAGATTGCAAAGTGGATGGATAACCCTAAGCAAGAAGCAGGGATGCTTGGTAAGTAGAACAAAAATCTGACAAATAGATTGGGAGACACTTCAATGATGACAATGATGATGAAAGAAGCAATACTGAAATTCTGAATAGTGGATAGATCATCGTCAACTTCTACAAGGAGATGATGCACAGAAATAAACACCTACTATTGGTTAGAAATCCACCGGAACTATAATAAAGCAAACAAAAACCTTAAAACTACAACAAGCAATTTTGAATTTAGATTCAATTGAAGTAGGAACACAGTTTTTTAAGGGAACATAGATGTCTTTGGTCATGGGAGAAACAAATAGCAGTAACCAAGCAGCAGCCAATAAAGCCGATTTGAGCTTTGATTGCCATAGTTACATCTGAGCAAGCTGTGCCTAGAGTCTAGACAGACTCAGTAACCCCTAGGATCAGGTTGATTCAAAACTTAACAAGGAACTAAGAAACTCAGCCATGAGCCCATGATGCACAGCCAATTAGAGATGTTGTACATGAACATGACAAACTTGATACAATAAAAAAATTCGAACAATCTAACATCTTGGTTTATGTCAGGAACCTTTGCATTGAATCTTGAAGCTGCTCTGCTTTCTGCTCTGCAACTTCAAGCTTTTTGACCAGTTCCTGGTTCGTATCCTGAGCTTCAGTGTAAGCTAGCTTGGCCTCATTGGCAGTTTGCCTTTCTGATAGAAGCAACACCTGTAAGAGGACACAGAATTTTGTTATTTAATGAGAAGCAATTTTAAAAAAAAATTGCGACACATAAGTAATGAATTCTCATGTTTGGAATAATTCAATAATTAAGTCCAAAATCATAATCCTAATCCTAATCCAACTAAATGATTCATAAAATAAAAATCAATATTTTTGTCAGTTGTGAAATTCTTGTGATTCTATGGTATGAAATTTTCTCATTTAGCTCTATTTGAATCTGAATCAGCAAAAACAGCTTGAATTACACTCAAAGCATTGGGTTGATCTAATCATCTAAGGAAGATGGAGGCCAAGTTGCTAGGAATCTATATGTTACCTGGCAACTTTAATGTCTAGCATCTGTATTGGTGCTGAACATTTCCTGGATGCTTGTATGGTACTATTTTCCTGTATCATACTGCCTTGTATTCATTATTTACTGAAGCTCTATTAATTTTCTTATTTTTCAACATCTAAATGTTAAAGAAGTTTAACATCAATGGTACGTAAATTTGGCTATGAGGAGGTTAATACTTCCTATAATAATAATTCAGTAGCTCGTATGACATTTTATAATAAAACTGTAATATGGAACATCGCTAGTTTGCTATGGACATTGCAACTGTTATGTATCCATGTCCTCAGTTAACATAAAAATATTTTAAAAAGAAAAAAAATTATTTGCATTTGTACTCACCATGATGGACCTCGCATGGTGGGCATTGTAGCTAATAGGCATGTAATTTTAAATGAAGACAAGGACTACATAATTTAGTCTGGACCATCTAGAAAGAAAGGAACTCTAGAATATTTGAAGGAAATCCACTAAAGTTAATGATCTCTTCCAAAGGGCTAAATGGAGGTTGTACATGGGGCTGTTATCAGGTAAGGAATTCAAAGGGCTCAGACCTTCCGACTTCATGGTATCTTGGGATGGGTGTCTAAGGGGTGGTTCTAGGAGTTGCAGACACAGTCTCATGGCGCCCATCTCAACAAGAGACCATGGAATTCAATGTCGATGGGACATCGAGGGGTAAACCAGGTTCAGCAAGGATAGGCGGAGTCCTAAGAAATCATAGTGGTGTCTCATCGTTGGTTTTCACAGAGTCAATAGGGGTGAAGGATTCAAATGAGGCGGAACTCCTTAGCATTAGGAGAGCTTTGGCCCTATGGAGAGTCGTTGGACATGGTTCACTAGTAATCGAAGGGGATTCGGCAAATGCGATTAAGTGGGCCAAGGGTCTTAAACAACCTCCCTGGAGGATGATCACCATAGTAAGGGAAATAAGAGTCCTAGTCCCGAGAATGGATGTCTCATTTGCTTATGTCAGCCGCTCAGCAAATTGCGTGACATATTTCCTTGCCAAAAATGGGATCTTCAATTCCGCTTCAAGGCCTTTTTGTTTATGAAAGTTGGGACCTTGGGGATTACACTTTGTTGTTTTTGAATCTTGTTGGCTGTAGTTTCTTTTCCGCTTTACAGTTTTGGTATAATCCTTTTAGACCCCTGTTACTGGCGTTTCCCTACCAATTGATGCTTTGTACTTTTTTCTTCTTTTAATGAAATTTTTATGTTACCTCTAAAAAAAAGGACTACATAATTTAGATGATTGGATGGGGCATGTTATTGATTTAGCAAAAATTTGGATTGCACAAAGTATCATGTTTTATGATCAACAAATTAGATGTAGGCATCAAGGATTCGAATCTCAACATGTCTAGTTGAGACACTATGTATTGACCTGTATTTGCTGATACAAAACCATATTGTCTTATCAAACTGTATCTTTTATTTTTTTTCAATAAATATGAAAGATGGATATGTCGACCTGCTCAACCTGTATCAGCTGATATGGTAGGGTATCAGCCACCAACAATACATTGATATGTATTATATAGGCCATTTTTTAAAACTTAGGTAGGGATGCGAACTTGGCCTAAAAGCCCAAAGAGTCCACCCCTAAAAAAGAGCTTTAACATCAATTTTCAACCTAATAGTTGATCCAATCCAACTTTTAGAACCTAGGTAGGGATGTCAATTTAACCTACAACCAAAAAAGTCTATCCCGGAAAAAAGGGCTCAATCTCTCTCTCTCCAATTCATGGGTCACTTGGGGATCTGCTTTCACAAATGGGGGAGCAGTGGTTTAAGTAGAAATGGATGGTAGAGGAGAAAGGGATGTCTGGGGGGGCTTCCCTAGGGGCTGGAGCTTACCATGTTGAGCTTACCACGTCCAAAATTGGCTTAGCATAGTATATCCCTGCTCAAAGGCTCACCTTATAAGGAAGGATGTAAATATACAATGTCAGACATTTTGACCATAAAAGCCACATCTTTTTATCTTTTGGATGCTATTGCTTCATGGTGCATTTTCTACATGGTTGGTAAAGGAATGCAACTATGTAAAAAGGACCCCATGAAACTGAGACCGGGACTCGAACTATGTGGAAGTAGAGCTCAGTAAGGCAGTACTAAACTACTAATACAAAACAAAGTAAAAGAAACTGGATCTTAGAAAATTTACCTTCAAGCTTTCAACCTCAGCAGTTAGTAAATCAACTTTTTCTGTGTCTTGAATCAAGACCGGGGTTTCCTTGATAACTGGAGGTGCTTCTTCAATAGCTTTCCTAGCTGCCTCCCTTTCCTTGATAAGAAGGGTGTTTACTTCTTCAACTTGTAGTTGCATTGCATCCAAAGCGTCTTGTAGCTTAGCAATTTCTTGGGCTTTCAGCTCCTCTAAATCAGTCTGCAATGTAAAAGTCAAATATTGTTAGCTTACCAGGTTGCTGTCACACACACTGTTGTACTTTAAATGCAGAACTGATGAAGTGGTGAAAAACCATTGATGGACATCCATCTACATGAAGTCATTAGTTTCTTCAAACTGAAATTTAAATGAAGAACAGTTATTACCCTCAATCGTTTCTCCAGCTGCAAACGCCATGTGAGTTCCTCTACACGCTTTTCAAGCTTGTCTTTTGCTTCTTTTAAAGCTCCCGTTTCCCTTGCAGCCTAAATGTATAACAGGTATAAATTGTATAGTTTTGGCACAAACAAACATGTGATATCTTACAAATTTAAACATTTTAAGTGCAAAAGCAAAAAAGAAAAAAGAACCAGGTAGAGACCATTCTGAGCTTTCTAAGCTCTCTTCTTGCAATTCTTTGTCTCCAAGCACATTGTGAAATGATTATTGCCTTCCGAAGACACTTATAGTATGAATAAGAAATGTAACAACGCCACTGGGCCTGTGTGCCATCAACAAAATTATTCAATAACACAACTAATTTACCTCAGACCAAAAAAAGGGAATTCAGATGGTACTAGGTGAACAGTTAAAACAGAAATCAGCATAATCCCTGTCATATTTAGAAAGAAGATAAAAAGTAGAAATGAATAAAGAACCTATATATTTTTGAGAAGCAAATTTACCTGGACAATAATTGCAGCTTTAGTTTGTTGTCTGAATCTGAATTCATTGCGAGCATACATTGTCCTTAGGCCTGTCTGCAATGAAATTGCACACAACCTAAGTGATAAGTAGGATCTCCTAGCAACACATTGACGCAAATTCTTCTGGATCTTTATTGCTGCTGCCTCCTGTCTCAGGTGCTCATATAATTTGCAAGCCAACCTCCCTGCAGTTGAGATGACAAAGTTGGAAAAGTAAGAACCTCAGTGGTTCCTCAACAGAATAGTCGAGTAAATTATTTAAAGATATTCATATTATTACAATGCAAGCTTGAAGTGTATACTGTAAAGTTCAACCATGTCCAATGCAAGAAACACAGGAACAGGACTCGGCATTCAGCCAAGTTGATTAGGAGGGATTGAGAATAATATTCTAGTACATGTTTAGAAATCTATGATCCAATACATGCAATTGGTTGATTCTTGAAAAAACTTCAATCAATGACTTATTACTGTGAATTTGCATACACCCATGAATGGTAGAAAAAGGTGTATTTTCAGTTTGTAACCTGGCTCTATCCAGCTTTTAAGACTTTTATCTTCCATGAAATGTTTTGACAAAATCTAGATACACCTTCCACAACTCCTCGAGTGGACTCGAATATTCTCCTTAAAAAATATAGATATGATGTAAATTATTAGCTTGGCCTGTTTGTTTTTAACCCTGAACCTGACCCATATCAATGGATCTTTGTTCTTGACATTCTTCACTCCTACACCTGTTTTTAACATTTATATAGTTACTTGAAAGAAGTCTGACGATGGTTGTCAATTCCTTCGATATTTTGATCTGATACATTTGTTAATCAGCTCAACCTAGTGAGAAAATTTTCATCAACTCAGCTAGGTCAAAATCAGAAAGCAGAATCAAAGTGGGACCAATATCAACATTTATACAAGGAATAGAAATTCAAGATATCCCAAGTGATATCAACCAGTTGTAGAGAAACCCAAAAGCAGTGTTGTTCAAAATCTAAATTACCTCTCCAACGAGATTGCAAATGAATGGTGGCTTTGCGTAACAAGAGAAACTCTTTTCGGGCAATGTGAGTACGAATGTGTCTTTGAATGGCTCTGGCTGCACGGCTCAATACCTCTGCTCTTCGTGCATCCAACTCAGCCATCTGGCCAGCTCTCAAGAAAATCTTTGTCCTTCCTATCTGTCATAGCCAATTGGGTACTGCAGAGTATGAAATAGGTACCTCCCAATGGAAAAGTTATTTAGAAGAAATAGTTGATCCTATGATAAAGGTGGAAAGAGAGATTAAATTTAAATAGAAAAAAGCATCCTGAGAACTTATGAACATACTGGATAAAATTACTAACAGCCTATACCATCAGAAACCACAGCTGGTGTCCTATGAACACAAAGCATGATGCATCACTGGGGAGATGAATCATGAAGAGATGCTGGAATTACCTGAAAACCTTTCAATCCCTTTTTATCCAAAATCTTTTGACATGCAACCTTGTCATCTAAGCTGTACAGAAAGAAAGGAGTACCATGAACATGTCCAGCACTTACTAATAGCTTATCATGAACTCCATCACCAAGCACAGACTCAAAAATGAGTACTTACTTTCCTTCCAAAACTTCTGGAGCAAGAACCCCAAAACGGTGAAGAAATTCATAGAATGTTCGTCTGGTGGGATATCCAGCACAGCTTATCCTAATTGCTTCAAGAACACCCTAAAAGCAGGAAAGGATATTGAAAATCTCAAATATCGGAATTAGAGCTCAATTTTAACAGTCACATGAACTTCTCTTGACAGGGACCAAACAATAATTTATTGATGTAGGTTTTCCATTTTACTTACACCACAACGCAATTGTTGGATAATGTTCGCATTCTCAAAAATAGAAGGTTTGAGGACATTATTTGGCTTTACACATCTGATATAATGAGGCTCTGTTGAATTCAAGGTCTCCATCAGAGATTGAAGTTGTAGCTGCAATTAAAATTGTACAGAACATTAAAAAAATCAGAACAAGCAACATGAGTTTAAGCTGTATACAGGCACCAAAATTATACACTTGTAATTAGTATACATAAAATGGCGGTCGGCCCAATGTGTGTAGATTAGTATGTAAGAACTTTGTTGTGAGAGAGGAGAGAGGGAACTTTTAAAAAGAAGGAAAAAATGTACATAGGGATTGCTCCTCGTAAAGTAAATGGATTCATGAAGAATATATCCCTTTTGTTGCATTAACTGGGTGACCACCAATTTCAAAAACTGACAGCTTTCGAAAGTAGGGAAGCCTCATCATTTTAAAATGAAAGGATCTATAACATTAATTATCAGATTGATCGAGAATTAGATAACTAATGGTCTTCCTTAAAAGTAAACTAGAAAAAGTAAAATTCTGTACTTTTCGAAGACTTCTCAATGGAAGCAAATTCAACCTAACAAGAATTTTTGGTTTAGAAGGTAAAAGTAAATCATGGGAACTCCATTGACTCCAGAAAACCAAATAAAATAAATTTATAATTTTTGTAATTACAAATGAGAAACATGAAATTAACTTCATAAAATCACTCAATATGATCAGCATAATTAGAAGAACTCGAATAGCAGAGTTAACCACATATTAGCATCTAAAAATTGACTGAAATTGAGAAAGCAGAAGAAGTCTGACTTTCATCATTTTCATCATTACAAGGATGGAAATCATTTCATTCCATGTTTACGCTAATGATCAGACTGATCAAGAACAAGAAAACAGGAGCACTTACAGGCATTAAAGTAATCTAGTATATGCGAACAAACTTATATTTGAGATAAATTCTTAGAAGCATCAAATTTGGGGCATTTCAGGGCTTAGAATCCTTTCAGCCAATGTACTATTAAGACATAATAAGATATCTTAGATATATATATATATATATATATATAGGATTATCATTATATCTTTATATGGTAATTAGATGTTGATAGGATGTTAAGGATATCATTCTTTTCTTTGTTTTTGAAACAGAAACTCTATAAATTCATGGTTCTATGATGAATGATGCACACAAGATTTCTATCATTTCTCTGTTTATCATGGTACAGAGCTAGGTTGATCCTAGTGCCACCGTAGAACTTTTTCCAGTGGCATGATTGAAATATGAAAGATTTAACAACCCTTCGAAGTCCACTATTTCCATAACCATTTCTACGACACATCAATCCCCTACTTTTTTTCTAATTTTTCCTCAATATCCATATGTTAGACACCGCCATCATTTTGGTATGGATGGAACATCAGTGTGTACATCACCACCATCACCACCACCAGTCGCTACTATCACCACCACCAATGCCACTCTATTTATCTAGATTATTTGGCCTCAGATCTATTTGTTTGTGGCTCAGTTTGGGCCATCTGTCTGTTGGGTCTAATCGTTGTGGCAACAATTCAAATCATTTGTTAGCATTAATTTGTTTCATCCAAATTTCTACCCCAGATTTATCTGCACCTATCTTCGATCGTGGTTCAAGCTGTTGAGATCATCCAAATCTCTTGATCTCTAGTGCCAGAATGTCTATCTTTATCTCTTGTTTCTCCATCGTTGAATCAATTGTAGCACATTGATCCTATCAACAGTCCGTTCCATCAAATCCATGTTCTGCTCTACCAAAATGGCACCATCTGACCATCCGATTAGATTACTTAGTTAAATAAACAAACTCATATTATCAACCCCCTTGAGTTTAAGGGGACTATTAAAGATATATTAAGATATTGAGTTAAATTCAACCAGTCCATCAATATTCAAATATAAAGTAAAAGAAGTATAATAATTCATAACGACAAAAATGTAATCAGGGAATTCACTTCATCTAAATTGAACGGAACCAATACCTTAAAGCGTGACCCAATAGAAGAAAATTTGGAGGACTTCGATGACTCTACTGGAAGTGGAGGAAATAATCCAGCCACAAATGGGCATTTAGAAGCATTTAATAAATCTTGATGTTCTGCCACGACATAATCTTTATTTTTGTCCAGGAATTGATCAGCTTGATATGACACCTATGGAAAGTATGCAAAGATATACAAAGATTACTTGTAAATAGAATTTATGCCCAAAGTAGAATTGGAAAAAAAACAAAAACAGATGCTTACCTCCCCAGCATAATGAGAAATAGAAAAATCAGTACGAGAAAGCTTTGGTTTGATAAACCGTTTGTTATTTTTAAATGTCTGATACAACTTCTGGGCAAATGTTTCATGTGTTGACTTGGGGAACATGCTGCATCACACATCCAGACAAACATGACAACAAGTGATGATCACAAAGTGCACAATATGCCTCCATCATAAAAGACTACAGATGATAATAGATGGAGATATGATATATGGTTAAAATTCTAAAATAATCCAGAATCAAAGGCACTCCCTAACAACTTATAACTAAAGCAACATCACAACAAGCAGAGAGGTCATTTGAAGCATACCAGGCTTCATCTAGAAGTGCAATGATCCCTCCAGGTTTCTGCATAAAAAAATGTCATTGGATGAATGACAAAAATATGCAACAAAGGCATTGAATACAAGGCAAGCATGGGAGGAAGATTTGAATCTACAGAATTCTGCTACTTATTTAGATGTGCATATAAAAATCTGAAGTTAAAAGCATCTACGAGGTGGATGGGGGTTTTTAACCCTCTTATTTATGTAGGATTAATTAAATATAACATCTTGTTTATTCCAACATTGGGTGTAATTTGATGTTAGAGGTCCTCTTAAGTTGATTGTGTCCCCCATATCTTTGGACAATCTCATGTTTGTGATGTATGCTTCTTAAGTTGCAGATGGAGTTGAGACACCAAAAAATTGGTTCAGTTCAATGGCTTATCAACTTATATTTTCCATGTACCCAACATTATTTGATTTTCATATTAGTCAACAATGTGACTGTAACCTGTAGCATAGCGGTATGGACTTCTTGTTACAGCCTAAAGGTTGTGGCTTTGAGTCCCATGGGCCTCAGTTAGGCAGTCGACCCATGGAAACAGTTTGCCAAATCCAAATTAAAAGGTCAACCCCAAAATGATGGGGTAAATGGTTTTCATAATGATGATGATTAGTCAACAATGTACCTAAGTCGCACCTAGGCTCTATAATTTTTGTGTTTTGTCTAGCTATAAGGCCTGCTCACTTAATTAGGTCTAATCCCTTTGAAAAACAGTTTTAGCTTTCTATAATTACAATTATATATTCTAGTTGAATGCAGTGTTAGCCAATTCTACTTCATTAGAAACTCAAAGACACATTTAAAAGCCCCACTATCTTGCATTTTGGTGCTTTGAATGAAGAACATTGTAATTGTTTGATAAAAAGCAATGAATATAAATACATGTTCTAAAGTATGTAATAAAGTGTGCCTTCTAAGATAAGCTCGCCCCCAGGCACACCCTTTTGTCTTAGGTTCCATGACCCCTTTGGCACGTTGACTGTTGTGTTGGTTTTGATAACTTTTGAGAAAGTTATCACCATCTGCTATTAGGGTAGCATAGGGAGGCAAAACTCCAATTCTAAGGGTATTTCGTATTTGCTGAGAAGACCTACTTGATGATGATGATGGTGATGATGGATATTTCATTTTGTCCTTATTAAAATAGTGGCTTTGTAGACTAATAGATGGTTGGAATTAGAATAATGGGGTTTTTTCTTATGCTTTGGAAGAATTATATGGACATTGTGAAAGGATCTCTGTTTCATTCCCTTCTTTGAGTAATAGAGTATTGAAGAATTATGTTAGGTTTATCTCCTTTCTCTATGCTACTCTCCTCTTCTCTCTCCTCCTCTTTTCTTTTTTATTCTTCTTCTTCATTCTCAATTCATTTTCTTTTCATTCTACCTAGTCAGAACAAGCCATATATATTTATACTCAACAAATACAATTGTTTGAATATTTGAGCCTCGCATTGTTGCATCAAGTGGTACCAAAGTGAGATGTGTTGCCAATCATGGATTAGCATGAAATGCCAAGTATCTCATCCTTGTCTCAAAAGGAACTAAAATTTACCAAAAATAAATAAATTAGTTAAAAATAAATAATGAGAATAAAGATAAAAATAAAAACTAGACCAAACAGATGCTGTGTCAATTTCTTTTGCTGACTCATAGTCATCCGAATACATACAAATCTCATCCATGTAAAGAAAATTTTACAGTAACAGTTTATCATGATACAAGTCTAGAATATCTCCATGGAAGTAACTGTCTTTCAGATAAGTCTTTGCTAACTCAAAGTCATGTACAGTTGCCAAGTGAATCACAACCATAAAATTGCAGTTTCAAGTCATGATAAATTTCAAAAGATATATCTTCGATACAGAAACACATATATGTTATAATATTCATAATTTATTGTCATATATTATTTCAACTTTTATGTATTCATGTTACTACCTGATGTTTCGATGCTAGAGATTCCTGCTTGCTCATCTGTATCTTATCAGTGCTATTGCAACCATTTACCACATATCCAGTATTACGACTTTGAGGTTGGATGATTGTAGTGAGTGTTTTTATTTATTTATTTATTTATTTTGGGTGGGGGGTTGGGGGGGTGTTAGCGTTCCAATCCTAGAAAACGTTACGACAGATTGCACCATATCTGTCTTCTTTCAACATTTTCTAATTGTCCACTGCTACAAAATTAAAAATATATTACTAGCTTCAATTAGCATTTTATTCATTGATGTATGAATTAGTGACGTTGATAATTCACTGGTTTTATATATCGTGCATCTTTCTGAAATCTCTTTTCATTATGGAAAATTTATGATTCAGACTGCAGACACTTTAGAATCTTGAAAAAAAAAAAAAATCAAATAGCCGTTTTTCAGGCAGAATATTCATCCCGGGGTAACAATTTGATCTGTTTCTCATAATTCAATCAATGGTGAGATGCTTTACCAAAGGGCAATATCAAGCCACGGATCAAGGTTAAGAGTAAAGCAAAGTTTCAAGTTGGCTATGACTCAGTGTTGCTTAACTCTAAGGATTGTGCTGTCATATAGAGAAGAGATTACCAGTTATAGTACACGTACAAACTAATGCACAAGCGTCTCTATATTACCAAGTTCCTGTATTATTTATGGTAACTTTATGTGCATCTCAAAGCATCTAATCAAGTGGCAGCCACATTATGTTGCTGACTTTCCACAAATTCACACAAAGTGCCAGCGATAACACAGTGCTAGGAACAAAATAGAACCTTCTCAATCATATCTAACACATCTTGGTTATCAACAAATTCTATGTAGCTCCAATCGATTTCCTCTTTTGTATATTCTTCTTGTTCCATCTTGAAGACATGCTGCAGCATAGAATCAAAAGTAAAAATCAAGAAACTTGAAAGAAATAAATCTCCAAAGCATATTTAGAACTTCTTGTGAAGATAACCTGGTTAAAATGTTGTTGCAGCTTTTCGTTTGTAAAATTAATGCAGAACTGTTCAAAACTGTTCATAACAATATGTAAAAGCATTGAAGAATGAAATCAAGATGGGTCAACTTTGACTTCTTGTGATGAAATTGCAATTTTTTATTCATTCATGACTTACCTATTACACTTAAAGCTTTCAAAGCCATAAATATCAAGAACTCCAATCAAGGACTTAGAGTTCGGGTCCTGCCCGATTGAAACATTAATTTTATCCACCAACCTGAAGAAAATATAAAACAATTTTTAGGTTACTATCCAAAACGCACGTTAAAGCACTGAACAACTAAATGCATAAAAATATTCTTAAAAGAAAATCCAAACATCGGGGTTCATCACCAATCAAATAGCCGAGAGTATATTGTTTTTGCCAAACCATCTCTGCTAACAACTGCAGCAACAGGATCAAGAGTTCGCGTAATAACTTCTTCTGGTGTCACCATTACACGTTTAATCAATGCATCTTCCAAGCTTTGGGCATCACACCTACCAAAGAAAGTTCCATAGAAGATACGATATTTTTAAACTGATGATAATTAAAACAATTCATGTTAACAAGCAAAAAAAATGAAAGATGACAAGTTACAATTCATGTAGATTTGAGAAGAGTACATACATAAGAAGTTCAGCAGTCATTTTAAGATGGACCTGGACTTCTCATCCTTGATGACAGAGGAATCTATCTCCTCACCCTTGGAAAAATCAATGTTACCAACATGGAGAATGGCAGCAACAACCCTGAAAATTGCCTCCTGAAGAGAACAACAATCATCAGAAAATTGCTCAAGAAAGTTATTCCAAGATTCAGTTGCTAGTAGAACCATATACAGCATTCGATCAGAATAAAAAAGGTTACCTGTTCTTGCTCACTTATTCCAACTATGTCCATAGCTCTTCTAGTTGCAAGATACTCGTGAGCATCATTCACGCCATCCAGTTCATAGCAGTTAGACTGATTAAGGTAATGGAATGATTTGGGGTTTCCCAATTTATACTTCTCAATTTCCTGGAAATGAGAGGAAAATGTAGGAAAACACTCGAACCTTCACTATCTATGTAAAACAGAGTCAAAACAGACACAAATACTGTCAAGTTTTTTTGTCTTTATATATAAAAAACAAATAAGCATGTGCACATGCTTGTAGTCTGTGTGTGTGTATAAGTGTGTTTGTGTGTGTCCGCACGTGTGATATTTCTATACACAAACACACACACACAGAGAGAGAGAGAGAGAGATTTAGTGCATCGAGTTAACCTGGACATAAAACTGTTCCAGTTAATTAATTTACCAAGCTTGTTCAGTTTGTCAATATCAAATTCATGGGTCATCAACCCAAAACACACCATTTTATTAAGCAATCTATCAGAACATGCGGAATGGTAAGGATCATTTTATCATTATAATTCTTAAAAACCATAGGGCAATGAAGGTGCAATAAACTACATGCGTGATTTTAGAGAGGTGATTTGATTTCACCTTTTATAAACAATTTAACTTTCCATTTGAAGAGCACGTATTTTATGAATAATATCATTCGCATATTGTGATTTTTGCACAGTGGCCCATGAATAGGAGATTAGGCTGAGTGGATGGTTCAGATCAATTTAAGGCACTGGCAACATGAGAATAAGATATTTGACAAAATTACACATAACACCATTTTAGAACTTAGAAAGCAAAAGAAAGCATAACTACCTGTGGAGGTGCTGCACAAAGAAGGTAAAAGCAATGGTAATTTCTCTCAGGATCAGAAATTTGGCAAACTCGAGACCTTTCAAGCAGATAGGTTCTAATAGCTGCCCCTGATATCCTCCCATTCTTGTCAAATTGGATCTCAACAAATTTACCAAAACGACTTCATTGTATGCCATGAAGAACATAAGAAGGCAGAGCACAATGAGCACTTTGGAACTTGGATAAAATAATACATTCAATTAATATGATAAAAATAAATAAGGTTTTAATTTGAGCACTCTGAAATTTGATAAAGGGGGGCACTACTTGTACTTTCCACCACTTAAATGATAATGTGTGAAAAAACACAAAAGGTGTGCCCTCTTAATAAAAAAAAAAGAGTGCCCAAATCAAAACCCAACAAAAGTGGTAAGATTATAATGTTACTGATAGAAGGTAGCCTTCAAAAACATGGATGGTGGAGATGGGATTAATGGCTATGACAATGATGATAATGATGGTGATGATGATGTCATGATGTATAATCCTGTGGATAATAGTTAATTACATTCTGGCACTAACCAGATCAATGACAAAGATAGTGAGATATCCCATAGAAATAAGAACACAGATACCTTGAATTGTTGTTCCTGACAGTTTTTGCATTGCCAAATGCTTCAAGAACTGGATTGGACTGTAATTCAAGTCATCAAACAAAAGGCATGATTATAGTCAATGCTAACAAGCAAAAAGTGTGAAGATTGAATAATGAGATTCTCGTGAATATTTTAGTGAAGAAGGGAAAGAGAAATCAATCTTACTTCCAGGACTTGCTGTTCAACAGTTCTTCCTTCAATTCCAGATCGTCCACCCAAGTATGCAAGGTATCTCATGAGCATCTTTGTTGTTTCAGTTTTACCAGCGCCACTTTCTCCACTAACCAGGATGGAGTTGCTTTTGCCTTCATTTATCATTGCCCTATATTCTTGGAGCAAATCCATCAATACAAAATGCTTAAAAGATAGTTATTTATGAGATAAGATATGGAAATCACCTGTATGCAACATCTGCAACTGCAAAAACATGTGGACTAAGCTCTCCAAATGTTGCACCTTTATATTGTTCCATCATGTGGGTATCATAGAGATGAGGCAGCCTTTGAAATGGATTTATTGCAATCAATATATTACCAGTATATGTCTGGAAAATTAAGAGAAAATTTTTACTGTTACAAAGTTAGTTGATCCTTTTCTTTGCACACAAGTCATGTCCAGCATGTTAATGAGGGCAAAGTAAGTATCTCACATAGATTTCATTTAGTTCGTATCTGGTGGCCAGGTTTTGCAGCACTCCAGGTTCATGCAAGTAAGATAGTTTTGTCATGTCATCTACTCCCCCAGGTGGAGCTTCAGTGTCCTTTGGAAACACCTTAGATAAATCTGCAATGACCTGTACACAACCATTTCATTAGTTTTCTCCTTTGCTATCACTCAATATGTGTGTGTATTATATAATTTTTACCCCATGGATGGTCGTTGATCTGCGACATCATGGGGGTCAAATATATATATATATATATATATAGAAGTGAGAGAGAGAGCAAAGAAGATAAAATCATTTTCAAACATGACCAGATTTTGTCATATAGTTTCCATAAAACTCAACCAGCTACTTTGGAAAACATAATAGAAGTGAAGGTACATAAGGATTTTAAGCATTTGACAATCAATAATTAAAATCTCTTGAGCTAATGAAAACCATGATTTACACCTTATCACAGCAATTACAGTTTGAAACAAAAGAATGTTCACTGTTTTGTGTGATCTGTTATCTTTTTGTTTGCCAAATCCTGGTTAGATTTGTTTAATGAAGAAGTTGTCTCTAGTGGGAGTTCTTTCAGAAGGTCTCTTTGGGGGGGGGGCACTATTTTGTGCATAGTGTGGTCAATCTTGCATGAACGGAACTCCAGAATTTTCAAAGGCAAAGAGACCTCTGTTCCATATCTTCTTGATATTATTAAGTCCGGGTAAGTTCAGGGCAGTCACGATCTCAGATATATGTAGAGCTTGGAACTCAGTAGACCAATCTCTTCCTCATTCAGATCCGGTTACAACTATGACGTGGTCTCTTCCTGTGACGGGTCGTTTAAAGCTTAATTTTGATGGAAGTTGTTTGAGAGAGGTGGGTTTAGCTAGCTATGGTAGAGTGAATCGTAATGATATTGGTAGTACAGTGTTGTCCTTTGTTGGCCCTTTTCAGAATGGTTATGTGCTAGATACGGAGTTATATGCTTTATGGAGAGGTGTAGCGGTTTTGGAAGAGTTAGGAGCGGTGGAAAATATCCTTGAAGGTGACTCTAAGATTATTGTCGGTTCGGCTGCGAGTTCTCTGTCCTTGATATATTTGGATAAAATAGATTGGATCCGTCATACTATGTTAGTTCATGGTTATTCTATCTCTTGGGCTTCTCGTTCGGCAAATTCTAAGGTGGATGAGTTAGCTCATCAGGGGGTTTCCTTATCTTCGGAGATTGTTAATTATTTTATGTAATTATTGGGTTTTTTGTCTTCTTTTTGGTTGGATTGCAGGCGGTCTGTGTCTGCTCTTTCTAGCTGTGGTTTTGTTTTCTTCTTTCCTTTATTAATGAAGTTACTTTTCAAAAAACAAAAACAAAAGAATGTGCACACTGTATGACACAAGGCACAATAACCTCTGAGGTAATCTTCACTTCCTACACAACTCTTACAGAGTTAAACGAGGGGAAACACTATCATGATATGAGTAATGAAAGGGTATGCTTAACAACTTGCTGATAATCATTGGAGCTTTGGTGCGAACAAGTGGTAATCGTTGTACCAACATCTATGCACCTTGACTGTGTGTAATAAAAAAAGGGTTGCAAATGCCCTCCCACCATCCTGATCTGATAATCAAAACCATTTATCAAGTAGCGAAAAATGGAATACATTCCTAATCCAAATGAACAAAATGAAACTGGGAGAATATAAAAAAATTACTAATGCAGCATACGCCCTAGGGATTATTAATCGATGGAGGTTATTTGGGTAACTAAAAGAACACACATGTACATTCCGCAAGTGGGCAGCATACACACACACAGAATATGTGGGATGATAGATATCTTGGTTGTTGATAGGATTGAATGGTAAAGTAGAACCAGAAAAGCCAACCTAGATAGATCGAACAAAGGCTCTGATGATGATGAGAAATCTTGACTTCTTAAAGACAATTAAAGGGTACACAAGAATTCCTGTGAGAAACAGGTATATTGAATTGCATCCCTTTAATGAGAAAACTCAGAAACTAAAAGAACTTAAGTGCATGATGGTGGAAACACTCAACACAAGGATTCATGTGACACTTTGATGAAGACTACGGTCGGGTTTAACACCGACTTAAACTATCAACATGAAATTTTGGTTTAGACTCGAGATCCTCAGATTTGAATCAAGGATTTCACATTGAAACCCCGGATATCCAACTCTCACTCTGAAAGAAAGAGATGGTTCTAATTTCGACGGGACAAAATTCACCAAAGAATGTTCTAAGAATTCAATTCGAATGAGGAATTGGGAATTCAAATGTTAAGTTCTAATGCACTTAACTAAACTGAGTTAAATGCAATTCAGATATTACATATGCATGAATTCTAATGAAAATCGAATTTGGATTGAAAACCAAAGAGCCCTCTAATGAATCAATTGAATGTGGAATTAAAAATTAATCAAGCAATTGAAACATGCAAAACATGAACAAATTAAATTCACCATGCAAACATTCAACACTTAGATTAAAAAATAATCAAACAAAAGTTCAAACTAAGATTCAAAAGAAACTCAATTAAGACTCACCAACACTTTGGAGAGGCCCACAAGCAATCTTTGCTTAAAATTTCACCCAAATTCAACTAATGTACAATGTTTTGGCCAAACATTGAATTTATAGGCCTTATGTGACTAAAACAAGAAAAAATAAAATGAAAAAATCAATTCAAATCTGCTGGGCCTGACACCCAAATCTTGGCCGATTTGGGCCTTATCCTACTTTGGCGATTATTTACCCAAAAAAAAATAAAAGGAAGAAAACAGACTTTATCTTCTCAGTTCCTCGTTCAAAGCTGGACCGAATCCTAGCCCTCAATCTGTTTTTTCTTTCCTTGAAAACTGCTCAAAATTTCAGGCCCAATATCACCAAAATGGGTAGGCCTGTTCTTGCCTTTATCTTCTGCAGAAAAGTCAGCTCCTAAACCCAGCTTTGTTGCTGTTTTCCAGTCCCAACTCGTCCCTCAATCTGCTAGAAATCCGGCTTTTCAGCCATTCCTTCCATCTCCCATTTCCTTGCAAAAATCATCAGGAATCCAGGCCCAGATTTGGCCAGGCCTGGTTGCAGCTCCCTGCCTTCCAATGTCAGATCCTGCTTGTGGTTTTGAGGTCCTGAGATCGTCCACAGCCCATGTAGATCTTGTAGTGGGATTCTTTTGCCATTAATTGATGGTTTATTGCTGTTTTAAACGGTAATAAGTCGGCCCAAATCTGGCCTGGATTTGGCAGCACTCACCCATGGGAATCTTCCCATTTTGGCTTTTCCGAAACGATCACAGTAAGCCAGCATCCCCTGTTTCTGTTTGAGTGGGTTTTCCTTGCCAATTCGGCACCCCAATGGGGCCCATATGAGCAGTGACTCATCAGCTAACATGGAATTTTGAGTTGGGTCCATCAGGGAAGTAAACGGGTTTGATTTCTTGGGCTTTTAAGCCAAAAATGTATCCCAAACGGGCCCAGGCCCAAATTGACTTAAATGGGCTCTGATTCAAGTACAATTGGGTCCATTGGATTGTGTTTGAGGTCCCCTCTTCCTTCCATCAGTTCTAAGTTCAGTTCAGGTCGAAAATAAATTCATATGGACCTCATTTTCATCTAATGGACCTTCCCCAATCTCATCGGTTCGATTAGGTTTCGGATGGCCGCATCACACTTACTAGCATGGTGATTCACAGAAGGGATCTCTTTGGCAGTACCTAGTCCATATCACAATGGGCCTGACAGTGTAAAACTTGATTGGTCCATTAAATACAAATTTATTCAATATAAGTATTATTTTAAATGGTCCAATCTTGAATTTGAGTCATCTTTGATGACACAGGAAACCTTTTTCTTTTTTTTCTTTATAAACAACGTATTGATATGGTGAATTTGGAAAACCAACTAGAGCTCATCTCCCTAAAGATAAGAGAATATGGGTACTCCACATCATTTAGAAATAATATGAATCAAAACTAAGAGATAATTATTTTACATCAGAATAGAAATTTCAAGATTGCAAGTCAGCTCATCAAGAGATAAAGAAGGAAATAAGGAGTTATAAGGTAGCATACATACCGTTTTCCCATCAGTAGAATGCACATGGACCTCATGTTCCTTGATCTTAAGTACCTCCCCATCAATCCAAGCCAAAACTGGATCTTCAACCCAAACATGAGATCCCACGACAATGTTGACAGGAGCAGCCTGCAATAGCAAAAATAACCATTGGATGCAAATGAACTTCAGAACTGCCAACTAATAGTTTAAGTAGAATTCCTGAACATGTATTTCTTTATCTATTGGTATTACAAATTTGAGTATGTATCAATACATCCATGGCATGCAAAAACAAAGACCAACGCTCTTATAAACCACATGTTAAGCTGTCATTCTTCATTTAAGTGCTTAAAGTTCCCTAATAATGTGGTTATCCTTTGCGCAAGGTAGTCACAAAACCCATGGCAAATGTGCATTTGATTTTTACCATTCAGAGAGCTACTTAGTTTACTCTTGGATCTTTTTCTTTGAATAGAACATAAATAGTAAAGTAGTGTATTCCAAAAGAAGGTGAAAATGACAGATATAAGGAAATAAAAAAATTTCCTTCATGGACAAATCAAATCCTCTGGAAATTCAATAAGTTCCCTAATAATCTGGTTATCCTTTGCGAAAGGTAGTCACAAAACCTATGGCAAGTGTGCATTTGATTTTTACTATTCAGAGAGCTACTTAGTTTACTCGTTCTTTTTCTTTGAATAGAACATAAATAGTAAAGTAGTGCATTCCAAAAGATGGTGAAAATGACAGATATTAGGAAATAAAAAAATCTCTTTCATGGACAAATCAAATCCTCTGGAAATTCAATAAGCTCCCTAATAATGTGGTTATCCTTTGCGAAAGGTAGTCACAAAACCTATGGCAAATGTGCCTTTGATTTTTACTATTCAGAGAGCTACTTAGTTTACTCTTGGATCTTTTTCTTTGAATAGAACATAAATAGTAAAGTAGTGCATTCCAAAAGAAGGTGAAAATGACAGATACAAGGAAATAATAAAATTTCTTTCATGGACAAATCAAATCCTCTGGAAATTCAATATATGTAATTTGGAGCCAGATGCACATCTGGGATCATAAGTGTTTTGCATATGACAACTAACAAAACATGATATGCCAATAAGTCTGTATAACTATAATAAACATTTTACAGTTTTATACACAGTGACTACATGTCAATAGAAAATATGACCAGTCTAAATTAGTTCATCACAGTTGCAACAAAAGAATCAGTAGAATGACACTTGGATTACATCATAATGTCAAATTTGGACACACATGTGCATCCATGGGACCGTAAGTGTTTTGCATATGACAACATAATAAAGCACGATATGCCAATAAGTCTGTCTAACTACAATAAATATTTTAAGAAGTACAAATCATTCACAGAATTTATTTGTCCCTAGATGTACTTAGATAAAGTCGAAAGGATCCATCATTCTATGGCTTCCTTTGGTTTTTCAGTATATTGGGTTCCTCGTTCAGCTAATTCAGTTGTTGATGATATGGCGCATCAGGGGTTGTCTTTACCTTTGGAAATTGTGCATAATTTTATATAATTTGTTGAGGGGTTTATTGATTGTATGGTATTTTGTCTTGGGTAGTGAGTTCTCTTTGCCAGCCTTTTTTGTCTCTCTTTTGCTTGTTTTCATCGTTTGATTAATGAAGTTACCTTTCAAAAAAAAAGGAATTTATTTCCTCTCTTCTAACTTTAATCTGTCATTGACCATAGGTCCAAAATTGTTACCACCACATGCTGACATATACAGAATGACATATACCATAAAAGGAAACACAATTCCTTATTCATGTAGAGGGCAACCTTTTCTACAACAATGTTTAGATATTACAATTCTTTATGGCACTGTGGCAAGTCCATATTCCAGAAGCCTTTGCCAAGGAAACACACCACCATAGGAGTTCACACAAATTTTAAATCATCCACATGTGATTTCTCCAGTGAATCCCTTCATCCGTACTTTTTTCACTTTTCTATAAAGCCTAGAGACCCTAGCAACCTTAAGATGATGGCACCTCCCTATGAAACCCTCAGTGGACAATTCTTACTCAACCTCCACCAGCTCATGAAGAGATTTGATTGCTTGATGCTGACATTTGTTACCTCAAAATTAATACAATGCCTTATGATTGTTACTCCCTCACAGCTGGGTAAACATTCTTATTCTCTAACTGGTGAAATGAGGTGTCCAGAGCAATAGAACATGAGACAAACCACAGGGAACATGAAGATTTAAAGCCTATAAAGAAAGAAACACAGCAGATGGCATTGAATGTGCCTAGAAATGCATTTCTCAGAGTTCATATGGAGGCATCATCACATTAAAGGAGTATCAATTGGAGGAAGAAACATGTTGCCACTAAGCACAAAACATATCCTCCCAACAGAGATCAGTCCTTATGGAGCACAGATTTGGCAGCTTGGAATCATCACTGGCCCGCCCCTGCTGAATTAGCCCTGACCACCACATGCCTAAACCTAAAGGAAGGTCTTGAAGTGCAACATCATAGTTCAACACGTTGATTTAAGTCTTTTATCCTCACACTTTCTTCACCTCCCTGTACTTTCAATTGTTCAAGCTTTCTCTTATTGTTTCCTCTTCCCAATTCTTGAGATAGTAAAATAGCTAGTGCACATGAGAGTATGCTCCAAGTATATCTATAGTCACAGCTACCATGTATCTATCATGCGGTGTCCTCTCACAGGGTGATCCACCATTATTTAAGCTCAATCCAACAATGGGTTCCTGATAAAAGCATAGACAAAATTGCTCATACACTAAAACTCCAAATCTAACCGACCTTCACGTAGCTCTAAATCCCTAAACTGATTCCATCATCAAAATTTCTTCTTTCACGAGGTACCAAAAAAATGCAAGAAAAGAAAATTGAGACTCCTCATTCCAGAACCCTATTTACCAGGAACACAATTTCCCTCACAATCACTTACATTTCTAGTTTTACATTTCCTTTTCAGCAATCATGAAGTGACTACTGATTGCGTACACGCCCACATACCAAATGAAATTGAGAGATTTCAACTTACCTTATCCAATATGATAACTATATCTTTGTGTGCTTCCTGGACTTTTTCTTTACAGGAATTCAGAAATATTTCTATGTCTGACATTTTGCGCGCCTGGAAAGAATGTGTAGATCTAGCCTGAGGGCTTTGTGTTTCATTTCTTTTCCTGTTCTTACTTCTTGTTGTTTTTTCAGTTTTTTTATATGTATTTGCACCTCTGATGCCTCTTTATCTATTAACATATGAACCATTTCAAAAAAAAAAAATGATAACTATATCTCAAACCTTATTCTACTTTCAACTTAAATGACAGCATGGATGAAGTCAAAAAGGTTTCATTAACAATAGTTAAGTGTCTTCTAAGAAGTGTTCTGCAAAAGCAACATTGGATCTTCTAGCAATGAAAGGATTTCACTCATTACTAGATATTACAATAGCAATGCTCGTATGATATGTTGAACTTCATAAAAATATCACATTTCTTCCCAGAATTGAACCTGCACCACTCCATTAGTGGGTATCATGACTCCTGAGTACCCTCTCATAGTTACTTCATAAGCAATGATCATACGATGAATTGCACAATACACTTGCTATAGATACCATTGTTGACAGCAGTCACAGCATGCTCATAGAGAAACACATCAAGTCTCTAACAAATCTCGAGACAATAACAAGCTACTCTTAAGTATCCTTAGTACGTCTTACTAGGTCTCACGAGCAAAAATTTCAAAGCAAGTGCATGATAACAGGATTCTGGAAAACCTGACCTTACATGCCATCCGCCACAGAGATGAGATATTCCCAAAGGAAGACTTGCTGAATTAACGAACAACCGCGTAAGAATTGAATAATGCACAACTCAAAACTCCTTTCCTTTCCCCGAAATGAACCCCTATGATTTTGCATATCAAGCTCTCCAAATTCCAAACATGGAACACATTTACACTTCAAAATATAAACTGATGATTAATTCCAATGCAGCTCCAGCAAACAGCAGATCCAACAAGAAATCAAACAACTTTTTTGTTACATGTGGACCTGCAAAGCAAAACTTTAATGACAGTATAATGTGGACAATAGTTCACTAATGCTCGAAGCTTAAATCAGTAGGAGATCCATCGATAACCATTGCATCCCACGGATTCAGATTAGTTAGCCAATCAACAACAGTGCATGCCAACTGACAGTATTTTGGTAATTCCACAGGGAATTAAAACTCATCTTATAGATCCCAATGCCACAACCAATCCTTCAAGACAGATCCATTTATAACACCAATGCGAGTCACATTTGTCCATTTTCTGTGCAAACTTGATTTCCATCAATTCGTCATAAGAAGCCCAACTCCCCAACAACATTTCACATGAGAGAGAGAGAGCCAATTCAGGAAAAAAAAAAATCATGATTTAAAAAAAGGAAAAGCATGTATACACATGACACATTGCTGACAATATAATTTTAGTTATCATTCAAAAAAAATAGACAATATAGTTTAACAGACTACATAATCAAATCGAAATGGATAAGTTCAGCAGAAAAAGGGAATTTGGGATAAAACTTGCATACCATTGTTGGGGATTTCGTTCGATCTGTGTCCTTTGGTTAAGTCATCTTGGATGAAGAATTGAGAAAAGCTTCTGATTGAGGAGAGAATCTGAATCTCTGAGCTTTTCTAGAAATGCGTTTGCAGAGATCTAATAAAATCAATGAAGAAGAAGAATGGGAGGATTTTGTGGAATTTTTCTACCTTTTTTTACTTCTTTTTCTACTTCTTTTTCTGACCTCTTTCTTTCTCTCCGTCACTTTGTTTCTGAAGTACGTGGTTTCCACAACAGTCGTAGGCTTCTCTACTCTAGAAACCAGACATGTACAGGTAATTTCTCAAGGATTCCATCCAGGAATATGATTGGGCATGGTTCCAATTTAATTTACGAAAATGCCCTTAGCCTCTAATTTTTTTCCTTAATACAATTATTTTTAATTCTATCTTTTAAAATTAATCTACTGTATAAATCTCCATAATACTAATTTTGTCTATTTATTTCTTTTAATTATCCAATATACTACTCCCTCTGTCCCAAATTAGTTGTCCTAGATTTTAGAATTGTCCCAAAATAGTTATCTCATTTGTATTTGATTAATATAAAATGTGTCGAAAATGGATGAAATTACATGAGTATTAATCTTATATAGAGAGTTCCTTAAAAAAATACAAATATTTCAAATGAGATAATTAAAATGGGATGGAAAGAGTATTATAGAGTGTTATTAGTAATAATTTGAAGACTCCAACAAACTATTGTTAGTTGAATCCTTATTTGATTTAACATCAATCACAATTATAATGTTATTGATTTACCTTAACAATTTTTTATAATTGTATAAAATTACATATTTAACATAACTTCACTTTGAAACATGATTTTTTATAAAAATTTATCTTCATTTTCTCTTCCTAAAACTCTAACAGATATGTGGGCACTAATAATTTGAAGATATATTTTGATAATAAAACAATAATGCTAAAAAAATTACAAGTGCCATTGTTTAGATGAAGATAATTATTTTTTTATAAAAATACTTAGTTCTCAAATTATAATTATATATAAATATTCAAATGTAAAATTTATCATTAAACAAATAAAAAGTCCATAAATCAGGCAATTGTTGATTTCATTCACTTCAGGTGAATACGATCTTTACAGCAGAGGTTTTTTAAATTAAAGATAAATAAAATATTAATAACAAAAGTTAAAATAATAAATTGCTGCAGGAGTTTTTTTTTAAAAAAAAAAAATCAAGCAAATGAAGTAAAACCACGCATCGTCTCCTACTCAAAACTCAAAAGACCAAAACTGGTAATGTCACGTGAGGTGGACCCCTTGTCAAAGATTAATTAATTCCAAAATTATCTCTTCCTAATCATTTCATTAAGTTAAAGTATTGTTTATCATAAGCAAATACTAGTTTCCTAATCCAAGAATGTGGACCATGGGCTTTTATTTATATTCATCACGTGGACCAAATCATTTGGTGGTTATGAAGGCCCATTTATTGAATAGCCTAAAGGCTTAGAACTTTGGATGGTGCCCTATCGTATCCATGTGTTGGTTGCCCACTTGTCTACTAATTTTTTCCCCTTTTTTTACGTGTGAGATGTCATTGAGGTTTTAATAATTATACATTAAAAATATAATTTTTTTTTGATAAATATGTTCAGCTCTCTTAGAGCATCAGGCTAATTCTTTTATATAAGCTTCTCTACCCACATACTTAGTAAATTTATAGAGAAAGGCCATTTCGAATGAAGAGGGAATCAAACTCAGAACTCCTGCTTTTTAAGATTGATTTTTGATCATCACTCCAACTCATAATATTTTAAAATATACTCTATAAAATAATGTTAAATAAAAAACTTTTTTTTTTTTTGTGATGAGGGGTATCTTTGAAATAATATTAAAAAAAAAAAATAGTAATGAGGAGTACCTCTAGAGTAGTTTACAATACAAGACTAATCTTTTCATGTCCGTACAATCGACTTAGATAAGTCGGAGGGTTCAAAAGTAAGACGTGGAGAGCAAACCCACTCTCCCTTGACCACAGGGCTACACAGCCAGTGGATTGTTAAAAAAAAAAAAAAAAATTTGATTTCACTATTATCTAAACTTTCACTATTTAATGTGTTTATTATCTTTTAACTTTTAATTTTTATTTATTTTTACTACAATTTTCAAAATGAAACAGTCAAAATGGTAAAACACTCTCTAATATTAAATCATAAAAAATAAACCAGAAAACTATCAAAGAATAGAACTAATTTTAATTTTTTTTCTTATTTATTGGATAGCTAGAATCAATCTTCTAATATTTGTACTTATCTTGAAAATAAAAATTGACCGATTTTAGAGGAATTGTAGGGGTACCTATGTAATTTCGTCCAAAGAGAAGGGCACCGTCATAGGCCGTAGCTCGTATCTATTGAAGTATTTTTACTGTCCGGAGTTATAGAAAGCCCGAGCTCGGGGGGGATGTCGGAAGCTCGGGAATTTCAATTTTTAGTCTAATTCCTTACGTAGAGGACAAAACTACAAAACTATTCTTGAAATGACCATTTTACCCTTGTCTTAACGTAAAGTTTTGTTTTTAGCTTTTTGTTATTTTCTTGATAATGACGTAACTCAGATAAGGAATTTATTCTGATCCTGTCTTAAACCTCAGTTGGGAATGTCAAGGACTCAATGGGTATGAAAATCTAAATTCTAAAAGTATTATTAAAAAACAAAAAATGAATTACGGTAAGTAGGATGGTGATAACTAAAAAAGGTTTTTTTTTAAAGGCTCTTATATTTTAAGTTTTATTTAAAAAAAGTCTTTAATTTTAGATCAAAAAATTTATAAACCCGCTTATCAGTTCATTATAGCAAATTAATTTTTTCTTTTAAGATTTTTTTAGACTTATATCGGAGGAGCTTACTTAGATGTTAAAACGATTTAATGAGAAAGTTGATTAAAAAATAATCTTTATATATTACTGGTATATCAAAAATCAATTAATTAGACAATATGGGGAATGATGGGTGAGGGGGTGGGCAGTGAGATTGGATTAGAGGGTGAGAGAATAGATTAATTTGAACCTCTAATGGGCCTAGAGAGGATTTCTTCTCTCACGTCCGTTCACTTAGCAATTTGACTTTTAAAGTCTATTGATCTAATATAATGAAGTTCCACCATTAGATAAATATAAAATTTTGAAAAAAAAAATATAATTTTTCTTATCTTATCAAGATGATATTGTATACACACGATATACAAGCTAAGAGGCCTTTGAAACCACCCACCATGTGGGCTCAAATGAGACAATCGAGCTGTTTGCGGTTTAGCGCCCAGTTTTGGTGTAAACTAGTTTGTAGGGGATTGATTGCGAGCCAAAATGGTATTGTGTATTAGATATTGTGAAGCCCAGCCCAACTTGTCAAGGTTTGACATTCACATAATAACATTGGCTTTGGCTTGGGCTTGACCCATCTAGGAATATATCCAACAGAGAACCCTTCTCCATAGTTTTATTTATAAATAAGTACTTTTATGTCAAAATCCAATCAAATTGATCCTTTTGCCTCCATATATTAATTGCATTATATATTTCTGAAAAATATAATATTCTAATATGAAAAATACTACCCCTAATGAACCTTGATGCAGCAACAAGGATTACTAATTTTAAGGCATTCTAGCCCATGGGCATGGGCTTCTAGATCCAGTCCATATATAGTTTTGTATTTCACAATGAAGAGAAATGATGGTTGGTTAATATGCCATTTATTGCAAATAATTGTGCACAAGTAGTGTTTTTCAGGACCTTAGACCTAGGGTTGCCACTCAGACTGGCCGGGCCGAGTTTTAAGCCAACCTGAACCTTGGCCTACATTGTAATTTAGGGGCCTCAGCCTGGGGACCTGGCTTGAGTCAACCAGAACAGTTCAAACCCCTGCTCATACTGAGTTTAATTTTAAGGCCCGAGAACGATTTCAAAACCAAAATTCATATACAAGCTTATTGGGGCTCAGTTCAAAGTAAGTTTGTTAGTATGTTTTTATAAAATAGGAATTGTATTATTCCATAAATTTTATATTTCTACACAATATCAATAAAATAAATCACACTTTTTGTAGGCGGGCCATACAAACACCCAGATTCCCTGCCTCTACACACCCATTTTCTTTTTTTTGGTGAAATTATCATTCTACCCCTGCATTTTAACTCATCCGAACGAACTGCCCATTCATTCTCAGTTCGTTCGGATGAATACAGTCATTCGAATGAATACCTTAGTGTATTTTTAGTTCATTCGAATAAACCAAACTGTTAATTCAAATGAATGAACATATATATGTTAATCCTTCACAAAATTCGAATCATTCATTCGAATGAACCAAACTGTTCATTCGAACGAATGAACATATATATGTCAATTTTTCACAAAATTCGACTCATTAATTCGAATGAATCAAACTGTTTATTCGAACGAATGAACACTTGATCGAAGGAACGAAAATTACACTTAGATGTTCGTTCGAATGAATTTATACATGGGGGTAGAATGATAACTTTACTCAAAAATTCGAAAATGGGTATGTAGAGGTAGGAAATCCGAGTGTCTATATGGCTAGCCTTTTTATAAAGTTTGGGCTCAAATTCGGACTTTGGGACAAAGAAGGGCTTTTTGAATTGGGAAGGCCCGATTCAGATTCAAATTTGGACCTAATATTTTGAGCCCACATCGAGCCCAAGTCAACCCGAACTCGATTTTTTGAGATATTTTATTGCAATCATTACTGCAGATGTTGCAAGCAATCTTGATCCAAAAATGGCACATTAGAATGATTGTTAGACCAAAGCAGAATGAAAATTTATCCAAGCTTACATTGTAAATTCCTGTTTAGGGTTGAATCTGATCTGGAGATGTCAGGCAACATATATGGAAACTGGGTTGCGTGGGGTTAGGTCAAATTCCTGTTAAACTTGATCTGCATTTATTTTGAGTTGGGTAAATTCAAGTGCGGGTTAAATTAAAATTCTCCATGACAACCATGACCCAAAGTTATATTTTTTTAAAAAAATTATCAAATTGAGTAAGCAAACCAGGTAAGAAATTGTCACCCTGTCTTAGTATTTCACATTTAAGCAAAAGCCTAATTTCCATTGTATAACAAATCATTGATATCTAACAATTAAATACTCCACTGTTCATTGAGATTGAATTTAAAAGCTACATCAAACATCTGCTATTATTGGCTAATATATTTTTGGATAGAATGTTAGAGAGAAAAATATTCAAATGGTTGGATAGGAGGCTTCCATGGCTATCCCACACAAACCTTCCTTAGCTTCAATATCCCTCAGCATCTTTATATACCCCCCTTCACCCCATCCAAACCCCCAAGAATTCTTCACAAGCCAGTATTTCAGCCCATCAACACTAGTCCCATAACCAACAACAGTGACACCATGATTTAGACGGGTGCCGCAATCCCATGTGAAGATGCCGCCGCCGTAGAATTGGAACGGAAAACAATCGGCATCTATGGCTACACTAACAGGTTGGTGGGCAACAGCCTTCAACAGAGCTGTCTCACTATTGGCAGGGACCTCTTCATAGCCACTGATCTTTGCTGCCTTGAATTCATCTGCCATTGTGTTGCAAAAGCCATTAAATCCTGTGTATGGGTAGGAGTATTCGCTTTCGAGGCCACCGTTGTGTTGGATGAAGGTGAAAGCGTCGTCCATGAGCCCTCCTTCGCAACCGCGACTCACACCTCTCCAGTCACAGTCCACCAGCTCTTGCTCAGATAGTGAAATCAACTCACCTGTTTTGATTTGGTTGATTCCTTCTATTGCTGCTGCTGCCGAAAAAGCCCAACAAGAACCTGCGCATTCATGAAAATGCAATCAAAGATTGGATGCAACTTGGGTTGGGCTTAACCTGATCCTAAAAGGAAAACACCTGCTGAACTGGGGTTGGCCTGACTCAGATTCAAAATCCGGCATGGCATTTTAAGCCCAAAAATGAGCCCAGACCAAGCCCAAAGTCAACCTGAACCTAAATTTTCTGGGTTCTTCATGTATGCCTGTCTGTGTTAGGCCCAACTTTCACTCAAGTGAAAACGATTGAAAATTGGGCAAACTTCCTCTGAGTCCACGTTGAGACTGATTCACCATGCATGTTGTGTTTTTTTTTTCTTTTTCTTTTTTAAGACCTATTTAAGTCTCTTAGAATACTGACTAATCTTTGAGACATGTGTAAGCATTTCTATCTACACACACCGAATAAATATATAGGAAATGACCCTTTAAGGTGGAGTAAGAATCGAACTCAGGATTCATACTTGTTGAAACGAGTTCATAATCATCACTCCAACCCCTTCAAATTTCAAGATGCATGTTGTTGATAAGCAATCTATATCAAAAGTGAAATTTTAAACAATCCAAATAATCATCCACAACCCATTCTACATCAATTAATCAATACGAGAATGCAAATTGTCTCAAAATTGAACACGAGTAACTGAGAGGGGGCTGCCCTGACAACCAAGAAGCTCTTCCCATGAAGGAAGGTCTTGGAGTTCGATTCATACAAAAACTCCTCTGGGTCACTCCCTATGGGATTACTCCTCATTGACTTACCCTTGTGTGTGGATTGTGAAATTTACATATGCTCGTAAATTAGTCTAACACTCTCACCTCTAATATGGAGTAGAGATATCCATGTTATGAAAAAAATGAACACGAGTAACCAACCGAGTAATACTCTTAAATCATCATAGAATGAAGGAAGAATTGATACCACATCGGCCTTGTTCTTTGATGTCAGTAACTGCACCTTTCACTCTCCAATCCACACTAGCTGGAACTTGTGTGACATTCTGATACATGAAAGGTGTTCCTCCTCTCAACGAACCTCGCCGGTAACCATATCGGCCACGTCGGAACTCTTCATTGGTTTGATCTGCAAATTCATTTTCCTTCAATCTATAACCTTTCCCACCTGCAATATTGAATGCACCAATCTTCTCCACGTTGTCCTTGAATATTTTCAATCGATGAGCTTTTTCGATATCATCCTTGTAAACTCGGCCATGGCGACTCATCCATTCCTTATGTCTCTGAACCATGGAAGGTTCAACTTCAAGGACCATGCGCGCCGTGGCTGATACTCCTATAATAACCATGACCAACAACAAATACAAGGATTTCCACCAAAAACCCATGATGACTCAGTCTCTCTCTCTTCAATTTCAAAAAAAGAATGTGATTCAAGGATCTGAATTGGTGTGTGTCTGGTTTAAATAAATGTCTAAGAGTAACGGATTATACTTTGAAATTTTGAATGCCTGACTCAGAGTCATCCCTGGTCTTTAGTTTTTCTTTAATGTCTTGACTCAGAGTCATAAAATTGGACTGATTGTACAGCTTGATCTGATTGGACCTGAACTGAGTTTTAGGATGGGCTAATCTCTGGTACTTTGGGACAGTTTTGTTTGTCTTAGAACTATTGTAATTCTTATTTTTATTTTTTTTAGATTTCTATAAATATTGCATTTTCAACCACGGCTGTTACATTATCATGGTTGTAATGTGATTTTTTTATTTTTTTATTTTAAACTTGAACAATTTATCACGTCTCTATGGACTCTATGTTAAGATCAGGGTTCGAAGCGTTTAACCCAATTGTACTGAACCACGAAATGGAGTGGTTCAGTCGGCGGTTTAGTTTTTAAAAATTTGGTTTTAACTTTTAATTATTGGAATTGATCACTAACTTGGTAGGGATGAAGTGCAAGTCGAGTCTAAGTCGTATAATCAACTGAAAAGTGAGTGAAAATCAATGCAAATGCTTGAGTTCTAACCAATAAGCGCCAAAGTTGTATTAGCCAAGCCAACTTAAACTCAACCGATTTTTAAACCTTATTCTAAGATGTAGATAGAGTGCATTCTAAATTAACAAATACCGGTAACTTTAATTTACAGTGTTTTTATTGAAAAAATGCATTATCGCGATATTATTAGAAATTTCCTGTCACTTTCATTGTCAGGGTAAAAGCATGATACAAAAATATAATATTTTACCGCTATTAATGTAATTTTTTTTTTTAATGAAAATACTAAAATCACGTTTTTGATTGGTTCATGTCGAAATTTTGAAACTTTTCAACATTTATAAAAAATACCAATTATTTTAGAAAATTGAGACCCAAAATGACTTGAATATCGACTTGTCTTAATATAACTATAAAAGATGTGATGATCGGATTTTTAATTAAAACCTAAATTTGATTCTAAGGTTTTGTTTTTTTTTAATAATATCCAAAATTTTAATTTAATATTTTAATTAACCTGAAATTAACTTAAGGATTTCCAAATTAAATTTGACAATATAATGATTAAATTACTCAGGTAATCTCCCCTTTATGAACAAATTAAATATATCTAATAGATAATAAAAATAATAATCAATAAATAGATAAATTAAAGAAACAACTGTCAAAACCCTCTCTATTGACTCACTCACTCGTGACTCGCCTCACTTGTGACTCACCCGCTTCTCCCTCAACTCCGCTCGTCCCGTCTTATTCTTATCCGTCCCCTTTCGTACGTAGCTATCTCTCTATCCCTCTTTTCACTCATCCATTTCCCTCATTCTCTCGCCGTCCCTCTTTCCCTCGCTCGAATTCTCATCCCTCTCAACGGCGGCCCTAATGCTCTCAACCGATCCGTCCCTATCCCTAGACGCGCGGCTATGCCTCTGCAAATCTCGATTCCTCTCATTTTCTCTCTTTCACGATTTCCCGCTCTCGCCTCCTTCTTCCAGTTGCTGGATCTCACTCTCTAACCCGGCGCTGACGCTAACTGCGCCTCCGGCAGACCGCCGCCGATCACAGCCATCTTTCTCGTTCAGTTGACCTCAGCCACTGCCGGCCGCGCTCTCGAGTCTCCATCTCTCAGGCACTGCATTTGCGGAAGCTACGTCAAAACTCAGAATCCTTGATTGGATCTTGGCCGTCCAATTGCCAAACCACTGAATGCCTCAATTTTTCCTGAACAGGATGTGTGAGGTCATCCACTCTTCTCCATTATTATATGAAAACATCTCATCGAACATTATGAATGTAAACCTCACCATCGCCATAATTTTTACAAATTCTTCCTCACTTTCACCCTTTAATTCCAAAATGCTACTGATCTTGCTTAGGTTTTCATCCATTTTCTTAAGTCATTCAACACTGTAAAGAATTAAGTATAAACATGTCAGAACAAACTCATGTGACGATCCATACAAGAATATTAATTTTGGATAATGGATTGGATCGAGCGTACCAAGATCGAGCAAAATACTTCCCATTTACAATCCAATGGCCCAGTCAGAGATATCATCCTAAAAATACAATAAATTATTGTGCTTAGAAAGCTTGATTAAACGTAAGAATATAATAGTCAAAAGCTTGTCTAAGTATGCATTTGTGTGTGCCTTAAAGGTTCTAAGCGCTATTTTAACTTAATTTAATAGTTTTATTAGGTGAGGTTTTGGAAATTGATTGGTGCACCGACACTTTTGACTTCGGTACACAAAAAATCAGCGAAACATTTATTTTATCTAAACAAATGGGAAGATGGAAAGAAAAAAGGTTGAAATAAATTTAGACAAAATGAGTATTTCATTTATTTTTAGTGTAGGAATTAGTGCAACAATGACTTCCCATATAATTTCACCAATGTACTTAGGTGTGATTGTGCTTAACTTAAAGGCTCATTTTTCTAATTTTTAACAAGATATTAAAAATGTAAATTTGAAACTCTTAATATTAAAATATCTAAATACTAATAAGTAAAAGTTAGGGGCTGAGGCTTTTCTACTTCTGGTGGGAGGGGGATTGAAGATGAAGTGATGAGAAATAACTTTTGCAATAGTTTTTATCACAAAAATATCATCAAAATAATTTGTGTGCTTTAAAAACCTGAGTTTATCTTGGGTGTGAGGTTTCTCCTAGGTCTTCAAAAAAAAAAAAACCTGAGTTTATTGCTTTAACGGTAAATTCTCATTAAAAACAGATTTTTATCGTGAGAAATAATAAATTTCTATTAAAATCACGAGATTTTACTGTTAAATTCTCGTTAAAAACGCTTGGACCAAATATATATTTTTTAAGCAGCACATATAGACACCTGAAATTTTTTTCTCTATACACTCAATTTCAAAATTTTGAGTGAAATTACTTTTTTACCCTTTCACTTCCTCTTTCGCCGCACCGAACGAATCAGCCAAAGGGTTTCTCATTCGTTTGAAGGATATACCATCGAACCGATTGGGAAAAGGAAAAAAATGTGGGCCCCACCGTTGACCGAAACCCAAGGTCATCCTTAGCCGTATATACGTGGGCCAGGGGCGATCATGGTGGTGTCGATCCTAGGTGGAGAAGTGAATGATCGATTCAGATCTAAGAAAAAAACCCACAAAATTGGGTTTTAGACGCCCAAAACATTAGCAGAAGAAACTGACCAGAGGAGGTCTCACCATACTCTGATCAAAGATCTGATGGTACAGATGGACAGACCATAAAAAAATGGAATGGTTATGGTGGGACCCGCGGGCAAGAACCTTCTCCATCACCTAATCTAAGGCCGAGAAGAAGATCAGGTGATGGAGAAGACTTTTGACCACGGGTCCCACCATACCCATTCCATTTTTTGATGGCCTGTCCATCTGTACTATCAGATCTCTAATCGAAATATGGTGGGACCCTCCTCTGGCAAGTTTCTTCGGCTGCTGTTTTGGGCATCCGAAAATCCATGATT